>CM075202.1:6305000-7007500 GCA_037577475.1 Chaunax sp. Z400
TAGCTCAAACCCTAACCCTAACCCTATCTCAAACCCTAACCCTAACCCTAGCCCTAGCTCAAACCCTAACCCTAACCCTAGCTCAAACCCTAACCCTAACCCTAAGCCTACCTCAAACCCTAACCCTAACTCTAGCTCAAACCCTAACCCTAACCCTAACCCTAGCTCAAACCCTAACCCTAACCCTAACCCTAGCTCAAACCCTAAACCTAACCCTAGCCCTAACCCTAGCTCAAACCCTAACCCTAACCCTAACCCTAGCTCAAACCCTAACCCTAACCCTAGCTCAAACCCTAACCCTAACCCTAACCCTAGCTCAAACCCTAACCCTAACCCTAACCCTAGCTCAAACCCTAACCCTAACCCTAACCCTAGCTCAAACCCTAACCCTAACCCTAACCCTAGCTCAAACCCTAACCCTAACCCTAACCCTAGCTCAAACCCTAACCCTAACCCTAGCTCAAACCCTAACCCTAACCCTAGCTCAAACCCTAACCCTAACCCTAACCCTAGCTCAAACCCTAACCCTAACCCTAGCTCAAACCCTAACCCTAACCCTAGCTCAAACCCTAACCCTAACCCTAGCTCAAACCTTAACCCTAACCCTAGCTCAAACCCTAACCCTAGCTCAAACCCTAACCCTAACCCTAGCTCAAACCCTAACCCTAGCTCAAACCCTAACCCTAACCCTAGCTCAAACCCTAAACCTAAACCTAACCCTAGCTCAAACCCTAACCCTAACCCTAACTCAAACCCTAACCCTAACCCTAACCCTAGCTCAAACCCTAACCCTAACCCTAGCTCAAACCCTAACCCTAACCATAACCCTAGCTCAAACCCTAACCCTAACCCTAGCTCAAACCCTAACCCTAACCCTAGCTCAAACCCTAACCCTAACCCTAGCTCAAACCCTAACCCTAACCCAAGCTCAAACCCTAACCCTAACCCTAGCTCAAACCCTAACCCTAACCCTAGCTCAAACCCTAACCCTAACCCTAACCCTAGCTCAAACCCTAACCCTAACCCTAGCTCAAACCCTAACCCTAACCCTAGCTCAAACCCTAACCCTAACCCTAACCCTAGCTCAAACCCTAACCCTAACCCTAGCTCAAACCCTAACCCTAACCCTAGCTCAAACCCTAAACCTAACCCTAACCCTAACCCTAGCTCAAACCCTAACCCTAACCCTAGCTCAAACCCTAACCCTAACCCTAACCCTAGCTCAAACCCTAACCCTAACCCTAGCTCAAACCCTAACCCTAACCCTAACCCTAGCTCAAACCCTAACCCTAACCCTAGCTCAAACCCTAACCCTAACCCTAACCCTAGCTCAAACCCTAACCCTAACCCTAGCTCAAACCCTAACCCTAACCCTAGCTCAAACCCTAACCCTAACCCTAGCTCAAACCCTAACCCTAACCCTAACCCTAGCTCAAACCCTAACCCTAACCCTAGCTCAAACCCTAACCCTAACCCTAGCTCAAACCCTATCCCTAACCCTAGCTCAAACCCTAACCCTAACCCTAACCCTAGCTCAAACCCTAACCCTAACCCTAGCTCAAACCCTAACCCTAACCCTAGCTCAAACCCTAACCCTAACCCTAGCCCAAACCCTAACCCTAACCCTAACCCTAACCCAAACCCTAACCCTAACCCTAACCCTAGCCCAAACCCTAACCCTAACCCTAACCCTAGCTCAAACCCTAAGCCTAACCCTAACCCTATCTCAAACCCTAACCCTAACCCTAGTTCAAACCCTAACCCTAACCCTAGTTCAAACCCTAACCCTAACCCTAGCTCAAACCCTAACCCTAACCCTAACCCTAGCCCAAACCCTAACCCTAACCCTAGCCCAAACCCTAACCCTAACCCTAGCTCAAACCCTAACCCTAGCTCAAACCCTAACCCTAACCCTAACCCTAGCTCAAACCCTAACCCTAGCTCAAACCCTAACCCTAACCCTAGCTCAAACCCTCACCCTAACCCTAGCTCAAACCCTAACCCTAACCCTAGCCCAAACCCTAACCCTAGGCCAAACCCTAACCCTAACCCTAGCCCAAACCCTAACCCTAACCTAGCCCAAACCCTAACCCTAACCCTAACCCTAGCCCAAACACTAACCCTAACCCAAACCGTAACCCTAACCCTAAACCCTAGCCCAAACCCTAACCCTAGCCCAAACCCTAACCCTAACCCTAGCTCCAACCCTAACCCTAACCCTAGCCCTAACCCTAACCCTATCCCCCTAACACCCTAACCCCCTTAGTGTTTTAATTTTAGTAACGATTTTAATTTATGACAATTAGTCACTTATTTCAATGTTCCTTGCATTTGTCCCTGACAAATAAACAAATATTAATAATATTTCATGTCAGATCTTCAAAAATATACATTAAACCACCTTATGAAGAAGATGTAGCACAGTGTCTAGTTGAGAAGCAGGTTGTCTGTTTTTGACTGACTGCCAGGTTGTAGCTTTATCTGTGTTGTTGAACGTTATTTCTATATGAATATATTAAAGTTACATCATTTTATCATCCCACATCACTCCTCCACACTACAGTAGTATTATTATTGACCTTCTGTAATCTGGCTTGTGTTTTTTTAATACATATTAGAAACTCATTGAAAATTCTTACAATGTGTTAGTAATGTGAATTGGAGGAATGCCAAAAAGCTCAGCTATTATTTTTTTCTCCTGACCTCAGCAGCAGTTTAAAAAATGTCTTATCACATGTAGCTTTTGATCAAATCACATGATCTTCATCAGCTGATTTTTGCCCACCTGCTGATGTAGACGCCATCGGAAAGACGTCCGTGAATTCCATCTTCTCACGATTTAAATGCTCAGAATGTCTATGATGCAGATTGTGTGGTGGGATTGTTCTTTCAGCAGATTTAGGAGCTTTTAATTCAGGTCTCTGTGAACATAACACAACTTTTGACAGCTGTGTTATTATTTCCACTCCATAGTCTTGCCTGCAAAATCTTTGTGTTGCCAACTTGTCCTTACTTGCATGAGGATAAATAAGATGCAAAAGATTGATGGATTCAGCCATGAACTAGCTGTAGGTCTGACAACATAAATCTTTAGATACCAGTGTTGTCTGGCCTTGACTCCTCTGATCAAAGTAATTCTTCCTGTCTCTTCCTCTCTTTCTTTTTTCTTCTCTTTTTCTTTCCCATCAATCACTTAGCGTGTACCAACAGCCTACAGCTGTGTTCTTATTTTCATTCCAGTTAGAAAAGTTTTCCCCTTTACTGTTTTTTATGCTGACTCATGCAGACAGTCTCTTTCCGTCTACATTGTGCATAATATTCATTTTAACCAACATCTTACTCTGATCAATTCTGCCTCAAAACTACACAGCAAAATGCTGAAAATATTATGTTTATTAATGTTAATCAAAAGGAAGTAAAACAACATAAAATGGTTTGAAAAAGACTTTTGGCCACTGGGATAAAACCAGCTCAATAAATTACAGCCAAGAAATAGTGTATAGATGACTAAAAACCAAAATATAAATGAAATGCTTTAAAAAAAAAGTTTTTTTTAGACAGTATTTAAAAGATGATTAAACAAAAAACTTGATCAACTCCATCCTCTGGAGTCAGAGAGAGGCCATGGCTGAAGATCAAGGTTGCATGCATGCTAATAATGCCTGCACTAAATCAAACGTTTAGAGACACCAAAAACTCTTGAACCTACACTCAACTCGGGTAGAGAGGGTCAACATCACTCTTTTTTATAGAGTAGCAAATATTAACAATTTCGGTCACAGTGGAGCTGCTCTAGTGTTTGTTTCGATAAGGCAAACAGGTAATTGCAGAGGTAAAGGTGAGATGAATAAAACTCATTAGTGATCCTCTACCCATGCAGCATCCCTGTATCTAAAACCATCAGTCCACAACCATCTAAATAAATCTATCCACTGATTCATCCCTGAGACAGCTACATCACAGCCAGTGAACAGCTCCCACACTGGTCAGCGTGTCAAACCAGCTACCCAAAATGCAAAGCAATGCCCTCAGGGTCACCTCGTATGCCAGGTTGCCACAATAAGAGCAACAACTTCCCACTCTCACTTCTATAAAGCTGCCAGCATGTGACTGCTGTCCTGTCCCATGCCTTTAGAGGTCAACATGAACCTCTGACCCTGGCTAGACCCTTCTCGCCTTGAGGTCAGGCAGTTTTGTTTCCTGGTTTTCATGCTTAATGTTTGGTAAACTGTGACTGACGTGTTTGTTTATGAGTAATTTTAGACAGATTGTTTACTGTCAGTACCAAAGAGTTAATTTTGCAGAGAGTTTGGGACCTGGGATCTTTGGGTCTGTATGGCCTGAATCATAATAATAGATCCTTTTTTTTTGTATTGTGTTTTTGGCAGCGTTTACTATAATACAGCTTATGTAGCATGTTAACAAATGTAGCCACCAGTGCAATGGAGGGCATCTCTTTGGGGTTATGAATTTTAAACCTTCTGTGTTCCTCTTACTGATGGATCCATCTCTCCTGAAGCACAGAGGACTTCTCCTTTCTCTTTGCCAGCTGTTTCCGGACTAAAATTACTGTCTCACAAAAATATTGCCCTCTCATCATCATATATTGCCATGCACATAACACTCTGTGTTATTAATGTACACTCAATGGATTTAAAAAACTGCTAGGTAGTTTATGTCATATGAAAAAAACAATCTACATTTTGTTCTACATTTTGTCCTCATTTTGACTAAGTGTGGACTAACGGAGGCGCGTGGCTGAACATGACTAGTAATTTTTCAAGGACAGTTTGTGAGTAAAATATTAATCAATGCTGGTTTCAGTGCATTTTCGATTAGCTGTCCAGCCCTATCAGGTTGGTTATAGGTTGATCCAATTCCAGCTATCCAATTATCACAAAAGTCAAAATACACCATGGGCACAAAAATGATTTCTGCTGACAAATACTTTTGTGCCACAACATTGGTTTGGTGAGTTAATGAACCCACCGGGTCCAAGTCTCACTAATGTTCATTCGTTACTTGCCATCATTACATCTGAGGGTTAAAAGCCCAATTTTAAGGGCAAATTGCTCCTCAGGTTCCATAAACAAAATGAAAGAAAGACTCCTGGTACAATTTGCACCTTAAAACCTGCGGTGCACTCATGTGGTTTTGGTCACAATGTGAGGACTGCAGTCCATTAGCAAACAATGTCAAATGAGCATCTGAAGCACGGATGGGCTGCGCAGACACACAATGTAATCACTGAAATTGGATTTTAAGAGGTGAGAAATGAGCGAATCGTAATTCTGAATGATTATCTCGCCAGGTGTGATGGTTGTCCATAACTGCAAAGAGCTTTTTTTTTCCTTTTTCTTCAAAGAAAATTATAAGGATGAAAATGCTCTGTCAGAGTCACATATTCTGCCCCTCTGCTCACAGGGGGAGCAGGTTTAGAGGAGGAATTGAATTAGGAGAAAGTATTCTGGGTGCTCAAGCTAATAAATGGTGCATCATGTTCTTTAATATTTCTCTAATAGCTACAGAGAGCATTCTTGCTTTTTAATTTTTTTTCTCTAAGAATATTGGATTTGATCTGCAGCAGTGATCAGCACGCCGATGTACGTCATTGTGGCGTCAAAGCTTGCAGAGACCGGTAGATAGATAACTGAAGCCCTATAAATAGCAGAGTGGTTAGTCAGAAAAAACAAACCGACAGGGTGAAGGAGAGGTGAGATGGTTCACTTTGCACAGAGACAGGGTTTATCGAATGTCGATACAAACTTTTAGGCAGAGAACTGCGAGTGTCATCAGGTTCACACGTGGACTGTGACTTAGACCCCGACTAAGAATCCCATTCTGCGCTCCCAGATCACATAACACGGAGTCATACTTTATTGATTTTTGTTGTTGTTGTTGTAGGTAATGGAAAAAAATGTGAATGGTGCATTTCAAATTTCTCTCTCAACAAAGTGAATGAAGCAAATCATCCGTCTACATTCAGGTGTTGAGTAGAAGCCAGGCATGGTAAGTTTTATCAGACCTCGCAGGTAAGGAGGAGTGACTGAAACAGATTGGTGTTTGTACCATGATAATTCACAGTTAATTATTGAACAACAATCTGTGTATGATCTATTTATCATGTAAGACCTGCAGAGATTTTCACCATTAGTGCGCAACTATAAATACAGATGCAAACAAATGAATGAACGAAGGCAGGAAAGAAGAAGACTGACGTGAACGAAGCATAATTTGAAATGTAAAGGTAATGTTTATTCTCTTAACAATATAATGTATCATTGAAAGAAGGGATAAATGAATCAGTAATACAAATAATTATTAGTTGCAGTTACATTTACAGATATATGTATACACTTGTTCCCTTTTGTTATGCAAAAGCACTGGAAATGTTCAAATTCTTGTTTATGCAATATCATCTGTGATGATCCACTATTTAAAAAAAATAAAGATTAAAAAAAGTCAGGTTTTTCTGTATAAACACTAATTTGTCATTCATTTACATTTATAAACACTCAGAAACAACACACTGAGGAGGATCTTTTTTTAGCAGCTCTAAATACAAAATAAAAAAAGCTTGCTACCATATGCTTGATATTATATATGATGGAATCATCATAAATAATATTGAAGCAGTTTAGCTGGATTCTTCCTCCATTATAAACTTGATTATGCAATACTGTTTATTGGATTTGTCTCTGTATCATCCCTCTTGAAGTAATAAAGGATGTGCAGCATTGTTTGTCTCTGCACCGCTATGCTGCTCGTTTGTTGCCTTGTTTGCAGAATCATTAACAGTTTCCTCTCTGGCCTTTTTCCTAATGAGCTCATGAGAGTCGTGGTCAGACTTCACTTTTGCAGCCTCTAATACAAACCTGGTTCAGACTTCTGCAAGGCCCATCATGCTGTGGAAGATAACCTGTGCGTTACTGCTGTCAAAGGGAGACATGCACATGATTTAGGTTTGATTAGAATTTTAGCTATGAGGAAATCACGTCACCACAAACTCTCATGTTGTTAAATATATCCCTTACTTCTGTTCAAAACTGCACAGAAAGTAGACATCAGTCTTTGAGAATTAAATGTTAAATGCTTCTTCCTAAGGTCAGAAGAGATTCCAGTGTGTCCAACAACAATAGCTCAGTAGTTAAGAATGCAATCCCACCACAGGATGTTCTGAAATGAAAAGGAAATTAAAAAGGCTGCATTTAGCCAAGATTATCCCATCTTGTGTAATTTGAGGAACGGGTGTGCCTTCTTACTCCTGAGCTGCCACACAAGCAGGCCCCAGGTCTGTGTTCAAACCCAGAACCTTCTTTCTGTGAGGTAACAGTGCTAGTCACTGTAGCTCCATGCTGTCGTTGATGTTGTTCTCTGAATATAAATTCTCAATGTCATCATGCTTAATTCAAAATTGACCATTCACACACAAATATACAAAGAAGTACCTCAACTAATACTTTTTTATGTTTATTTTTATAAATTTTATTTTATTTTTTAATCAAAGGTAATGGATGTATTTATAGTACTTTCATTTGATAGTTTACAATGAATTCTAACATTTTATATGAGTTTTGGGACTTTAAAATACACAAGCAACCATCAAAAGTAACTTAGAATCAGCTGAGCAACATTTACTCTGAATGGCTCCCTGCTTCTTCTTTTTTTTTCAATTGCATAACAGTGACAATGTCTGCAGCCTCCAAAAATATTTGAACCCTGTAGATGCAACTAAGCTAAACTATTAAAATGGAAAACATGTGGAACATTTACATAAATGATGTGTTGTGTCCAATTATGTGAGCAGTCTATGCTTGTGTCTGACCTTAACTCAGCGGGAACACTTCAAATGGCTAAATAGCTCCAATTAAGATTAGATTGATAGGTAATGGGCAGTAATAACGCACCAAACAGGAAGGTGTGGTTTACTCTGACGTCATTGGGCAATTTTCCCAGAGCAGCGTCAAGTTTAAATAATAATAAAATAAAAGACGGAAGTGAGGTGATTTCATTCAAAATAAAAGCACAAAATTACAGGTTAAAAAAAAATCTCCATAGATCCACCACATCACACAAAAACAACCATAGAACAAGAAGCACAATTTATTGTAGTAGTGTACTGTAGCTATAGCACAAAACAGGAGTTACATCAGTTTACAAACTACAATAAGCTCTATTAATGAAAAAAAAAGAAGTCTCTTCTAATTGGTGGATTTTTTTGTGTGTGTCTAATGATATCTCTGTGTTAGTTCCCTTTTGAATAGCTCGTTAAATCATTACTTCTTTTTTTGATTTTGATTTTTTACTTTTGCTGATAAATACCTGCAGCAGAGTCTTTTTCACACAGTCGTACTACTTTTACTCAAGTAGAAGATCTGAGTACTTCTTCCATCACCGGTGTTTTTTTGTTTTTCTTGAGACAGAACCTGTAGGCTGTCATGAGGGAGGATTTTATTTTTTAGGTGCAGACCAGATCTTGTTTTATTTATTCTCCGGTATTGATCATCATTTCCCTAAACGCAGTTCGTAGTTCGCTCCGGGCAGGAGGAGACCGTCGATCCTCATATGAACTCTATCCAACTCCTGGGTTAACTTACTCCGTGTTCGGCCCTCTGCAGCTCATGACGGCTCCGATAAACATTTCATTGTCTGCTTCACCGACATATGACACCGCGGCTTTCCTACAGCTGATGCCACTGGAATAAGAGGTAAGATTATTTCATGTTTTACAAATAGCCTGCAATTTATTGATGTTTCGACCTGTCAGCGCTGCAGACACTGACTTCTTGGAAATATAAAGGCTGCATGCAACAAGTGGAAGGCCTGAACAGATCAGACTGAACAGCTGACGGATTCAACAAGAAATATTAGATATTGTTTATTATAAGGGGCCCTGTGATCCATTCTGTCATGTCTTTAAAGATTAACAGCTTCTTGACTGATTTCATGTTGTATCTGCAAAATATCTGCAAGTGGATGTTTGAATTGTGCAACGTGTTTCACTATCATCGTGTTTTGCACAAGATAATATACTTTTACAACCATATTTGCATATCTGTGTGACTCAGTGGCCTTGGTTTGTGTCTGTTTGTTGGTTCCTGAAGTGAACTTAGAGTCAGGCTTTTAAATTTAAACAAGCCTCATGCGCTTAGCCTGCTTCAAAAAGTACTTATCACTGTGTAAACAAGAGGCTGCTATCTCCCAGCTGTTAGGATACAGACATAAGCTCACAGGGAGACTTTTGTTTTTGCTGAACTGTGTGTAAAAGTGCTGAATTAAAACAACTGATTGAGATCCCATTGCATTTATTACACTTATTTTGCCAAATTGGTAAATAGATGCATGTTTGAAATAATACTATGGTGTAATTTGTGGGCCTACTTAAGATATGGGGATTTAAATTAAATATATATATATATATATATATATATATATATATATATATATATATATATATATTTATAATAGCACTTTCATAGTCAACTTTTCAAGTTGAAGAATTTGCACTGGATTGAGTAGGCCTAATTCCTCTTTGAATGCATTTATTTGTGTATGCAAAATTTAGAAAAAATTAAAAGCATGTATCCCAGTTAAAACGCATCCCAGCTATCCTCACCTGACATAGATAGAAATAACCAAGTTTTTCTCTCGGTTACTGTCACCAAAATGCAAAAGAAATGAATATGCATGGTTAGAACAGTAATTTTGAATAATTATTTTGTGCTTTGATAACAGTGCAAATATTTTACTTTCAAAATGAAAATTTTACTTTTAAGGATGTAACCTTCAAGATAGATATTTTTCTAAAAACATTTCTAGTCTATCTATCTATCTATCTATCTATCTATCTATCTATCTATCTATAAATTTACTGTATCTCCAGATCTGGATCTAATAGCACATAGTGGTGGAACATAAAGAGATGTCCATCCCCGGATGATTTTATTTAGATTGGCAAAATGTTTTAAAAAAATGTCCTATCTTGTAATAATGAATAAAGTGAAAAAATGTTCCCGAATCTTCATCTGTTCCAGGATCTTCCTCAAAATTTAATAAACTCTTCCTTGGCCCCAGATCCACAATTTCATCATAATCTGTTGACAACTTTTCAAGACATCTTACACACAAACAGACAGACAAACACTGACAAACGCATAATCTCCTCCAACTCTCACTGTTGGAGGTAATTAATTATCTTATGGCTGCTGATATTGTGACAGTGTCACAGAGGAGTTGATTAAACTATGGACATTTATAAATATAATAATGAATCCATCCATCCATCAACTCTCCTATAGGTACTTTTGTATGTGTTGCATAGGTGTTGTATTGGACAGCTTGTACACTCTGCAGGATAGTGCATGACAAAACATTTCATGCACCTTTTTATATTTATTAATACAGAAGTTCTTTGCAGCCAATGTAAGGCATAAATCGATAACACACATAAATCTCTGTGTCAATTTTAGGTTTTTCTGCAGGAGGGCAGCCAATTCACTGTGACTTTTCACATTCTCTGGCATTAAACACCACTCACGCACCCGCTCATACTCCCTTACTGTATATAGTAAGATTCTTTCTGCAGAGCTGTTTCACATCCGTTTCCGCCTGAATTTAGGGAGGTTGTGCGATTTTTAGTTTGGGAAAACGACATGGCCTTGAGCTTTTGTGTAAAAGGCATGCACTTCTGGCTAATGACCAGGAACAGCTCTGTCACTTAACATTTTGCTTTGACCTTTGGGTCAAATTTTTGTGAGGATACGTGCTCTGTGTGTGTCTTTGTGTGTGTATGCATACGGTACATTAATGTTTGAATAACAAATTTACCTTGTGTCTTATCTGCTTTAAAAAAAAAAAAGCCAAAACACTGTACATTGACCCTCCCAGTTAAGGTCAACGAACCACAGTAGTGCTGGATGGGTCAGTTAAAAAAGTTTAATCTAATTTTTTTAATTTTTCTTATAAAATTTAACCCGATAAGATTACCATGACATGGATGAGTGAGAATCTACACAAACTTCTAAAATATATTTTACCATATAAATTAAATTAAAACCTCCAACATTGCACTCCAGCTAGAAATGGCTCACTTTTGAGATGGCCTTTGACTAAGCTTAAGCTAATTTACCCATTTTTTCATGTTATTGCAGTTAAAAATCTATGTTGATGCTTAAACATCTCAGTAGTCGAGTTAGTTTACCACATAAATATGGCATAATGAATAAGCTCTACATAATGCATTAGCTTATAGCATACATGTCATGTCTTATGAAAGGCCCATTGCTCTGCATTTCAGAGTCCTATGGAACTTCCATAGTTCCATAGCTGCCTGCTTTGTCAAAAGAATAAAAAGACTTATTTATGGCATACAGGCTGGTATTGTTTTGCAACTTATAAGGTTTAATTCTTATTTGTCTGTTTCTTATTCTAATGGATTTTGGTAAAATCTTAAGGATTTTCAGTACAAATCTTACAGGTGAGCATCTGATGAGGTTGACATGTTTACATTGCTGTCGTTCAGCTTTGTTTCCTGGTTATTTCCTAGTGGTCATTTGTGGTATTGCAACCAAAACATCCCTTCCTGCTGAAAATGCCCCCCCAATAAACCTCCATTCTAATGGTGAGAGGACTCCTGTTGATTGTATATGAAGATGGACGGCATGACAGCTTCTCAAAAGTAAAGCCAAAACATTTTGATCACCCCACACTTCCTACGTAGCTACCATATGTCATAAACCCCGCCCCTCCAGATGGTGCATCAATCTAAAAAGTACATGTCGAATAAATAAATAAAATAAAAATGGTTCCTATCATTTTGCAGGATGCGGCATGTAACAAAACAGCTAACTAAGATGCTATTGGATGCATTGTATTGTCAGTAATCACATTATTAATTTCCCAAGCTGGTATTCTCATCCTCTCTGATATAATCTGCCAAGATTGAGGTTTTTCTTTTACCCAAAGTCCTTGGAGTCCAGAGTCGGTAGAGCGTTACATTGCTCAGTGATAACGATGTACAAAAAAGCAGCTTTATCAGATGAAAATGGCCACACTCTGCATGCGATGTGCTGACCTTGTGCGTTTGGTGTGTTAGTCCTATAAAGCAGTAATGGTTAGAGACCGGTGGGTCATGAAACTGGCATTTTACACACAATTAAATCTGTATAAAGAAACCAGGGTTTTGCTGTGTATTTCTCAGCAGTGGTTGTCAGTGTAAGCTGGTTGTAGTAGAGCCAGGATGAGCAGAGTTGTGGGGGAGTTGGGAGGTTTTCTCTCACAATGAGGTTGCCAGCTGTTGGAGACTGACAGTGAGGCACTTTCAAGGTAAGGTCAATGCTTCAAAGCAAACAAAAAACTGCTACACATCTGCATTTACTCCCAAATGGTAATTAAAGAAGCAAAATCTTGCCACAGCCTCTTTTCTTGTCTCATAAAGTGACTCATTTTTTTAGGAGTCAGTTCATTGGCTGCAGACACAAGGTCATTGGAAACTCAGTTGTGCTCTTTGTTGCAACACTTTCATGCTTTCAGCAACATTTAACCTGTAGATTTTATATATACTGTATATATATATATCACATCCTCACATTATTATGTCTGTTTGCATGTAATGCATATGTTATAATTGAAGTATCTGTGATGCAGTGTATTGTTTTAAATCAATCATTGTGCACGTTTTAAGCAATAACTGATGAGCTGGCAAGCAGTGCAATTAAACTTCAAACAGACTCAAAGTCTTAAATTTCCTGGCGTTTCATCAGTGTGGATGTCAGGTAAGAAGTGATAAACCCACAGAGGACCAAGGTAAAGCCTTCCTCCCACAGCCAAGAAACACACACACACACACACACACACTATTATCAGCCAGAAATGGATAATTTGTCAAACCACATTTCCTTTAAAAGTCCAAATATTCAGCCAACTAAACTGAGACTCACTCAATAATCACCTTGAACGAATGTAAAAACACTTGCAGGCTTAATTACAACAGTTTCAGACCTTGTAATGAATACCTAGCCTCATTGTTTGTTTGTTTTTTGTAAAAATGTTTGCTTCATATTTGACCCGTCTTCTTCTGTCAGCGTTGGACAAAGTAGAAAATTACAGTTCTTGTGCTAATGGCTGCCAGACTTTATTCTCATCATAATCTTGTGAAATGTGGGCTGATTTTACTTACATCTGAAACTTAAATGAAAAATTTTAAACCTATAATGTTAAATAAAGTAAAATAAGATTCAGCATAGTTTTTTAAGTGCTGTGTAAAATTGGATTGATGTCACGGACAGGCTCAAAGTGATGCTGCCAGCATGAGCAGTCTGCTCTTAACTGACCTATAACATGTTTGCACATTAACTTTTTATCTTTTGCAAATCATCAATGGCCCATGGTCTTTTAATTATAGATGGTTTGAAAAATGTAACAAACCCAAGACCAAGCAACAGTTAGCTGGTGGTGAAAGTGAAATAGCTGGAAGGTTGTTGACAATGTTTAAACATGTTTAAATGGTTCCATTTGTGTTTTCACAGCTGTGAGAATGATTTCATCCGTCACATCTTTACTTGATGTCGTAAAAATAACAATTCTCTGTGGTGCTTTCAACATAATTAATAGTCACTTGTGCTCATTGCAGCTTTGCGAGTTTTATTATTGCCAATTTTCAGCACTGTTCATTTTACGCTTACAGCACAAAACTCCAACCACTCCTACGGATTATTGAGTTTTGTTGGTGCGCCAAACCGAGCCTCTCATGGCCATTTGGCAAGATTAATGGGCCCTTTCCCTCCAGGGTAAATAATGGCTTCCAGAAGCGGGTTATATGCCAGAAAGCTGGAGACAATGTGTACCAACTTTGAGGGACGACAGAGCCCTGCCACCCAGGAATGATTAACTCCACAGGATTTGCTGTCCTAAACTAACATGTACTTAAACTGTACTAGTGTACCTGTGTTTATGTGTCTCTCTCTGTGTAGGCGCTGTATTTATTGATCCACCAGCTGCGTCTGTCTGCACCACATTATGCACCCTGATTTCCTATTTCCTGTCATCGTTCTTTCCATTTTCTTACAAGGAAGGCGATTTTGCCCACAAACCGCTAGCATACTGCTAATGGGTGCTGATTGGTCAGTTAAGTTTTTGAAATTAATCTCATAATTGGTTTCTCAAATTCACTTATTTTTCCATATTCAGGCACATTTGAACTTAGATTTTTATGTCAGTTTGCTCACATTCACCGATGATCGGGGTTTGGTCTATCCACATCAGCACAAATTTAGTTTCTGTCCTTGGACACAAATGTTCTAGTCTTGAACATTTTGGGCGAAAACAATGACATCTCCAAGGGGTTTGTTATGTATTACACCCTTTCCAGGCCACAACCACATACAGTATGCAAGTCAAAGATCCGTTCGACCCCCTGATGAAGGCTTGATGCCGAAATGTGTTGAAGTTTGTTTTTACGGTCTAACATACCATGCCATGACAATAAAGGCATTTTAATTGTTTTAAAAGAGGGTGCCTTGGAGTGTCCTTGTAATTTTTATGGCTGCATGTCTCTCATTTCAAAGAGCACCTCCAGGAAACTGAAGCTGAGTTCAGGAAGCGCTCCTATCCTCGCATTTTTCGATTTAATGAAATGTCAGTTTGAAAATTCAGCTTGTGTCACAACCAGTTTTTAAGTAATTCAGCTAGTTCTTTTCCCTCCATCTTCCCAGGTGCAAACATTTGCCACTCATCTGACTCCACATGCTACGGCTCAACGATGCAAGACTCATGGCTGGACTGAGACTGAGCTTTGAACGTCTTTCCTGCTCCAGGACAGAAGGACTGCTCTTCCTCTGGATCACACATCACGTCAACTGTCTCTGCTTAACTGTGATCCTAACGCTGGCATTTCATCGTGAGCAGAGTCAAATCAAATGATCTGCCACGGTCTTGATTGTCCATTATTCTGGGAATTTACAATGTGAGGTCATGAGTAACAAACTTTCCTGACCTGTGTACAGTAGGTAGATCTGCTCTTGTTTAAATCAGGGCCATTACTCATAGATAGTCACATTAGCACAGTGAAATTGATACCAGGGCAAAGCATTTACTCTATCCTAGGCCCATAGTCCCATAGATGATGTGGTTAATCTAAATATACTGAGAGCATCTGCAGTTGCGATGGCCGTTGCCTCCTCTCCAGAGAAGGATCAACCCCTCCTTCAGCTCCAGAAAGTGGACTCCAGTCGAGTTGTCAGTCGTGTCCTCTCCCCGAGCCGCAGCTCCTCCTTGGAAACAAGCCAACCCATTTGCATCCCCTCTCCTTACACGGACCTCAGCCACGACTACACCACCATACCGTTCTACAGCCCAACTATCTTCAGTTATGCTGGTCCAGGCATTTCAGACGGCGCCCCTGTCCATCAGTCACTTAGCCCATCCTTATTTTGGCCCAGCCATGGCCACGTAGGGTCCCCCATACCCCTGCACCACTCTCAGGCTCGGCCTAAGCACGGACAGCCAATCCCGAGCCCATGGGTTGAACTGTCGCCGCGGGACAACGCTTTAACGACGAGGTAGGATGGTGCTGTCTGACTAATGGCCCAAAATTCAAAAACTATTAGAATATAATGAGATAAATTTCACAAAGTGACAAATCCTCACTTTTTAAATGCAGGAAAAAGCAAATGTCAAGTATTTTATTTTGATAAATATGTTAGCAAATATTATATTATAAAATGATAATATAAAAATATATTGTTTCAGTCTTTGTAAATTCAGTTGCATTTACGTTGAAATTGTTCAATGTGTACATGAAGTCATTCTCCTTTACATTTCATCTCTCGTCCTGTTTAGTTTTTACCTGCAGTAAACCAAAATGACCTTAAATCCCCACTACCGATGTAATGATTTATTAAAGTTGAAACTGATTTTCATGCTCAGGCCAGACTCCTTTCTCCATGTTCTTGTCTCGATGTGTCTGTCAGTAAGAGTACGAGGAGGCGCTCCCAGGAGAGCGAGGAGGGCGTGGTGTCATCCGGCGGGAAGGCGGACCTCCACTACTGCGTTGTGTGTCACGACTACGCGTCAGGCTACCACTACGGCGTCTGGTCATGTGAGGGGTGCAAGGCCTTCTTCAAGAGGAGCATCCAAAGTGAGACATTAAAACGTATTGTATCTTTGCATGCATGGTGGACGAATAGATTGAGTACAATCAAAGGAATGAGGAAACTGAGCAAAAGACATAGTAAAGATTTATATAGAAAGAGACCTACCGCCACCATGCAGGTGCACAATATACCTGTATGTGCTAGTTGACTGTTGGCTGTAGTCTTTGCGGTGTGTTCATCTTTTTGGCCCTCGTCATGTGTCGTGAGGCGATGCGAGGTTCGGTCTTTGTCGCCGCTTGTTCTTTTATATCAGTTTGATGAGTCTGTGGCGTAACATGCTAATAAAAAACAATGGACATACTACGTCTCTTTGTCTTCTCCCTTTCTTCTTCTCTTTGTTTCAGCAGGACACAATGATTACATCTGCCCGGCAACCAATCAGTGCACTATAGACAAGAACCGCCGTAAGAGCTGCCAGGCTTGCCGCCTTCGCAAATGCTATGAAGTCGGTATGACGAAGTGTGGTTAGTGACTTTGTATCATCTTATTTGTAGTTTTTTTCTCTTCTTTTTCCATGAGAGGTTGCTGTGTTTTCATCAGAGTAAATATTGGGTTATTTTTCTTCCTGGCAGAAAAGTGGAAGTTTATGTAGAATTTAAAACGTGGAAATCAACAAAACACAGCCATAAGTAAAATTGACCAATTTCATTTTCTTTGCCTCAGGTATGCGAAAGGATCGTGGAAACTACAGGAACCCCCAGCTGAGGCGGGTAACCCGTCTGTCCTCACAGGGCAGAACTAATGGACCGAGCTTGTTAAATCAAGCAGCAGTGAGTTTGCTTAACGCTCCCCCTCCTCCTGCACTGACTTCAGAGCAGCTGATTGAACGAATAATGGAGGCAGAACCACCAGAGATCTTCCTCATGAAGGACATGAGGAAGCCGCTGACTGAAGCGAGCGTCATGATGTCGCTCACCAACCTGGCTGACAAGGAGCTGGTTCACATGATCAGCTGGGCCAAGAAAATTCCAGGTCTGTTAGGGGTGTACAGATCATTTTAAAAAGAAAATTATAATTTATTTCAGTGACATTGGTGTTCATTTGGTGTACACTTTCGTCCAGAAATAATAAAAACCAAATTTCCATGTGGAGATTCCCAGGTTACTTCACACAAGGCATTATCAACCTCAACTTAGAATTGCTTTAACGATACCCTCAATGGCATATCTGGAGATTTTTATGCTTCTCATCTTTTTGAAGATTCCTGTAGAGCCGCTCAGTCGGCCGAGCAGCTGATTTAATAACCGGCCAAATGCAATAATTGTCTCTGCTTTATTTAGCATGTGAGCTGATTGGAGGTGAGCACTGAGCCGTGACATTTATTGTAGAGTCTCTCTGTTTATCAGACACGCTGCTTGATTCAGACTGACAGTTTTAAACCAATATGCAAATATAAGTCGTCCCCTCCTTCAGGAGGATATTATAAAACCTTTTACATCACCCAAAAGCATTGGCATAGAGACATTGGGACATTCTGATGGGGGTCCTTCACAAGAAAATGTTACATCAGAGTACATCTCCTGTTTTCTGCTGCCTTTGATTCTTTTATCTGACTGTACTAGCATGAGAAGTATTATGGGTACATTTTGTAATCGTACCCAGATTAAGCATTCCCTCATCACATATTTGAAGGTATTAAAAAACTAAAAGTGCCTACATTGTTTTCGATGAGCTATCATCACTAATAAGCATGCATTGTTTATGGGAACTTGATGATCTTTCTATGCTTGCATCATGCGATTGCAATTTCTATTTAATTAATTTCTTTCATGTTGTCAAATCAATAAGTGGGCCGGGGCCCACCCACTTGCACAGCTTTGTCCATCCTAAATGGACAGAGACACAAATAATAATAATAATAATAATACAATAATAATAATAATAATAATAATATTAACAATAATAATAATAATTATAATAATAATAATGTAATTAATAATAAGACACAAATTGTTACCTTTTATTTTTTCAATTATGAAAACTAGTAAATACACAATGTAGACTAAAACAATGTGTCCCTTTCTATTTAAAAAAAAGTAAAAGACAGCATTTATTTATTAGGCTGCTGTCATCTGTGACGTCTGGACCAACGTTGGCCCAGCTCTGTGCAGACGTGTTACGGTATGATGGTTGTCCAGCAGCAGATTTGCGTAGCTGACAGTCTCACAGACTACTACACAACATGACACCCCTTTAAGATCTTTCCATCCCCATATTCAAGTCATTTCGGTGCCTCGGCCTTATCATTTTGAGAATCTATCATGTAGTAGCAGATAGACCTAATGGAGATGTTGAGCAAAACAACAGTTTAAGTAATCTATACAGCTAAATTAATGTTTTATTATGACACAGCAGGCATTGATTTATAGATACTGCCAGTTTCCAGCTGTCTTGAGTGTCTGGATCAGCGTGTATCTGTCTACTCAATAAATCAGCACGATAGCGAGGATGCTACTGTATGTTTCATCTTTGTATGATATTGCATTGCATATTGCATGATGTTAGCCAGTTATTTCGGTGGCATTGGTTACACACTTTTACACACACATGACACTGCTACCAAGGAGCACTCATAAATATCAATATATAATAGCCATTCACCTTTAATACAAAGTAGTAGCTTGAATTCATAAGTGCCATAGTTTTAGGTGTGTTTGTGTTCAGGCTCAAAGTTAGATGGATAACATCATAATAGTTTCCTTTCATCCTAACTAGTTTATCCTCTTTGCTCAAGGCCTTAATCACTTACATCTAGGGAATCAATAACTTGCTAGTATTAGTGGCACACTTGTGAAAGTGAGAATCTGCCTGGGTGTAGTCTAGAAAAAATATCTATAGCTTCTCCTTTTTTGGAATCGGGTTCGTCACGTTTGTGTGCCTTCTCCTCAGGCTTTGTCGAGCTCAGTCTCTTGGACCAAGTGCACCTATTGGAGTGCTGCTGGCTGGAGGTGCTGATGATCGGTCTGATGTGGAGGTCAGTGGACCATCCAGGGAAACTTATCTTCTCCCCTGACCTCAGCCTGAGCAGGTAACACTGCCGAAAACTCATACCCACACACCACAAGCTTCATTAAAGGGCCATCAAACACACAATGGAGGATATGCTTTTGTTTTGAGAGTCTCTCATTGGTAACTAAATAGAGGAACATCTGCACTTCATCACTTGACCACGGCGTGGTTTTGTGGGCTGTCACATATAAAACATCTGTCACAGGCGTATAGGATATCTGTGTTGCATACTGTAAGTGTGGATTCTAGCCACAATTTTCTGTGACCAATCAGTGGTCTGTGGTGTTCTCTCTCCACCCTTTATTATCCAATTAGCTCACTTGGAACCTCAGCTCACCATCCAGTATATTTCCTTCCCTCTACTGTAAAATAATACTAGGCCCTTGCCTTATTTCGGATCCTGCTGGGTGTTGTATCGACTTCTGCCTAACCTGCTGAGATAGATTGAGACAGTAGTTGTCTGTTCAGCTGACTGTGTTTGTGTCTTTGCATGGCAGAGAAGAGGGCAGCTGTGTCCAGGGCTTTGTGGAGATCTTTGATATGCTGATAGCTGCGACGTCCAGAGTGAGAGAGCTCAAGCTCCAGAGGGAGGAGTACGTCTGCCTCAAGGCCATGATCCTCCTTAACTCCAGTGAGTAACCATGTTTGTTTGGGTGCACGTAGTGTGTCCCTTTCTACAGTACGTGCGATGTGTGTGTTGAGTGATGCTCCAGTAGGTAGAGGGTTTGATTGGTGTCTCAGCATATAATCCTACTCAGGGTGGGCGGCCCTCTGCTTTGACCGGTTGGGGTGAGATAGATGGGGAGAGAGAGTTGGAGTGAAGGACCGGGACACAGACATGTGCAACCACAATAACAATAACAGCTATTATAATAGAAAATATATAACATATAACAACTCATCAATTAATTTTGATGAAAATTTGAATTTTTATGTTTATTGAAATAATTTTTTTCTCTGTGCATTTCCAGACATGTGCTTCAGCTCCTCAGAGGGCAGCGAGGAGCTGCAGAGTCGCTCCAAGTTGCTCCGCCTTCTGGACACTGTAACCGACGCTCTGGTGTGGGCCATCGCCAAAAACGGCCTCACCTTCCGCCAACAGTACACCCGCCTCGCCCACCTGCTCATGCTGCTATCACACATCCGCCATGTCAGGTAAAAGGAGCTCGTGTGATGCCAGTGATGCTTGTGAATCGAATTCTTATGCTTTTCTTTTAACCTGTGCAGTAACAAAGGCATGGATCACCTCCACTGCATGAAAATGAAGAACGTGGTGCCTTTGTATGACCTGTTGCTGGAGATGTTGGACGCCCACATCGTGCACAGCTCCCGTCTGCCCCGCCAACCCCCCGAGCAGGAGTCCAGGGACCAAAGGGAGGCTCCTGATCCGGCACACTGCTCTGATAGTGGCCCCTCAAACACCTGGACTCCCAGCAGCACAGGAGGTGGAGGTGAACCCCAGTAGTCATCTAATGAATTTCCACCGCTTGCCCAGTTGACAAAACTGATGAGACGTTTTACTGGAGCATCCTGCAGAACGCTGAATTCTGTGAACTGTCACTGGTGTAACTTTGACACACTGTGCACCAATTCTGGTGAACTTTTCATACCTTCATAGTTGGATTTCATAATGTTACTCTGCAGATAGACCAAACTTGCATTGTTGTCATGACATGGCCAATAGCACCAGCAAAAAATGAACCGTTTCATGTGCTAATGCAAGACGTTACCTTGGTCAGCAGTTACCATTTTGGGCTTCTGCAGACCCTGAGATGTTACCAGATATAATAAAGCTATACAGATGTAGGCAGTATGGAAGGAGGAGGTAAAAATATAAACATTGTTTATCCAACCATTTAATTAGAATCGATGCAGTAAAATATTTCCTATAGTTGGGCTATAGAACAGAAAGGAAGCTATTTCATTAACGTCTCTGGATTTTTACATTAAATGATGATATGATGATTTAATACACTGGATCAGACAAACATTCAGACAGACGTTCCTGTCTGGTCATTTTACCTGCAAAATGTGTCAGAATTGAAATTCCAGATAATACTAATGCAAAGGAATAGCTGACATTTAGGTAAATATGCATAGTCGCTCTCTTGCCAAATGATAAATATAAAGATAAATACCAGACTTGCATCTGTCAAGTGAATATGTAGCTGGAGCCTGCAGAACTGAGCTTAGCATAAAGGCTGGAAATGTCTGTCTGTCTATCAGCACTTCTAATTAACGTCTCGTTTATTTACCTGTGTTAAAAGGTGTTGAGCAAATTAAACAAATGAGATATAACATTAATTGGTGATTTGCTGCTAAGAATGGGTTATTCTAACTACATTTAGTCAACAAAACCTGAGAATTGATCCAGGAAAAGATGCCAGACCACGGGCCAGACAAGCTCCATTCCTATATTTCCTTTGTCCCATGTCTTGCAGTCCTGGCCTTTGATTGGTTAAAACAAATGTCACTCTACAAGAATGATAGTTGCAGATACATCTCGATATTTAACCTTCGTATTCCTGCATCTTTTGAATATTCAGCGAGTGCCGTTTTATGTGGTGAAACTCCCCACGTGGGCTAAATTTGCAGAGTGCAACCTAAATATAGCTCTTGGCATGAAAAGCGAGGGCTGTAATTCCTAAAACATTTGACATCCTTTCAATACAAAATGACATATACGATGATTGAAGACTGCATCCTTGGCTCTTAACCTGGAGAGATGCACCATGAGATAAAACAGCTATTTTAGCATTAAATTACAGCTAAGCTCTGGGTTAAAAAACAAACAAAAAACTTTCGTTTTCTCTTGTTTAAAGTGACAAACAGGTCATTTTTTTACTGTTTAGTACAGTAGTTTAGACACATTTATATCAGAATATTTGTTATTGGTTGGTTGTTAGGACACCTGATTTGTATTTGTGTTGCGTTACAGCAAACCTCCTGCTGACCACTAGAGGGTACTTTACATCACAAACACACAACTGAGGGTCCTCTGCAGCACTTGTCACTGCACATTCTTGGCCCTGTGAAGAAAGATAACCACTATGCTTTTAAAGAATTACACTCATACATGTGAAGTTTTGCTTGAAGAAAAGGGAAATTATTTTTGTATCTTAGAACTCGCTATAGCAGCCTTTGTGTGCACCGTCACGACACAGCTTCGTCAACAAAGAGCACCGCAAGAAGACGCATAAAAATGAAAATATTCAGACTCTGAAAACACAACCCATGATCTTTATCACCTTGAACTGTAAACTGAACTGTTACTGTGTTCATGTACCTAGTTTGTACGGAATAGATTGTCATGATGTTTCATTTCTGGTCATCACTTTTAACATTGACGTGTAAACAGTCGAACCGCTGGTTGTCATCTCTGGTGTGTTCATCCACCTTTTCAATCATCAAAGACAGATGGAAACTGTTTCCATCATCATTTGCTTTTGTCATGTTTTTATCAATTTACTCATTCACTCTGGATCACACCATGAAATAAAGGAAACATTTATACATCATGCAGCGACAGTCTTCTCTTCTTTATCAGAATCCAGAATGACGGGAAAGAACGGCTTTACAATTTTATATATAAATGATTTTGGCATAAGGGACAAGATTTGAATAAATGCAGCAAGGAATGTCAGTAAAGAAGCTGTAGTGTTGCTCAGATGTAGCACATATTATAAACAGGAGATTCTTTTGCACAAATAGATCTTATTTTAGTGATCAATAGCTGAAAGCTCCAGCAAAAAGCAAGTAAGTGGTCCTTGAGTTAAGATTTTTCTGAGTTCAAGAATAAACTTTAACTTTAGTGCTCTTACCTCTGAGCAGACTATTCATAGGTCAAGTTAGTGGAATAGTGTCCCAGTGAGATCAGTGCAGAGACACACCACAGATAATTGTATCTGTTTAGTTTGTGTTCAGATTAAACAAATAAGATTTGCGGCAGTCAGTGAGCTTTAGAAATGCCGACAGGAAGATTTTTGAGCCCTGCAGAAACAGCAAAGGGAGCCATGTCCCCCCCGTCCCACTCTACTGTCATCGTCATCAATTTTCAAATACCCAGTCATATGTTAGGGATAAGACAATGTCACCCTTAACATTTTTAGCTGTTTTTGGTCCATTGATTGTCAAAGAGAAAGTCTACAATACATTCATATGTTCATTTGTTCATCATCAGGACTTTAGGCAAAATGAAAAAAACACTTTGAGTAAATGGAGTTAAGACAATCAGTGTTTACTATCAGAAAATTAGGAGCATAAATTCATGTTATTGATGTTATAAATAAGCATTATAGTATTACATCCTGTACTTTACACATCATCCTGCTAAATCTACAGAGTTTCAGTAGTTCATTAGGAGGAATGGAAATGTGTGCGCCTCATAAACAATAACATCTAAAAAAATATATGCATATAAGGTACATTTATGTGTACAGAAATGCCTTGATTTTGTAAAAAAAAAAAAACAACTTTACTTATGTAAGCATGCAAATGACAAGGATGATGTATACATTTTATTTAAAAAAAAATCTGATAAACAATAATCAGTGACTTGTTGACTGAAAGTCTACTGATAAAGTTGCTGTTATAGTGTTTGAATGGTGATGTTTAGAGGATCACGTTAAGCTTTTGGCACAAGTTCAAGCAAGAGAGAGAATGGGATTTCATCATCTCAGGTTATTATTCCATGGAATATGTTTGCTGTCTGCACCTGTTTGCTGCCACTGCTGTGCTTTAACCTCCACAAGTGTCACGATCCTGATTTCATAGATATCATCAAAGTCTTTGCATTATCAAACAAATTTTTTTTTTGTCTGCACGTTGTGTTTGTCCTGATTGAAATGCAGTTAAATGAGTTGTTTTGTTCATAGAATAAATACAATCTGTTCTAAGATCAAATCTTTTAAAAATAGACACTTTAAATACAAATTCCTCATTGGTTCAAAATATCAGTTTTATACCCCAGAAGTCTGTTGATGAGTTTCAGTGTTTTGTTCCAAATGCAAAATGTCTTTTTTAAACACATATCCATCAAGTGGGTGGTGGGCCGTTGGTGTAGTGTAACATGGGGTAGAAGGACCGTGCGAAGTTGTTGGCCCCGGTGCAGGCGGGGTCGGTTTCTGACAGGGGAATCAGACAGGGGAGGAGCAGGAGGAGCAGGAGGAGCAGGAGGAGCAGCAGGAGGAGTTGGAGTGGTAAGGCGGCACGAAGCACCCGGTAGAAGAAGGAGCGAGGCGGGGAGGAGTCCCTCTTCTCTCTGCACGTCACACGAGACACATGGATGAAGGTTGTTACAGGAATACATAAAATACACATGCAATTAAGGTGATTGCACTGTAAGTAATCAATAGAACGTATCTATACATCACAAATGAACAGTACTGCATTAGTAGAATATCTGCGTACCTTTGAGAACCTTTCTTTGAATTAGTGGCCTCTTGAGAAGCGTCTGCAGAGGCTCTTTGGTCTTGGACCTCTGATGCAGATTCACGATCCTGAATTAAAAACCAAGAAATGTTACCCTCTTTCACCATCTCTTATTTTAGAAGCTGTCATTTTGCAAAATGATGTTGCTGTGCTTGCCAAAGGATAAAAAGACAATCAAACCAAATGTCAAGTTAAAAAAAGAAATGAAAAAGAAAGAGTAACCACTTTCTGAGTGCTATATAATGCTGTTTCTCCTTGCCACACAGATTATCTCTTAGAGCGCTGTCTCTTATATGCACTGTTTTTGGTCTTATAATCAAATCTTTCTGAGATGGTAATCAATGTAATATACAATCAGAACATGAATCCTTTTAGTTGGAACTTCTTGAGAAACTTTTGTTTGCAAGGAAATGCTTGCTCCAAGCATCTCTTACCAGACGTTGTGTCATCGTGCTGATGTCCTGGTCCACCTGCCTCACCAGCAACCTCAGCTTGCTGCCCGTCACGTGGAGTTTCTCCTGGGCCTCGTCTCTCTCCTCAGCCTCCTCTTCAGGCTGGAGCTGAGACCACAGAGCCTGGAGGGAGGCCTGCTGGGTCTGCCTGTCCCGCAGCTCCGTCTGGAGATTCTGCAAACCACAAACATTGGAGATGGTGACGGTGCGTCCTACAGTAGCAGGAACGTGAATGCTGGACAGTATGGGATAATGTCTGCTTACTGTCAGTGTTTTGTGGTGCTGTTGCAGGGCTCTGACAGGTGTGTCTGGGTGACTGATGTCCACTGCGTAGCGTCTGCTCTCTGCGTGGGCCAGCCACAGCAGCAGAGAGTGGAGGGTTTCATGAAACTCCTGCATGGAGGATAAAGACAGTTTATAACAATCACAATGTTTTTTTGTGTCTGAATCTGCAATATCTCAGCTTCATATAGGTTTCAGAGCCATGTCTCTACCCCTCTCTGTTATTGTACTGTGATCCAATACATACAGAATAGATGCTGTCAGCTTCAGTCAGACAAAAAAATGTCCTTTTTTCTGTTTTGTTTTTTCTTTTTTTTGTTTTGCTGTGTGGAGTTGATATACCGTAAGTAATAAAATGTAATTAATGAAAAATAGGACAGTCCATCCTCTGTAATAAAGTTAGAAAACACACAGGACAGTAATAGCATAATCTAGTATAATCTAATCAATAACACCACACGACCTAAGGTTGCATGGCATAACAAGCTTTGATAATGAGTTCCTGCTATTTCTTCTCACCTCGCAGCCCATCAGCATCTTCCTCAGACTTGCATCCTCCTGCTGGAGTCCTGCAGACACTTGGCTCCAGTCTCGGTTCATACCCGCCAGTCTCTCCTGGAGATCTGGAGCTTCCTGAGCTCGCAGGTTGACAGAGAGCATGACAGACTTGTAGCGAGCGAACGTCTCCTGCATCTCCTGCAAGAGAAACATCATCAATGCAAACACTGATCTTTTCTCATTAGATCTGCTGTATTTGACTTTAATTTTCACCTTCAGCTCCTTGGCTCTGGCTGCTATGTCCTCGATGCTGCCTGCTGGGCCGGACTTGCGGAAACCCTCTAACGCTGGGATCGTGTTTTTCAACCAGGAAGTGATGTCGTCAAGGTCGGACGTGACAGACTGTGGCTCCTGAGGGCCGGAGCGCAGTTCGCTCCTGGACTGAGCCTGGATCAGGTTCCAGCGTTCAGTCACTCCTGAAAGAGCACAAACGTTTACTAATGGTGGATTTAGCAGGACGCCAGTCAGGATTCCTGTGGATGCAGATATCCCAGCTTTAACTTATCAAACAGAAACTAAGACGACAGAAGATTTGAAACCAGAAATAATCAATGTAATACATCTTTAAGGTGTTGTTGTGGTTTAAAATACATTTATTTTCATGATTTCAGGTGATCTTTTTAAATCTGTGGGACAACCTGGGATATCTTTGTCCACAGGATCCGTAGCCTGAGCTATTTCTTAGGGACTGATATCAGCGATACGTGACTTTATGTGTAAAACATTAAGTCCAACCTGTTCCTTTAAAGATGAAATCAGTAACATTTTGTTTTTTCAACTCCAGCCACAATGTCTGGGGTTGCACTTGATCATTTAGCCTCTTTAGTACAAACCATGTTACCGAAGAATATTTCTCCTCTGGTTTCTGTTCTTTTAAATCGATTAGCTGTCTGCAGATTTTCTAGCGTCTCTAACCTGACTGTTTGTCTGAGGCGGTCAGTCCCGTCAGACCGAGCTCCTCCTGCTGCCCATCTTCATCATCATCATCATCATCATCATCAAGGATTAGCGAGACTCTTTTAATGTCCTCGATGCTGCCGCTGCTCCGAGACATGAGATGCAACTGGTGATAAAACAAACACACCGTTAGTACTGGTATAGCTGCAGAAACATCTGAATGAAGCATCTACTCAGATCTTCCCAGATCACTGGTATTAACTGGTACTGGTTTAATTCTATCCATTGGGACGATATTTTTCAGACGTACATAGCCCTGCTTTAGCGGGGTGCTGGTGAGGGTGGGTGGAGCTTCACGGTGGTCGTCTGAGTGCTGCTGGAGAGTCTGCGTTTCTGCGTCTTCCTGTGATCGCCATCTCGGAGACTCGTGCACGGCCACAGACCTGCTTGAAACTGAAACACAAAATCAGTTCAACCACAGGCAGCTATGGCAAAGTCCCCTAATCTAAACCTTCTACTTTGGCTATCAGTCATCAGACTTTCTGCTTAAAAAGTTGGCTTTGCATTCTAACTGGTGGAAGATTTTGGTTTGGGAAAGAAATACTAAACATGCAAATTTCTGCAAATCTTAACACAATAGATGGACGATTAAAACCAGGATCAAATTATGACTCATTAACAAAGGGAGAACGTTCATGGCGATCAGTGATAAGAACAAAAACTTCCCTTTACTCAAGTCTAGCCAAGTAAAGCTGCCACCCATGTGAAAAGCCTCAGGAAATTGAAGTGTGTGTTATCGCATGTTTGAGCAGCAGGAGAGAAATTACAGCACTCAACCAGGGAAAGCTACAGCTGGAAGCTTCAAGACCTGAAACATGTAAGGCAAGAAAGCCTACATATGTGATGTTATGATTTCTGAGTAAATCACATTATGGTAAAGAAAAAGGCTATGCTTTTAGATTTCAATGTCAAATTCAGTGGCCAGTGACGGTGGCTAACCTCAAAGGGATTAAAGCTTTGTAATTAAAGTTAATAGTTAATAATAAGTGGAGTGGATTGTTTGCTTATTTAGGATCCTCATTAATTATTACAGTGGCAACAGCTATTCTTCAGTAAAGTAGCAGTAAAACATACTACAATATCAACATGAATGGATGGAGAAAAATAAAGAGGAGGAGGAATTCATACTCCTTCCTTATTACAACCAAGGAGTAAAAATGTGTGAAATAAAGTTGCATAAAATGATGAATGCATAGAGTAAAAAATGAAGGAAGATAAAAGAGGATGTCATGTAATTTATGCAGCCACTGCACAAACGTCTGTTTAGTAGGAAAATATAAGGCCCTGAACTATGAAATAAAATAATCTGATGAGGGCTTTGAGATTTTTTTTATGTTTAATAACAGTATATCCTCCCGATAAGCCAGTTACTGTGTTTATAATTCGGACCACAGTGTGCGTAAAATGAGGAAAAGCCATTAAAAAAAATACCGGAGGAAGAAAAAGATGTGTTTGCTTTTGCATTAAAGGATTTACCAAACCAGACATGCAGGAAGCACCAGGGCAGCAGCTAAAGCACATCAGGCAATAAGATACAAGTGATGCATGAGCTGCTGGAAACTTGTTCCACCATTAAGAGCTGTGGACAGATTTATTGTGGTAGTAATGTTCTCCAGCCTACCCAGTGAGGAGGCTCGTAGTGCCTCCTGGGCTTCGACAAAGTCCTCCGGGCTGTCAGTCGACTCTGCGAGGAGAGAGGGTTGAGACTAGAGGTGGATGGATGTCTATGAGTGTGTGTGTGTGTGTGTGTGTGTGTGTGTGTGTGTGTGTGTGTGTGTGTGTGTGTGTGTGTGTGTGTGTGTGTGTGTGTGTGTGTGTGTGTGTGTGTGTGTGAAATGGATGCAGCATTTTGTCACTTAGATGTTGACTTTTATTTTGGTACGGCTACCAGCAGAGGTGAGGTACGCCGGGAACATTTTCAGGGACTCAAAAAGCTTTACTTAGAATTCCACTGGAGAAACCTGGAGCTACGTGTCACGTCAAAGCTTCTTAAATTGTAATAGGTGTGGTCCATCAAATGTAAATATGGTGTCACACTTTTATGACGCTGTGACATTTAAAAACCTTATGGCAAAAAATCTAACGCTGTGAATCTACCTGACAGTGCACTGAAGTAAGCCCTCTCCTCATCATCCTCCTCCTCCTCATCTTCATCTTCATGTGACGATGACCCTCCTACGTCTACGGTGTGGTCCCACTCCAGCGGTAAGGAGTCCACGCTGACCGGTGTCTCCCGCCCCGAACGCAGCAGCGGAGACGCCAGCAGGTGGGTCGGTGTGGCCGGGAGGCTTCCCTGACTCCGACCCAGCCACGGTCGACCAATCAGCTCCAAGCTCGACTCCAAGGAGAAGCTGGTACCAGAGAGCTCTGGTTCCTCTCTGATCATCTAAGATGAGGAAATGATGAGGATGAAGATGATGATTAAGTTCTATCCTATTCAGCCCAAACTGCTGCTGCAAAGGCTTTTATAAAAATGTGTCTTTAAGTGAAATATGTTGGTATGGTGCAGAATCACGTCACAAAACTCATGTCTGCATATGAAAAAAATGTAAGAATGGAATCCAAAATGTGCAAAATAAGAATCAGTGGGTGCTCCAGCTCACCGGCGGCTGGCTGAGGCGCTGGTGGAAGCGAACCAGTCTGCTGAAAACCTCCTGGCAGTAGGAGTGGAGCTCCTCCAGCTCGTCCTCTATCAGCGCCGCGTCCTGCGGTGAGCTCTTTTGGATCAGCCCCTCTCCAAACACTATCAGCCCATCAATGCGCTCTGTGTTCAGGGTGATCTCCTTCTGGAAACTCTGGAAGAGGGTTGGATGAACAGAGACTGAGTCAGAAACTTGAAACAAACGCTAGTGCTAATAGTATCAGAGGTGAATGAGGCAGGTACTGAATCGGTGTGTGAGCATCTGTGCCGTATCAGTATGACCTCACATTGAGCTGCTGTATCTTGTGATGGACGTCGCTCTCTGAAAAGTGTTCGACGTTGGTGAGCTGCAGGTCCAGCTCGGTCAGCCACACCAGCATGCTCTCCCTGGTGCCTTCAAACTCCTCCCTCTGGCTGGTGAAATACTGAGAAAAACAGGATAGGTATAAATAACATAATATATACAGTATATATATTTTTTTATCATCATATTGAGGGCATTTTATGACATACAGTAGCTACAGTAAGAGCAGAGTGATGATGGGAATTGCATAAGAGTGGGTAATGACAAAGAATAGAAATTGTTGATGGTAATGGTCTGTGCTCCAAACCCAAGGCCACAAGTACCTGAAAATATAGACTTTAAAAAACAAAAATAAAATGTTATAATGTAACATAAAAGGCAGCAGTTCATGGGTTTGAGACTTTGACCTGAACACAATTCTTTATCATAAGTTAATTTCTATGGACAAAGCATTTGTATTTATGTATTTATTTGTACATATCAACACTGTATATATGTACATTATGCACCTCTGCACTTATTGCTTCTATTGCACTTCTGGATTGATGCCAACTGCATTTCGTTGTCACTGTACTGAACTTGTACTATGATCAATGACAATAAAGTTGGATCTGATCTGATCTGATCTGATTTACCTCTGTTCTGGAGCTTCTGAGGTTTTCTTTTTATGCACTTTATTTTCAACATCCTGTTATTTGATTTTATGTCACACACTCTGTTTCACTCATATCTTGTATTTAGCATAATGTTGGAAATAAATGTTTCACTTTAAAATGCTATTGTCGATCTGTAAATGAATCAAATGTAAAAAAAACATTCCGTATAAAGACAAAAAAGGCCTGGTGGGAAGAGGAGGGAGCCGATAGTGATTTAAACTTGAACAGAGTTCATGTAAACATAATCTGGCATCTGTTCATAGGAACAGTGCAGCTCTTTTTAGTTCACTTGTTAATAAATCACCAATTCGGCCTTTCCGCAATATTGCTGATTATGCGATGATTAATTCAAACTATTTGAACTATGTGCATGCAGTTTGTGTGTCGAAATCCAGGCGCAGTGAAACAAATAAGAAGAGTGATTCACTGGACTGTCATTTTAGCTCATAGCTCTAATTACAGTTGTATGCTAGTTATTAATGAATGTGTTGAAGGGAGAAATAAACAGGAGGATACAGCGATGATTCGTTCTCATCAGCTGATTAAATTATACATCAGATACAAGCAGGGCTGTGTCACGATCTTTGTCCTCGACTCAGTGCTTAAGTTTTTAAATCAGGAGATCCAGGAGCACAGACAAGGTTCTTATAAGGCAGGTCAGGGGGAGAGAAAAAGTCACAGGGCACATCAAAAAAATCAAACAAATGATTTAAGGGTGACTTTTCTGGCAAATAAAAGACTGAAAGAACAGAAAATTAATAATACAAAATATATTTACAGATTTTAATAGTGACAAAGGAGGAGCCAAATCTAATCAAATAGGTGCCAGTATCAACGTGTGAGGTCCCAGATTCTGTTCCTGCAGGATCAGGTACAAACTAAGCCCTGCCTCTACTATACCTTAAGTCTGCGTAGAATGGCGGCGACTCTCCGGTGCAGGGTGTCCCAACGCCGGTTGCCTTCATGGACCATGGCTTTGAGCTGGCTGGCTCGGTCAGTACGGTTCTCCCTCGCCAGGCGGCGGTACTGGTTATTGACCAGTTCCAGCTGGGTCAGTCGCTCATGAACCTGCCTTTGGAAACCCTGAAAAGTTGAAGGGATAATGGGATGAAATGAAATTCTTTGTGAGAACACTGCACCTGTTTATGCCAGTGTATGTTTTTCCTCTACTTTTTTGTGATTAATTTTTCTGTAAACATTTTGTAAACATGTAAACATAAAGAGGCAAACCCTTGAAGTCATTCATGACTTCAGTCAAATGAATACAGAACAAAGAGAGATTCACTTGTAGAAACTAAAAAGCGAAACAAATCGCAGCTCCGCTAAATCTGTTCCGTCTGCCGACCTCAAAACTGACCTCGAACTTCTTGAGCTCCTCCTTGGCGACAGTATAAAGGATGTCTGCAGAGTTGGGGTTGGCAGCGGTGCGCTCAGCCATCTTGAGCCAATCCTCGAACCGCGAGTAATCATCGAGGAACTTGCACCACAACCTCCACGTCTCCTCGATCCTGCAAGGAGGCCACACACTGGGCTTACTGGGGTTATAGTCCACTGTTGGGGGGCTATTCTACGACGCTGATGAAAGCTGTTCTGACCAATTAGTGGACATTTATTCACATGTGGCATTATTACAGTCTGAGAAATGTGAAGCTTTCAATAGAAGTTGTTAATCCAAATGTTTAATGTCAATTTTAAATGATTATCTTGTTTAGAAATGAATTAAATTTGGTCTTTGTGGATGCAGTGTAATATATTGGACTCTGGACTTTAGATTTTGTTCCTGGATTTTTGACATTCTCTGCACCTTCATTCATTGCTGCCTGTAAGTTTGAGTATTTTTTTGTTATGTTTTTGTTTTTGTTTTTTTGTTAAATCCCCTGAACTGCATTTCCCTTGACTCTGGCTTTAGTCTGCATTTGGGTCCTCACTTTAATATTGCTGAAACATAACAGTTATATCAGTAAAATATGCTTATTGATTGTTATTGTTCTCCTATTGAGTAAACTCTTCAAAATGTGCATGCATGTACAGTAAGGATTCAGGTTTGCAATATCCTACTGCGGCGAAAAATGCGAGGACCCATATCGTAAGTGTGTGTGTGTTTAAGTTGCTACCTGAGCCTCCTGTCCAGAGCCATGGCACAGATGGTCCTCCAGCGCTGGTCCAGGCTATGGCTGGTCTCCTGCAGGGAGTCGCTCTCCACTTCAGTGCCGACAGCAGCATCTTCGTCCCGCAGCAAAACATCACACAGGTTGAGGACTGACGCTACTCCCTCCGTATGCTGCTCTATGTCCCTCTGCAGCTCCTGGACGGACACAAACATAACCATTTCATCAGTCCACACCAGTTAAATCATGTGTTCAACATCAGTCCACAGTCGTACTGACTGGGGGAGGACAGGGTCTCACGGTAACTACCACTCCCAAAATTAAACAAAGGGACTGATATGAATTATTAATCATAAAGAGAGAATGGGGGGATCTCACACAGTGAGATACAAAAACAAAAAAAGCCACAAATTGTGTGCAGAATTTTTAAAAAAGTAAATACAAACTATTGTATGAATATAAATAAAGGAAAAGAGACAGTAAAACTAGAAAAGTATTAGAAGGTTGAAAGAAGAGTGACACAAAGAAAGAGAAAAATTAGACAAAAAAGAAAAATTAATGAAAAGAAAAGAGGAACTTTCAAAACCAGACAACCCTAAAAAACAAAACTTCACATTCAGTTGAAGCCACTGGTGGACTGTCTGCCATAAAAATCAATGTAGGTGGACCAGTGTAAACTGATGTGTTGAGTTGTGAGTGTTTCTTAGTACCTGCTGCTCGGCCAGCCTCCTCTGGATCTCCTGGTGGTGACAGACGCTGTAGGTGATGGGTCTGGATAACTCGGCCTCGATGCGGGAGAGCCATGAGCGGAGGTTACTCATGTTCTTATCCAGCTGCTGCACCGTCACCAGAGTCTCCTTCAGCTTCTTCACCCTAAACACACACACATATACAAATTTTATAAGATGTAAAATCCCATTTCACATTTAGTCATCCATATTAAAGTAGGATGTCAAGGCTTTTTAAAAACATCTATGTGTTCTTTTGTCCCTCGAAAATGAAGTAATGTCATAGAGGCATGACCACAAGGACCAGGAGAGACCTATTTAATTTTTTTTTTTCCTCCAAGCTTTATACCAAAACAACAAGACACAAGTACAGTCTCTTCCCATAAGCCATCACTCTGATGAACAGGCAATCGGTGATATAGTACCAGTAAACCCAGTAGAATGTACATACCATCCTGCACTGTCACTTTAATTAAATCCTGCACACTGTATAAAATGCACATATACACAGATTACAACTCTGTGTATTATTGTGTATTGTCACCTGGATAATCTGAGTCTCTGCGGTGCCCTTTTAATTATTATAGCTAAATAGCTAAAGGAAAGACCCTGAACGACAAATGAACACTCCACTGATGCCTGATGTCAATAATTTTCAAATCATTTTATTTTGCGTGTTCTCTTGTTCAAATGTTTTTGGATATGATCCCTAAGAAATTAATGTAATTTTTTTTTAAAAGAGTAAGAAAAAAACAGACAGAAAATCAAAGATAGACAAAAGAAAGAATCATGAAGGCAAAAACAGAAGAAATGAAATGAGACTATAAAGAAAGAATAAATGTCAGAAAGAAAAAAAGGACAAGAAATGAGGAAAAAGACAACAAAAGACAACTGAAAACAAATATAAAGTATAAAAAAAAAGACAGGACAGAAAAAAGATCAAGAAAGAAAGAAAGATCATTAAATCACCATGGCAACACACACACACACACACACACACACTCACACACACACCACGCCACACTGACTGGTGTCATGGCAACACTGGGGACAATACAAGCTCTCATCTGTGGCTTAAAAGCCTGAAGTGTGCCCTGTTCGGGGGCTCGACTAACCCTTTCCCTGTTTGATCCTTCCGGTCCTGTTAGGGTCCAACACGCCTGTTGAGACTGAAAAGGAGACGATCTCAACCAAAATAATAAGCACTACAAGCAGCTGTGGTGTAAGTAGCAGGCTGAAGAATGCATGAGAGGGACCAGCAGATGCTGCCCATTGGGACCACAATAAATACATTATGTGTACCTCTGAGGCCTGTTCTAATGAGATCTAGTTCCAGTTGCATAATTGTTATTTTGAAGGGTTCTTCAAGCAGCTAGTTTTGATTTTGAACTCTAATTATTATTATGTTGAAGTTCAGGTGCACTCTAAAAAGGTTATATAAATAAAGATTTGTTTTCTTCACATCTGAGAGCTTTGGCTGCTTTTGTTAAATGAACAAGGCTCTCAGTCTACAGTCATGTTAATACTTTCTATAGCCACTAATGCAAAGTGATGGTTTGATTTAAATGCTAACAAACATCAGTGTGCTAACATGCTTATACATACAGGGACATTAAGTATTTGGGAATATGATACGTTTTGCAGGTATTTGATAATAAAGTACTGAAATAACCAAAGTTGCAATATATGGAGCCTTGCAACTAGATACAGAATGTTTATATCCCCCAATATGGTATGAGAAAAATAATTTTTTTGGTCTTAATACCAAAACTCTAGTATCACACAGGCACTGTCCAGAAATTTCAAACAACATGAAGATAAATAGTTGCACTGAGCAAAAGTATTATCAAAAATGGTCACATATCGGAAATTATTAGCAATTATAAGTATAGCTACAGTAAGTATAGCAAACTTGACATTATTTTCAATAGACACTGTTCTTATGCAGCATCTTGTTAAGACAACATGTAACGATCAAGTACTGAGCAAGAAAATGGAGGAAAGAAAAGGATATAATGGTTTAAAAGTTGTATATCGTTGGTAGTTGTAACAAAGCTCAGGCTGGATTTACACAGATCCTATGAAAATTCAATTGGTTCCACCCCTCTTCAAAGTTAAGGAATGATGTACAGTATATATATTATCAGTAGTGTGTCGTTTGTGTGGCTTCATGTTCAAGGCCTTATAATAAAGACATAATAGAGTTATAGTAAATAATGTCCAGAAAATGCTCTCCCTCCTCTGCAGATACGATCAACCGAGTCAACTAAATAGTCTCTTTCTCTCTTTCACTCCCTCTCTACCTCTGACAGCCTAACAAAGACCAGCAACCTCATGCAGAGGCCCAACAAAGACACAAAACCCTGGCTGGGGTCCCTGATGAGGACGAGGACAAGAGCAGAATGGATGGAGAAAACGTAGCAGAGAAGAGCTGGAGGAAAAAGGAGGATATATGGTTGGAGGATGAGTTTAACAAAGTACAGCTGACGGCAGGAGGGCTGAGTTACTCAAAGACTAAACGCCAGCTGACATTTACTCTTGTAACTGTACTCACATGGGTCTTTACTGCACATGTGCTCTTTATTTTTATTTAATTTGATCATTTTACTTTTATGTGCTTTGACTTTTACTAACTAGGCTGGCTCCATTCATTACAGAACACACATTTTACATTGGCCCACTGGATCAGTGCATAGCATCAAATTAGTTGATGCTTATTGTTCAAATGGGAATGTTGTGGACGTTGTTATTGTTCAAATAGGTTTGCTTTGTGTGTCTGTGTTGTCTGTGTTGTCAACTTGCCATGTCGCCATTGATTAAAGATTCAAAAAAAGAAATCCTAGCCCACGTGCTACAGATCTGAAGTGAGTGAGTGACCAAAGGATGCCACTCCATTCCACATCTTGTCTGCATGGGACAATCAAGGTCCCTGAATCTTTGAGGAGACCTCACTTTGAGGATCGGTGACTAATGCATGCCGACAGACCCAGCCCCTCCCCTTTTAACCCACCCTCCCTCACATCATCCTATTCTGACATATGAAAGAAAGGGGGAGTCAGTATGGATATATGGACATATGGTCCTGTCTGAGACTTAAGTATTGCTTTTTTTGGTGGTACTGGTGGTGGGGGGTATGTTGGGTGTGCAGGTTTAGGAGTCTATATATCCAGCTCTTCCACAGGATTCTCCATCTGTCTGAGAAGGGGGGGGGGGGGGAGCTGGGGGAAGTAACAGTTTATAATCACAGGGGCTTAACTTACAGTCTGTACATTAGAAGCCATGTATTCCTGACAGCTGCAGACCAGGACTAACACAACAGCAGGTGGATGGAATCGCTGAAGAGCCATTGTTTAATTACAGGCTCCCAGTTGAAGCCATTCAGGCCTTAATGATGCTCTATAATAGAGTGGTTTGCTGTAAAAGGTGCTTCAGTGGACGGTTAATAATGGGGTGAAATTTTGAGTGTGTTAAACAACAAAACTAAAATACCATCCACACACACATTATACACACATTTTGATTTTTAATCTACCAACCCTTTTACTGTTTGCCGTTGAAAATTGCTTAATGACATCCACACACTGTTCAGTAATGTTCAAAATTGGTGGGTCCATTATGTTTTGTGTTTTGTTTTTGTTGGTGTTAACACCACTAACAAATCCTGAAATAAGGTTTAATAATAACAAAATTATGTTATGTCTACAGGCTTACACTTTGGTCACTCTCCATATTTACACTGTCAGAAAACATCTGTGTGTGTGTGTGTGTGTGTGTTTGTGTGTTGAGGGAGCTGCAACCATTGGAATTTACATTTTAAAAGCCCGGAAAAAATGGACGCACACATGTACATGTGGGTATAAATGCATGTATATGGAAATATGTATGGATTTATATGTGATCCTTTATTTTTGGTCTTGTTTTAAACCCCCAATAAACACTCAAGTTAAAAAAATAAAATAAACTTGACAGCCATTATTAAAATAAAATAAAATAAAATAAAATAAAATAAAATAAAATAAAATAAAATAAATGTGGATGGAGTCGCCCTTTAAATGATACAAATACCTAAATAAAACCTGAACAGCTGTGGCTGCTCTCACCTGGCTTCGATGTGGTGGAAGAGGTTGTGCCAGCGCTGGTTGACCTCCAGCAGTGAGCCGTGAACCTGCGTCTGCTTTGCCTCGTCACTGGCCAACAGCAGCTGCTCGCCCAGCTGCTTCAGGTGGCTCTTATTCTCACTGAACAAGTTAATTTCCTCCATGCAGTCCTGTGGAAACATGACAAGACATGATAAGATTATACTGCTTTATTAGAAAAACACCTCACAAACATCTATCAAATGCAGATGAAATCTAAAATGATTACCCTGTTTAATATGGATGCAAATTTGAGCTGGAGTAGAAAACATTAGCACCCAATTATCATGAGGCCTAAAATTAGCAAACTGCAGCTTTTAAGCACATGTTCTCAATGTTGGAGAAAACTGGTATTTTAGTTTTGATATAATTGCAGATTCAAGCCAAAGCAACTCAAAAATGTGGATTTAAATTCAATTTAAAATAAAGTGGGATCTGAGAAGTGTCAAGAACTCACATCTCCGTTTCAGTGTCAGAGCCATTCAATGCCAAAAACACCTGTATCCATGCGTGGGAGCAGGAATTGTCATCTTTAGCAATCAAAATAATTAAAAAAGGATTCGATCCCCAGCCCCTGCAGCCTGCATGTCGAAGTATCCTTGAGCAAGATACTGAATCCCAATTTGCTCCCCGGGCACGCTAAGGGGGCAGCCCACTGCTCCTCAGGGATGGGTCAAATTCAGAGAAAGAATTTCCCTCATGTTTATTTCATCAAAATGAAATTAAACAAATAAAGTGTCTCTGATTTTCTCATCTCATGTAAGAGCCCAAAAGAAGGATCCTGCGATGTCCAAACCAATTATTATCTCTTTAACTAAACGAGCACACTTCATGGTGAGACAGGAAGGTACAAAAGCCTTTCATTCACTGAAAGGACTCTTGTGTACGAACAAAGGGCAACCAGTCATTCCGTTCCAGGCCGCCATCTGTTATAAACAACATAATACATGTTGCTCATGTATGGATTTGAACCTACACGAGTGGTGTTTATGCACTGAATCATGGGCAATACATAATGTGTGCAAGAGAGTGATAGTGCCTGTGGTGTGAGGTCTCATCCAGCAGTCATATCTGAAGGGAACTGCCGAGTTGCATTGAAATTGATTTAAAAAAATGAATACCACTTTTTCCCAAATATGTACAAATGTATTCAAAAACAATTATCTCTTAGCCGACGGAGCCCTAACGTTTGTTTCTGAGTCCTGTCACACGACACAGTATAAAAACATCTGTTCTTCCATGGGTTGGGAAATTAAGATAATAATATTTTAATTTCAATTGTTAACATGTCTCAGATCTTGTACCTTCTTCAGTTTCTCCACCATTTCCTCAATGCTCAGATCACTGCCGTGGCACACCTTGTTCTCCATCTGAGTCAGCCAATCACAGAACTCCTTGTTCTTGTCGTTGAAGATGGTCCAGGCGTTGAGGCGGTCTGCGATTTCCTGCCTGCGTAAGGATACCTGGGAAGAGACAGACGTGGTAGGAGCTTTAAGCCTTAACCTTGGCACGCTGTTTCACGCTGTGTGGCAGACAAATGTCAAATTAAATATCAGTCCTCAAATAATTAACTTTTATTTTATTTCAGATTGAACAGAACAAAATGCATTTAAATGGTAAAAACTTGTAGTTTTCATAAAAGTGGAATGTATAAAAGCACAGTTCAATACAAATGGATGGATGGAAGGGAATGAACTGATTTATGCTTTTTCTTTGATCACACTGGATCATTTAATCTGTATCAGAGTCAGCAATCAGCTGAATTGAGGGAAATCCCTGAGGCACTCCGGCTGTTTGATAAAATTAACAGGGTCCATTTTCCTAATGACAGCTTAATGGCATGAAAACACCCAATTACAAAGCCGAGGAGGGGGATGATGATCTTTCTGAGGTTAAAGGGCTTAGTGAGCCCACAGGCATGTTTAAACCAGCTATATTTTACTGTTCAGTGACATTTATTCGATCTGAATGAGGCCCGCTTTGGTTTTAAAGTGCTAACGCCGCTGAGGCCTTCGGACTCTGCAGAATTCAGGGTGCATTGTGAGCTGCTGTCACCCCGTGAGGACCTTGTGCTTCCCCTGGAACAATAGAGCTTGTCCCTTGAACCCCTTTAGCCCAGCCAGGCCATCTGCTCAACGGTACCATTCCACTGGCTTCCCCCAACCTGTTAACCATGCCCCCCCCGGCCGTGTCAGGAATTAACAGGGATGAAAAATCTTGTGTGATTTTTCATCCCTGTTAATTCAGAAATTAGTCTTTCTCAAATAACCTGACTTCATATTTTTGTTAAGCGGTTTCAATATTTAGCAAAGAAATTGTCATAAAAAATAAACTATTTTGCAATGAAAAACATACTTTGTAATATCAAACTGATAGAAAACAACAATGACTCACGCAGGATTTTTAATGTGATGTTCTTATCACTCTGTAAATGGTAGGTATTTCCTTAAAGGCATCCAGGGAAATACTATCTTTCAAGACGATTTAAACTAAAACAACCTGCTAGCCTGATTGTAACAATAACAAAAGAGACTGCAACATACACACAGCACCAAACATCAACAGAAGACCTGATAACTGGATAAACTGGGCTGCTGTTCCTGCATCTGCCAAGCAGGAGCAGGAGCAGGTGGAACCAGCCGGCACGACCGCAGACCCAATTAGCATGTCTGCAAATTATTCCATAACCCTAATAACAGACAAAAATGTTCACAGCATGCCACAACCGTTGGTTTCTCAAGAACAAGAGTGTGTTTGTGTTTAAGCCAAAAGACTTAAACTGCAGGAATTTGAGCCACAGTGTGTGTTTACAGCAGAGCTGCTACAGAATTAACGACCTGGTTTGTTTGAGAGGGTTTCATGTGATTGTTCTGGTTGCACTGCGAGTCTGACAGGAGCTGATTACAACCCAGAAAGTTGTCAAGTGACTGTTTCAAGACTAACAAATAAACTGCAGAAGGCTTCATTTTTCATCAAACACACACACACAAAAAAAAATTACACCAACACAAACAATGAGCTAGAGATAAGGCAGCTTAGTAACAGAAGTGTTAACAAATTAATTTGTTCTGTTGGAAGGAAATCTGCAGTATTAACAAGAAGAGAAGATTTTTCCTCCATGTGTGTGTGTGTGTGTGTGTGTGTGTGTGTGTGTGTGTTCAGCCCCCAGTGGTGCAGAGTCTTTGTCACCGCGAAGACACCGCTGGCTGCAACTTTTCCCTCCTTTTCCCCTTCTCTCTCCCACTTAGTCCTTCCTCTCCATCTGCACCATCTACAATCTCTCACTTCTTCCGCTTCAGTCCATGGCCTCTCTCTCTCTCTCTCTCTCTCGCTCCCTCTCTCCATCCCTGTTTTGTTGGCTCTAACCTTCATACACAGCTCTTCCCACTGAGCGTGGAGCTGCTCCAGCTGCTGCTCCAGCAGAGCCGAGTCACCGGCCGCGACGTACTGGGACAGGTCCGTCTTCATGGTGGCCAGTTCCCTCAGTCCGCTGGCCAAATGCTGCAAATAGAGCTCCGTCTCCTGCATAACACACACGCACACGCACACACACACATACACACATACACACACGCACACACACAGAAACTTTAAAACTCTGTCAGATTGCCATGTACATGCGGTGGGCTCACACTTCTCTCCCTCTTTCTCGCTCCAACTGTCCAGATTAAAGGACTGTGGATGGGACAGGGGGAGGGTAGAGAGGGTACAAAAGGGGAGGGGAGTGAAAGCATGGGGGTATTAAATAAGGGAAAGGCGGGAGGGGGGACTCAGAGGTTCTCTGGTGTAATGGGGGGGGGGTGGCTACTGTTGGGGTTGAGGGGTGAGGGGAGGGGGAACTTTAAGACCAGCTGACCTTCCAACAGCTTGTTGCGTCTGATTTATTGGCACATATGGAAAATTTATGCTTTAAAATGATACACAGTGTAGTTTAAAAGGTCCTGCTCTGTTAATACAGAGTGTTTCTGGAGTCTGTCTCCATGGTGACCTGCTGTGGCTACGGTGACACGGACTAACCTCTTACCTGCAGGGACAAGTCTGCTGAATAATACATTTTAATTCTTCTTTTTGGCTGTTCAGATATATTTTTAAACTGCATTTCAGCCTGTATATACATTATAGTGACTGTTTTAAAAGACTGTATTTGTTTGATTTTGTTGAAAATAAAATACAACTTTATTTAATACAGACACCTTGGGTTCCTCAAATGATATCAGACAGTGCAACATAGTATTATAGTTTATTATAGTAGTGTATGCTAAATCCTATGGCACAGATCACCAGGGTCACCAGTGGGTGTACCAGAGACAAATGGATCATTTCTGTGTCAGTGTAATCTTATCAGGAGCCCAGCTGGTGTAGAAAATGTCACATTAATGTCACCATTCCATTAGCAACTGAGCGAGTGAACAGGGAGTGAAATACCCAAGAACTGTGATTTATTCTATTCCAGTAGTAGAGTACAGTCACGGTTCTACACAGACTACATGTGTATGCGATTACCTGAATGAGTTCTTCGGCCTCAGAGCTCTGAGGTCTTCCTGGCAGCGTCTGTTTTAACTTTGTTTCCAGCTCCTCCAGTTCAGACGTGATGATGGTGACCCGGTCCTGACACTGGGACCATTTCTAAACAACAGAACACACAGGAAGGAGATCTCAGGAGTGAGTTTAACAAATGGTAATAGGTTATGATCAATAATCTGTAATGTGTGTCACCTGCTCTGCCATGTCTAATAAACCTTTAACTTCAAAAATTTAAAATATTCATATCAAATGTTGAAAGGACCAAGATCGTGTAACTAAAGCAAAAATATGGTCATAAACTCATTACTCCAAATTTTAAATCCAACGCAACCCACAGCACAACACCTTTCTGACCACTATGTGTCGACCAAGGTAGTGTCTTGCTGTCAGTCCTACTTTGTGCACTAACACTACCCTCTTTGTGATGTTGGACATGCTGCTCAGAGGGATTTCCCTCTTCCCGGGTGGATCCTGTTTAGCTTAAAGGGGTTAACACAACTTTCTCTGACCTTGCTGGGCCTCGCACCACAACATTCAAATGAACACAGCTCATGAAGCTGGGCGGCCCTGCTGTCATTCAGACAACAGCGATTTAGTCTGGTCGTTTAACTAACATAACAGCAACGTCTTTAACCAATCAGTATTTGTCCAACATCTCTGCCTGACAGCCAGGACAAACACTAGCTGTGGTTTATTTTGGTCCCTCTTATTGTATGTGTGTAAATTCTACTTCATTATAGTATTTAATGTATGATATATGAGCACTGCAGTGAAACAGTGATGGAATGAAAAGGAACAGACGCTGGTAACCAGCTGTTTCTGGATGTGGATCACTCATAGATTTGAGCTTCTTTTTGATCCCTCTTGGCTTGAAGTCTGTGCCAAGGCAACACACCAGCTCCTGTGAGAGTGTGTGTGTGTGTGTGTGTATGTGTGTGTGTGTGTGTGTGTGTGTGTGTGTGTGTGTGTGTGTGTGTGTGTGTGTGTGTGTGTGTGTGTGTGTGTGTGCGTGTCTGTGTGCAAAGCTGATATCTCCTCCTCCCTTGTTAATGCTGTAACACATGTTCTTCTTTTGGATTTTATCAGGGAAACTGTATTCTTCTTCTTCAATATATTGGCTGTAGTTAAGAGTGATTTTGCATCTTGTTGGGCGTTGATAAAGTTAAATGTATTGTATCTGTCAGTCTACCACGTTTAGTTGATATTTATTTTGTTTTTATTTTATTTTATTTTGAAAAGGATAATTTTTCAGGTTTTGTTGGGCTCTTATTAAGTTTTATTAATAATTATAATTAATTACGAAAAGATCTAAAATTAGATTTGCTTGTATCAATTGACAAGTTTAAAGGCATTATGAAGAATTTGGTGATGAAGACATTTGCATGTTTTTTCTTTAGAGGCCACTCTGTATGAATAGTCTATAGTCTTGTTTTATTGTGGAGTTTTGTATAACATGTTGTGTTTGTTGTATCATTTTAATGTGTGTGATTGGCTGCTACCTTAGCCAGGTCTCTCTTGTAAAAGAGATTTTTAATCTCAACGAGACTTCCTGGTAAAATAAAACAAAGTAAAGTAAAGTAAAGTAAAGTAAAATTAAATTAAATTAAATTAAATTAAATTAAATTAAATTAAAAATAATTAAATCATCTGATTCTATAAACTGTTTACATGTTCTTAACAGTAAATACATTTTGTCAAATGTAAAATAATAAACTATGGGATTTATTGCACAATACTAAAATATCAAAGAAAAAAAATGAAGAGCGTTGGTGTTCAATGTTACCTGAACAGTTGTGTGGACCATGTCTCGTCTTTGCTCCAGCATTGAGGCGGTTCCTCCCCAGGCCTCCTGTATGGCCTGGAGCTCTGACTGCAGTTGGCTCTTACCCTCCGACTCCGTCATGGTTTCACATAGATGTCTGCCAGCCTCCAGCGTCTGGGTGTAAACGGTGCCGTGCAGACCAAGGGCATCTTCAACATTCTTGGAAATATGTGAGGAGACACAGAAGTTGTTGTTATTTAGCATTTTTAATCACAGAAACTTCCACAGTACACTTCTACTAGCATGCATACATACTAACCTGGTAGTCATGCATGCGGCTCTGTAGCTGGTGCAGTGTGCAAAGAGAAGGTTCAGCAGTGCGCAGGAAGGGGTCAACATTCCTCAAGAGCTTCCACAAAAGTTTCAAGCCATGGTTGTAGACTCTCCACTGCTTCAGTTGGTCTTTTATCAAACACCTGTTCCGACGAACCTGAGCCACAGAGTTGAACCAGCTCTCCCTCATACCGGTCGCTTGTGCCAGGAGTTCAGATCTGTACAAGAATCATCACAAGAGGTTCAGCTTTTCCATATTTAGAGACGAAACTGTTGGCAAACATATTGACATCCACCCAAAAACATGATGATTTGAACAAGTCATGATCTCTATGGGGCTATTAGGTTTGTGCAATGGACTTACACATAGTTCATTGCAGGCAATTGCAAAGTCATCACAAAATCAGCAGGGTTTTAATTCTCTGAAGGCCCTAATAAATAACAATCTCAGCAGGGGTAAGAGGGGAAGCTTTCTTTCTGCTCCTTTCCTTTCCAAGCTTTCCAAAGACCGCAAAAAGTAATTTAAGAAAGCATCTATGAAAGAGACTGTAACTCTTCCATGGCAGGAAACACCTGCACAGGCTGTCAGCGTATGCCCAACACATGGGATTCTTATAAACCAAGATAGGAATGCAAGAGGAAAACCTCAAGTCTAATTACTTTATCAGCTGACAGGGTCTGTGTGGAATATAAGACTACAAATCATCTCGCTCTAATAACTCACTTTACTACCAAAGTTCCTCTGTGGCAAGGCACACACACACACACACACACACACACACACACACACACACACACACACACACACACACACACACACAGATGAATACTGGTGCCAATAAGCAGTGTTGGGCAGAAGCAGACTTCCTGGTTTAACTACATTTTTATGGAGCTTTTCCAAACCAAAAGGCCTTTCTGTGGCTTGGCTTTTTTTATCATTAAGTACTGTGGTAGCATCCACACAGGTTACATTATCCCAAGCGTTTTTCTGCTGCGGTCTGATAAAAAAAACACCTGCTAAGGGCCAGTAAGTGAGACCGCAGGCCATAAACAGACGTGTATGTGCAGCCAATAGAAGCACTTCCGTATGACGGAGACATCACGTACCAATGCTTAGGCTAATGCCTGTAATGTCTCTGCTGCAGGGGGATACAGACAAAGGAAGAGATCCCGATCCCATAACTGGCATCTTTTGTTTTGCTTCTGTGATTTGATTTAACTTATTGTGAGTTAACATAGAGTTCGCCCTGCAAGAGCCCAGTCAAAATTGAGCATACCCATGCAAACAGTGGTGCAAATATACACACTAAAACATAGCTCTTTCCTATTATAGGTGTCATAGTTTGGTCTTAGTGTCTTGTTTTGAAGTTTCTGTGTCCTGTTTTATTTTGGTAGTTACCAAGTTACCGTGTTGTGTTTTTTGCTTTACACTTCCGGTCGTCTTTAGTTGTGATCTGTTTTGACCTTTTGTTTGCCCTGTCTCGGTTTTAGTCATCTGTTTTCAGCTCTGGTTTGTTCCCTCTTCCTCTGTGTCTCTGTAACTCTCATGTTAGCTTATAATTGTATCCTCCCTCCAGTGGCTGATTGTCTGATAGTCTTCACCTGTGGCTGATTGTCTCCTCCTCCCTGTCCCACCTGTTCCCAATCCTGTCTCCACTTTGAGTTGTCAGTTCGTTGTGTCCTGTTTGGTGTGGATTTTCACGTGCGTTCCAGCTGTCCTCATGTTCCCAGTGTTTTCTTAAATTCTTCAATAAGCAATATGAAAACACTGTTTTCTGAATATTGAGTACTTGTACTTATGATACTTCAGGAAAATCTTGCTGATAATACTTGACTTTTACGTGGTGTGGCGTATTCTCATAGTGGAGTATTAGTACTTTTAATTCTGCAAAGGTTCCAACCACTCCTTCCACCACTGGCCTTACCTATCAGCATTTTCTTTAGTCTACCTTTTCCACTGAAACGTTCCTTTTAGACAACTGACATAGTCACATGGTTGTCATTGTCCTATTGATTGGTTGCTGAGCTTCTTATCTATAGCCACAAGAGTTCTTGCTGCAGAGTTAGAAGAAAATAAATCTCCTTTTATTGAGACTACTAACAGCCCTTATTTTTAATGTATTTATGTTTATTATTTTCTGCATTATTTTCTGTAAATTAATCTTAGTTCTAAAAAAACAACAACAAAAAAACAGGACTGTCTCATATAGCTTTGGGGATTAGTGGTAAGTAATTCATTTTGATGCAACAATAAATTATTTCTCCAGTACTACCTGTGCCGTGACATGACTAACAATGGCTTCTCTGTCTTTAAATATATCAAAATGTAACCATAAAGTACTTCATAACTATTATTGGCAGCATTTTGTGTCATTATAGTGAGACCTGCTGTTCCAATTAATTAGACCAAGATGAACCTCTGAACTGAGCATAGTCCTGAAACTGAGAACACTATGATCCTTTGTCAATTTATTAACTTCATTCTTGTACTGATTGGAGGCATAAATGAAGAACCAGAGCGAATCAGGGTTTAAAAAAAAAACCTCGAACATGAAGTTTCGTTACACATTTTAGATTTTTTCTTTTCCATCTCTTGCCTTTTCTCTCCCGTTTCTTTTTCTATGGACTCGACTGCATCACAGAGGAGAGCCTGCAGAAGCTGGTGTCCAACAATTATTTCAGTCTCAAGCTGCTGTGGGAGTGAAAGAATAACAACAGGAGAGAGAACGCAGTGAAACTCATACATCAAATTTCTCAGTAATACCAACATGGGTTTAAGACAAAATAACATTCACTAGATAAAATAACAAACCACCTATTGTCCTGTAATAATCACAGGTAGATAGAAAACAAGGCTTTGTGCTGATGAGGCCATTAATTCAGCTGCCTCCTGCCATAATTGAAGAATATTTCTTTGTCAACAGGCCTGTAGTCAAGTAACACATTGGTAGAATGTATATGAATCAGACTAATCTGCAGATGCACAGGAGGTAAAGCCTTAATTGACAAACATTTATTAAAGAACTCTAGTTTTCCCATAACAAGTAAGAATAGCAGGTGAATTAACTTTGCTTTTAAGAACACTTAAATCATAACATAAAGAACTGCATTTAAAAACTGCCTGTTCCTAGAATGTTAGAACTACTGACCTAGAGCCATTTAGAAATTGGTCCCTATTGGTCAGATTCTAATTAATGGCTAATTAATAGTGTAGAGATTCTGATCTGTACCTGATGGACAGTCAGCATCTCTTGGAGGATGGAGTAACTTTGAGGTCTTCTGGACGATGATTCCTGCTCAAGCTTCCTCTGGATAGACGACAGGCTCTCACACTTCTCCTGAAAGCTCTGGTGATGCTGGCGTTCAGCCTGCAGCTCTCTGAATGATAAAAAAAACACACTTTATACAAAAACAATTACAATCAACTGGAAGAGTCTTTCAAAATGCACACATCTACTATATTTTACCAGCAAATTAGGTGCAAAAAGTCATTATAATAGTGAAAAAACTAAATAGACTTTTAACACACTTTTCACTCATCATCTTAAATGTTGGACAGTTTGTTGCAAGTTTTAAAGTCTTGCACATGTCCAATAATGCAATAATGGATTTCTGCAAAACGCCAAGCATAGCTCAAAATTTCCCCTTTTTTTCAGCAATAAAATCCATTAACTTAGGATTTTCATTTGTGCATCCTTTTGAGCTGAACCCTCTCACCTGTTCATATCAGACATGTGAGTCATGTTCTCATCCCACTGCCTGCTGAGCATGTGTACTCTTTCCGTCTCATGGTTAAGGGTCACATGGCCACTCATCTCCCTGACGTCAACCAGTGATGCAAACAGATCACTGAGCTCCAAAAGAACCTGCTAACACATCCAAGAAACAAACAAATAAACAAAAAAAAACCACACAGAACATTTTCATTTCATAAACAATAGGATGATGATAAAACTGCCCTCATCATCCTGCACCTACGAGACAATGTTGACTGGAAATTTGATAAACAAAATATGGAAATATGGAATTAAATATCGAGAAAAACAAACTAAAAACTCATACAAATTGACTTTGTCACTCCTATTATTATTATTTGTCTTATATTTATTTGGGGGTAATAATTTGCTCTATGTTTTGGAGTATAATAATTTTGGGGTGAATGTCTTTTTTCTATAATTTGTGAAGAGAATTTCTCCATGTTGGAATATAAGACAAATATCTTTGGGAAATATAAGTCATGCTGAATTTACCAGTGTATGTGTCATGTGCATGATGCGTTGAAGTAATGTACAAAAAGGTGGTTTCATGGGGAATAACAGGGATTCTGACCAACCTTCACAGAGTCTGTGTCATGGAAGCTGGCTTTAAGTTTGCTCTGAATGTTCTGTGTCTGCTTTTTAAGAGCCTCCAGTCTACTGTCAAATATTTTCCTTTGCTCCAAATCCTCCTGCAGACAGAGAGAAATGTGATCTTAGCATTCAGCTGGATTTGTGAAACTTTGGGGAAACTGCTCTCTGAGTTCCTATTAAAAAAACTGAACAGTTACATGAATATTTCTGCTGTTGTTGTAAAATGAAGGTGATATTATGGCTAATCTCCTTACCTGAAGACTTTTCATTTTTCCTGATGTTGCCTGTCTTAGCAGCAGGATGTCACATGACAGCGATCCGTTCTCTGATTGGATTAAATTTGCAGCCAGTGGTTCTAGCCGTCCAATAAGAGTCTTGGAAGATGCACGGACGTCATCCACAGTGCTTTGCAAATCCTCAACCGCTTCCTGCAACTTCTGCTAATGAGTGAGAGAAAAACATAGAGATAAGATAAAGACAGAAAAGGAGAAATGATGTGTTTTAATGCATACGTCTATTTACTGTGATCTTTAAGTTTAATTACTTAGTACTGGCTGCTATTCCATCATCATGCAACTTTTCATCAGTGCACCAAAAACTATAGATAATAATAACATGATACCTGGAAATGAAAAATGTCTAGAAATCTAGTTTTCCAAGAGCGGTTCTATCAAGTATTCCAAAATATGCCTTTCAGTTGAGTTTTAAAGAGGATAGGAATGGAAAAAATTACACTTCCATGAATGTACAAAACATCTGGAGATCATCTTTATATCAACAGTGGAATAAGTTCTTACCTTTTCTGATGTTATGCCAGGCTCGTGCTGCTTTCAAGCCGCATGGAAACAAATGTACCATAAACTCACAACTGTGTCTGCTCATTGTTACTCATTAGTGGCCATCTCCCAATTGATATAGACTATTTCTAATCACACAAACAAAACAGTGTGTAAACTAATATTACTCTCTTTCAAAAGCTGTGATTAAAAAGTACCTTGTTGAATACTGACTGATGAATGAGCAGAATTTTCCCCTTGCTCTCAAATATTGAGTGTTATTGATGTTAAACATCTAAAATCAGTCCATCCATCCATCTGTCCATCAGGGATAACAATTGCAAATTGAACAAAATCAATAACTGTTTGTGCTGCAGACTCTGTTGAGTTTTTTTTAATGCTCCTCCAATGTAGATTTGTGAATTTATTCTGTGGTGTTGGTTTTGAAAAGTTACACCACCAACTACTGCATTGGCATACATACTATACGGTAGCATTTTCATTGTTTTTAGCAGATCCGTGTGTACGGGGACAGTTTGGAAAACAATTCCGTGTGAACGCAGAACATTTTGAAAACGGGAAGAAAAAACTTCTCTGTTCTCAGCAAAAACGTTGCCGTGTAATCGGGGCCTTCTCTCTGCTCAAAGCACCTTGAACTCACCACCACTGAGTGAACCACGGCCTGTGTATCCTGTTGAGGTGAAGATCTCGACAGCTCCTCCCACTGATGCCACAGTGTTTTCAGATGACGGGAGCATTGATCAAAGAGGTGGGTGTACTGCTGCCAGAGATAAAGTGTCTCTCCAGTCTTCATGTGCATGTCCCTTAGCTCCTGCACCACATCCTTCCACCTGACACCAACGCAAAAAATTAGTTCTCCATGACTCCACACATTGCATACAGTGCGGCGACATATGAGATCTTCTGTTTTCAAACAGCACACAAGAAATTGCCTTTATGATAATATATTTTTTACTATTTAGACTTTCCTGATTGAGAAAAAAACAAAAACAGGTAAAAAAAAAAAAAAGGGGGGGGAAAGGGGAGGAAATCAATTACTTAAAAAAGATGTCATATTTATCATATTTATATTTAATTGCTATTTTCTGAACACCATGTATCTCCAAAATGACTTTCCCTGAACTCAGCAAACAGCCCTGCATTCAGAAAGGGTTTAAAAAAATAAAACAATTTCAGAACATGTAACGCATTTGATTATTTAACAGGAGTTATTTGGAGATGAATCAGTGATTCTGTGTTTTGGACACTTCAAACCACTCACCGTTTTCGCTCTCCTTCCAAGTGATCATCCAGAGCCTGAGCCGTTCCATGATGAACAATCTTCACAAGTCTCTGATAGGATTTGTCCACGGATGCCAAAAGCTCTTCCCCTTTTCCAACCTGCTCCTGGAGTAGCTGCGTGCGAAAAATACCTTTCACCACTCAATTCACCTCCCTAATTCACTTACTTGCATTCACTTTCCCAATAGCATATTATAGTAAGTATAGAGTCTGGCAAGTAATAAGGGTTTTATATCCATTAACGCCCACATCTTTGATAAATCTGTGATTTACTGTGATGGTCATTCTGATAAAATACTAGATGTGATTATTTATTCTTGAGGCTGTAAAGCTCAGTGTTTATTCCCACCTGTAGGAGGTCCATGCGTCCTTCTGCTTGCTTCAATGAGATCAGAGACTGATGGTTTAGAGAACAGTGCATCCTAGTGGTGTGCAGAGAAACCTCCCTCAGATCTCTCTCAAAACACTTCAACTCCTCCACTGACTGTTGGAGAGCTGGTCTCAGAGCCGCGATCTGCAAAGGACCACAGAGGAGGACAGGATGATGTTTGGTGATGCAGCATCCTGAGACTTACAAGGGTTTACTCGATGTTTCTGAGGACCAGGTTCTGTCTTTTAAAGACGTATAACACTATGCTACTTTGATTTAATATAAAGCTGTGTATTGACTATAAATCTCCATGCAAACCATTACTCTAATAATAATAATGAGTAGTTTGTATTGAAAACTTTTCTACTGAAAAGGTCTCTTGGTTAATTGACTTCTGACACGAATGTTCCCATATCTCAAAAAGCCATAAAATTTTGAGTTTTACCTGCTGACTGAGATTCCCACATGCATTACAAACGCTCTGGGCCTGGTCAGAGAAGGAGACATCACAGGGGTGATCCTTTTTCTTTTCAACATGAACTCGTATGGCTTTTAACTCCTGCAGAGATGCAGCCACCTGGCTCACTCTGGCCTCAACAGCCTGGAAGAAAAACAGAGCAATCTAAGATCGGAGGAGGGCAGTCAGAGAGCCGGTACATCTGCTTACATCCTGTCACTGTACCTCCAACTCCAGCAGAGTCTTACAAGCCAGAGTCTGGCTGGTGGGCTGTTTCCTCTGATCCAGCTGCTTCTTCTGCTGTTCTATCCAGCCATGAAGACGCTGTAACTTCCTCTCTCTGTCTACACAGGTGCGATGCATCTGTTCAGCTTCACAAATCTGAAGTAAAACAGTGACAAATGTGTAAAACTGAAAATCATTTCATCATTTTTCAATCAAAAAATCTATTTTGAGAGTACAAGTTTTCCCAATGTTGGATTATGGTTAGATTAGATTAGTTAGCACAATATAGCAAAAAGAGATGGTTACAGTTGGATCATTTACTCTCACATTCTACAGGTTGTCGTGTTTTACTCTACATTGTTTCCTGAGGAACACACCTGGCTCTCCAGCTCTAGCTGGAGGTGCAGCCGCTGCAGTCTTAGGGCACCAAGTTTCTCTGCAAACGCTGTGTGTTCGTAGCTAAGAGCCTGGACGACCGCTCGTATCACCTGAGGCTCAGACTGGCACAGGAAATCGAGTAGGAGCTGCCCGTTGACGATGCCTTCCTTTAACTCCTACAAAAGAATCATCCTTAAAAATATGTATCTTTATCAAGTAAATGGGAAAAGCGCTACGATTGAAATAACCGTCCAAATAGAGATGCATAGAAAAAAAAATTAAAGTAGACAGTGTGGGTATAAGTACCTGGTAGTGCTGCAGGATTTCAGCGATCTGAGCGCCATCTTTGGCCTGAAGGAGTGTCTCTTTCTCCTGGTTCAGACGAGTCTCCAGCTTCCTCAGCCAGTCCTCCAGGTCAGACAGCAGCTTCAGGGGTGGCCATGCTGGCAGCAGTTGCTAACAGACACAAGACAAGAGAAGAAAGTGACTCTTACGGTACAGTGAGCGATTCTGGAGAACTGACCAATCGAAAAGAGAAGCTTGAACTACAGCTATATTTCACACGGAGGAAGTGTGAGTTCATTCTCTGCCAAAGACAACGTTATTCATATCTAAACTTTGACTTTACATGAGTACTTTATTACTATCCTTTCTTTTCTTATTTCAAATATCAATCCAGGTAGTCATACAGCAAACATCAGTTCTAGTACAATCTGACGTCTGTGCCTGCCCAGATTATTTAGTCTTTGGTAGATAAGATCTCTTCATGCACTCCTGAGGTGGTTGCCAAAGTTTAAGACAAAAATGAAGTTTCTGCAAGACGAACATGAAAGGACTGGTGTAATAAGTTTAATGTAGAATATCTGGTTCCATTCACTGATGATAAATGCTGAGGAAAAATTAAAAAAGTGTCCTTCACCTCTTTTTTATGTCCTCCCAGATTTCCTGTCCTCAATCATTCGAAAGCTGATTTCAGCAGGTTTCAGACTCCCCTTCGGGAGGAGGGGATTTCTCAGCGCTCAATTATTTTTGAAAACCAACAGAACTTCCATGGAATTTGGACCATCACTTTTTAATTCATTGGAGGATTAGAAAAAGGTACGGTTCAAAGAGTACAGGACATGTGAAAAGACTGAGTGATGTCATAAAACCTAGAGATTATTGTGGCCATTGAATCATTTATTTAAGATAATTAAACTAGAGTACAACTATTCTTCTTATATTGCAATTACTGTATATTTCAAACACTGTACCTGCTGCAGCCGATTTTGTATCTTGGGCAGGTCAGAGGTCAGCTGGCTCCATCTGACCTCCATCAGGGCGAGATCAGCTCTCAGCCCTGGACAATCAGCTTCCCTCAGTTGGAGCAGCTGAGTGGCTTCCCTGGATGCAGATGCCTTCTTCACTGTCATGGCTTCAGTCTCCATGGAGAAGTCCTGAGGACAGTGGTTATAACCAGTGTCAGACAACATGTCCATCGTGAGTGATTGATGCATTTTAAACAGCGATCAGAGCTTTAATTACAGTCTCAGTCCACTATAAACACCCAGAAAAAGCAGTCATGTCTTCAACATGTAGATCGAAAAATGTCACTAATAGGGAGGCTGTAAAGAATATTTTTACATTTTTCTTCAGTTTTAGGTTAGTGAAGCTTGAGTTCGTGCAGGTAGTGCACTTAAAGAGTCCTGTTCAGTCATGGTGGCTGATCATGCAACAAGCTTAGCTGTGCAACATTAAAAAAGAACTGCTCACTCTGAAACTATAAAACACTCATTCTTAACTAACATAAACACAATGATTCTGAGATTAAGGTAAATATACACTAATGAAAACATAATTATGAATATTTAAAATCCTTATCTGTCCCTAAATCCCTCTAAATCTTAGATATGGGCCTTTGGAACTGAAAGGTTTACCTGAAACTTAAAAAAGAACTTTACTTCCCTACTGATTTAAGAAACATATTATGGCCCTATATGGAAATTAATCTGCCTATATCACTGTAGAATTATTTTGTCATCTTTTGAAGAAGACAGACTTGACTTCCTTTGGTTTTGATATAGTTATCTAAGGCTGCATACTAGCCTTGTTCCTAGCTGTTCTCTGTTCATGCTGTATAAATGTGCTAATCGGATGAGAAAGCCTTACCAGCAGCTTGATGAGATGACCGTGAATAGACTCCTGGTTCAGGTCAGAGGTGTTGGCCAGGTTTGACCAAGCTGTCAGGCGTTGGCTGGCACCAATCATCCATTCACTGATGCAGGCTACGTCAGTGTGGAATCTGGGGAGGATGAGGAGAAACGGACAGATCATCCAGTGGAGCAGAACGTGGCTGCACCCTGACAAAGAGTGAGTTAGGGATTTAGAAATGAGTCCAATACTGTTGAGTGTAGATGGCTGGCAGATGGTTGGTTTGTTTGTTGTGATGTCATGAATGCAGAATGTGTGAACATGAATGTGTAAGGAGTGAATTTAGCAGCAGTCTTTCTAGTTGCACATGTCACAGGGAAATTACTGTAAGTCTGTTTCACTCAATTCCTGACTAAATTTTAGGGACTCTCTTTGGATACAACTACAACCTAAATCATTAGTTGTAGTCTCATTGAGTGAGAAAAATATATTGATAGTATACACCATGCATTTATAACAAATTGCATAATGTAGTAGGCCTATATTTTTTTTATTTTTCATATAAATGCAGGCTTGATGCATCACTAATAACTCCAAAATAAGATGCATGGTATAACCTGGGGCTCCATGACATAATATTTCATCCTAGATGCCTGGTTGTTGTGTTGTTGTTTTTTTTAAAGTTCTGCAGTAATCTAAAATTTTGGAACGATTTATTTTCATTCAACTGCTCAGGCTGCTCATGAATAAAAACGGTCTTGAGAGAATGGAATAACTACAAGCTTTTTTTTTCATAAGATGTAAGTTAGTATTTCTGAGCCTGTCACACCTGTCCCGTCTATCCTGGATATCTCTGCAGCGTTGAATCTCCTGCTCTGTCCGCCTGTAGGCGATCTGCCACCGCAGCTCCAGGGCACCTCCTGCATGACTGACTGTGGCAGCACACCCTGACTCGGCCTGCAGCCCCTTCCCCTGATCCAGGAGCAGTCCTAAAGCAGCTCTGCTCTCCTCCAGCTGGACCAGTGTTTGCTGAGTGAAAAGGAGAACCCAAAGTTCTTATGCCGAGTTTATATCAAGCTCCATGAGTTTTCTCTTGACAAGTCATTTCCACACTAATATCTGAAGTGACACCATGGACTAATTGTGATGTAAAGCAGAGGAAATGGTGGGTTATGCAGCAGTGAAGCTGTGAAATCTCATAAAAATGGGAAAAAAGAAATAAAAAGAGAGGGTATGAGCGATAATGTATAATCTAGTATATATATAAGCCATCTGAGAAACAATTAAAGGAAAGAGGGGTGTCTAAAAGAGATCCAATAAGGGGTCTAAAAAAACATCAGCTTCCTCTATGTGATGTGTGATGAGGATAAGGAGAATAAAGTGTAGAATTCATGACCAAACCAGATCAGATGGTCCTCAAACAGAGCTCATTTAGCTCTTAGCTCTTCCCTTCTATTGCCCCCCACCATGCTAATACAACCACTACTGCTCCCTTCGCCTTCCCATAACATTAAACACTAGTACAGTAGGGGCATGTTCTCTTGAGGCTGTTGGAAGGATGCAGACAGATGAGGGGAAATGAGTTACAGAAGTCTTATGAGGAGGTATTGGTTGCCAATCCAGCATTATACTGCAGACAAGCGGTATAAGATCATCGTAGGGAAAAAAGACAGGAGAAGGGCAGACCTGAGAGGGAATGGAGGTACCTGAAACTAAGGAATGAGTAAATTCCTTAGTACATTCAGGATGTTTGTGCTCAGTGCATGTGACAGGATTTACCTGGCAGACTTCTAGTCGGTGTTGTGCTAACTTCTCATCATCTCCCTCTGACTCCCCACAGCTGATGGAGGCTTCGAGATCATCCAGCAGCCTGCCGAGTCGTCCACAATTATCCCCCCACTGGGTTGACTCCTGCAGCAGGTGCAACCACAAACCTGCTCATCAGTCTTAACATTTGATGTGTCAGCACAAACATCCAATACAGGAAATCATTCCACAAGAAAATTCACTTTTGTTTATGTATGAATTCATATTGCCCGTAGCAAATGTGCACTACAAACCTGCACCTTCCTTTGAGAAGCCACTTCCTGTTCCAGAGCCCGTTGCAGCAAAGCTTTGGCTCTGACTTCCAGCTGTACCCGCTCATCCTCTTGACACTTCAGTGCTTCTGGCTCACGTTGGAACAGATTCTGCACAAACGCCAACTGAGACCTGAGGACCTGCAGGAGCTTCTGGTTTACCAAGAGATCAGATGTAAAATGGAATAATTACAAAGCAGGACTGAGATAGAAAGTAATATAAGTGGGGGGAAAAAAGATACTGAATTCAAACAGATCACATGTCATTGCACACAAAGAAGAGTGCTAAAGTCTAATCATTAGCAGCTTTCAGCTGTTTTAACACTGGACCTCTCTTAAAATCATCAAGAGGCTTTTACACACTCTTGGGAAAGTGTCTGTCCAGTCTTTGCCTGCCTTTTGAAGAACTTGTTGAAAGCACAGTGAGATACCTTGCGTCTGCAGAGAACAGCATGGAGTTGGCTGCAGCTGTGAACCTGGCTCATCTGCCCTTCTCTTATGCATTCTTCACCCAGTTCCAGGAGGCCAGTTATCCCCTGAAGCAAGGACCGGTAAACTTGCTGTAGCTGGGCTTTCCCCCCTGGACTCTCTCTCAGATGTCTGCCCAGCACACACTGCTGAGAGATGCAGGAAAAGCACAAAGTTAAAGGGAAATACTGTCAAGTTTTGAAACAGATCCTGCTTCACTTCTGCTTTGATACAAGCACACAGTTAAGACTTAAAATAAGTGATTTCTAATTAATGCCAAGGGTGTGGTCAAAGCCATATGGAGGATAGAAATGGCATCAATATCAGGTGAATATTTTTTTATTTCAAATGTGTTTTTTTTTCATGTCATTAGAATAAGAAATATGAATGTAGCAGTTTGATAACAGCTAACAGAGAGTTAATTATACTCCAGTAGACACAGTTAAACTATTAACATATGTTGCAGTGTTCACAAACACAAACACAAACACACGCACACAAAGCTGCAAAGGTACCTTCAAACTGGGAACATCCTTAAAACCGGGGAACATCTCACTTCTTCCAAGTTCAAACTCATCCAAAATACACAGCTGGTGGGAGGACAGCTCCTGATTCAGATTTAGATCCTTTAATTATAAATATTTAAAAGCATCAATACAACACCATAAAACGGCTCCATGTAAACTTCCAGCTTCTGAAATTTTACTTGAGTAAAGAATTATTTATTATTGCATTACAATTACTGACACACTGACATAAAAGCCTATTTTAGTGTTGTCGTTGGTCATGATCATTTTAATATTCTACGGTTTAATCTAAAGCAATGCATCATATTTACATATAAAACATACAGATAGATAGTAGCTGTAACTGTGAAATAGATGCAGTATTGTGAAAACTACATTATTCCCTTCTGAAATAGATGAGATTATGAGATGAGATGAGATGTATTGTAGTTAATAATAAGAGGAATTTATAATTATATATCAAACTCTATGACTGATTTCTATTTCAAACCTGATGTTGGAAAGTAAGGCCCAGATGCTCAGTGAGCTGTCTGTGGGATGAGGTGAAGACCAGCTGGACGGAGTGCAGACAATCCTGAAGGGAGCTCAAACATCGGAGAGCTTCTGGTTCCTCCATTGAAAAAGAAGGTCTGGCCTCTGATTCCACTTTCCTCAACATCTCAGCCAGAGTCACCAGCTCAGTCGATACACACTACACAGGAATTCAGCCAGAAACACAAAGAAGCTAAAATAAAAAGGAAAAATGATGAAGGTGCACAATTCAACCCTAGCAGTGTGAATGCATTTTTAAAAAATATATTAGATTTTACACAATATAATGCCGCCAAAATGTGTAGTTATTATGCTGGTTATACTGTCTGATGTCAGCCACCTCCTGCTGTAGGAGCCTCAGCTGGTTCTCATCTTCACCAGTGTCGCTGGGAGTCGACAGGAGGTCCGTGAAAGAATCCAGACAGAGGAGGACCCTCCGAACAGCTTTGTACAACTCCTCATTCACACCTGGATATGAACGATCTACAGAGCTCACCTGGAAAACAACCAAACGCACAGTGATCCACATCACTCAGTGCAAAGTTTGTTGTAAAAAGACTATTTTCTTCTACTCTCCAGTCTTTCTGACTAAGAATGTTACATTTAGTTATATGTCCTAATAGCACCTACTATTTGTCTCAGCATGGTCACGGACTCACGGGTCTGCTGGAGAACAGCAGAAGCAGACCCGATTGAATTCAGCTCCCTTTCTGGAATCTAAACAAAAAACAAAAAAACTAGTAGTTTCAATGTTAAGGGGAAAAAAAGGATGCATTCAGGGAATATGTGGGAAGGATGCAAACATTCATTAATGTTATGATCAGGAAAAATCTTCACTCGACGTAAGGCAAGGACTATAATTCACCATCATGAAGGTTTGATGCTCCTCCTTAACTTTTTCCAAAGAGGTCAGTTTCTGAGAGATCTGTGCGTAGAGTCGGCTCCACCTCTGCTGCACCTCCTCATCTTCTTCACTTCCAGTCAAGCTGGTGACCAAAGGGAACACACACAATATGCCAAAGTCTATATTATGGTACCTGCATGTGAGTTAGTCTTACATTCCTATGAGTGGCACTCACCTGGTCAGCACCTCAGATGACTCCTGGGCTTTTAGAGATTCACGCTCCTTCAACGCATTAAGAATTAAGTGAATCAAAACAAGAGCAAACTAAGAGTGATTGCAATTTGCTATTTCTGTTGTGTATTATTTGAATGTCAAATATACTGTAAGAAGCATCACACTGAACATAACTCATGTTTTAATTTTCTTTCTCTGACACTTACCAGATCTTGACGGGGAGCTATGGACAGAGACACGTCTTTGTCTCCCTCCTCTATAAACTCATGTGATGCTATCGTGGCAGTGAACGCAGCATTAGGGCCTGCAGGAATCAGCCATGTCTCTTCCACTGCACCTGCTGGCTGAATGGACTTTGTATGAGCGTCAACAACATGGGTTTCATGTGTTGGTGATGCATGTTGGACCGGTGTAGCTTCATTAAAACGGCCTTCATCTGCAAGAATGAATGACTCAGCTGCTATAGTTTCTGGACTAAATACTTTGCCGGCATCATCTTCGGAATCCACTGCTATAAATCCAGTTTCAATGGTTCCTGAATCGTCTGCATCAGGCTCAGGTTCAGAAACTTTTGAGCTTGTGTCCATTTCAGAAGGAGCATGTCCACTGTCCAGAGCCTGACAGAAGAAATTAGGATTTTAATGAAAATGATCAGTCTCAAAGTGAATAAAGACATGGGCTGACATATGTTTGAATTAAAAAAAAGTGTCCTATTAATGTATCTGAATGTGGTGTGCTTTAACAATGAGGAAATAAGACTTTTAAAAACACAATAAAAATTAAATTAAGCTCTCAAAACAAATGTGCAACATGTGCAAAGTGCTCATCAAACAAGTTCAGTCACTGAAATGAAAAATATAATTTACCTTAACCTCTGATAGTGGCTGAATTTCAGCAATGTCCTCACTTTGCACATCTGAGGCATTGAGTGTCTCCTCTGGGTCCTAACACATGAAACATATAAATACACAAATGCAAATGGAATCCACGCGCACACACACACACACACACACACACACACACACACACACACACACACACACACACACACACACACACACACACACACACACACACACACACACACACACACACACACACACACACACACACACACACACACACACACACACACACACACACGCACGCCATTCTCATTGTGGGTGTTTCTGAGGAGCAACATATTTCAAGCAGCTGCTCCTGACAGTGCCAGAGCGGATTCATCCGGTAACAGGACATGCTGGCTGACACAACTTCAAGTAAACATGGAACAATCTACTAAAATCCTTCATAAGACAGAGGGAAGGGAAATATTAAAGATGAAAACATAAATAAAGGAAAAAATGTGAGAAGACGGAACCCAAGAAATTTTGACATTCATTCCAAAACACACAGAATTGTGTATTTTCAAAATTCCTCGCCAGGTCGTTAATAAATCAGTTTGTCGGGATTTCCATCCATTAAATTGTTTTGTTTTTAATAAATAATCTTTAATGACAGAATCCTTTTTTTTTTAAATTTGTTTTAATGTGACGTTTTGGAATGACACACAAAATAATAAGTAGATACCATGAAACCCGAAAGCTGTGATTATTTGTCAGATTTACCTCTGGAATACTGCATGTTAGTGTGTCAGAGGACGATGAGTGACAACTCTTGTCTTCCACATCCTCCTCTTCCTCTGAATTAGACACCTCAAAAGCCTCCTGCTTTATTAGTAGGGGTAGATGATATGATCAAAACTACTAATTTACAAGAAATTGTCTTTCTAGTGACAATGGTATTTGAAATGAAGTAATTCCACTACTTAAAACTATAGTGTATGGCAAGACTAACGCTCGACTAATGGAGTCTGATGGAGGAATGCATGTTAGTTTAGTGAACCCATATTTGCTTAAAAGGACTACTTTAGACACTGTCTTACCGAAGAAACAACCAAGCAAAATCAAGCCCAGTTGATTGTTCTGAACTGCATGCAAAATATACAATATGCAGTTTGCTAGTCGCTGGACATGTGCAGCAGAACAAAAATAAAATAATTCCCTCCAAAACACAAAGGCACAGTCCCAAGGATTTTGCTTGACCCTGCCTCACAGCCCAGTGGAATGGACGATGCATGTTTCAGGGTGAGGGATTATGAAGACAGGACTGTACCAGGCAGGTTCAACCAATACCATACCAACCTGACTTCTTTTACTTGACATTTCTTATTGAAAATAAACCCTTTAAAATTCAGCAAACTACTGGGAATAGCGGACTGCTGCAAATGATCAGCATAAATGATAAAAGAGGACATCTCTGATTTAACTCCAAAGATCATCCAACATCACACTGGTGTGATTTTTGCTGATTAGGAACTCTACCTTATTATGATGACGATTATTATTACCTGGTATAAATGACTTTGTGGAGATCCATCAAGCTGCTGGATTTCTTCAGGGGCTTCAGAGACGGTGGTGATGCCAAGATCCTCCTCACTAATCTTGTTCTAGTTTAGTCAAAGAGTAAAAAGAAGGAGAAAATTTAAAAAGTTACCTCAAAAAAACATATTCAAGGTTGTGTTCTTTCATTTCCTCTAGTAAAACAACAGAAAAACTTCTTCTTCTTATGAACTTTGGTTTCCTGTTGCTAACAAAACCATCATTGAAGTAATATGACTTGTAGCATTTATGCTACACTGCTTGCTGAACCTCACTACTTTTCCATGATAACACATGAAATCAATTATACAAGCAGTGGGATTCAGACTTCAAGCTGTACCTCCAGCAGTCTGGCTTGTTGCTGGGTGAGTTGTTCCAGCTCCTCCAGTGGCTGCAGGAGCGATCTGGCTCTGGAGAAGACAAGAAGGTTTTCCTCCGATCCCTGTGGGAGGTGAAGCTCTCCTTTGCATCTCTCCATCTCCTCCAGCGTTCTCTGCATGGACTGCATGTTGGCCAGGATTACCTTCAGGTTGACACGGACGGTAATGTTTACATTTTTGTCCTATGAGTTACTTACTTTGTCATATAAACCCAGGTAGTCATGGTGAAGGCAGAAGTGTGAAACGTAGCTTTTCTACTTCAGAATGTGGAAGACATTTGAAGTGTTACAGTGCGTTTGTGCTACATTACAAACACAATTTCGATTTAGGAGAATAAAAGAATACATTATCGGCATTTAATATATGTGTGACTAGCACATGAAGAACATATTTGAAAGTTAGGGTGTGTCAATAATTGTTCATAAAAAAATTTCTTTCTTCTTTTGCTTCTGTGGATCAGTGTGTAACTTAATTTACATGCAGCACGGGCTGAGAAATTCTGACTTTCACTTATTAGCATGGCCACGCTACAAAAATGCAGTTTTCATGGGATAAATAAATTGGATTACTTTTGATTTTTCATACATGGGTCTATGTACAGTAAATGCACCTCCTATCTGCCTTAATGTATGTTCTGTGTGTGCCTTGTTATTAAGAGGATCTGCATGAAATTCATAAATAACGACCGTGTCTTGTATCACCTGCCGGTTGTGAAGATGCTCCGTCAGAGGTACGCTGGAGTTGTCCATGGAGGATAAAATGGCTCTGATCTTCGGCACATTCTTCTCTATTGTCTTCAGCTCTGCTTCTATTGCCTCCACCTCCTGGAAGGAAGGTTGACAAAAGCTTTTTCAACAACCCGACTTGTAGATTATTAATCTAGATTCTTTCACGTTAAAAAGAGTATAACTTCCCATATAAATGCCCATAGAGCCATCATGTCGATCTCTTGAATTCCTATTATGTGAAAATTGGGTCTCCTCATGCAAACCATGTTGCAACAATATCTGTGGTTCAATTCTGGCTGGTGTCTTTGTTGAAAGCTCTCTTCCTTGTTTTCAGGCCTTGTATATACAAAGCATATACTGTGTTTGTGTTTTATCAGTCCTAATCTCAAAATATGGCAACAGGATTACACAGGTTTAGTTCATCATCCCACATGAAACTTAGATTTTATATCTGATCACGGAAGCAAACAAAGGTAGGAAATAAAATGTGAGGAGAAAAAAGAATATTTCAGTGTTCCCTCCCACTGCCATTTGGGTTCAATAACAACCTGACAACATGGGTGATGTTATTACCCCGACTGCCTGCAGCAGCTGTTCCAGCGGCTCCAGGATCTTGCATTGCATTTTGTGAACTTGTCGGTCAGTCTTGTCCAGTCTCTCCTCCTGCTTGCTCACATCACACACAGCAGACACCTCATCAAGGCCTGGCCTGAAGTCCTGCAAGGCGTGTCTGATCCTCTCAGAGTCGTCCAGCACCAGCTGTAGCTCAGGATTTGAAATGAAATTCATCATTAACATGAAATATGTGGAAATGCTTGTGGATACTGAGGTGACAGATAAAGGCTGGAATGTGCCGTAGGAAAAAGTAATGAGATATATGACAGAAAGCTATGCTATTATAGTGTATAGTTGGAATATTCAATACATTCATGAATTAAACTAGTGAATAAACTGTTAACACATAGAAAATAAAACAGAACAAAATAAATTATTAAACTGGAGAAAAAACATAATATAAAACATATCAAAGAATGGGAAATCAGTCTTTATGAGTCTTCAAAAGCTTCAGAAGTTTTAGTGTTTGTTTGCTTGTTATTTGTCATCTCTGACCTGCAGGGAGTTTGCATGATTGTGGAGGCTTTTAGCTGTTGTGAAGGAGTATGGAGCACTGAGCCAAGACTGGGCCTCGTCTAACCAGCATGCAGCGCTGTGCACGATGCCTTCAAACTCCTGAAGACAGGCAGGGATCTGACAAAGGGATAGAGAAAATATCATGGAAGTTTTCTTTACACATGTTTAGATTTTTAAAAACCATTTTCCACATTGAGGTACAGGTGGTACATTTTCAGGACATTAGTCAAAGCGTACTTCCTATTCCATGGTGTTATGATATAGTACAATACGATGTAAACAGTAGAACAGCACTCTGTAGAGCATATGCCTCCACCTAGGCCAAACAATCCTACACATGTTTAACCTGCCTGGCCCATGCCCCAACCTCCGCAAAGTTTCATGGTTCTCACTTCAGCAGGTTTTGTGTAATTGGACAAAATGTTGAAAAACACACTATCTAGTAATGTTAAAAGAAAGTGGAAAAAAATTCCTGGATCCACACCAAAATTGGATGGGGTTTATTCTGACCGAAGACCCATCTTCCCACCAAGTTTCATGAAAAACCACTCAGTAGTTTTTGCGTAATCTTGCTACAAATGGACACAGGTGATAACAGAACCTCCTTGGCAGAGATATTTACATTGTATGCCTGACCTTGCTGAGGAAGGTGGTACGTTGCTCGGCCATCTGTGCTGTATTTTGGTAGAGCTGCAGGGGTTGTGTGAGTTGGTCCATGAGTAGGTGGGCTTGATCTGGATGATCCTCAGCAAGATCCTGCACCTCGTTCTCCAGGAGCATCAAGCGGCTGTGCCAATTATCCAGCTCATCCCACACATGCTGGAGAACAAGCAATATGAAGTGTGTTTATAAGTCTGTTCTTGTCTTGCTATACTGTAGCTCGCTTTCTTCTTAATTAGCCACCCTTCCCCTCTTAGCTTATATACAGTACATTTCCATAGCCTCTACCAGCTAACATTTCTAGTAGAGGCTACTGTTGGTGGCTAGCAGCTGTGTGCAAACATCAGATTTGACCTCAAAATGAGTGTTCAAATTAAACAAGATATTCAGAAGTGATGTGTAAAAAAGTGGTGTGTTTTAGTAATTACATATATAAATAAATGAAGTTTTAAACAATATATTAATTGTGAATATATGGAACTAGTACATATTAGCAGATTTATGTGTCACACACAGACGCAGATACCAGCACACACCTTGAGCACCCTTTTCGCTTCACTGACTGTTGGACTCCTTTGCTCCAATAAAGCTCTGACTTTCTCCAGACCAGATTCCAACTCCACCACTTGACTGTCCAGCTTCCGAACCGGGTGGCTCTTCTCCATGAGCTGCAGAATGTGTGTGTGGGGGGTGCACACACGTTTAGAAAAATATGAAAGGTTTTGGTGGAAGATCAGGTCGTGTGACATAAAAGATGGATTCAGTTCTGTGTTAAGTTACCTTCTGCTCTTCTCTCTGTACGGACAGCTGAACATCTTGTAAGCTTCTTCTGATATCAGCTGGTATCTCAGCATACCGGCACTGAACACTGTCCACAATACGCCTTAGTTTGGCCTTCTGGGAGGACAAATCCTTTCTGAGCTCCTGTCAGTGTGGAAATGACAGAGAATTGTGGCAGAACGGGAAATGGGGTCAAAATTTGCAAGATGAGCTCCCTCTAAATATATTTAACTTACTTTCCAGTTAAAAGTTGAACTTAAGGTTAAACAAGTTTAGTATCTTCTATCTTTAAGATAGAAAAATGTCTGGCAGCAAATCATTCACTATACTGCTAATATTTCACATATCAAACAGTTTAGACCAACGCTGATGTTTTTTTGCACATGCATGTGGCCCATTACATATCTCAAGCTCCAATTTTGGTCTATAAAGCATAAAAAGGAGGCTGACCTGCTGTTTGCATGGATTTGAACAGACTTCCAGCAAAGGAAGAATGGCGAATATACTTTGCTCAGTCTCCCCTATCTCCTCTTGGACTTGCTGTCTCTCTTTCTCCTCTGCCTGGGCTGCAGCTACCACCAGCAGGTTCCTCTCCTTCAAGCTGTGGAGAATAGCATATTCTCAACATCTCAGATATTAAAGAGTAATCACTTTCCACATGTATCTTAAAGACATCCCACCTCCTGACATTCTCTTGAATCTTTACTAGTGTTTTGCCAACAGGTCCGGGGCTGATGGGATCCTGGGAACTAGATAAGCTCAGGGCATGCTCCAGTCGATGCTCCAGGGAGGCTAAGGCCAGTTGCTCCTGCTCCAGCTCAGCCTGGTGCACCTCAGCCTGAGCCAGAAGCCCCCGGGGTTCCTCCACTGTGAAGCTTAGGGTGGATGAGTCAGGAACATCAGCCTGAAGACTGGCCAGAAAGCCACAACACTGCTCCATCTTAAGGAAAATGGAATTGATGAGGATGATGATAAACTTTATTCATGTAGCAATTTTCATGGTTGAACCAGGATAAAAATATTTCAGTACTAAAGGAAATAAATTGGTCAATTCTAATTAAAAAAGTGGTAATACACAATTGGCGGCCAAGAAAACAATTACAAAAAAATTAGAAAAAGTGAAATAAAAATATTATTTAATATGCAAACTCTGCCTTCATTTACTGTAATAGGATTTGTTGTTGGTAAAACTCACACTTGTAGTGATGTCCTTCCACTCCTCTCCCCTCTGCTCTGTGTGTGCCATCAGGAGGCCCACACCACGTCGTAATGATACCCAGCACCTCCAGAGGGCGCCCAGCTCACCGTCCTTTCCAACCCCACAGCCCTGCATTGGACATCCAGCTCTCAATTCCTCTATCTTACCGGAGAGGCTGCGAAGATGGTCCATCAGAAGCTTTGTGATGAGATGGAATAAAATTCAAATGAATCATGCAGGATTCCTTCTACGTGTAGCGTATGTTGGCCAAAATGTTGAGCACATTCTGGTACAGATGCATGTGGAACAGCTGAGGCTGATGGAAATGCCATCAGTTTAGTATTTGGTCATAAAAAATACCATAGTGGACACATTTATATTTTCACATGATGATGTCCAATGAAAATGTATCACCAAACCCGCAATCCCAATTGAGGGAGAAATTAACGTCTTTACCAAATTTAATTTGTAATCAATCCGATATTTGAGACATTTCACCCAAAACCACAAATATCATGGTGGCAATAGGGGAAAGGTCAGAGGATAAACAAATTATGTCAGATATATGTACCAAACGGAAATCCCTCCAATTGTTGTTGAGGTATTTCACAAATAGCAAAAAAAGGTCAACCTGCTTCTTCTGGTGCTGCAGACAAACACAGGGATCATCATCGTAAATGGTGCCCATAATATTTATTTAAAAATAGTTGACATATTGCAGACAAACACAGACACTGACATCCTTTAGAGCCATGCTGTTAGCATGGTTAAAAAAGCTAACAATAGTAAATTGTCAAAATGGCAGGAAAGACACAAGCTTGCTGAAACATTTATGTATTTCAAGTAAAATAATACTGCATCAAACCTACCTCAGCTCTTTTTCGTTGAGCAACACATTTGTCATATGACGTCACTTGCTCTGCAGCACATTCTGAAATCCTGGCCTCAAGCTCTGAAAGATGCTGACGTATGTCTTCATGACACTTCCTGTGGCTTTGCTGTCTTATTTTGCACCTGTGAGGAACTTGCCTTTTAGGTGCTTTTATATTATTTAATTTATGAATGGGAAAAACACAGAAATAATCACAACAATCTGATATATGGAAAAGCTGCAGTACAAAGAAGTGCATAAGTGCAGAGCAGAGCAGCCAGTACCTTTGCAAGGACTCCAGCCTGAGCTGGGCTTGGGCCTCCACTACGGCTCTTCCCACCAACAACTGACTGAGGATGGTGATGTGGAGCTCCTCAGTCTTTGAACGGGACAGGCATGGTTGTTGGGGCAACAGTGCTGCAAGATGACTGATATGAGCTTTAAATCCATCTTCAAGAGCTTCTAGAGCCTGCTGGGTCTGTCTTTGTTCCTCAGTGCAGTCCAAAAACCCTCCAGGAGCTGATAAGAAGGTGGCTTCAGCATTATGGAGGAAGCTTATTGCTCCCTGAGCAGCCCACTGATAATCTTTCAATGATTCTCTAGCCTGGGATAAACTCTCCTGTTGAATAAATGTTATACAATCAGTCATAGTTTAGAGAAACAGCAAACACAAGTATGAATTCTATAGCCGTGAACATTTATGCTTACCATTTGTAAATGGCACTCTTGCTTGGTTGCATCCTGAAGAGAATAAAGTTCCTTATAGTTCTTCAGGTTAATTTTTTCTTTATGTCCCAGACCTTCCAACACCCTCATCCCAGACTCCATATTTCTCCAAATAACCCAATACCTTTGAAGTGCAGTATCTACAGCTCTTTCATCTGGATTTAATGGTTCAGCTCCTTCCAGTTCCGCTTTTGTTCTTCGGAAAAGCTCCATTAAGGCAGGAAGTTCGGAGGAAAAATGCAGACCTAACAGTAGCTTGGCCTCGAGGTTTTTGATATCATCTCTGACAGAATTCTCCCAAGAGACTAAAGTTTCCACAGTGTGGCGAATCCTCTGCCTCTCTGAATCAAGCTCAGATGGGTAGAGCTCCTGAGCTATGGCCTCCAATTGGTCCGCAGCTTCTTGACACTGTGTCTTTACCAAAGGAAGTCCAATCAAGAGTGTTTGGCAAAGTCTGAACCTCTCACTCACACCGACTGTTTTATCATTGGCACTGTGGATTTGCTCTTTGGCCAGGTCCCTTGACTCCTCCATTTGTCTTCTAAGGTGCAGATATTTGTCTTGCTCAAAGGCACTGACAGTAAGTGCTTTACATTGGTCTTGCATTTCCCCAATGGTGCACAGCAGGGAGCTTCGCTCGGCCTCCTGGCAGTGCTGAAGCTCTTGTACTTCACACTGATGCTCCAGTAGCATGTGCTTGAAATGTTCAATTGTTGAAATGGTTTCATGAGTACAAGGGAATGTTTGCTGCTCCAAAACAGTGGAAATTTGGTGTAAACTAGCCTGAATGGTTGACAACTCCTCATTTGAGGAGATTCTCTCATGAATCAGCTCCTGTAATTCCCAGCTGGTTGCTTTCTCATGAGCTAGCAAACCATCTAATTCTGTCCAAAGGCCTGACAGTCTGTTGACAAGGTAGCGGCTCTCTCCTGGACTCAACCCCACGGCTATTTCCCGGCAACTTTCTGTCATTGCCTCTACCAGTTCCAGTTGGGTCTTTATCTCCACTGTGGCTAATTTATGACTTTTCAGCTCACTCTCCAGCTTTCTGATGTCAGCTTTTGAGACATTTTCAACATGGATGCAGGAGTCTCTATTAGCATGTGTTTCTGCTAGCCATGCATCCATGCTAGCAAACTGGCAAAAAAGTTTCTCCCTGTCCTGCAGATGTTTCTTCATAGTGTCAAGACTATGATCCAAGCTGTTAGCAATGGCTTTGTACAGGTCCTCTATTGTCTTCAGTACTTGGTCACTATCCTCCACTTCCATATCACAGTTTACATCTTTGATCTGCTCAACTTCTACTTGCATCTTGGACCTTCTAGTCCAAAAAACAGTCTGAAATTTCTTCATCTCAGCAATCTGAATACGAGCCTCCTCTGGGAAAAGAGCCAACTTTTGGCCAAGAGTGATGTGGTTTTCTGCCTGCTTGGCCCATATAATCAAGTCTTGTAATTGCTGGATGATCCTTCCTCCACATCTGTCTATGTAAGTATCAATCTTGCTCTTGGTGACATTTAGCAAGGACTTTAGTCCCTGAAGATTAAGTTTGATCTCATCCTTTTCTTTATGACCCAGAGAGAAATGAAAAAGAGCATCTGACCAGGACTGTAATTGCAGAAAAAGCTGGTTGTACAGTTTTAGGTCTGTTTTAAAACAAACAAGTTCTAAAGCGCTTTTGTTGTCAAGGTTATCAAAGTTGGACATCTGGAGATCTTCAAGCTTGGCTTTAAGCTGTTCGGCATCTTGCATTAGAAGGGAGGATTGACAGGTGGAGCTTGAGGCGTGCTGCAGAGCTCTTTTGAAACTTCCTTCTAAAAGCCTCCATTCCTCCTGGACATCTCCAAGCTGGGTAAGAAGAGCACCTGAACTTTCAGCTTCGCTCAAGTGGACTGACAATTGGCTACTTAAATGGAGAAGCTCTTCCATCACGTATTTTTTCTGTACCATGGTTTTCAGCAGGGCATTGAGTCTGTCGGCTTGAAGGGCACTGCTTCCCAAAATATTTCTGTCAAAACCCACAACAAAACGAATATGAACATGTGGTTTATCAGGCGCACAAACAAATATTAAGGCAGATGAAAGGATTACTCACAGGGTCATTTTTTCCTTCTCACAAACTAGAACCTCCAGGAACGTTTTGATGATCCTCATCTGTTTGTGATACTGTTTGACCTGATCCAACTGTGCTGCTTTCACCTGCACTGTGGCAGAGGCATCCAGCAGTGCAGCACTCCATTGTCCTTCAAGACTTTTCAAGGCATCTGGGTGACAAATCTGGGTAGCATTCATGCATTTCATAGTAGCCACTTGCTCCTGCACACAGCACCTGTAGTTCTACAATGGAAAGAACATCAGCTCAAAAGATGTGATATTTTAGAATAAATATAATTTTTTGTGAGGATAGAACACATGCCAAAGATACAGGTTTGTATTTTACTTCGATTAGAAAAAAGTCAGCTTCAACAAGAGGAAGCTCTTGTAAAACCGAAGTTGATGCAACATATTTCATGACAAAGAGAAATAAGTAAACAGATGTATTCTCACATACCTCTGCCTCCTGCAGTTGTTCGGCCATTGCTGTGACATCGAGTTGTGCTGGTTGATAGCGACATGCCATAACTTTTTGGACAGTTCGCATCAATCGAATCTCTGGTTCACCAGGAGAGGACTTCAGGTACCAATTCAAGTCAATGTGTGGTGTCCGCTGTAACATAATAACAAAATAAGGACTATTCATGAAAAGAAATGTTGCTGCAGTGCTGTACGTCAGTTAATCTTCAGATTACTGTCATGATTAATTGATTAGCGTTTGGGTTGGAAACGAATCATTGTTACAGCTTCCTTAGGCTCAAGCAGATGTCTTCACATAGCTTGTTTTATCAGATAAACACTCCAACATCCAAAATTAAAGCTGCCCTCGTGATTATTTTCATTATCGATTAATTTGCAAATATTTTCACAATTAATTTTTTAGTATGTGAAATGTAAAAAATGTTTTATTTACTCTCATAAATGAAAAAGGAAACCCACAAATCCTTACATTTAAGAAGTTAGATCAAGCAAATCAAATGACAAATGAAATGAATCAATTATCAAAATAGGCAGCTAATTACTCTTAGATTGACTTAATCGACTAATCATTAGTGCCACCCAAAAAGTATTGATTTACTATCATGTGAGACAAAGAAAAACAGATTGATGATAAATCAAATGATTGGCTAAATCGACTAGTAATTTCAAGGACAAAAGAAAAATAAAGTAGTAAATAAATATAGTATATACTGTATATAAAATAAGTAGCAAAAAACAACACAGTAATCATTTTACAGCTACTGTATTCCTGTATCGGAACTTTAAAATGTTAGTCGACCTGATGAATAGTTTCTTCAGAAATAAACAACATCAGATTTGGCTGTTTAAGTCGCAAACAGTATGAGTAATTAGAAGCACTAATGACCCTGCAGGAAATCACTGCATCTCATAGATCCTTCCTGTGGACCATCAGCAGCATCATGGGAATATACACAAACATCAATCAAAATCATTCCACAATCCACAGCTCTTATCTGTTCACTGTTTATCGCAATTATAATCTGCATCTTATTCTCTCTGGACAGCAGAAGCTATGCAGTTATATTTAAAATATATGAAATTCAAATTCTTAAATTACTTATTTACTATGTCCATTAATCAGGCTGTGTGCAACTACAGAAAACACAAGAGTGCCAGGAACAATGAATTAATTACATATTTTTCTCATTCAACGAATGACTTCAGAGTTTAACATTTTGTACCCATGTTCTGAAGTTCAGATGTTCACAACACACACAGCAAAATAATTTGTGACATGGAAGCCTACAGTTCTAACACTGAGAAGTGCCACAATCTGTTTTATTTAATTAGAAGCAGGGATTACTCACATTTATTATGTTACTTCTTTCCACCAAACTCTGGATCTCAGACAAAATATCCTGCATGCTGCACTCATGTTCGCAGGACTCTGGTGATCCACCTGCGGTCTCCTCAGCCTGCAGATCAGCGGCCAAATCCGGCGCTGTCCTCTCAGGCTCCATGATTTCTTGGATCTGTAGTTACACGCACAGGAGACAGGGGTGGTGTCACATTTTAGATCCCTTCTTCGCCATGTTTGTGCACAGATAATAACAGTGCATCCTGTTCTTTCTCAGCCCCACACTGGTAGATCTTACTATGCAGACGCAGGCCTGGCGAGTCAGAACAGTGAACACAAGAATGTGCCTGAGTAGGCAGCACTCCCCTGAGGGAGAAGTCTATTCTAGTACAAACTGCTCCCTCCCTTGCTTCCTGAAAGAAATAATTGATCTGTTATGACTTGGTTAGACACGAAACCACCAAAATGGTAATTAATGGATCACAAACAAGGGAGGAGCCAGTTGAAATATTTTGGACATGTACAAGGTGTGTCTTGTATATCGTCTCAGGATGCAGGTAGAGTGGGTGGAACATTTAAAACCATAAAGCAGGTTTCTGATTGGCTGCAGGGGAAAACAATACAAAGAAGAATATTATACTGCTTAAGTCCAGTTTGACTTACAAATATTTTTCACAAAACATGACAGACGTAGCAATATAAGAACTTTATCTCCACTTATTTTTCTCTGGAGGCTTAATCAAAAAGAGTCTGAATAATTTTTCACAGGTTGCATATACTGTACACTTTGTTTCTGAACTCAATATTAGCGTAGGATTCCTGATTAAATCTCAAACAATGTCAATTTCTTTTTTGTCCTAAGCAGACAGAAAAAGATAATCCTCACAAAGTGTTTATGTTCTACAAGTTTGAGGCAACAGACGACATCAAGGACTGGTTCAAAATGAGAAGACTTTATTTTATTTGAATAAGAAAATAATACAGACAGACGAAAATAGAAATACATTGCCTGTTTTTTAAGCTTGTTACATGAATGGATTGATAGAAAAATGTATGGACACATTAGTTTGTTTTACCTGGCTAGGTGATGATGCTTCAGCTTGTACCTTCTGACCCCACTCCTACAGCTGGTTGATGACCTGTTGCACCTTGTTAGCAGTGTTTTCAACACATACCTGTCTCGTTTGTAGAAAAATGGACCTGAGGCTAGAGAAAGAGAACAAACAATGATTAAGCTTTGTGTTCAGATCATTACTGTCATTCCCTTCAATAATTTTCAATAATTACATTGTAAATTTACTTTTCTATCAACCAACCTCTCAGTCCTTTAATAATCCTTCCATCAGCCTAGAAACTTGGCATAAAATAATTTGATTTTGAGCTTAATGTACAGTATGTCCACGTACCTCCATGAGGAGTCATTTTGGAATAAAGGACAAATTACGTAAAGGAATCTGATTTTCTCTTATAATAATACTAAAAATAATAATAATAATAATAATAATAATAATAATAATAATAATAATAATAATAATAATAATAAACTCTATTTATACAGCACTTTTCAAAACAGAGTTAAAAAGTGCCTCACAAGGTCAAAACAATGTATTAAAACAATTACAGAAATAAAAATACAGAAATAGCACAGAGACCCCTAATATTAAGAACAAAATTACAAATGGAAAGACATGGAGATGAATAGATATAGATTACAAATGTGTAAATAGGTAAGTAAATTAATTAATTAATTTTGATGAAATTTTCAGCAGAGTTCGGAAGTGGCCCAAGGAACAATTTCAGATTTTGGTGGTAATCTGGCTCACCGTCTGGATCCAGGAATTTTTTTTTTTATAGTTTATTAGTTATACCACATGTACCGTTGTAATGTAATGATTACAAGGCTCCACAAGATGGAACTGTCTGCAACAAAATGATGGTAGTTTTGCTTTGGAGTGAAATGGCAATATGGGGAAACTGAGCTGCTTTGGCGGAGGTCTATGCTCTCCGAGTGCTTTCTAGTCATAATGTATTGATAATCTTTTCATCAGTCATCTATCATCAGCTTTCTAACTATTTTTCTTGTAATCTAAATCATTGGCAACTAGTGGCAGAAGTTACTTCAACTATTTCATAGTTAACCATTACTTCTGAAAAAACTTTTCAGCTATTCTCCGACTACTTTTAGCTAATTATTCCACCTGTCAGTCCATAATGTTTTAGTATTTCAGCTGGTTATCCTTTACTTTTGGTTGGGTATCACTGTACTACACTTCAACATGAAAAGTCTTACCATCAGCTCTGCCATCAGTGATGGCTAGTAGGTCTCTAGTTCAGCCAAAGATGAATCTTTGTTGCTGGTTAGTTCAGCCAGCTCCCTTTGTTGTCCAGCCGGGCAGGTAAGGGTTAACAGTAGTTTATAGTCCAGAAGGCAGATTTGTCCACGCTGAACCGTGCCAGGCCAGGGAAATAAAGTGAGGAGCTGACCAGTTTCAGCCCCTCCAGTCTGTGGAAGACATGATGCCACTGGGCCAGGTAGGAGGAGGTGAGCTCTGCATCAGCTTGAAGAACACTGAAGCACCTAGAGAAACATAGGGAGTATAACAGATCATTCAAAATTCATGCAGTACTTCAGTAATTCTACACCTAAGATTGATAGTACTTCAAACTTATCAAGTTTAATTAAGCTTACAGTTTATGTTTTATGTATAATCAGTGAGGAAAAGTCGTACACTGGCTGCACTTACCCGTGATGAGGCCGAACTGACTGGACAGACTGGTCCTTCCACTTCTCCTCTGTTCTCTGAATGGTTTCCTTAACTTCCTGTTTCATGTCTTCTCCATCGTGCTGCCTGTATACTCAGACTATTTCCAGTAAATCTGACTTCTTCAAGGCCAGCCTCCCTCTCTGCAGCTGCACATTTCACAGCCTGAAAAAATATTTCTACAGATTAGTTATTTATCGCTTTTCACTGCAGCAGCGACAATCTGTTACTTGTTGTGTTTTTTTAATGTGCATTCCAAAGGGTTTTCAACAACAACAAATGGACACTCCTTATTGAAGAACAAGTATGTATATGAAAGAAATAACAACCCTGTGTAACCACACCCTTATACTGCCAGTGTCAGAGGAAGTATTTGATCATTTATTAAAGTAAAACTTCTCTTACCACACTGTAGAAATACTCTGTAACAAGTAAAAGTCCTGGACTGACAATGTTAAGTAAAAAATATGTAAGTATGATCAGAAAAATTTACTTAAATTAATGAGATTTTACTGTTGTAACTGAGTGAATTAATCTGCCGATTATTTACTCCATTAATCTATTGAATGTTTGGTTGTGCTTGTTTTGTCACACTAATAGTCCAAACAACAAATAACTTGGAATAAATAGTAATAATTCAAATGAAAAGCAGCAAATCTTTACGTGAAATGTTTTAATATGAAAAATCATTCATAAATTCATATAAATTAATGCAGAACTATGACAAAAAATGTTAACTGTTTGGCAGGCGGTGTGGGCTCCTGTAACCCCAGCTGCTCCCTTTATCTCCCTCAGGGTGCTTAACAAGGCAACTCTCCTCTGGACAAAACTCTCCTTCTCTTCTCCCTCCTTCTTAACATTGCAGCTCCTCCTTCTTCCCCAGGCCCTGGCTTCTAAGAAATTCTCTTCAGATTTCCATGTCTCAGTCTTCTGCTCTTCCTCCTTTTTGTGTCCTTTTATCATTATCTCTTTCCAGCCTGATGCTATTGGCCTCCATCCCAGACTCCTCTGCATCCAACTTGGAGTGGGATGCTCCTGCTCCTGTGGTGAGCCAGCCTTAGTCTTTGTCCTACATATCTCCAAAAGATTCAACTCTTCAATCTCATGGATTTGATTCTTTTTTTTTTTTTTATTGAAAAAATCTTTTATCTTTTCTTCCCCTCCTCCCTGGTCTCATCAACTCCTTCTTCACATCCACAGCTTGTTGGATCATCGATGTCACCACATCCTGGCACGTCATTGTTGCACCATCAATGGTCAGAGTCATCCCAACTGCCTTTAAAGTGTTGTCAACACTAACAGATTGTTCTGCAGCAATCTGCAACTTTTGCTACATTGCTGCCTGCCAAGAGTGTCTCTCCTGCTCCCAGTCTGCCTCATTATGCGGTCTGCTGGTGTTCTGGTTTGCCAGCAGCGTTGGGATCTCAGCCTTAACTTCCCTCACTGTGGTCTGGAAGTGATCCAGAGACTGGGCAGCTGACTGAACCTTCTCCAGCTGCTGTCTGAGCTGCTTGAGATGATGGACACGGCAATGGAGAGCCAGGCAAAGAGGTGAAGAGGGTGTGGCATCAGACCCTCGTCTTTCCTCTTCAATTCCTTGTTCTGAACTGCATAGATATACCTTTAAATCAATTACCAGACTAACATCAGCCAATGTGAGGGTAGAGATGTCCACAGCCTCTCTAAGGATCCAATCAAGTTTTTCTGTAATCAGAGATGAGAGACACCATCAGGTCTACCGTAACCCTGTAAGCTCGACTTCAGGGATTTAGATCTTTCCCCAACCAGACACTACATTGTGTCGGGTCATCTTCGTTCTCTGAGAGATCCTGGTGAGAGGTCTTGTTGTGGGCTTTCCACGCTTTGTTCCTGTGGGAGACTGTTGCTCTGCTGTGTGTTGGCTGACATGCCAGTCGCTCTCAGCGGGGTGTTTCCCCTGAGCTGCCGTCTTCTGCTGAGTTAAGAAATGTTCATGAGTGGAAGGTCGGGGCCGAAATATGCATGCCTGCCAAGATTTGCATGGACCTAGCGGGAGCGCGCACAGTCAAAGCGGAAGCAATGAAACTGTCCAGCCAAAATGGACATAAATAAACATGTACTGATAAACCCATTTGGTTCATCATTAATCTCTAGAAATAAAGTAACAGAGTAGCTGTTCTAGATGAGGTACGTGTCTGAAATCTTAAGTGATGAGAGAAAACAGCTCAAATATGAGCAGTTCATACAATTTCATCCCATAATGTCTCAGCATAAACTAACAGGGTGGATGCATTTTATGGCAAAAGAGATGCTGAGTCTGCCAGATTTGGCATCCACCTTCTTTTTCAGCAATGATAAGAGTTAGAAGTATGGAATTTGATACGATGAGAGAAAAGAGCTCAACATATGAGCTGGTCACAGTGTTTTTATTGCTGAAAAGAAGTTTGATGTCAAATCTGGCAGACTCAACATCACTCCTGCCGAATATTGCATCCACCCTGTGAGTTTCTTTTCAGACACTTTAGGATGAAAAATTGATGAATTTGACATTCATCACTCTTCTAACTAGTCCAACAAAATGAAACCCAGAAACTCTTCCTGATCAGTTGTTGGCACTGACCGATGCAGATATAATCCAAAAGGTTTTCAGACAGCTGCCCAATTCATCCAGTATGACACAGCCTTAATTTGAATGTATTTCTAGGGACCAATCATTCATATAAAGAATCTTGAGAATGACCAAAATGAATTTCATATTCATGATTCTTCTTCATTTTATTATTATTATTATTTTGGACAAAACTGTTTATAACTGTGACAGAATTATGACAAAAATCATGTTTCTATAGCCAGGTGGAAACTCAAGTTTTGGTGATGTAATAATAATAATGATAATAATACATTCTACATTCTAATACACTCAAGGACATCTTACAAAACATAGAATTAAAAAGAATTTCAGTACAAAAAATAAATAACAATGTAGGCCTATCGGGAAAAGTAGTAGTGGGATGTCTGTGGGCCATATGATATCAGATCAAATGTCATTTTGAGATTTAATTAAGCTTTAACTCAAATCGATGTGATTAAACAATATGATTATACTGTATTGAATAGATATAGGAATCAATGACGGTGTACAGCACTGTGTAATCTCCAAATAAAAAACCAAACTGTGTGGGACGTACTGTAAAAGTATCAGAGATCTCCTCAGGGTGGAGCCAAGAGGCAGCTACACAGACATCACACTAGATGATCGTATACTACCATATGGTGGCGCCACATACCAAAACGTTAATGCAGTACCACATATTTGAAAGTAGAAGAAGACTCGCCCACGACTTTGACGTTTAGCTGCAGCAGCTGTGTTGACCTTCCATAAGTACTAGTGTGACAAATTGAAAGGTAAATTAACAGCTTGCATTGATATAGTGAAATCGCCTTAATTCTGACAGGAAATATGTGGTTGCTTGCGACAGCAATTTAGAGAAAAGCTAACATCTCTACTTACCATAGTGGTGTTTGCTACTTGCAGATGTAGCTGCTCAGCTAAGTTGGCTAGCTTCTTTCTATGAAGGCTAGTTAGCGTTCCTCAGCAGATGAGGCTGAGGCTGATTCGCCGGTCGTTAGCCTTCCATTGATTGAATTAGTGAGCTCGTTAAGTTAAATTGACACATGAGATGTATCGGATATTCGTCTGCTTATAGATATTCCCCTCCGTTTAACTGGCTTATGTGCATTCAATGCTAACGCCGACTTTAGAGTCGAGGCTGTAATGTTAGCAGTAACATTAGCTTTAGCCAGCTACGTCATGTAAACTTAAGTCAATAAACATGCAAATGATAAATTATTTCGCTTACCCCATTAAGAGAAAAGATAAGTATGATTGTGGGGTTTTTTACCTTTTATTTTGATCATTTTTTTCCGCGGTGGCCAAAGTCATTAGCTAGGCCTTGCACAGCTGAGGGTCACTCACCGTCCAGCAATCAAATGAACTGTATACTCTGTAAGAACAGTCAACATTAATGAATTAATAGGATTATGCTTAAAGTATGACAATACAGCTCTTGTGACTAATTACATTTTCAGACCTGGTTCTGCCAGGTAGATTTGATGTGGTCCTCCTCCATTTAGACAACACATGGCACTGAGCACTGTACATAACATGAGCACTGTTTTTAGATTCACCTGTTGCTGTGTCCCGCAGATGGCTGGACGCGTGTTTGCAAATTGGTGGGCCAAGATGGGCCCTTATTACACTAAGACATACCAGGAGATGTGGGTTGGTATTTGCATCATGACGTACGCATACTACAAAATCTCCTATGGGGGTGAGTTTAATACTTCATGTTTTGTACTGCATGGTCAAAATGCAACTGTAACCCATTATGCACTGTATGTTGACCAATGTAGTTGTAATAATAATGTATTAAAAGAAGACGTTGTGAACAGACAAACAAATATGACTCTTGTAGTGCTAACTACAGGTGAATTTAAACATCAGTAATGACTTACATGTAGTAACTCAGTGGTATGGGTTAATGTGACTGACATAGCATCTGTTTCTCTATATTCCAGACAAGAAGGCTGTGAAGGACAGTAAGTAACCTAACATTTTATCAATCCATACTATATAACAGGAATTAGGCTTGGGCACTTTTGGTTGTGTAAGAAATAGGGTTTATTTCATATATTTGTGTCATTAATGGGTAAGTGTGTAGGCTTTAGACGCAGTGATGTAATATAATATAATATTCATAATTAAGTTGTCACAAGTTTATAATGACCTGAAACTAAGAATTAAGTTTTCGTTGCTTCAGAATGAGTCTTCTATATCTACAGAGGGAGCAGGACTACCATGTAGTCCACCATGTTGCATCACCATATTTGTACGTCAGCACAGAAAAGGCCAAACAAACTGACTTTAGAGAGGGCCTTTTGCATTTTTAGTGGCAACTGTAGGGAAAGGCAACAAGAGGGGTGTTCAGATGGTTGCTAGCAGCCACTAAATCCTACAATGACCTTTTTAAATGTTTTTCTTTTTTGTTATCTTTTTGCAGAGTCTGCCCATTGAGTTTTCCACCACGCCGACCACCTTTCCACCTGCTGTGAAATAATGCTCCAGTCGTTAGTCCAGAAGTCCAACTTGATCTTATATTTTTTGTTAATATGGAACAAATAAAGTTGCTATCCAACACTTCTTCTATCATTTCATTGTTGGTTCTTACTTTTGTGTCGTTTTGGCTATCAAGTAACGCCACATAAGTTTTTTTTTATGCAGGGTAACTGTAGACAGAGAAAGCTATTGACAAAATAATGTAATAAAAAAGGGGTATGAGGATTAACATTTGGCCCTTTTGCAAATTAGAGTAAACAGATAGTGTCAATATACTGTATTTGTTCTAAGAATATTGCATTTATTTACATATTACATAGTCAATACATCTTTTTCTTCTACATCCTGGTGGATAGACAAGCTTTACACTCAACACTTGTGTGGCTCAATAGTACAGCCATTGTTTAAGATATAAGTCAATATTTATAAATTCATTATGAAATCAGTTGTTAAAGTACTTCGGTTGGTTCAGTCAAGATTATGAACTCCTTCACACATTTATTCTTTTATTTCTGTGTTTGCCATATCTGGTTGTGGGAGAATTAGTGAGCTATTAATAGCCAATGAATCACAGTTAGGGTTTACATTTTAACTAATTGAACCGACAGAATAAACGAGAGCACTGCCGTATTTGGCCATTCTGGGAAGCCGGACATGACAAATTTAACCAAACATCTGTGATGGGATGAATCCATTTGATAACAATGATGACCTGCATTCGTACATTCAACCCTATTGGTTTTACATATGTTTTGAATAGTGCACTCCAGTTTGCAATTGTATATTTAACGTAAGTTTTACTTCATTCCTATGAACGTCTCACTCTGGGTTGTGGCACAAAGGGCGATATCATCACAACTGGTTTGTTGGTAAAAAAAAAAATTTAAAAAAGTTGATTGCAGATGAATCAGCTCTGTTTACAGTTTGGCTCGTTGAACTGAGTGAGTTGACCTGAGGCCATACGTTTAATGTGAGGAGGTGGATATACTTTACATGATGCACCAACTTTGTTTTATATTCAGATGTGTGTGTGTTTGGTGTTACTGGTAATAATTTAAATAAATGTTTGATCGATGGACTTCTTTACCTGGGGCCCCCAGTCTACGATTACCAGTGGATCACATTTGAGCTCAATACTGGTTTTGTGCATGTAACCTTAATCAGCAAAACAATAACTGTGAAATGAATGTGTTGCAGTAATTAAGTACTTAATTTCAAATGTAGTGAATTTGAGGTATAAAGCAGCATAATATAAAAACACTAAAGAACAAGTGCACTGATGTAAATGAGATAATTTTTGTAAATGTAGCATTCTTGCTGCATTCCATTCTGAAAATGCCACGCTAAAATTCACATGACTTGGATTCCATCTGTTGGGCTCATTAAAATAATCTTTAAATGATCGCACAGCAGGCCAGAAAAGTTTGCAAAATCTTAAATAAATAATGGGGTAATCATGAGGCACGAGGCAGGTTATTCAAATACTAAGATTGGAGGGGTAGTACTTGGAGGCTTCTTGACATCTGTGTTCGATATTTGTTTGATACTTGACCTCCATGTTAATAATAAACCCCAGAAAATAAAAGTTTGACAGACTTTGTGTAGCCTTTGTGTGTGGGCGGTGGACTAACACCGAATGACAGAGAGGGGGGAAAGAAACACGGCTCGCGCTCCCTCCCACCACTCGTGCGCACCGACTGTGACTGCGTTCCGTCTCTCCTAGATTCAAACATGGCGAAACTCTTTGACATTAAACCACCACCATCACCCTCGTCCTCCTCCGCTTCATCGTCCTCATCACCACTAACACCGCCATCACTATCTCCGCCATCATCATCCCCATTATCTCAGGTATCGTGATGATCCGGGAGGATGGAGAAGTTGTCCGTGAGCCTGTCGGAGATCACTTGGAGCCCTTTGGCGTTGCCTTTGGACGCGGTGGTCAGCAAGTTCCGTCTGCCTACTCTGGTCCGCCTGGCACACGGTAAGAGACAACTTTCGCCAGGTGTATCGACTCCCAGCACGACCGTCAAAACTTGTTGCTCTGTTGTAGCTACTGTAATGTTCGTCCGTAGTTTCTCTGGAGTTAAGACAGCCTAACAATGACAGTAATAATGATATTGAACGATAATTATAGGTTTCCAAACAGAAAAAGAACAAACACTTAATCATTAAACGACTAAAGTTTGTTTTTTTGGGGGTGTTTGTGAGTATAACGACGCCGTGGGGGCCATAAGGAGTATAGCAATTTACTAAGAATCAGTGGAGTATTTCTGTCAAGGCTGTCAAGAAAAAGCAGGTTTTCCGGTCGAAAATTTCAAAATAAATCATCGAGCTATGAAATGTAAAACTTTGGAAATTATTATTTTAAAAAAATAATGAAATAAAGTAGAATGACACTCATTAGAGCGCATACCTCCGCCAAAGCCAAAGAGTATCCTTTAATTCAGTCAAGCCTTATTCAAGATGAAACTCATTGATCAAACTAATTTTTTCCATGAAAATCCATGCATTATTCCCAGAGAAGTTATTTAAAAATGGCAATAAAAAGTCCTATCTTGTAATGTTAAATTAGGAGGAAAAAAAAAATCCTGAATCCGAGCCTTTTTCTTAATGCACCAATATTTAATGGGTCTCTTCTGGCCCAAAACCCATCCTCCCATCAGGTCCCATCCTCCTTTCACTGCTGAAAATATCACCTCTTTGGTAGAGTTAATAATTTTAATCAGTTGCTTATTAATGATGAAACAGCATCTATTAGCAGAGTAGAATTGAAAGTACTGTGCTATACTTAATTATCTAATTAACCTAAATGATTAATTAATCCCTTCTTGTCTCCAGATGAATGCCTTTAACGTTTGCTTTCAACTGAAATATCTTTATCTCTATGTTAGTCAAATTGGAGTTTCTTCCAAAATGAGCTTTGCCGTTTAAATATAAAAAAAAGACCAACTTGCTTTATTGGATTAGATCATTTGTTTTGTTCAACAGTACAAAAGTTCATACATTCATGATGTAATTTGACTAAGTATTACAGAAGACACTAAAGTTTGTGTGTGTGTATGTGTGTGGTGGTTGGAGGGGGTTATAAATAATATATTGACTATGGCCAAGCTACTGAGCCACATATGGTGCTCTTATTTTGAAGTGTACATCACCTTATATCCGTTGTTTTTGGTTTAAATGAGGCCATCTTGATGCAGCAGCATTTATTCTCACACTTATCTAGTTCATACCAGCACACTGACCTATAAGGGAGTCATTGTGTAACATTTGCGTTAGTTTTCTTTTTAATAGTGTAATGTTTTGCCACCATCAACATGATTATCTGATTCACCAGATTTGGTGTCTGTACTCTGGGAACGGTCAATGGGTGTCATGCCAAAGTTGTTCCAGTGCAGCGAGGCCCAGAAAGCCACAAAGTGTCTGTTGTGCTGCTGAAGTACTGCTCAATTCTTTTCATATGTAAATGCTGTAATCTGTCGGTGAATGTGGTGAATACCAACAAGCATCGACGAGGAGGAAAACCTCCAATTTTACTTGGTGGTTTAAGGCTCGCATCTGACATGTGACATGGTCCCCGAAAATTACGCACCTTACCTGCAACTGAGCGCGTCTGCACTGTATGAAGAGTCAGCAGCCGTAGGTGTTCATTAACCGGACTGGAGTTACCTCGCACCACTGTTTGTTTGCACAGTCAGCCAACCCAGGTGGTGCTTAGTTATATACAACAGGGAATGATTTCAGAATTTATTTTTCCCTTTCATTTCATATTAACAACAAACAACAACAGTCTCATCTGTATGGAGAGAATGATGATTATTGTTTACATTATACTTACATTATATTATACAATCCATCCACCAACATGAGGGATTAAAAGTTTAGGTAGTAACAGCTGTCCATCGGGAACAAGAACACAAACATGTGCATCCACGTGATCTGTGTGTGAGTCTGTGAGAGTGAGGGCTCTGTGTGTGGTGGGATTGAATTGTGCCACTGCGCTATCGGCAGAAATCAATGCCGTTGTGCGACATGATGGCTCTAGTGAAAGCCGGAGAGCTCTGTGTCTGTGTGTGCATGTATGAGGGCTGTGTAATAGTGGGTTGCCAGTTGGATAGCAGGGTCCTGATGAGTAGGTTAGGGGTGGTGAACCGTCACTGATGGGGGTAATTATGGACACAGAATCCTGAGAGCATGTTTGTGTGTGTCTGAGTGTGCGTGTGGCCCTCTTGAGCTTCTTAGTGTGACCTTAGAAATAAAAATAAAGTAGAAATGATTGCTGTTATATATATATAGTTTTTAACAGTATCTGTGTATTCCTAATCAATTTCTGTGTGTTATTTGTGTGTGATGCATATCCAGGTGAATGTGTGGAGGGTCTGTCGGAAGAGGATGTGGTGCTGTTACACTCCTGTCGCCAGTGGACCACAGTGACCGCACACAGCTTAGAGGAGGGACACTATGTCATTGGCCCCAAGATAGACATCCCTCTGCAATACCAGGGTGAGTGTACACACATGCACACACATGCACACACACACACACACACACACACACACACACACACACACACACACACACACACACACACACACACACACAGATGTATTTCCATTACTTTGAAGGATAGTACATTGACTACATTAATTTCATTGAGACTTATTCTAACTATAACCCTAATAGCCCCATTTCCACTACGCAGTAGAAATGACTCCTTGCCTAACCCAAAACTGTAACCTTAAAACAAATCTTCACCCGACAATATGCATTTGTTCCCAAAAGGAATGTGAGTCCCCGTAATGTGACAGTGTAAACAGATCTATGTCCTCACAGAGTAATACAAGTCCTCACACACACACACACACACACACACACACACACAGGCTACGTTCATACTAGGCTTAGGTGACTAATTTCCAATTTTTTTGCCTTAATATGACACAAATCAGATTTTTCATGGCTGTGTGAACACAAAAATCAGATTTGAGCCGCTTTCATATTTGGTCCTGGATCGGATAGATGTCTGGTTTGTGGCCATGCGACGTAAATGCAAACAGTCAGATCGTACGTCATGTGCCTTTTTGCATACACGCATGCACTGAGCGCTCTCGTCAACAGCCAGCACCGGCATCACGGCAACACAAAACGACCAGAGAGGAGAGATTGCAGATTGTGAACTGCTGAGGAAGCGTTTGCCATCCTCCAGACCAAAATGTCACTCATACGTTCACTACTAGTGCATCCATTTTCAGTTTTAATGCCATATATAAATGTTTTTTCTAATTTAACTTTTCTTGTCAAAAGGTTCCACAGAAATCTAAAATGAAATATGTATATTTTAAGTAAACAACCCCCCCAGTTTACTTTTTTGAGTGCAGGCAAACAAACATGCCTGATACGTTGAAAATTCCCTCAAAACCTTCAATGCCATTAAATACGTTTGGTCATCATGCACACAACATAAATTGCAGCTGAAATACACTACGTTAAACAGTTTATGCCCATGATAAACACACCAATATGAATCTGTCTCTGTCCAGCTGAGATAAAACAGGAGCACATATTTACAATAGAAGTGGAACAGTCTCCTCCTCTTTGGTATCTGGTGACTTACCATGAGCTCGAAAGGCAACGTTCAAAAGAAGACCTTTCCAAGTCTGACATAACACAAAACCAAAATATAAGCTCCTAGTATCACACAGGATTTATTTAGGGAGAAGGTGAATGAGATGTACACAATCATGTCAGTCAAAATCTGATTTCAACTGTAATTTGAGCGGTGAAATTATACATTTGCATTGCATGCTGCAGGGTCGTGGGTTCAAACGCCACAAGGGTTGACTGAAACCTTTCATGCTCGAGTTTGCATGTTCTCTTCATGTTTGTGTGACCTTCCTCTTGTCGCTTCCTCCCAAAAGACACGAATGTCAGCCAATTGGAATACTCCTGTCATTTATCTTAATTATAATACAGTGCATACAAAAATTGTGAAATCATGAAAATCAAATATCACAGTAAAACTTGAATTCAATAATTGTTATGCAACCTGCACTGTATGTGGTCACATTTAACCATATTGAATAATGGGACATCCTAATAGACAAATACACTCACTACAGCCCACCTTTACACAATCAACCAGCTACTGTAACTGTGACCTTCCCTGACTCCTCTTGTTCATTGACCTGACGTCTTCCTGCTGAATGAGTCTAGTCATTATGACCTCACTGGAGCTCATCCCATTGTTCCGACTGTCCGATCAGTCACATTATTCGCCGTGTAACTAGATCCTAATGCCTCCTCTTCATTGTTTCCTTCACTGATGGACTGCTGATGTCACCTCACACTACCGCCGCCTCTCAGCCTCCTTTTGGAAGAATGAAAAGACACTTGTGTGGGAGGGGGTGTGCTGAGATCATTGCCATGTTAGACATTTCAGCATTTCACATCGGAAACATGTGGCCACCAAAGACGGCCAATAATAGCAAGGTAAAGTTCAATTACTTAGACAGTTGTTAGAGCAAACAATAAATAACAAATATAAATGTAACAGAGCTCTATTAAGTAAATAAGAGCTGTCTTGGTTTCGTAATTTTGTAGAAGGATTCTAATTATGTTAAGTTCAGTCTTAGTGTAACATTAGATTTAGTAACAGCACTTAAACACATCATGAAACAATATCATTTTGACAGATGTTTTTTTTTTTCATTTTATAAGGCTGCCATTCCAAGCTGTTGTTTAAACGGCAAACGTTTCACACTGGTTTTGAAAAATTAAGGTTGACAATGCTACGCTGTGCAGCAAAAATAGGAGATAATAACACAAGTTAACGGCTAAATGAAGTTATTTATTTGCAGAAAAAAATATCAATCAACCAATATAACAAAACATGCTGTAAATCTAATGAAAAGGGACCAATCACCGCACACTCTCATCACTCGAGGCTCTTCTGCTGGGACAAGTCTCTTGAAACAGTTTACCAAGAACTACGATCTTTACTTGTTCTGGCATTGCAGTTCGATAAAAAGGTGTTTTCTCAGAACTACCATAGGTTCCTCCAGCCTGAAAACACCCATAAGACCGTACAAGTATTTCTCAAAGGGATATTCCAACAATTAAGTATAGCACTTGCATAAAGAAAAACACATTACAAGAGACAGCTTAAAAAAGAATAGCCAAAATAGAAGCAGCAGAATCCTTGACTATAATTATAGTCTTTTGTAGATGTAAAACTTCAGCAAACACTGTATCCTTCATTTCGCATGATGCAACCTAATAATGTCTTTTATTAGCACAAGGATTTTTTGTCAGTTCTTGACAGCTCTCTCCAGTGCCACAAAGGAAGCTAAATATTTGTTTTACACAGGCTGAATTGGGCTCACTGTTATGAGTAAACTGCAGTTTATGTGCTAAATTGGTGGAGTGCTCCTTGAAGGCCGTTTTCCACCAAAATATCCAGGGAACTAATAAAAAGTTCAGTAGTTTATTTGAATTAAGAAGGATAAGTAAGTAAGTCCGTAATAAGTAAGATAATATAAAGTTACAATCAAGTCACAGTAATATTAATATAAAGACAACTTTTGACATTCAATCAAAATTGTTAAACTCTAAATCCCTCCTCTTACAGTAAATCTAGGAAGCCTCTGAACAGACTGATGTTGGTTTCAACCCAGAATGTCTCCCCGCCATCTAATTATATGGCTGAATTCCTGCCAGAGTGGTTGTCGCTTGATATTTAGTTTTAGTGATTAATTTTCTGAGCCATCAACAATCTAGCCGTCAGATGATCAGATGATGTCTGGCTTGTTAGGAATTTGGTTGGCTGTCTTGCAGATTGAGCAGTTTCAGAGTCCAGTTTCCCATATGGGGAAGCTACTCTCCTTTCATAGAATAGTAAGAAATAGACTTGCACAAAGTAAATCAGTCAGTTGATCCATACAGTGTGAGGACTTTTTAAGGGAGACGTACCTGTGAAGTAGGAGTTTAACAGGTCTCAGTGACAGCCTTGTGAGGGCCACCATAATGTGCTTTCAGATTGGGATTGTCTCTTTTAGTAGAATCATGCAGTATGCAGTCGTTGCACAGTGCATGTCCGTTGCTGGACCTTGCAGCATTACGTCAACCCGACATCCTTTTCAGTTTTAATCATGCATTCCACTTAGAAAAAGGCAGCCTACGAGGCCAATTAAAATAATGCGTACTTTGGAACTACTTGTGTGTCTCTTTAAATATGACAGGTGCGTTGTTGGTGAATCGGATGAGGTAATGTCTGTGTGTGATGACTTCATACAGGAAGTCTAAATAAGCTTACGAGGAGAGCAATATAGGTTCCCCCCTGGGGATGGACAACAGGATGCTCCCTCCTTCCCCCCCCCCCCCCCCCTCTCTCTCTCTGTCTCTCTCTCTCTCTCTCTCTCTCTCTCTCTCTCTCTCTCTCTCTGTAACCCCCCTCTGTTCATCAGTGAGAGGAAGGGATAACTGAGGAGTGGAGGACAGAAAAGCTGAATGAGTGAGTTTCAGGGAAGCAAGCGGCGCCACAGACACCTCTGTAATGTTGAACTAGCTGCCAAAGCCTTATATGTAGGGATTAAAAGCCTTGGATTTATCGCATTTTTATTTCTTGGGACAACATTTCCTCAAAGTAATAACGTGTTGTCACAACTCTTAGTTTTTTTCCAGTTAAATAATCCTCTTATGCATAAGAGTTTCCAGGATGGAGCCGTAGTTTTCATCATAACTCATCCTCAGTCTGTCACTTTTTTGACAAGAGGGTTTGTGTTGAAAAGCAGGACTTGCTGGTGTTGTTCGGAGGGTGGAAGCCCATGTTTGAATTGGAAGGTGGGGGATGGAGGAGAAAGAGGGGCAGAGAAAAAGGAGGGAGGTGCTGGCGAGGAGGATTGTGGAGTTTGGTATTCTGCTCTGCCTCACAGACACAAAAACTTTCCTCCGTTTCCCTTACATGCACAAACACTTTGACTCTGTGAGAGACAGACAGAGAAAGGCTCCTTGGAGGGGCTGCAGCAGTTAAATGCATTGTAAATAAGAGTAGCTGATAATGTGATTTTAACCAGACTGATGTGGAGCCTACTGGGAATTCCTGGAAAGGTCCTTTACAGCAAGTGGCACAGACCAAAAACATTCACAACGTAAATAACACAAACACAATAACTTGACCGCAACTCTAGAGGTGCACGAGTGTGAAAGGCTTACAGATGGAGGAGGGGATGAGCAAAGAACAGAAAGGGTGAAAGAGAGAGAGAGAGATGTGTGTGGAAGTGTATGTGTGAGTATCTCCATGGTGATGTGCCTCTGCTCTGCGTGAGAATGGGGGTCCTTTATTGGTTGTCATGCCAACCCCGTCGTCTGTTGATTGGCCGGAGCTGGTGCCAGGTCACAGGTCATGGAGGTGTCTTTGTGTTCTTCTCGTCGAAACAGTGTCCACTTTAGATGTGTGTGTCTGTGTTTGCAGTAAGACTTTGGGGAGTCAACAAAAAAGAAAAGAAAGCCAGCAAAAACTTTTCATCTCTCCTTTCCCCCTCCCTTTCGTCCTTTTCTTCCATTTCCTCCCTTCCTCTCTTCCCTCCTCTTCCCTTATCCTCCTTGACTCCTTCCTCCTCCTTTTCTTCATTCTCATCTTTCCTCTGGGTCCTTCACCTTATTCTTCTTTTGTGCTTTTCATCACTTTCTTTTGCAACTTACTTCCTCTTCCTTCTCCCATCTTTGTACCTACCTTCTTTAACCACCCTCACCCTTCTCTTCTCCTGCCCTGCTTCCATCTTCTCTGTAGGGAAGTTTAAATTGTTGGATGAAGACAGAGACGTCAGGGATCCGGTCCAGTATTTTTCCAGTGTGGAGGAAATAGCTGGAGTCTTCCCTGACCGGGTCTTTGTCATGGAGACGATAAGTTTTAGCGTCAAGGTTTGTGGTCCCAACAGACACACATATGATTCATTTCTGCATCTGCTTTATCCCATTTAACTTGTATTTCTGTACACTGAATTGCATTTTGCCTGTCGCATCATAGTTCATGAGTATTTTCTCATACCCATACATGTGCATGCTGCAGGTGGTTTCAGGGGAGTTCAGTGAGGACAGTGAGCCCTACAGCTTCACTCTGCAGGCTGGAGATGAGCTGTCACTCATGGGGAAGGCAGAGCTTCTCTGTGCCACGCCTTCAAAGGAAAAGACGGGGCTGAGTGCACTCCTGAGACGCCTGGGAAAGACTCCGAGAAGTAAGTAAGGCCAAACTGTTGAGTTAAATGTAATTGAGAGTCTCATTTCAGTGGTTATTCAGACACATGGCAATGAGGAAAAAGGAATCAATAAAATCTTTGGCAACACTGTATGGATGAGTTCATTCCTCCTCATGGTCTGGATGCTTTGCAACAAAGAATAAAACTCTTGAAAGATACAAAAAGTGCAACTACAGATACTGCAAAAATGGGACGGGACCTTTTCAGATCTTTATGCCTACTTTCCTAAGAACAGTATTTCCTTAAATGTGCAGCCCATAGAAATAGTGATGTCATGCATTTGGAAATTGTGTTGTTTTTCATCACCACACTACCAAGCTAAAAGCATGAATGTTACTGAACCTTCCATGTTCTGGTACCCCTTATTAATCCAGCTTTCTGCCTCTGCCTCCTCAGGTAAAACTCCCTGCCTGGTCTGTATGAACCATCGGACCAATCAGAGCATCAGCCTGCCCTTTGGCTGCCGTGGCCGATTTTGCACACGCTCGCCTCTGGAGCAAGGCATGCTGGGAGGGGAGCACACAGTTCGCAGCATCATTGAGAGGGTTCGCCTCCCTGTCAATGTGTCCGTGCCTTCACGACCACCGCGAAACCCCTACGACCGCCATGCGGTCCGAGACGGCCATCGGTACAAGCTGCTTAACATCGTCAGCAAGACGGTGGTGCTCTGCATGGTACTCCGCCGACAGGAAGTCTCCCCCTCCCACTTCCTGCTGCTGCGTTGCATGCCCCGGTTCAACGTGGCTGAGGCCTCCGTCCACACAGCGGCACTAGAGAGCCTTCTATTGCGACACGCATTCGACCCAGATGCCTACTCTCGTGCCGTTAGGGAAACTCGGCCAGAGCTGGAGTGTATGACGGAGGAGTGTGTGAGCCCACGGCACTCTCGCGTATGTGTGCCTGGTCAGGACTCTTTGGCACCAGCACTGCAGCATCTCTCCATGTGCGGCTATGGGAGCGGGGTTTCGGACAGCCTATTACAGCACTGCAGGGACTCTCTTGGAGAGCGGGTAGGGGAGGGACCAGGCGAGGAACGGGAGTATGTGACTCCTGAGTGGACTGAGGCTGAAATGAGGACCAGTGAGGAAATCCCTTATGAGGAACTCTGGACCAATCAGAGCGCAGAGGGCTTGGGGAAGGAGCCAAACCTCATTTCATTCCATTCGTCTTCTTCATTGGACGGTTCTGTCGCTACCGTGTTGACAAGAGTGTCTACGCCGCCACCTGTACCTCCAAAATCTGATGCTGTGAGTTTCAGGCTTCACCTCCCGTCCGTCAGTCTCTCATCCTTCTTGTCTGTCCACGGCAGCATCCGGTTGTTAAAAGTCAGGATGTCTGGCTTGAATTATTCATAAATTGCAGCTTTTAAACCTCATTGACCACGTTTACACATGCACACACACACACACATACATACACACACACTGACTTCCTGGAAACGCTGTGATACACCCACAGTGCATGAATACATATGTCATCACCGAGGATACAGGTATATGTGTTCTGTATGTTGAAATACAAGAATTCAATAAATAGTACAGAACCAATTGGGTCCCCTTGGTAGAATAATCATGATGGAGCCTTTGGTCTTAGGAATATCCAAATTATTATTGATTTCATAATCAAAGGTGGAGTTTAGGCCTACAAATATTTTCATTATAAATCAATGTGTTGGTCAGTATGGAAGTGTATTGCATTCAATTGATAAAAAAAAAATTTGCCCTGTTTTTCTGAATTAATAAGATAATTATCTCAGAATTCTGAGTTAAGTTTTCATGAAAAATTCTGTTTCTCTAAATTAATGCCATTAATTTAGAAAAAGAGGACAATTTTTTTCTCAAGTGAATGCAATATCAGATCAAAAACCAAAGATACTGTATTTGATTTAATTATTCAATTATATAAAACAGGAAGTAGCACAAACTCTGGCATTTGTGCTTGATTAATGACTGGAGAAATAAATCTGGGATTTTGTGTTTACATTTTAAGCTAAACAGGAATGTTGAGAGCATTTCTTATAGAGGTAAGGCACTTGAACTCAATCTATATTACTTGAATGACTAGTATTGGCTTATAGCTTCTGTGGTATCCAATCTCCTCTTCTTTTATGGATTGAAAATAACCTGGAAAAGCCAAATGTATCAGTTCCTGGACTTTTCTACCTCAAACTCTAGCAACCAGAGAGTCGGAATTTAGAACTGTGAATGTAGAGAATTTCATAAACCACATGTGATAGAAGGAGGCACCTCTTTTATTTAACACATAAGGTTGTGGAATATTCCATGGAATGTGTAATAAATGATCTGAGTCATTCTTTTCACGCTGACAACATTTGACTCTATCCACATATTTTGTGATATTTTTAGTGTTGAACTAATGGCTCTTATGCTCCTCTATAAAAGATGAGGATGCTTACAATGTCATTTAAACCAAAAGTGGTGTATCATTTTGGAAACAAGGTTGTGATCAGCTGAGCTGTTCCTATTTCTGAGTTGTTAGGTTGTTCACCAGCATTAGTGTTTATAGAGTCTGTGTTTGTAAGGGAGATATTATCCCCCCTTTGCTTTGCTTCAGTAACTTTTTCTCTTTTTAAAGTGATGGCAGTTAGCAGAGCTACAGAGAGAGTGTGTGGGTGATGATGTCTGCTATGCAGCTGGATTATACCCTGTCACACATGGCGTTTTTCAGGCCCTGATATTTAGCCTGCCAAGAAACTGTGTGTTTGTGTGTGTGTGTGTGTTTGTGTGTGTGTGTGCGTTTGTGTGTGTGTGCGTTTGTGTGTGTGTGCGTTTGTGTGTGTGTGCTGGCCTGTTTCAATGTTGTGCTTGGTAAATGTCAAACTTTGTGACCTTTACACCTCAAACAAATTCCCTGACACACAGCAGCAAGCTCATCACACACACACACACACACACACTCCCACAAAGCCTCTTAGGGAGTCAAGTTTTAGGTGTTAACTTTTTTTTTGTTGCTGTTGCAGCTCTCATTGCTCTGTGTGTGTGTGTGTATGTGTGTGTATGTGTGTAGGTAAGAGAGGAGTGTCGCTACTTGATCGCCCCTCCAGTACCCCCTCGCTGCTCTAAAGGAGGCTCCATCTCCAGTCCGGCCCCCAGCCCTCCGGTCCCACCTCGGTTCCCCAAAACCTCTTCTTCTCCAAGACCCAACATCTCCTTTTACTCCTCTGGACTCCAGGACAGGTACAGTGAGAATCTTTTGTTTTCAGTCCAAAAAAAATGCATCATGTAATTATCAAATAATTATTCCGTGTGCTTCACCATTGCTGTTTTGAGTCATACTGACTGATTCTAGAAGCTAATGTTACTTTCCCCTACTCTGTCCCAGCTGCTCACCCTCTCCAAATACTTCCCTCTACTGCTACCCGTGCTCCTGGGCGGACTGCCCCGCCCCTAACCCTGTCACTCCTGAGCCAGTCTGTGCCATCCCTGCAGACAACGCAGCCAATCCTCAGCCAGCGCAGGCCACCTGGGCGGAGCCGTGGGTAGACTCCTTCACCTCCTCCGGACCTCGCCTGAGGCCGCCACCTCCACAGAGTCGATTTGCTCCCTTTGGGGCGTTGAACCCCTTCAACCGGCAGTCGCCTTGCCCCTCACCTGAGCCCGCTGTCAATCCCACACCAGAGTCCTCCAGAGGTGCAGAGGGCGGTGGGACGCCCACAGGGGTCACTGAAGGGTTGTCACTGCCCCCTGACCCCACCTGGCGGCCTCCTGCTGACCTATCTGTGCTGTCATTGGAGGAAGTGTCGGCCTGTCTGCGGTTCATCGGCCTATCAGAGGCGGCGGTGGCCGTGTTCCAGAGGGAGCGAATCGACGGCAGCCTCCTGGTGCAGCTGACTGAGGACATCCTGTCACATGACTTCCACCTGAGCCGACTCCATGTCACCAAAATCACACAGTTTATACAGGGCTGGAGGCCTAAGATCTAACACACACACACACAAACACACACTGTGTCCTGTGCCTATTGGCTGCCGAGCCCTCCTGAATGTGCCTTCCACTGTGACCAACTGGCTGCCAAGCCCTTTGGGCTCATGCTGAGACTTTGATGAAGGAAACCATGCCACCCTGTGGTCAAACTGTAGAACTGACAGACTGACAGCATATTTCCTGTCTGCACCACAGACTCGGACTAGTGTACTAACAAATTTCTACGAAGAAGAGAAATTGATGAAAGTGTTTCAGTTTGTCTTTGGGACAGATAGTCAACCCCAATACATCTTCATGCTATGAAACAACTAAAGATTTATAAGCACAACATGGATTTGTGTTTGATTCATGCTGTGGCCCCACAGAAAATCTTACATGAAGGGAAAACATGCCTTCATTTTGCAAAAAAAAATATTTTAACAAATCAATATAATTCCTACAGTTTTCACTCATTGCATATTTCACATCACAGTAAGGGTTCAATGTGAGTTTGTATCCTGTATTAGAAGCATTATGGGATTTACAGCATGTATTGGTGACCGGCTGTAAGACAAGAGTGTGTTCCATCCTCGACCAGAGGCTTCTTCATCCGTCATCAAGCTTGTGGTCTGTAATTGGCATTTAATCAAGTGGTTCCTAGGAGATAAGAAAATGCTAGTTGTTTAAAACTGAATAAAGAAGAAAAATCCAGAAAAGTCTGAAACACCCAAGGAAGTAATTATTGGTACTGATCAATGATTCATTGAACCGTGTATTAATACCCAGCAGTCCCTATGAAGGCTATTTTGTGCCTTGGACCAGTGACATGTTTATCAGCATCCCCTTTAAAGGAAACAAAAGATTTCCTTCTGTCTGTTGACAGACACACAGATCCATAATAAAGTTTGCAATTTCCTCAGAAATTGAGTTCTTAAAATGTGTTCAGATATTCTGGATGTAGCCATGCATAATCATAAATTAAATTACACTAAGACATATGCAGACATACAGAAGCTACACACTGCAAGACAAAACACACACGGATGACTATGAGATGAAAGAGATCCAGAAATGTCTAAATAAGTTAACATTTAAGGGAGGATGATCCAAAGCTCTTGATGCTCTTGTTTTTGGTTTGGGGGAAACTTTCTTGTGTTTCTTCCTCCAGGTATTCATCGTCAAGTTTGAAGTGTGAAAATGCACCATGATACATTAATTACCTCGGGTTCACACAATATACAAGTTAGGGAACAACCATTAACACAAGTACTGGAAATCCTTGTTAAAATTAGCTGATATCTGCCCCAAATCTGAGGAAGGCAGGCTTGCTGGAGATGAAGACGAGACTTTTCACATCTCATTTGGACCAGATCCATCATCTCCATCAGTTCACACTGCAACTGCACCGACAGTGTGTTCGCCTGAATAAACACAAAACACACAAATACAAATGCACACACTCTGATTAGTCACAGCAAATCTGTCAGGGAGATGGAGACAGGTAGTCAGGAATGTCAAAAACATAATCTCTCTCTCTCTCTCTGACATCCTTCCGCTGTCTCACGCTGACTTCCACAAACACACACCCACCCAGGTACATGCACCCACCATGGCTGTTGGATCATTGAGTCGTACAAATGCCACATCATCCTTGAGCTGGTAGCTGACGTGTGTTCAAACAGTACAAAAGTGAGAACCGTCAGACTGAGGGCTATCAGTATTGCATTATGCTAATTTGTGCAGTTTAAAATTACTTGGATTATTGCATAAATAGTGCAAAAACACTGCTCAAGGATTCTTGGGCATACAGGGAACTGTGAGGGTCCCTCAGCACAATCTGTCAGCAGCCGAACTGCAGCAAAATAAACATGTTCATTTATCTTTGCAAAAAGTAACTCATCCACAAGATACATAACATATGAAATCTAACAGTACGGAGCAGATACTGAACCCTCCAACTGCTATTGGCTGGTCTTCATAGAACACTTGACACACTTTCTGGGAGATGGAACCAATGATAATGTTCACAAATATCAACTTATTGGTTGGAGTTGCCAATACATATACATACAGGCACTCTCACTCTTTCTATTGCCTCTAGCAGTGCTACTTTTCCACTGACCTACAGGTGGTGGTAATGTCCTGACTGTAGGTCAGTAATGTTCCCTCTAGGACAGGGTGAAATAGGACTGCAGAGCGTAAGCAAGATCATGTATACTTGTCAGTCCTTAAAATGTATAGAAACAGCCTGATATATTGGTGAAACATCAGTCTGACCACATTGTGAGTGAATATGAGATGGAACGATTGCTATCAAGCTCCTGCTCTCCCTCTATGATAAAGAGGTTTGTCTGGAATGACCTGAAGGAACAGAGAGACACAGTGATGATGCAAATCATCCTCGCATAAGGAAGAGAAAGGAGTCACCAAAAATCTGCTTTTTGGGAACCTCCTCTCTCACATCACTGGCAACATGTTAACTCCAGCCAGTTTGCGGTGAGCAGGTGGAGTCGATAACAAAAAAGTACAAAACTAGAAACAGAGGAAAGCATTTTTGCTAGGTGGATGACTTAAATTGTTGGCAATTGTATAGTATTTTATTGTTTAATTCACTGATAAACTAATTGTTTAAGCAAAATAAGAAGGCAGTCCAAATACAAGATAACATGTCAAACTATAAGGGGAATATTACAAAACCTTTATTTGATGATACTTAAATATTTCCTTCCTCGTTTGACACCTTTTTTTATCATTAGTGGAATACTTCTGGTTTGAATCTGCTGTCCCACACTCCAGTCCTCCAGATGGCGGTAATGCACTTAGAAGCTGGTTGCCAACCGCCAATAAACACCAAAGAAGAAGAAGCAGGAACTTCTGAATTTAGAGAGTCGTCTGACAGGGTAGTGACGGCAAAACCAGCATAAGCTCAGGTATGTTTCAGCTTACCTATCTCTGTTGATCTTAAAACTTGAAAGAGGAAAAAAATATGAATTGTGCAAATTCTTTTATTCATCTCAAGCATAGAGGAATAAACCATGACTAAATGTAAACTTCAGCTATCATAGAAGCTAACCTAGCTTCATTAGCTTACGACTAGCATCCGCCTTAATTGTTTTGCGATTTTGATTTCGAGATTTACATTCACATCGCGTCATTGATGAGTCTTTTTTTGTTTACTTGTGCAAACACTATTGAGTGCCGTGGATCAACATTTCTTCTATTGTCGTTCTCCAGTGAGGAATCTAGGTGAAGGGTCAGAGACCGGGTAACGTAAGGGGTTGGGCGAGGTGACCGTCACCAACACGTCGAATAATATTAGCATGAACATAACATAAAGATAAATATATGGCTATAATTATATTATGTAACATATATTCTATCCCTAGAGTCGTACATCATTTTAAAATGAAAATAAAAATATACAAAATAAAAAGCTAGGGCTTTAATAAGGAGTTTATAGTTAATAGGGTTGTGTGTTTCTGCTGATAAGCAAGAAGATAACATGATATTACCACAGTTTTATATCTACACTTACCTACACTACCTGTTATTTTCTTTATAATTACATTATTGAGCAAATAGGGGGTCTGTGTTTCAAGCTAAAGGCAATTTACCCATCATATTCTTTCAAATATTTACTGTCGCATCAAACCACCTCATGCACACAATCATAGGTAATAAGCACATGTCATGACAGCCAAACGTCTTGTGACTTAGGGATGACGTTATGACACTCCAGGACCTCCGATGTCATGACAGTAATGGTAACATACAAAGCATAGTCCCCATTATGCAGTTTCAGGAATAGAATAAGAATGCTACTGTGAATTCTGACACGAGGAGATCGTGGAATATCAAAGACCAGGAAATCCCTTTGATGGGAACGTGAGAACCTGTGTGCTCCCAGTTCCTTAGCTTCATCTAGCTAAACAAATGCAGTCAAATACTTAACGTTCTTGCAATAAGGCACACTGTTCTGCTCTGTAGAACATAATGGCTTCCATGTTGCTGAACACGATGAGGAGCTGCTCGGTCAGCCCTTCCTGGGCAATGCGGGTTGGTAAGTTGTCTTCAGACTTACTTTTCCAAAATATGTTAAAGCGATGAGAAGGAATAATCTGCCAAACAGAAGAGAACTCAAAAATGCAACATACACACAAACAACCAATGTATTTTTTCAATGATTTATTATCAATGCATACTGTATATTAGTACTTATTATACTGTAAGGATGGGATCTTTGGCCACTCTCACTTATGTTTATTTAACCTTTCCATTTGTCACTTTGCACTAATTGGAAATCCAACTTAAAATACACACATCTGTTCATTCAAATCATGCAGCTACAACACTGTTATCTGCTTATGTTGCTGATAATTATTTGACATATTTGTGCTAACTTAAGTTTGGTGTAGTATTTAAAATGATTTGATTTGGGATGATGAGGAATATTCTTCTCTGTGTGTCAGGGGCACGCTCTCTTGGTACGACAGCCCAGGTTCAGACTCAGGGTAAGTCGCTACTCTCAAGTGATATAAGTTTACGTTCACATAAAAATCCAGATTGTAGTCGTCTTGAGATCTCACTGTTTCAAATGTGAGCTGAGCTTTGAAAGTCTCCATTTATAGATTAATTTATTTATGCAGCCAGAACCAGTGTAAAACTACATTCCTTCTTTGGGTCAGGTCAGCTCATGAGTCAAAGTCTATTTACCTCTCTTTATTATTCCCCATCATGAACGAAGTGAAGAGGGGATATAGGAATGGGTTCGATCTCAATGTCCCGTCCATCTGTCCGTCGTGTTTCTTGTCCGGAGCGTAGGTCGGAAAAAGTTTTCACAAAACTTTCTACACACAACGACTTAGTACTAAAGTGGTGCTTTTTGTTATCTAGGAACTTTCATCATTTCTGTTTGTTTCATCTCCATTGTTACAATTTGAATTTTGGCTCATTCTATGGGTGGAATTTGTCTCAGATGAAGGTTTCTTGGGCATCTCTCAAAAACTGTATGTACACATCTCCCATGTAGTGGGATGGTGCCTTTTGATAATGTGGGAATTTTAAGCATTTTATTTGTTTATTTATTTTAATTTTGAGTATTGAACAAGAATTGCAACGTAAATAACTTCTTTCTAACTGTCTTTCTTCAGAGAAACGCCCCTGTGGCGGGGGATCCTGAACATTTCATGCTTGTTTCGTTTCAGTACAGACAAAGAGCAAAAAGACACTGGCTCGGCCTGGCGTGAAGAACATAGTTCTGGTTGAAGGAGTTCGAACCCCTTTCCTGTTGTCTGGAACCACGTATGTGGCTTCTCTTTTCTTTTGTTCACTGGCTGGAGCCTGTGGCCAGCACAGGTTTATGGTGCTTTGATAAGGACATTGAAACAAAGTCATTTTACCTGCAGATCATCAGAAGTGTGAAATGAGCCTTGGGGCTGAACTGTCAAGGAAAACCTCTCTGACGACTTTTGCAGAGACATAATCTCTTCTGGTTTGTGTTTACAGATATGCTGACCTAATGCCCCATGACTTGGCCAGAGCAGCTCTGCAGTAAGTGTGTCCGTAGGTTGTATTTTCTGTCCAGTGTTAGAATTTGAATTAACACCATTAATCAAGGTAAAATCTACTGACTTAGTGTGTAGCTGTTCTGACAACCTTCCCATTGAACGCACATTTCTATTTAATATTTGCCATAAGGCACCAGTAGAATTTAAGAGTTTCCTTTCAGATATGTACAAATCAAATCAAATGTTTTTGGCTGCCACCCAGTTATTCATTTTGTAAGTATGACCAATTTCACACAGATATCTAAAATGATATAGGATTTGTAGCTTCTCACATACAGAGAACCTGACTCTGTTATTTGTTTCTCTGAATGACATACAGCAGTATTCCATTGGTTTTGATGATATTGAACTTCACCTGATCATCTTTGCACCATGTGATGAAGCTTTTTTTTTATTATTCCTCTGTACTCCTCTGTAAAAAGTAGTCTCTGAGTGAAGTCAGCATGCTTCTCACTGGAAATAACTCACTGAATCATACATGTGATGGGTTGCATTTCACCATTTCAACTTTTTATTAAAAGTCTTTAAAGTCTTCACTTCATATATTATACACGATTGGATGGACATGGATTTAAACTGCGACTGGTTGCCGGAGGCATACGACTGTGAGGAGCTAATTGTAGTTTTTTTTTTATTTTTCTATTATGCCTTACTTTTTTCTCTCAGCGCTCAGAATCTTAATGTTTGTCAAACAGGTGTTGTGATTTAAAAGATTTCATTTGGGTTTGCGTAGGGGTCTGCTGCATAGGACGGGTCTACCCAAAGATGCTGTAGACTACATTATCTATGGAACAGTCATCCAGGAGGTTAAAACCAGCAATGTGGCGAGAGAGGTATTAACACACACATACAGTACACCTACAGATCTGGCGCTTCACATACCCTACATCTGTATGCTCTGTTTTGCATCTTCTTTATTGTGATTGCAGGCAGCCTTGGGTGCCGGCTTCTCTGACAAGATCCCAGCTCACACTGTCACCATGGCCTGCATCTCCTCTAATCAGGCAATGACTTCAGGTATGTCGGGGAAAGAATCTCCACACCAAGCCTCTTCCAGTTGACATGTCCCGCATGTTTTGGACTGGGCAATAATATATCATTGCACATGATAAGAACTCTCAGAGGAAACTGAACTCCGTAGTCCTCCACAGTAGTTGTTTGATGTCTTTGTCTATGCTGTACGCTGTACGCTGCTGTTGTGAGGGTTAAAAATGGCATTTTAAATCAAAAAGTGAAACAAAAAGCATTTTAATGTCCAAACACAACATAACAAAAAAATTATATAGATGTTGTATGACCAAGAAGAGGAAATAATGTAGGGGGATCACAGAGATTAAAGTTCTCAATTAGATTATTTTGACCTTTGCTTGTCTCTTGCTCTCCCCCCCCCTCTCTCCAGCTGTTGGTCTGATTGCTGCAGGCCAATGTGACGCCGTTGTGGCAGGAGGGCTGGAGTTCATGTCCGACGTTCCCATCCGTCACAGCCGTAAGATGAGGAAGACCATGCTGTCCCTCAACAAGGCGAAGACCCTTGGGCAGAGGCTCGGTCTGATTGGCAGCATCCGGCTGGCACACCTCTCTCCAGAGGTATATATTCACTGAGGGTCTCCTCTTGAACTGTGCACAGTATTTCCTCGTGTAATCTTTAACTTTGTGTGTGTGTGTGTGTGTGTGTGTAGCTTCCTGCTGTGGCTGAGTTCTCCACATCTGAAACGATGGGCCACAGTGCTGATCGTCTGGCTGCTGCCTTTGGGGTCTCCAGGGTTGAGCAGGATGAGTTTGCTGTACGATCACACACACTGGCTAAAAAGGCCCAGGACGCCGGCCTGCTGCAGGACGTCATCTCCTTTAAAGTGCCAGGTAAACACTAATTCACTCTTTAAACTGAAATACATCTGTGCATACAGATAAACGTTTCATGGATTGTTGTTGGTTATAATGTTGTAGTTAATAGATGTACTCTAAGTTTTTTTGTTTTTGTTCTGTCCCATGTAACACCTCAGACACGTCTGATGACTTTTTCTGTATGCTAAGGTTGCAACAAACAATTTCCACTGAAAGCAAGCGGACTTTGTTCTTATTGCATTTATATTACAGAAAACAATATGACTGATTTGTTCAAAGGATGATTCCATGAGATGCATGGATTGTATAACTCGTAATATTTATACAGATACAACATATTTATGTTCAGTTATTAAGTTGTGTCATAGAAAACATCATGAAGTGATGAGTTTGTGGGGTTTTTTGTATATGATGACCATCTCTTTTTTTTTTCTTCTTCACCAGGTCGTGATATTGTTTCCAAGGACAACGGCATACGCCCATCCTCCATGGAGCAAATGGGCAAACTGAAACCTGCCTTCATTAAACCTCATGGTACAGTCACTGCTGCCAACGCCTCTTTCTTGGTAAACACTTTTTCACACACACACACACACTGGACCCTGCAGAACTCTGTTCTTCATTCTGTTAATTCTGTTCTGGTTATAAAACATCTTCGGCATAAACACGAGCATCTGTCTGTGTATTAAAACAAACATGGAAAGCTACACAAAAACAAAGCTGCAGGTTCCCTGAAGCAGAACACTGTCGGGCAACTTTGGCTTTGTTTTGTTTAATCGTCTTGTTTGTGCTTCATAATTCTTTCCTCGTGACATTTTAAGGCCACTTGTGAAACAAATTGTGTAGCCCTGTCCAAACGATGTACCTCCCCTGATTCTCTGCCACCACTCTTAAACCGCTCGGACTATAAGTAACCGCTTGTCTGTGTTTGTCCTCAGACTGACGGTGCCTCTGCTGTGCTAATCATGTCTGAAGAGAAAGCTCTGGCTATGGGTTACAAGCCTAAAGCATACCTCAGGTATCTGCACCCTCTCTGTCACGTGGAGCAGCCACAGTTTCCCCAGCAATACTTTTTGAGTTGAGGTGTTGATGATTGTGTATTTTCATCCCCGCAGAGATTTTGTCTACGTCTCTCAAGACCCCAAAGATCAACTGCTTTTGGGGTGAGAAGACAATTGCAAAACATTTGTGTTGGAACTGTGATAGCTTTCTTTTTGCGTCTTTAAACTACTGTACTTTTGTGTAGGTAGTTAAGACAATTTAAAGCTTGAGTGAGAAAAAAAAGTTATTTTATTGTATTTGTGTGTAACCCTTCCAGGCCCACGTATGCCACGCCAAAGGTCCTGGGACGGGCTGGCTTGTCCATGAGTGACATTGACGTCTTTGAGTTCCACGAGGCTTTCGCCGTAAGTTCGCACACCACACTGGGGGGAAAAATTGCGTCGTGATGGATGAATATGAACATTGATCTACTAACATTCTGTCAAGAATATACCTAAGATACATTAGGTTACACTTGTACAGTATCACTTAAAATGTTTCAAATAGAATGTCAAAATTTCTCTTCCTGCTTTAATCCAATGTTGGCCTTTGTTATTCATGGTCATCGATGTTTGAGTAAAATTTGTCTACTTCATATGGTTTAGAATAAATCAATAGCTTTTCTGTGCTAACCCTCTGTTTATATTTGTGTTTGTTTTCCAGGGTCAAATAATAGCAAATCTGAGAGCTATGGACTCAGACTGGTTCGGCCAGACGTACTTGGGAAGGAAATCGAAGGTAAAGATAGCTGATGGTCATCTGTTGGGTTTCTCATATAGAACATCTGACTGATCAGTCATATAGATGAAAATTCTCTCTCAGCATTTGATATTGGCATAATCATACATAATATGAAAACATTTAAGACTGTTGTTTGCTAGTTTAGTTAGATTTCACATGAAATATTACCATAATTAGTGAATACTTGAATTTGGATTCTTTTCGCTTAACTTTATATACTCATTAGATTTAAAGTGCAAATTAATATGAATTGATTTAATACTAATAAAATCATATGATGAATTGGCAGCATCTTTTCCATTTTAACTGCATTTCACTAATATGGACTGCTGTAAATATGAACTGTCAAGTTGAAAAATATTCACCAGAACTTGAACTTTAGTAGTTTGTCTTTTTAAAGCCACCGCCTGTCTGAATGTTCAGTTCTTATTTTACACAAAGACGTACTCATTACACCTGTGCATGAACATGAGTATTTGAGCTAATGACAAACTATTCTGTCTAACTGTTAGAATGACTTTCATTCATCTGTATAAAAGCTGGATGAAACAGAAATGTTTCCACTTCGTTTTCCACTATTTGATGTTTGGCTTCCTTTTACATCATCTGGTTCAACTTATTCTGCTCTGAGTGGGGAGTTAAATTAGCCTTTAGCTCCACTGACTATTAATCTTTTTAGACGGTTAACATTTGGATGAGCATCTATTGACCTGAACATCATGAATCATTTCGTGGCAAAGCCAAACACCACAGCACTGCTGTGGCCAGTTTGTTGGTTGTTGGTTTTTAGCCAAAAGAAAAAAGGAGAACCCAATAACTTAAAGGAGGCGATTTGTCAAATTTGCAGCAAAAACGGTCACATTCAATCCTGCTAATACCACAAATCTTCTTTTTTTTATAAATCACCCAGTTTGCTGATTTTGGTCGGACGACTGCAGCAGCAGGTCCTTCCAGGCTATTGGTTGTATAAATAAACATGGCAGTAACAATAAATGGCTCCTCCTCTTCTTCTTCCTGAGGTGTATTTGTATCATTAAACTGCAATTAGACTCATACTCTAATGGTGGAATAAAATAACCAGACAATTAAATAATTACTCACAATTATTTGTATGACAATAAATCATCAGCTAATATTTCGTGATCGTGACAGCCCTAGCAGGGGTGTGAACATCTGTTGTGTGTTTAGGTGGGAACTCCTCCCATGGAGAAGTTCAACCTGTGGGGAGGCTCTCTGTCTTTGGGTCATCCATTCGGTGCCACGGGCTGCAGGCTGGTAACCACAGTGGCACACCGGCTGCAGAAGGAGGGCGGACAGTACGGACTGGTGGCAGCGTGTGCTGCAGGAGGACAGGTAATTCATTAATAGGCATGAGTGCATAATGAGTGTCTGGTCGATTCTTTTTTCCTTATTTTAGTTTAATTAAAATAAAAAAAGTGTGGTCTAATTAAGTTTAGGAAATTTAGATTTTATTTTTGTTTGTCACTCTATAAGATGTAGTAATTTGTTGGGTCATGTGACTAAAACATTTTTATTTTTTTTAAAGGGGGATTTGATAAATATTTTTATTTCTTGTTCAGACCATTTTACTGATCAATAATCTTTACCATGCATTTGTTTGCCTTGCTTTTTCCAGGGTCATGCCATGGTGGTGGAGGCTTACCCCCAGTAAACACCGCCTGTAACTCAGAACTACATTCATCAATTCATCGTGACGCCTACGCGCACACTAACATCCAGACAACAGATTGTACATACTAGTGCTAATTTAGCTCCATCAGAGAGGAGTCAGACACAGAATCTGAATGTGTTTGATACATCCTTGTGTAAATTCAACTTTGCTTAAGGTCTGTTAATTTATAGCAGAATTTTGTCGAGGATGTAGCCCAGGATTGTTTGGACTTTTGAGGTGTTCCATGTCAGTGTTGTCACAGAGTCAAATATAACAAAACTAAATTTCAGCACTTGGAGGAGCTAGAGCGAACCTAATGTTGATATGCCCTGTAATATTTTTATTACCAACTGTTGGAATTAAATGATGTGACGATAACCACACTGACACTCAGTTCTGGTTTCGCTTTTCTTTTTGGTGCCTGATATTTCACAGCAGACATTTGAGGAAGAGCACAAGGTGTCAGTAGTAACATTCATGATGCCACTGTTCCATTCAAGTGTTCCAATTAGCCAGAATGCACGATAAAAAAAAGGACTCGGACACTAAAGCAGCTAAATGGAATTCACCCATCGTAATTGTATCATTTACAACTATGCTTTTCTTACACTCGTGTTCCAGTAAAAACAAAAATCTCATTAGCTGTGAATCCACAGCGGCTTTCTGCTGTTGAAATGTCACAAACTCAAGCTTCGGAAATGTGAAAATTTTGTTTTTTCTCCTCGCTTTATGAGAGTAAATTGAATTAATTCAGCCTTTTGACTGTTGTAACAAACAATTTGCAGGCATTTACATGTTTAAGTTTGAAGTAAAACAAAAGGGAGGACTTAGAAAGTATTTTCTTTTTTTTGAGATGGGTAAATAAGATAAAAAAGCAATAAAGTGGATGATACTGTGGTCATTATTTGTCACTATTTACTGGCATTTTAAAAATGAAATGATTGATTAAATTATTAGCAAATGACCTAATAAAAAATTTTTTTTAACTTTGTAGCATGAAACTTGGTATCAATATCAAGTATTTCTTTGTAATAATATTTATGACTAAATGAGCAGCAATAAAAGTTTGTAAATGTATTTATTGAGAGACAACCATTCAAAACAAACATGCTTAAGCGCTATATTAACAAATTAACCCCACACATTGATTTGAATGTTCTAATTCCTTACTTATGATTCATAAGGGGAGAGCTGGATGGTGATGAACACATGGTCTGATTGTTTGAAAGCATGGTATGTACCCCATCTTTACACATTTCATGGACTGAGGATGGATTCATTTATTAGAAAATGAAATGAAATAGAGGAAGTCTGCTAAAGGAGTGGGTTATCGAATTGTTTGGATAATTGCTGCATAAAAAGTTATCAAACATGGCTCATACTGCGAAAGAGTCCAGCATGTCAAACACAGGTCCAGAAATGGAAAAAAATGAACATGTACACAAATTAAAAAGTATCAGAAAAAGGAAAACTTGCACATTTAACTAGGAAAAAAAATATGATTGAACTTAGGCAGATGCATCATGTGTGCATGAAGTTAAAGAAAATCTTCTCAAGTACACACAGTTGGATGATTTTGAATCTACACACGAAGGTTATCATTGATGGCTTATGTTTAATTCAGCAGGGACTGGAACTATTGCAAGGGAAAACATCAATGTATAGACAGCTTTGTGCTGCATAACAACAGAATTTGGGGAGAAGGAAAAGGGGGGGGGGTGCAGTCTACTCTTAGAGATTTCAAAATTTGCATTGCCAAATTTTTTCATTTATCAAAATGTGTCAGCAGTCGACTGTCTTTGGATTCCTCTGCGCTTAATTGATGTTGAATAACGCTGTCTGCCTTTGACGAGACGACTGATGTTAATGAGGAGGTAAAGAGGGATGCTCGGGCTTCCTGGTAATTTAAAACAACATGAATATGGAGAGTTGAGAATATGGCTGGCAGGTTACTTGAAAGTTCAGGATGCGGTGATGTCTTCCTGATATTTGGTGTTCATATAGAGGGGAATCCGAACTTTTACACCCGCTGAAGTGTTTGTCTAATTGACAGTGAATTTATATCAACACATTGCCTCCTTTCTGCCTCGCTGTGTAGGCAACGATCCCCTCAGCGCTCACCGGGGAATCTGCTCCACGCATCACACACACACACACACACACACACCCCAGGTTGGAGGCTTGTTAACACAACTTCAGTCAGACACCTCCGTTTAAAATGTATTTAAAGATTTAATTCTTCCACTTTAAGGAAGCCTTGACTCTGTGCGGGAGGAGTTGATTAATGCAAGCCGAGCCTGTCACACAGGCTACAGGCGGAGGGAATAAAACCAATGTTTTACTGCCAATGCAAAACGGAGCTCGAATGTAAATATCAGGCAAGAGACACAGAGAGGATTTTTTTTTTGTTTTTTTTTTTTGTTTTCAAAGCTTCAAAACCGCCTCAACCCTGCGAGACACGCAGACACACGCCGACATAGCGCGCTGCCTCCCTGCCTCTCCCTGCCTCAGCGGGGCTTTGATCAGGCGGAACCTTTTATGGGGAATGACTGGCGAATGCACCCGCTGCTGTCACTACAAATCTACCTCACCGAGCGCGCGGGGAGGCGGGGAGAAAAAGGGAAGGAGGGTTCGGGGTGCCCGCGCGGAGAGGAGGCAAAGGGGGGGGGTATAGTCGCAGAGAACGTCGTTGTGCGACGGCGTCTTTCATCTCGTCCTAACCGGCTCACGCGGGGCGGCACCTGCTGAAAGCTGCATCTGCTCGCGCGCTTAGTGCGCGTATAACTGCGCGCCGTGTGATGTTAAAGAAGTTGTAGTTCCGCGCAGCCTATACGGTATTGCGCCGAAACTCGTTCAATGAACAAAGTGGAGTTCAGGGCCAGGATTTTTCCTTCAATATGTGGAAAACAAAAGTCGTATTTTTTTTAAAAATAAAGTAATGCCTACGTCATAGAAACTTAAGGTGAGTCACTATACGGTAAATTAAACCACCTTCTCCCGGACAGGTCGCCACTTCTTCCCCAGCACATGGACAAAAACAAACAACCATTCGCTCCTGCTCCTATTCACCTAATATATTGCATGTTTTTGGACTGTGGGCAAAGGCCAATAGCACGTAATGAAGCATGGGAACTATTAACATAGTTACAGTCAAGTCCATTTTTATTTGTATAGCGCCAAATCACAACCAAAGTAATTTCATGACACTTTACAAAAGAGCAGGTCTAGATTGTAATCTTTATTTTACAGAGACCGAGCAATTCCCCCATGAGCAAGCCCTTGGTGACACTGGTGAGGATTCGCTGCCTTTTTAACAGGTACAAACCTCTAAGCACCTCCAGTAAAGCTCTGTATAACACACTATATGATATTTGTTTAGTAAGTACAAAAACAGAAATGTAAAAACAAGCTGGGAGCAAGAACTTCCCTGAATCTCCACAGATTTCCTGCTGTCGCAGTCTCACAGTGACTATAGTCAAAATGGTAAACTATTGCTTTAAAGACTTTGCTCTGTTTTGCACCTCACCTTTCTGTATAACATTGAAAAGCATAATAAAGCTGTCGTTTGTTCTGGCTCTGAGTCAGCAGGAGATGTAACAGCACTGAATCGATGTCTGTATAAAGTTTGATTCATGTTTTGTTTAGTTACGTCCGCCGGCCTCCTCCCTCGCTCAGTGACTCTCTTCTGGAAGGCGTAGCGACAGGTAACCAAATGAAACACACAGATTACAGATTTGTCTGCTGGTTCGATCATCGTGAAACGCTTTTGGGTTCATTTTAACACAGCAAAATATGTAACAAAAGCCTAGTCGTTTTTTAGACATGGAATGCGGAACACAATAATTAATCTAATGAGAATACACATATTGTTCACAAGAGTAAAGATTAAAAACTGCAAAATGCCTCAAAATGTGAGAAAAAGCTCTGACACAATAAACATGCCACAGGATCCCTGAGTGGCTCTGGGGCCCCCTGAATCACCCAGGAGCCAACCCCCCTCTGATGTGTCCCTGGCTGTAAAATCTACAATCTATTTTAGGTTGATTGCATTACGTTATCACTTGTTTTCAGCTCCCACTGCACGATGGAATTGAAGAAAATATCATATTCTAAATGCTTTCTGGCTGATTCATTCATTCGGATAAAATCCTGTTCATTATCACGATTGATTGTAATTTGTAATTTCTTTCAATATCAAAATAATGAAAAACTAAAGGAAAAAGAGGGAGTGAGATGTGCACAAGCAGGGCCTGCAACTCTGCAGGACAGGGCTGAGTGAATCAGGGTGTTTGCATCATTTGTTGATAAGATCTTCCCTCTCGAGCTACATATGTGTGAGAGTGATAGTCTGTGGTATTGCTACTGTACAAGTGACTGAGCTCTGACAGTGTTCATTAAAGACAGCACAACTTTTAAGACTGCATATGCTCCATTGTGTGTAAGTGTGTATGGATAATATCAAACCAGTTTGTTGAGTCTACTGGTCAGAACTCCAATTTGAGTAGACCAGAAAAGACTGGAAAAAATGAGATTGCGGATACAGGTGCCCGAAATGAGCTTCCTCCGCAGGGTGGCTGGGCTCAGAAGCTCGGACATCCAGAGGGAGCTGGAAGTAGAGCTGCTGCAGCACCATGAGGTGGTTTTGGGCATGTGATTAGGATGTCGCCAGGGCACCTTTCATGGAGGTTTTCCAGGCATGTCCAACTCGGAAGAGACACTGGGCCGTGCCCAGAAGTCGATGGAGGTATTACATACAGTATCTCATCTGGCCTGGGAACATCGGAGATTCCCCAGGATGAGCTGGAGAGGGATGTCTGGAATTCTTTGCTTGGCCTGGATGGATGGATGGATGGATCGTACGTCACAAACATTTTGATGTTGAATTCATGCTGCTCATCACTTCTTCCTGTAAGTATACCTCCAAAGATGTTTTAATATGTGTTTTTTTCTTTCTTACCAAGCCACAAGGTCACCTTTTGTTATCTCCGTTTGCTCAATTTGGCATCTTTCTTCCTCGTTGGCTCTCTTTTCCACCTCTGGAAACACTCAATCTGATTCCAATTCACACTTTGAAGCACAATAAAAACCAAACTTTTTCCACTTTAAACAGATTCTGCAGTGTTCATCCCTGCAGGTATGACTCGATAAAATCCAGAGACATTAAGTAGATAGTTCAGTTCCTAACAGGTGCAGCCAGTGCAGCAAAATGCAGTAAACAACTAGTGTTGGTCTGATCAGGGGGCCTGTGTGCTTAAGACAGTGTATATTTGTGGAATCTGAAGGGAACGTCAGCAACACACACTCATATACACACTCGGAAACACATCTCGGCATCTGTCGGTTGTGCACCAACTGTACACAGGTGGATGTCAGAGGCCGTGTGTGGAGCAAGTGGATTATGAGGAACGGTAATTGGCTGTCCAGAGAAGCTGCCCGTATGTAGGTGTGTGTGTGTGTGTGTGTGTGTGTGTGTGTGTGTGTGTGTGTGTGTGTGTGTGTGTGTGTGTGTGTGTGTGTGTGTGTGTGTGTGTGTGTGTGTGTGTGTGTGTGTGTGTGTGTGTGTGTTTGGGTCTGCTCTGTCCGGAGTTCATCATGCTCTCATAACGGTCAGTTAGGGTTGTCCGCCAGGCTCGATCTCCTGTTGGGATTGTAAATGTTATTGATCAGACGCATACGCCGCATCCATAATGAGAGCTGAGACACTGCTCTCTCTAACACACACACACACACACACACACACACACACACACACACACACACACACTAGTACAACTCATTAGGAGCCGTACACACTCATAGACATATCCTCATTAACACGCTTGAGTCATGCACACTAAACATCCATACACATCTGGTTGTCAGACAACACACACACACACACACACACACACACACACTCACACACACTCTGACTGATTTAGTTGAGTGAGATGGGAGAGAGTGAAGGATGGGAGCGGGGAGGAGGGGGGGCAAAAAAATGTGGACATGAATGCTGTGTGTGTGGAGCATGTCAGCGTGTGTGAGTGTGCAAGGACATGTGTGTTTGTGTCGGGATCGAGCGTTGACATTTGTGTCAGTGTGCGGCTGTGCACAGCAGTGTGTGTCCCAAGGAGTGTCTGTGTGTGTTGTGTGTGTGTGTTGTGTGTATGGCGCGTGTCAGAGTCTGTCAGCCCCGGCGTCTCGTGTCAGGGCGAGAGGCGAGACATTAACGACTTCTGTCATTCTGCTGACAAAATGGTGGCAGAAGATTTCCCATGGTGCCCTGATGACTGCTGGCGTTTGTCAACAAGCCCTGTCACCGTGGCAATGAGGGGAGGATGGGGTGGGGGAGGGTTAGTGACAGGCCCCGGACCTGTTCCCATGAGCACCGGGAAAAGAGAGAGTGTGTGTGTGTGTGTGTGTGTGTGTGTGTGTGTGTGTGTGTATGTGTCACTGTGTGTTTACGTGTGTATGTGTGTTGTAAGGGGGGAGGGAAGGGTTGTCTCTCAGCAGCTTTCATACATAGACTGTGAAAAAACCAAAATGAGCTGTCACTGCAATTCCCAGGATGCCTTGCTGTTTAGCATAGCAGCAGCAGCAGCAGCAGCAGCAGCAGCAGCAGCAGCATGAACTGTGTGTGTGTGAGTGTGTGTGGGCCAGTAAGCTGATAAGCTAACTCTCTCTCTCTCTCTCTCCCTCTGTTACACACACACACACACAAATACATACACACACACGCACACACACACACACACACACACACACACTCAGATAATTAAGCAGAGCAGAAGCTCCCCCTGACGCGAGGCAGAGCTCATCTGCATTTTGGCCTCCGGCACGCAGTTAGGAGCAGCGCCTGATGGAGGGAGAGAGAGAGGGCAAGCAAGGGAGGGAAGGATCGAAGGAAGGAGGCAGAGAGAGTGAGTGAGGGAAAGAGAGGGAGAAAGAAAGAGAGAGAGGGTAAGGAGCCAATTAGCCAGCTGGATGGATGAGTGACTGACAGCACTCTTGACACACTGCTATCTGGGCTTTTCTGTTGCACTCTCACACTCACTCACACACACACACACACACACACACACACACACACACACACACACACACACACACACACACACACACACACACACACACACACACACACACCTCTCCATCCATCCATCCATCCATCCATCCATCCATCCATCCATCCTCCGTCTCTCTCTCCATGTGTCTCAAGCTGTGTCGGTGTCTCTTGTTCTCGCCTGCATCCTGTGCTCTCAATAAGTCCAACCCTCCAATCACGTCCCCCCACACAGGGCTCAAATGTCCAACGACCTTGTCCAATGAGAGCACCCGCTGGGCTGCGGGGCCACACCTCTTGGGTGCTGAAATCTAAAGGGGTCAAAGGTTGTCATCCCACCGTGTTGCAGACAAAACTGTCAGCAGGCTCATTTCACCCCTCCTGTCATAAAAAAAGGGTGTATGACGTTACTGAGATGTGGACTCCATTGCTCATGTCTAGGTGTGTGAGTATTTGATATTTGAATTATTTGAATCATCCCTTTTTTTTTAGCACTTTTCAAGGCCTCACAAATATTTGAATTAGTATCAGAATTAGTCAAGGTTACATCCTAAGAGTACAACTTGTGCATGGACTCAGGTAAAATAATAGGGTTTCTGAATGACTGTTGTAGATTTAAAGTCATTTTAAGAATGTGTACACACAATCCCTACATTAGGGAGTTTGTATTCTGCGTCCTCTGAATATTGAAGTTTTGGGATTGGATGTATCAACGTTGTTTTTTGTTCTTTTTCCTCCTCTTCAGGCCTTCACCTTGGTATACGGTATATTTTAAATTCCATTAAACTGAAAAAGTGATGGATAAAGTCCCTGGATTGCTTAAAATGGCCATCAGCTCAAAAACCAGACAGCAGTGCAGAAAAGGATGGGCAGCAGGTGGGAGTTGACATGACAGACTGCTGCCCATGCAGAAATTATCAAGCTTCTTTATGAATTCAGAAACTTTTCTGTAGACACTCATTCAAATTTGCACAGAATATGATACAAATCTGCTGTACCGGAACACAAAATAATACACATGATGTCTTGTAGCATCAGGTTAGCCATCATCTCGAGGCCAGTTCAATAACATATTGCTGTGGGAATTATGAACACGCTGTGTCATTATAGATCTGTTAGAAAATTACAAATCACTTTGCTGATTTGAATCGTTCAAGTTCAAAGATTTGCATCACATTTTTTTTTCTTTTTAAGCTCTTTTTTGAGCTTTTTCATTCTATTCAGTACAACATAGGTTTATAGAAGCACAATTTTACTACTGATATCTCTGCAACTATCTCTTTAGTTGGTGGTGATGCTGCACTCTCAGTTCAGCTCGAGGATGTATTTGTTCTTGCTCCATGAATACTTATATTTATTAATATACAATACACCTGGACGATCTATAGCACCATAAACCAGGTGGCCAAATTTTGATCTACTCAATCTCACTCTGAAATTTAAAATGTGTTAAAACCTGCTAGAGGCTGCTATAAACCAGTAAAGACATGCTGCATGATCTACTTTTCCTGCTTCCATCGGTCATCTGATCAAGAAGGGTCTTTTGGTACATTACAGCAACATTGTATTGAAGTAGAAATGTTTTTGATCCAACATCTTCAGTTCAAAATTAAATGGTTTAGCTCCTCCCCTTTAATACAAGATCACCAGATAAAATGGTGAAAGCTGGTGTAGCAGTTAGCTTCTGAATATACAGGTTTTTCTCTACATGGCTTTCATGGTGAAAAATGTAGATATACTGTATTATCTTCATAAAATTCATCATGACAGATTTGGTATGTTTGGAGTCTCAGCTTTTTTGTTCCTCACTTCATGTCAATGTCGACTGTCCCACTGGGCCACTTACAGGGTTAAAGATATCTTCATCATACCAAAACAATCTCATTCAAATTGATCTCATGTCATTTGTTCACCTGCAGTTACTCCAATTACGTTTACTGCATGCCAGTAATGTTGAGCAACTGATATTATATGAATATTTCATTTATCCGTCTATGTGTACTCATAATACATATAATATAATATAATATAATACATATAATCTACAATACATATAATCTATAATACATGACCTCCTATTATTGTTTTTTCACTTTGTAATTACTAGACTCTGTTTTCACACTAAAATGTTGAAGCATCAGAGCCATGAAATTACGAGGCAGACACATGGTTGACCTTTTTGCCTTGTTTTTTTTTTTCTTTCTCACATGCATACTGGAAGTTGAAGGTTCCTACAGTCTCCCACACTCATTATGTACTGTATTCTTTTAGCCCAAAGAGCGCTGCTTTATTCTCTGCAGTCTTTCACATTTTGCTCTGACTTTGGTGGTGCAGTGTTGTAGTTTGCAGAGAGAGTCTGTAAGAAAAGCCGGCACCAAAGTTCCTCTTTGTGTGATGTGTGCAGTGATCAAACATGCTATCTTCATGCTGCTTCCTCCCATCATTATATGTGAAAGAACAAAGAGTGCACTTTTCAGCTGCTCTTTTTTTTTATTATTTCACTGACTTCTTTAGGAAAATTGGTCAAAAAGAAAGTGCATAGTGAAGCAGAGAATTTATATTTTCATCTATTAGTGAACGAGGGTATTTCCCACTTTTCTCCTTCATTTTGAAGAAGAAAACATCTAACTTCCTAACATCTTATGAAGACTTACTGAGCTGGTATTAGGCGTTTTTCTAAGAAGCAAATAATTACATTAGATTTGAAAAGATTTAATCAGCAGAGTGATACTGAGTTCTCTCTGATTGTTAATTAAATTTGCTTAAAAGTGGATTAGATGTTTGCGCACCAGGCAAACCGTCCAACTTTGTTTTTCACCCTAGCCCAAATCATCTGATTAAATTCAATCTGTGCAAAGGGCACACATGCAGAGAAGCAAATAGAAAATAGAAGAAGAAGCTTTTTACACTTTTGTGCACATGAAGCCCTCTCAGGAATTATGTGCACAACACAGCCTCATTGAAATCTGACATTATTCACAAAATCTTTTTAAAAAAGTGACATATTCAAGATGTGTCACTCCCCAAACTGAGTTTATTGTGCTCTTTCTCTCTCTGTTATCTATATTTATACTTTGTTGTATACTGTATATCAATGCTACATAACATTTTTTAAATCACATATTTTTATCGATTTTAAACTTATTACCTCATTCCTCCAAAATAAATTAATGCTATCTTTATCATTTCTTTGAAACAAGTTCCCTCCCATCCACCCTCCCCCCAAAAAAGAACATGACAAAGAAGAAAAAAAGATAAATGAAATAGTTTAGAAACTAATACTTACCCTCTACAAGCCATTAATGTCATAGGGAGTGACGTTTTTGCTTGTCACTCCCAATTCTCCCCAATCGCTGTCTTTTTTGCTCTCTCTCCATGAGCTTGTTCTTTGGTGCTTATGCTTTTACGCTGAGTGGCAACATGACACGTGTGCCAGCAGTGGGCTGTTCCAGCAATGTTTTTATTAACTAATTCGAACCGTGCATTTATCCAGGGAGGAGGTTCTGTTATCATAGAGGTTGATATAATCAGCATGAATAAAGACACTTAAAAAAGGAGTGAATAAAAAAAAAAAAATTCAAAAGGTGGGATTTTGTTCTAAAAAGCATTGTAACCTTGATTTGATTAACTCAGGGTCATATTAACTTCAGCCTAACTTTGTACTAATTTTTTTGCAAGGCTCATGGATTTTGCTCCTCATCTCTTCCACAGGAAGCACATTAAGTAGAGGTTGTTTTTTTTTAATAGCCAGCATAAACAGGAGGAATGAGAACAGCAAGCAGAAACGGTTTCAGTAGGCTACACACATGGGCATGTGAGCATTCTTTTAAATGGACTTTAAAAAAGCTGAACTTATCATTCTTTTAACAGAATATAAATAGTTACTTCCACCACAATTTGTCTTCCTTTTTAGCAAGATTGAAACGTGTTGGTAGGGTCTCACGTGTGTCAGAGGAGAACTCATTACATTTAGGAGTGGATCCAGATAAAGGGGCATATCCAAGAATTTGTTTTCCTTCGATTGGAATTTGGATTTCGGTATAATGTGATTAAAAGGGACTGTTGAGCCTTGGTGAAGGAATGTGCGCTACAGAGTGCCCTTCTTGTTTTGTATTTGACCTTTTAAACCTCTTTTTTTTTGTATGTGTCAAACGTGCACTTGTTGAAGCATGTGCTGGTGGAAACCCTCTCGTATTGTGTTGCAATATTGTGTGTTTAGAGTAAGCCTGTAGGCTAATTTGTGAGGCCTATTCAGCTCAGTCACACGTTTTTATGTAAGTGAGCGTTTTTGTTGTGCGATATTTGCGTCGTACCTCCTGTAAATGTTTGTTTTAGGGTCGCTTCCTGTTCACATTGTAGCAGGGCTGCATTCACATTCCTATAACGTTATTTTTGTGCAGCTTAAACGAGATGGTATCCGTTCCATTGAGGGGATCAGACTAAAGTGAGGAGACACTTCACCTCCCTTGTTCTAGTTCCAGCCAGCGAGTGACAGTCACAGACAACAGCAGGGGATGTACAGACGGAACGAGACAAGAAATTGCATGCAAATTTGTAACAAGGAGACGCTAAAACGCGGCGAGCAGCAGATGTAGGGTACGTGTGGGTGGAAGTGAATGTTTGAAAATGGGAAGTATTGCTGTTGGTTGACAGGGACACAGTTGGCGGGGCTGTAACAGGAGGCCTCATGACAGGCCACTGTGTCTTCCTGTTTGCCCACAGAAAGATGCCTGAGGTGCGTGAGAGGGGAAGATGTAAGGAGGAGGCAACCAGTGGATGAGTCACAGCTGGAGTGAGGGAGCAGACACACATCTGCCTCACAGTGAGCGAGAGGGATGGATGGATGGATGGATGGATGGATGGATGGTGGGAGGATGACAATGAAATGAGGCTCAGATGAGTCGTAGTGATCAGCAATGGTGATGCATTTCTTAAACTGAGTCCATTTGAGCTGTAGGGATATATATTATAACCTGTTACTCCTTCTGTTTGAATATTTAAACTGCACATATGGTAGGAAATGTGAAGGTTATATATTTAATATGATTTGATATAAGCTTCTGTATTTTTGCAAACCTTTCTCAATTTATCAAATAATCAAATAGTATTTTTTTTAAAGTGAATTAAACACTTATATAACTGAAGTTATTTATTTGTAACAGTTTTTCAACAGTGCAATGAATTAAAATTAATCACAGTATTTGCCTTGATATCAAGTGCAACCAGAAACTCAAACAAACTGAGCCCTAGTTTATGTTTTATGCTCCATTTTAAGTATTAATTTATTATTAGTATTTAAGTGTTTGTTTCATATTTGTGTTGTTTTATTATGTTATATGTTCTTGTACTGTTAAGCCAAACTGTTAAGACACATTTTCACTGTGGCGGACAATAAACTTCTGTTCTGATGCTGCTGCTATAGGAGGGATCAGTGATCAGTGTGTGAGTAATCAGAATCTATACAATCTGAGGTTATTAATGAGGGCTGAAAAGAAGTTTATTTGTAGAAAAAAAAGTCCAAAATTGCAAAAAATAATTGTGCAACTGTACAATTTTGATATCTTAAATTCCTCAATCAAAATGAACCACTGATAAAAACAATAATTTTCTTTAGCTTTAATATCAAGAATCTGATTTTAAGCCATATTGAAATTATTTAGATAAATGTTTAAGGTTAAGGTGCTTAAAGTGACATTTACTGTAGTAAATAGTGACAAAAATGTCTTCCAAATGAAAGTTTAATAAATTTAATAAACACATCTGAATTATTATTTTCCCACTACTGCCTAAAATTTGCCTCTGAAAAGCATCTGCCATCATTTTGAAGAAAAACATTGTCATAATTTCCTGACAGGAGATGCAGTAAACCACAGACTGTATGCATTTCACATATTTCTATTGTGAATGTAAGCTATGGTCTGAGGAAAACACACCACCCCTTGTTTTTTGAGGAAACCTTTTGATACTAGAAAACAGCACAGCCTCTCAGTTAAAACCAAACCTGCTTCTCTTGGTTTGTAAAATAAATGTTGACATGTGGAAGACGAGGTTCTCAGCAGAGAGCGGTGCTGCTGTACAGTGGATTAGAGGGAAACAGTGAGACAGAGCTGCAGAATGTGAGCAGGATAGACGGAGATGAACTCACCTTTTTGTTTTTTTTTAGAAAACTTTTGCCTGTAGGTCTCACGGTGCAGGTACATCCTAAAAACACCAGGACACCTGTCATGTTAGAATAAAACGGATAAAGAACAAACCAAATAGCAACCATTGCTCTACATTTGCAGAATATTGTATTATATGTGTTCATTCAACTTGATGCAGCAGTCCAACGTGTACTTAATATGCTAAAGAACTCCCAAACTCATTTCTTTGTTGGGATGAGAGGGTTTTTTAGATGTACAGGACAATTTTTGTTTGAGGCCCCTCAGCTTTCTTGTTTGTGCTCAGTTGTTCTTGCCCTAAGTTCAAATGTTTGCACTACAGTGAAATGTTATCTAAAATGTTTTCTTAAGTAGAGCTGTTGTCAGTTTTTCTCCAGGCAATACCACCAAATCACCAAATAAATTCTTCTGTTGTCTCAAAGTAGTTTACTGAATGAGGACAGGAAATGGAAGACAAGCAGAGGAATGAGAGGGGGAGATGGACAAGGGGGAGAGTGAGAGGGGGGTGAAGGAAGAGACGAGAGAGTCTGAGTGACGGGTAGAGAGGTGATGGTGTGTCTTAGACGAAGGGATGGAGAGAGTAAATCCTTTTCTTCATCATTACCTCGTCTCTGCCACTGCCCTCACCTTAATTAGTCTCAGAGCAGCTCACCCGGCCAGAAGTCTGCCTCATCCCTCCATCCATCCCTCTACCCCCTTCGAACCCCCCCCCCCATCCCTCTCACCTCCTTCTCTTTCTTCCTCTGCTCTCTCTTTTTCCTCCTCCAGCGATTTCCACACTTCCTCTGTCTCTATCACGTTGCACTTCATCTTCGTCTCTGTGGAAATTGACTGAAATACCAAACCCCTAACCCCACAATATCAACAGCTGTGCAGCTACACACACACACACACACACACACACAGCACAAAGAGTTTAATGTTGGTAAATACCGCCGACACACACACACACACACACACACACACACACACACAGAAATACGTGGCTGCTCCAGGCTTGGCAGCTATAAATACAGAGGATTGCAAAGAGGAGGAAACTCGGTTAAAAAGTTAAGTGGGGAAAAAAGCGGCGCACTGAGATTGACACCCCGACGTCTCAGCTCTCTAGAGGCTAAATTAGGAGATCCACTGCTCCACACACACACACACACACACAGACACACACACACACACACACACACACACACACACACAGACACACACACACACACACACACACACACACACACACACACACACACACACACACACACACACACAGACACGCACACCTTGACAGAATGCACATTCACACAAACTCACACAGTTTTATAAGCTCTGTGTGTGTGTGTGTGTGTGTGTGTGTGTGTGTGTGTGTGTGTGTGTGTGTGTGTGTGTGTGTGTGTGTGTGTGTGTGTGTGTGTGTGTGTGTGTGTGTGCGCGCGCGCGCGCGCCCGTCTCCATGATCCCCACAGTCACACACTGAAGGCCCATCCAGTGACCCTGTTTTCCCTTCACCAGCTGAATGATGATGGCCACTGGGACATAATGTGGTGGGAGATGCTGCACATTACATACACCACCTCCCCCCCACAGATGCTGCCCTATTCCATTAAACTGTTCACCATCAGCAAGTTGCCTCTGTTAAGCTGTGAATTTAATCTATTCTTACGTCTTTCTCTCGCTTTAGTTGTAATTATTTCACTTTATGAAAGCTTCATTACAGACTACTGCTCATACAGCATAGCACAATTTACACGTTATGTTTGTGATGAGGACTTTTTTTCAAGGCTCTTTATGTGAAAATGCACATGATACACAACACCACCACCTTACAGACAGAAATGAGGGGCAAAGATCTGAGGAAAGACAAAGGTGAAAAACAAAAGCGTCAGCATGTTCAGAGCTCTTCACTCGACAGAAAACATTTATTTATGTATATTTCAATACGCATAATACCAAAATACTGCTGAGCAGGCAAATTCAAACTGGGCCGGATATATTTCTATTCTCACGTTGAGCACCAGTTTGGATGAAGTTAACAATCACTATTGTAGTTATGTGATGATCTTTATGTTTATTTGAATTTGACTGATCCTGTTTGATTGTGTAAAACTGAGCTGTAAGCTTGATATTCAACATTTGACTCGAACCAGTAATGCACCAATTCTTGGAAGTGCTTTGCATCTAAAAGCTCCACTCCATCATTTCAGATGGCGTGCAGTGTATGCTTAAATGCAGAAGTGTATAAATTAAAGCTTAGTGCATTGGGGTCAAGCGCAATATATGCCGAGCTGTGGTCACAAAATGAAATAAATTAATGAAAATAATGAATAGTTGATGAGCTTTTGCTAGAATTTGACTTTTCACATTCCCTAGAAACTTCTGTAGGGAGTGCATTAGTAATTAAATGTGGCAAATATTTAATCAATCTTTGTTTAAAATAAATAAATAAAGGTTTCCATTCAAATCAAAGTGTAAATTCAACCTCTGCAAACGTGTGTGGAGAAAAAGGAGTGTGAGTGTCAACCTGCAGGGGGTGCTGTTGGTATTGAAGTCGCTCCTTCTGTGACCTCTGATCCTGCATTTGCTGCTGCATGTGCTGTTTGTGCACGGCCACCTGCTGCAGCCACTAGATGGCATTCAGACTCTTTACAGACTGAGACCCAAGTCCTTCCTTACTACTTCTTTGGGTCAATTTGTCAGACCCTACATAGTAAACAGTACTAAGGGCCTGTTGGTTACATGAAGATGAGTTCTATAAGAGCAACATTTAAAAAAATTAAAAAAATTCAAATTTCTTATGAAATTTGATTTTTGACAATGCTTGTTATGCCCTGCAATCAGATTTTAGTGCAGAAAAACCCATCTAAAACTTGCAGTACTGTCTCACCACAAACTGACACACACTCATTCAAGATATGACAAAAGAAGCATTTAAGATTTTGATTATTTAAAGACACTGAAAAGATATTTTCTAACATTTTAGATGTTTGAAATATTTTATAACAATGCCTTGAAGGTCACATTTGAGCCAGCATTAAAATGTGCACCTTATGTACATGCATTATCTGTTTAACTGTATGTTAATTTATCTCTGTGTGTCTGTGTGTGTTTGTGTGCGTTTGTGTGTGTGTTTTCAGTCGGGAAGGAAAGAAGAAACAATGAAACATCAAACTATCTCTTAAATTCTGCAGCTACAAAGGACTACTGCAGTTCTGTATTGGAGTATTTCATTTTAAATCCACTACTTGAGGGCCCACACACACTCACAGCAGACACACATGCACACACATTTGCACATGCTCCATGCACACACATGCAGAAAGAGATGGTAACTATTCAGCCCATTCTTGCGTAAATCACTTGGCCTCAGGGCTCTCTTAACCCTTTCTCTGTGTGAGCGAGTGTGTGTGTGTGTGTGTGTGTGTGTGTGTGTGTGTGTCTGTGTGTGTGTTATATGATGCCCCTTTGAAAACAGTAATGCTGGTGGACAGTATAACTGGTTGCTGTGATGATGCAGCATAAGCTTCCTCTATATCTGAATGGAATCTAATGCGCCATCTAAACAGCTGGGGCAAAGATCCAAAAGACACAAATAAGCATCACAGGGAAGTTAATTTACAGTAATAATATGTCAACTCCTTTTACACTAAGGCTTAGAATTTTAATTAAACACCATGGACTGTTCATTTTTAGTCTATACCATGTAAGATCATGTGTTTGTAATGTGAAGTAGAATCAATAATGTAGAGTGTTAAGATGTAACAGGGTCTAAATAGTGAAACAACTTAATCTAAGTCAATTTAGTTGTTTTAAATATTGGCAATTTTAGCTTAACAAAAGTCACTAAGAGCTAAATGACATTAATTTGATAGAAGCGTTTAACAAAAATGACTTTCAGAAACTGCATTCAAACCATTTACCATAGTCTGTGTTTGAGATAAACTATTAAGAACTGGAGGTGAAACACAAATAAACAGCTAAAAGTGTGTTATTTCAGGTGATTTAAAAAAAAAAGAAGCTTTTATGTGCAGATCCTGACAAGAGAAGATTAACATGTAAATGTAGCTGAAAATTCCTTCTATTTGTGCTTCTTTGCATTGCGATGATTGTGATTTTCTTTTCTTTTTTTTGGCACATTGCTCATAAGCTTTTCAAACACTTGGCTTTATCAAAAAAAAAGTTTTTACATTTATTTGTTTTCTAGAGTTTATGTTCATCAACACTAAAAGTTCATGTTTAAAAGTATAATCAAACTGATGTCTGACATGATGATGATATCTTTTAGGGACAGAGAGACATTATTTATCTCACGTATTGTTTTTGTGGATGCAAATCTCTTTTTTTTTTACATTAAATTACTGATCAAAGTATCTTTTAATCATTATACAGTTTACTTGAACTTTAACTACATTTTAAATCAGAAGTTTTCTTTCTACCTCCATGCCTAAACTCAAACAGCCAGCCTGCTGATTATTCAATCAAAATTACATTTATTGTTGAATGTCATCATCTTATTCTATTAAAACATGCACTATTTCATAAAAAGTGTACATCTCACAAATTATATATAAATTATATGACTGAGTGTTAAAGATGTATCTAACAATTATACATATTACACACCTGCCTGCTGTTCATATCATATTCTGCAAAACATAACCCTAATACTTCTAACATTACATAGTTATGTACACATATTATGTATTTTTTTATTTTCCATACACCACAGTAACTTCAACCCTACTTACTATCACAACCATACTCTGCTCCAGTTTAAACTATCTGCTGAAATGCATTTTGTTGCACTGGTACCTACTGTGTGAATTGACAATAATCTTGAAATTTAATTTAATTAATTATTCCAAGTTATCTAATGTTCCCTCAGAGCAAAACTGTCCTCTAAAACTCCATATAAATGAAAACAAAGTTACACTTAGAGGTTCAAACATCATTAGATTTAAGCAGGAAGTTTCTTTCCTATCGTTTCTCACTTAAACACATTGTGGGGTAATTAATGACTGAGGTCAGTGGAGCAGCTTTTGGGTGGAGAAGGAAAACAAAAAATCTACAGTGACCCAGTATGGAGTCAGAGATGAGACACGTTGGCAGCAAGAGATTTCATACAAAGGGAGACAAAAAGTATGCTGGTATTGGCATTGCATACAGTCACACACTGGCACAAACACACACACAAACACACACACACACACACACACACACACACTTCACTATCAGCAAGTTGTCTCAGGGATGCTGAACCCCCGTAATGCTCCTATTAGCAGCTTCAGTTAAAATGGCATTTCATCAGGCAGCTGACAGGTGAATTATCTCTCCTTTTTTCCCTCCCTATTTCCCTGCCTCTCTCTCCCACTGCCTCCCTGCCTCTCTCTCTCTCCCTCTGTCTATCTGCCTCGGTCTCCCACTCTCCCCCCGGCTCAGTGACAGTAGCCTTAGGCCTGAGATAAAGAGGAGGCGCGCGGCGCTCGGCGCTCTCACACACACTCGGCAGAACTGAAGTGACATCCTGTCAAAACAATAGTTTACTACAACAGGAACTTGTGTGTTCTGTCAGACAGAGGCTGAACTTCAACTTTGGGACATATAGATTCCTCTTTCATATTGATCTCCCCCCCACTTTTTGTGCATGTGTGTGTGAGCATGTGTTTCATTTGGGCCGGGATACTTGGATCCCAGCCCAGAATCAGAGCGTGTGTGTGTGTGTGTGTGTGCGTGTGTGTGTGTGTGTGTGTGTGTGTGTGTGTGTGTGTGTGTGTGTGTGTGTGTGTGTGTGTGTGTGTGTGTGTGTGTGTGTGTGTGTGTGAGTGGATTAAAAACTCAGAGGACAGTTTAGATACTGTTCATCACACGAGCGTTTGTAGTGCTCCAGGGAGGAATTGCCGTCGTTGACAAATCTCCTCCAGAGCTCATCTGCACCGCCGAAGATTCTCTTTGCTGTTTCTTTTCTCACGTTAAAAAAAAAAAAAAATAAAAAAATAAAAAAAAGGCTTCCCATTTCTGCTCGATACCCAGCAGTGCAGCTAAAGTCACCTGCATGCAGCTGTGGAGTAGAGCAGCGTCTCCATCGAACTGAGAGCATTTCAGCCAATGTGATTCTTCCCCTTCTTGGATATTTTCATATGTAGATTTGGATTTCTGACTAGAATTTTAGTTTAAGGTCTGAACTATCCAGTTTATTCTCTCCTCTGTCAGGATGTCAGCTATCATGTGGCCCCTCAGATTCATTTTGGGACTCCTCCGTGGGTCCCGACCTCCAAGTCGGGAAGCACTACAGCAGCATAAACTCACATTATAGTACAGTTTAACAAAGCGCCGACAAAAAAGTACCGACATAAAACCCGAAGCTCCTCTTTCCTTTCTTTTATCAGTCTGATTTTCCTCTTGTCATTTTTTTCCCAGATAAATCTGTGTCAGTCATGAAGAGATACGTTTTCATCTCCTCTTCATGACAGATGTAAAAGCCTTAAGATCATTTTGTTAAGAATGGGATTTCCTATATTATAAATGTATGATTAAAAAAAACAAAAATAAAAACTTTCTCCCACTAATCTTACATTTTGAAACCCTCCTTAAAGTTGTCCCACATCTAAATGAAGATGGACATCTCTGATCTGTATCCACCAAGGGGCGCTGTAGAATGGGGTTCAGGAGGGTGGAGGCAACCCGTTCTACACCTCTCAACCTGGATGGGAAAAAAAGGACCCTAAAAGATGACCTCTTGAGGTCGATAAGGACTCTGGAGAACGGAAAGAAAGTGTGAAATACAACAGCTGTCTCCTCGTACCTCTGACATTAAGCTAGAACCAAACTGAGGTCTATACTGCGATACAACAGGAGTTAATCTGAGTTTAACCAGGTTTCATGACACTGCATGTCCCTTCTCCACCATCTCATTTTTATATTTCGGTCATTTAACTGATGCTGAGCCAGTTATAATGAGCGAACTGAGCATTCAAGAACACTTTGACAGGCCACACGGCTGCTGCAGGGATCCACCGCTCAGCTGGACTGCTGCCCCATTACAGGACCAGTTGAACCTGTAAAAATGATTTACAGCATATAGAGGTAGACTAACAAGATGCTGTGTCATTCCTGCGAATTTAAGGTCTTGAAATAGACATTTCTTGTGTTTTTAGGCCTCTCACATTTCATCTATACAGCAATGAGGCCTAGAAACCTGGTATGCAGGAACAACAACAACAATATCTCTTCTGGTGGTGAGTTCAGGGACTGCATAAGCTCTGATTTCTCAACATCTTTTTCTCAGAAGCACTCAGGATTGACAGTTCCATCTCTTTCTCTCGCTCGCTCTAATCAAGAGGTGTTTGGGGGCAAAGATTGAGGCAGAATGGTGCTGCAGATCGAAGGTGACGGCATCGGAGCATAACAAGTCGACCGGATTGTGAATTAACCATGCACCTTCAACAACAATAGACGGAGAATAAGAAGCTGTGTCTTGGTGGGTTGTGTGTGCAGTATTGTGTGATTTGGTGAATATAATTGCGCCTTGGTCAGATGGTGAAACCACACATACACCAACACAAAAAGTGAGCACAAAGAAGACCCCCACACATACAGAACAGACAGAGGGATGGACACATGGATCCATATATAATATATTTGTGTGTGTGTGTGTACACACAGGCAGAAATATATGATGTATGTGTATGTGCAGAGTGTGGTAAGTGTGTTATGTGTGTGTGCGCTACCTGGCCAGCAGTGGTAACAGGCTCTGAGGCCTTTAATGGGATTTAGCCCGAGGCTGTTTTATTAAGATGTCGGCTTTCCCTGCTGCCTCTGCAGCTGACACCATTCCCCACTGATACCCCACCTCCCCACCAACCCTCACCCTCACCCACACCGCACACCAGCCTCCAAGCCGCATCCCCCCCTCCCCCCCATCACACCCAGCCTTCACCCCACGCAAATCCCCTCAACTGTCAACCCCGCCATCCCTCCTCCTCACCCAGATGCCCCCTCTTCCACACTGTTCTACACCCTATAATGACCCTGCCATCGCCAAATACCCCTACCCCACCTCACTCTTCCCACTGCTGTTTTATTCATATTATTTTTGATGTGGCCACTAATTATGGGTAATTGTCTTCTATGCAGTAAAAAAAAAGAAAAGAGAAAATCCATCCAACATTTTCCAACACTCTGAAACCTTCATTTATTTACTTACTCATTGGTGTCTTCGAACGCTGACATGATGTAAAAGTGAGAGAAAACTCTTGTCAAGATCTGTGAGGGGTCAACAACCAAGTCTAAACCCACAGGCAAACCAAAGAGCGATGGAGTCAACTCCTCAAACAAACCTGGGAGTCTCTCCTCCCTAGTCCTCGGTCCGTGAACTATACACCTGAGCTGTGGTTTGATGCCCTGACTCAGATGTTGCTCATAGATTCACAAATCTGCAGTGACCCAGACGGATGGAGTTACAATCTGATAAGCACTTAGCTCCAAGTCTATACTGTTGCTTCAGCCCTCACCTTTACATAACTAGTCTGGCCTCTGATGTGTGTGGCGTTTCATCCCCAGCGAAGATTTCAGGGTGTCTGTGTGCGTTTACACATTATTGGGGAGGTTCAAATGGAAGTTACAGAACTGAGAGCAAAGCTGCAGCTTTAGATTTGACTTCTTACTGTCAGACTTTATGCGCTTTATGATCTTTTTGCTGTATTTCTACAGTTTGCTATCCTGACATTGATTGTTTACACTACATTCAGAAGTATTCAGATCCTTTACCAGGCCACCAGTTAGTGTTTTATTATTACATATTTTATCATTTGATTATATTCCTGATGCATAGACAGCATTTTAATGTTGTTTGTCTGAATAACTCTCCATATTTTATAAGTTTTTTTTTAATCATTTGTATGTAAAATTTTTACATTTTTCACAGATAAATGCAATGTAAAAACTACAATATATTCCATTGAACTGTGGTGGAATATTAATATGGATATGCATAAAATGTAAATACTCAAATACCTCATGATGTACATAAACACCTTTTAATTGTATTGTGTAGTAGATTAAATATTTCTTTAAAACTGCTGCAAAATATTTTTTCCTTGATGAACAGTACTGCTGTTAGTTAATTAATATCTTTATAAAGAAATTATTAGAGTCATTTAATAACAAGAGAATGAACTAATTACTCTTTTCAGATTTTTGAATTCTAAATGACCACATCACACTTCAAATATTAGTGTCACTGTAGATATTAGTGTGGTGCACCTGTGCGTTGTGTCACATATTATATTCTGCATTGTATGGGGTTTTTGTGTATAAGTGCTCCTCATATGGTTACGGATGATTAGCTGATGAACTAAAAAATAATCAACAAGAGTAAATTAACCAGTTTGGTCATTTATCAAGCAAAAATGTCATTTGACATTTGATGTTTCCAACATGCCAATTGAGAAAAAATTATTAAATTAAATTATGTTTTAATTTAATTTCATTTAATTTAGTCTGTTTTATATCATTGAATTAAAAAGTTCTGGCTTTTTGGTGGTCAGACAAAACAATCCACTGGGTAAGACTAAATCAACTTGTATTGGAGTATTCTTTATGATTTATTGATTTATTTTCTTGCTTTTTTTGTATAAATGATTAATAAAATAACAGAAAAGGTTTGGATGCACTAAATGATATTGCAAATAAAATAAACCACACTTGGAAGTAGAAATATAAATTCTTGTATTAAAAATGTTTAATCACCTCCCACAAAGGAGGTTATGTTTTAATTGACGTTCGTTAATTAGTTTATTAGTTAGTGGGATTACATTACAAAATCTACTTAACTATTTTTAACAAAATTTCACTGAAGGTTTGGGCATAAACAGGATAAGGAAGAACCCTTTTTTCCACTTTGTTGTAACATTGCTAGATAGGGGGTTCTTTTAAAAAAAAACTATTTTCTTCTTTTTTTTTTAACTTTTTCCCTTATTGAGCAAAAACTCATCAAAAATTTGAAATCACTTTACCACTGTCCCTCATAGGCCACCATACCTGTAAGTAATGCTATGAAATTGCGGACTAAGCAGTTCAGTTTCAGTGTTAATTGGGTAATGGGTGGCACAGATATATGAATTTATAGTTAAACTAACCTGGAAACAAAAAAAACCCAAAATTACTCAGATCAAGGTAACAACAAACGCCTCATGGGGAAAAGTGAAATTCTTACACTGATACACAGTCACCAGTATTTAACTGTTTTCCTTCACTGTCATCTTTTCTCTTCTTAATGCAGCTCGGTTTTCACAGTTTCATCCTCCTAACTACATTTCCTCCACTATTACATTTCCCCTGGAAACACTTAGCCTCAATCCTCCCCCCTTCACAGAGCCCATAGGGGTGAGTCTGTCTTCCCTGGGCCCTGTGGACCTCTAGGCACTTCCCCTGACTGCTGCCTCCAAGGTACTTACTTCCTGTGCCCCAAACCTCCTAGCACCCACCCTAAGGTCCCACCTCCTGCAGGCACTGGTGCAACTCTCAGAGCATCGACGGCAGAGCTAGGCTTTGTACTTGCTTGTACTGCTGATAGCATCTAGCGGCTGATACTTTGGCCATAGAAGAATCTTAAAAAGCTGAACTTCATTAACATAAGACTGCGAAACATTCGACTGGCAGTTCAGGTGTGCATCTGCAGAAGCATTTCTTTGTCTTGATGGGTGCTTGCTTAGAGGGAGTTTCGATGCACCGAGGAGTACAGGAGTGTGTATTCTGCAGGTTTGTGTGCCTCTTAGTGTATGTCTGTTTTTATGTGTGTGTGTGTGTGTGTGTGTGTGTGTGTGTGTGTGTGTGTGTGTGTGTGTGTGTGTGTGTTTAAGTGTGTTTTCTCCTGGCCAGTCTTGAGTGCTTTTGCTGTTCTTCCCTGGCAGGTTGTTCTGATTGGCTGGCCCTGGGGAAAGGAGATATCATGTTTAGCCCCAAACCAACATGCATCCCTCATTCACCATCCAGTGCTGCCACGATTTGAGTGACTGTGTGTGTGCATATACTTTTGTGTGTGTTTGTGAGAGAAAGAAAGTGAGAGAGTGTCAGAGGGAGGTCTGTGCGCTCAGGCGATCACACACTCTGCTCTTTCTGCTAAAGTGCTTCTCGTCTCCTCTGCGAGGGCTGATGAGGTATGACATCACAGCACTTTGTTTAATCTTTAAAAGATGAGCAGGGAGCCCATCCCTTCCCCTTAATGAGGCCGAGGTGCCCATCGAATATATGGGAAGTCTTTGCATGTGTGTGTCTGTGCTCACTCACATTCCTGCTTCTGATGCCTTTGAGTGTGTACATGGATGTGGGCGTGCTTCTGGTTTTCTGCACACTCCCGCTAACACCCATTTTACCCATAACCCCTGGCATTTCCTGTCCTGAAGCCATGTGTCAGACCTCATTGGCTACCGCATCACAAACACCGCACCCACTCAGCTGCCAACACCACATCGGCAACATATCACGTACCGCCGCTTTGACCGGTTATCTCTTCATTTCATTTGTGCAGTGGTGGTGTTGGGGCTGATCTGGGCTTTACTTAAGCAGCTGTCCTAAGCATTGATCCAGCTTGGCTCAGGGTTGGACCACTTCGCTTGTCGATGACTTTAGAATTTCATTATGAAGTAAAGAATATACACCAATGCATTATTTTGACAATGTATGGAGATGTTCAATAGGTTTCCATTGTTTTATACACATGTGCACATCTTTAAATGTGAATCAAGCACAGACAACTCATGTGACATATTTCCTTCATGGCCACTTAAAAGTTTAGAGGTAAACTAGCAGTGTTAAGGTGGTTTTTTTTATATGTTTTGTTTTTTTCTTCAAATATTAGATAGTAAATTAAATGATTAAAAAAAGTGGAAGTAGAAAAAAGAAGCCAGACATCTGCACATGAATAAAATCTGGTGTTTCTCATTGATTTTTATGGTAATATTATTGTTCTTTTGCTGTTTGTAAGTTAGTAGTACAACTATTATAAAGTCTCCTTGCAACAAAATTAAATAACAAGTACATTTGTGCAAAATCTGATCAGAATATTGCCTAAAATCAATTCAGTATATTCAAGCAAACATCAATCATATCAAAGGTGAGCCAGTTTTCAGTAAAAATCAATCCTAAACATTCATTTGTATTTGTTTCAAAAGGATTTGTTTCTTCTGGAAGCCACATGCTGTTTCAAACAGTACAGAAGTGTGCATGCATTCATATTTAGCACCTGGTTTGTTGCCTGTAATAAAATAAACAAAACGCAGGGGGTCGTTTGAGGCGGGATGCACACAGACAGTGTTCTCTTGCAATGCAAATTAAGTCAAACCATGCCCATGGCTTTATAACGATGGCATGTTGCAGCATATGCTTTTGAAAAGACAGTATGTTCATGCAATGCCCAAGCAATAACAGGAAGAAATTATAGAGGAGTGTGGAGCCTTTGTTTGGTGACACAGGACTAAAAAGGAAACTTCCCTATGTCGCTTTCTTTGTAAACTATGAGGTAATCACACCTGTAAAAGCCAGTCAGAAACGTATTAAAAGAAAGAAAGGTTTTTAAGGCAGATCATTTCATAAATTATGGGCTCTGGTTCAGTTTTCCCTGCAGACGAGTGTATGTCTGTTGACTTTACAGCCAGGGGTTTCCCAGCTCAAATGATTTTTCGAGCATGTCTCTGGATTCAAACCCGCAACCTTTCTGCATCGGTAACATGCAATCTCCCTATGACCCCATAACAGCTGTGATTCTAGCTTAAGTTGCATTTGTACTGAACAGAACCTCTTATACATCGCAAAAGAAGCATAAAGAGCCAAATCCAAATACAGAAAATTGTACAAACAACATGATTGTGTGTTTCTAACAAAGACAAAAAAAAGACAAACACACACAACATCTGTTAATAAAACATATATAACCCTGCCAAAAAAAAAGATGCTGTTGGCCAACGATGTGTGGTCCAAACATGTCTTGTTCCTAATCCTCATGGGAAGCTGATGCACGCTGGCTTCCCCTATGTGTGTGCCATGTTGCCAGACGTGGCGGTAGCTGGCTAACGCGGCTGTGTGTGTGATTAACCAGCGTTAGCCGTCATTAGCTTCTGCTCACCAATGCATCAGCAGAGTGCAATTAACCCGCTAATCCGGTTAATCCACTAATGGAGCTAATCTGATAGACTGGAGAGAGGCTTTTCAATAGGATTCTTTCTCTGGGAACACACACACACACACATGCTTGTGTGCACACAGCTTTTTCTCTCTCTTTACAGCTTTCAAACACATTTACACACACTGCTTCAAACACACATTCACAGTCAGTCTGGGTTAAATCCAGTGTGTCCACCACCAGTGAATTAGAGGCGCAGTTATCTCGCCCACAGCCATTAGTCAGCCCGGGGCCTCTGTCACACGACTGACCACAGAGAACGAGTGAGAGAGGAGGGAGGGGAATGGATGGATGGATAGAGGGAGGCTAGTGGAGAGCAGGACAAGTTCTGCCTCACAGTAAGATGGGTCTAAATCCTGGTTTTAATAAATGTCATCTCTTAAAATCTGATATCCATGATACACCGAACAGCTAAGGGTTTGTTTGTTTTCACTCCGGCTGTTACTTTGACTGTAAATTGATCAAAACTGGTCCAAAAAAATTGCATATTGAAAAAGAGAAGATGCTCTCAAGGCTGATGGAAATAGATTTTTTTTTTCACCTTCACTCTGGAGTTCCTGCCTCTCCTCATTCTATTCAGAGGTTGTTAGCATGAGGGTATCGACATAAATCTGAGGTGTCACAACATAACAAAACCATATATTTCTGTTACACATATTGTGTTTATTTGTCTGACTTTTCTTAAAGTTTTTCTTTTCTTTGTAATGTGATAAAAAAAACAAAAAACATTCACCACCTTCTGGTAACAATTTATGTCCATACTGAGCCGCATGAATGTCAGCAAACATGAAGAACTCCCCCATAGACATAGTCTGATATGTGATGTTAGCTAGAGGTAAATGGAAGGCTGAATTATCAATAAAGGGCTAACTTTTTTTTCATTTTTTTAATTAATTCTCAGTGGAGTTGCAGGAAATCAAATGTGATATATATATATATAATATATATATTATTATTTTTTCCCTGCCCAATTTACCAATTTACACCTTTCCTTTCCTCCTTCTTAGCTCTTCTCTTTCTCTCTTTTGTCCTCCACTCTTTCTTAATTGTAACAGTGAAACGTTGCAGCTGTAAAAGAAACCAGGAGACATTTTTGAAAGTCTGGTTGAAGGAAGATGGAGGTCGCTCGTCTGTCTCTGGCTTCAAACATTGACCTTGGCTACTAATGATGCTAATGATGCTAACTGGGCTAATGACAGCTTTATTTCTCGTGTGTGTGTGTGTGTGTGTGTGTGTGTGTGTGTGTGTGTGTGTGTGTGTGTGTGTGTGTGTGTGTGTGTGTGTCTGTGTGTGTGTGTGTGTGTGTGTGTGTGTGTGTGTGTCTGTGTGTGTGTGTGTCTGTGTGTGTGTGTGTGTGTCTGTGTGTGTGTGTGTAGGGGAGGGGGACAGCTGTGAGCCACTATCAAGTGTGTATGTGCGCGGTTGTGTGAGGGTGTGGGGAGCATGTGAAAGTATAATAATCAGAGCTGCTAAAGTTAATGAGCCAGCCCTTTGAAGAGAACCGCCTGGCGAGGGCCCCACTCCTGCCAACTCATTAGCTGACCTGAGGAGTGCCTGATTAGAATGCTTTTGATGAAAATTTCAAGGATTTTCCTTTAAAAAAAAAAAACTTAAAAATTTTGTGATGTGAGATAAATATTGCACTAGTCTTTTTTTTTTTTTGGAGGGTGTGGGGGTTGTAGTTGATGGGGAAAGTGGGAGGTCATTTACTAAGAAGACTTCAAAAGGCCCTCTGAAGAGCGCTGGATGAGATTGATTTGCTGTTTTTATTGCCGATGAAATGTACAAATATATTTAATGGGAGGAGAGAGCGGGAGAATGTTTCCTTTCACTCTTCAAACGCCAACGCATCATCCCTGCCTCTAGTTCTCTCTCTCTCAAACACACACACACACGCACAAATACACCCACTTACTGATGATTGTGCTTATACGCACACCTCCTCGCCTCTGTGGAAGTCAACGGCTCCTCTGCTGCAGCGTGAGACTGGCACAGACATGAGAGGCAGCGTGGGTAAATTAGTCTTCAGGAGAAAGCGAACGGGACAGGTTGCTCGACGCTGAGACGCACTTCTTTAAAGCTGAGAGATAAAACTACGCACATGGTGTATGGCGGCGCAGTCACATCACCTCTCATTTCACAGCGTGAGAAGAGAGTCTGGATCAAAGTGAGAAGATGCCAGGCCTTCACACGAGAGGAGGGAAATTATCTGCCGTACAACGCAGTGGCAGTAAAGTATTATAGCCTTTGGTATATTGACCAAAGGAATCTGTTACCAGCGTGTCTTATTGTTCACTTTGCATTAAATGCTGTGAGCAAAACTGCAGCTTTTATCAACTTAAGCACCTGTTAACTCACTGTGGTGAAGACAACTATGAAACTGTGATATCCTTACAGTCCTTGTCATCTGCATGGTTGAAGAGATTACTTCATAACGTGCAAAAGAAAAACATGTCCTCTGTTAATACAGAGACGGAAAGAATGAATCACTTCAGTTCCCTTCATATCAAAGATTGGGCTTCTATTAACAATTTATAAGGTTAAAAGCTTAGTAAAGACCTGTCTGAGATATCAGACAGCTTTTAATGATGGGAGTTTTTACTCTTCAGGTCGACCATCCGGTGTTAAAAACCTGCTCGTTCATAAAGTTAATATCTCTTCCCATATTTGATGAACCAGCTATTCTGATGGAAAAGCCACAGGGAGACATTTGCGGTTCAGTATCTCGCCCAAGGATAGAGCCTATATTTTGACACGAAGCCGGGATCTAACCACCGGCATCCCGATTAGTGGATGAACAGGTGTACCTCGTGAGCCGCAGCTGCCAAAAATCAGTTCAATTAAATGGATTTTTGCAAGCGAGGTGATAAATAGCAGTAGTAAGTAAATTTCCAATATGTTTTGACTTCTTTTTTCTTTCTTTTTTTAAAAAATTTAAACTTCTGTGATCTTTCACTGTCAAGTAAAATATCTTGAAAGGTGCAATAAATAAGAATTTTAAGACAAAGTTAAAGACATCTTTGTATTGTGTTGTAGAGACATGTCCTGAAGTCACATTAACATACATTACATTACATAACATTTTGTATCTCAGCAGATGATGGTGATGATAAACATCAGGTGATATAGCGCACAATGTTTAAGATGGGAGACGTGTGTGTTCTGCTACGTACCACAAACCTTATTTATGTATGTATTTATTTATTTATTTATTTATTGGTCAAATAAAGTTCTTACATCCATTTTCTTACTAAGCAGAAAAAAGGAAAAAGTTTTTTCCCTTTAAAAACATTCTGGATTCCTCTCATCAAAATCTGCTGACAGACAGACAAACGCTGGCAAAAACATACTTGGCAGAAGTAATTCTAAAAACAATCCATGGCTGCAGCCCTTGTTGTTCTAACAATTGCATTTCCTTCAAACATACCTAAACAAAGCTTAAAGACACACCATTTAAAGCAACTGATAGCAGATATCAGGAAGGGTGTGTGGGGGGGGAAATCTGATCAGATTAATGTGATCTAGCGACACATTTGTTTGTTTTTTTAGAAATTACAAGATGTCTGGATTCTGCGGATCAGTATCGCTGCTTCTTTAGACCTGAAAACATGGTAGAATCTAAAAATGTCTGGCTGTTAAATGAACTCTGAAATCATTTCCTTCCTGAAGTTTGGTGAGAATGTTGGATGTTTGACTCCAGGTAGAACCCAAAACCCACTTTTTGAGAACTTTTGCAGGAAGCAAAGGTGAAGCGATTTGGAGTATGTTTCCATCAGTGTGTATGTGTGTCTGTGCGCCTCAGTGCACATGTCTGTCTGTCTGTCTGTTTTTTGGGATGTGTATGTGTTTCTTGCTTTTTGTATGCTTGAGTTGCAGTAGTTCAGGCAGGCAGCGAGCTGGAGCTCTCATAGTGAATTTGGGCAAACTGGAGTCTGAGAGGCAGTTCAAAGACCACAGGCCCACAGGCAACAACCAGCACTCAGACCGCTGTGTGTGTGTGTGTGTGTGTGTGTGTGTGTGTGTGTGTGTGTGTGTGTGTGTGTGTGTGTGTGTGTGTGTGTGTGTGTGTGTGTGTGTGTGTGTGTGTGTGTGTGTGTGTGTGTGTGTGTGTGTGTGTGTCTGAGGGAGAGAAAGTCTGTTCAGTCTGTATGTGCTTGTTTCTGTCTTGACATGCGCGTTGATTTGCTTGTGTGTGGTTTCGCCTGGATGGTACGCATGCTGATGTGCTTTTATGTTGAAATAGCGTAACTTATATTAACAACTTAGCACAGGACAAACATCACCTGCATTAGCATGGCTATGCCATTTGCTGCAGACGCCCTCAACAGCTGTCCAGGGCTGTGACCCCGCTGTAAGTTATGCACGAACACCGGTGCTAAAGAAAGATCCAAATAATACAATTGAAAGATATTTCCTGCTAATTATTGGGCTAAAATTAATGAGCTAACCTTGGGAGAGAGAGAGGAAGGTGGAGAGGGAAATTATTCATGTTGTGTTTGCATATATGAATATTCAGCAGATAATTATCCCCTGTGAGGAGGGACAAAAATGGCCCAGTGTTTGGATCTGGAGCTAACTTGGTGCCATGAACACATTTAGACTCTTTCTATATCCAATATGTCTGCTCCGGTTTGTCGCTATCTCTTTCTACTTTATCTCTGATCGTCTGTGGGTTTTGAGCAATGCAATAAATCAAATAAAGTATGTTTATTTTAATGAATATGACAAATGGGGGATAATCTTCCTGTTGGAAACATGTCTGATCCCTGATGGAACAGGTTTTGCTCTTAAAAAATAACCTGCTGGTATCATGAATGTAGTTTTTTTTTGCTCTGTTGTTCACACATTCCTTCGCTGAGCCATCACTTCCTTATGCAAACAGAAAAAGTAAGTCACCTCCCTGCTGGTTTGATACAGCAACTTAATATTGAAGCTACTGTATCGAGCAGAGTTTCTGCACCTCAACCAAACCCTCCGCAGCTCGTATTCATACCCAACCCTCTCAACATTGTCTTTCATTCTCGTACTCAGCCTGTTCGCTCTCCCTGCTTCTTCCTCCCATTCCTCCTCTGTGCAGGGTCTTGAGGGGGTCAGTTGTCGCCAGGCTCTATACAGTATTTTCCCCACTGACGCTGAAACCTTTCAGTATTCATCAAGCCTTGCACACATTGTTTCATTATTGCTGAAATAAATGAAAAGCATTTTATTGATAGTGTGGCTCTTGCTTACCCAAACTTATTGCAAAGTAATATAATGTTGCTTACCATAACTTAACCTTTTTAATTTCTCCATCATGAGAGATCATTGCTTGATCTTGGATTTTTGTCTCTTGTTTTTGTCTCTTTTATTTGTTACATCACAGACAACCTTCACAACTGTGTGGTGGGACACTTGGTTGGTGTTATTCAAATAGATGACAAAATATGTGGGAATATATATTAATTCCTATGACTCATTTAAGTGTCTTGCCTTTACATTGTGAGGTGTTTCTGCTGTGGGAAGGAGCAAATAATAGTGCTATTGATGATATAAGTCTTGAAACACTGTTAAAGGCATGAAGGAATAAAAATGGATGTTTCCTTGTTCTAAAAAATGGTTTATGTTTGTTGCATATTAGCATTAAAACAGAAATCATCTGAAACAACAAAATTCCTTTTTTTGAAGTGGTTAGCATTCCTGTAAAGACAAAAAACTTCCACATGATCAAAAGGCAGGCTTTATATTTGGACAAACATGAGTACTACAGTTAGAACAAGGTAACACTGTAAAACTCAGCTTCGTCATGTTACTGTCATTCTACCAGAGTCTAAATTCAGCGTTTGGCAGACACGAGTTTTAGAAAGCTGCTATCGATACCAATACTTTTGGCCCGAGGCTAATAACTCAAACCACTTTTAGCCTGAATACTTTTTGCCATGATCAAACCAAAACAGACTTTCTTGGCGGTGTGGAAATCTGTTGAAATCCCATCTAGAATAAAATGAATCAGACCCTGTCTGTGTGTTTGAAATGTCCTCGTGGTTCATCAGTTTAAAATAACACCTCGTTTTGTGTTTTGTTTGTATTTTGTGGATGTGAAAGTGTTTGTTGATACACACACACATGTGCATCAACAGTGTGTGTGTGTGTGTGTGTGTGTGTGTGTGTGTGTGTGTGTGTGTGTGTGTGTGTGTGTGTGTGTGTGTGTGTGTGTGTGTGTGTGTGTGTGTGTGTGTGTGTGTGGGTGTTTGTGAGGACCTGTGTTTTGCTGCTGGCCTGCTGGTCTGGTCTGTGGTTTCAGGTTGGAGACTCTATTACACATTCTGCTCACAGCACGACTGACCTCTCTCCTTGTGTGTGTTAGACGACAGACTGTGCATATCATATCCGCTGCCCACATTGATTCTTTAGGTTGGCTGAGGAGAACAGTGGCTAATTGAATAGATGAATAATATATTTCTGAATAATAAATGAATGTTTTGTTCTGGTGCCTCTCAGCAAGAGAAAGAAATTACCTCTCAGGTGGGAAGAGCGCTATGTGTGTGTGTGTGTGTGTGTGTGTGTGTGTGTGTGTGTGTGTGTGTGTGTGTGTGTGTGTGTGTGTGTGTGTGTGTGTGTGTGTGTGTGTGTGTGTGTGTGTGTGTGTGTGTGTGTGTGTGTGAGTGTGTGTGTGTGTGGTTTCATTAGCTTCAATGAATTACCATACAGAATGGATAAGTTACTACGTGATCAATGCTATTGCTGAGCAGCAGACTATTGGACACAGAAAGTATTGATCTCTGTAAGCAGATTCACACACACACACACACACACACACAGAGACACACACACTGAGCAGACCGCACTGACCTGCAGCTAATCGGGAGGTTTTGCATGCAGTACAAAGTTGGCATATTCAGATGAAAGCTCTCATGCCTTTGGGCATGCTAACCGATCTGAAATGGTGCATATGGTCCTCAGGATGCCTTCATCTCCTGATATGCTCTTTTCTTCTTCTTCTGTGGTGCTGCCACCACACCGCAGACTCCGCCCATCTGCTACCAGAGGCCCATCAATAAGACATAGACCTGCATACCTCTCTGATCACGGCCTTTCCATGCATGCACATTTCACACAAACACACATGAGCAGTCATTGTTATGGACGTGCCCAACCCAGGTGGGGCTGATTAAGTTTTCATGGATGTCCTCGGGGCGAAACACTTAAGGGTTAACCAGCTTCCTCCAGCAGAATTAAAAGAGTTAAAAGTCTTTCCACCAGTCTCTTATTTCTCACCTCTCCTCACTATCTGCTTCTCTGCCGATTGGTCAGCTGGTAAATAAGTGACGAGGAAGACGTCACTGCCAAATCAAGAAGCGGAACAATTGCTGACAGGATACAAAATTATTCATTTTTGTTCTGTAACGAATATTTTATATGCAACGCAGACACTATACTTAAATAAAGAACGTTTCCTCAGTATCTTCATAGGAGGCAGAATGTGAAACCATGTCAGACAGAAGCGAGGCTACCTTAGAGCAACAGAGAGGCAGACTTTCCTTCCGTGACCTGATGTTGCAGCGACAACATGCTTTTATGAGGTTACATTCTGTTTAAAGCTTCCAGAGCAACTGGATCTCCAAAATGGTGCTAATGGAACCGAAACCAGTGCAAATAAAAATACATTATGGTATGACAGTGAACCTATTTGGTAAAGCCAAATCTCTGCATCAGTAATTAAAAACCTGAGAGTGATGACCAAATACAACCGTTTCTAAAAAGGTTGGGACATTGTGTAAATGAGGATATATTATAAAAATGAAATTTCTTATTTTCAACATTTGATAATTTGTCTTTGTGCTATTTTCAATTAAATATGGGGTTTCAATGTTTTTCAATATGACAAATAATATAGGACAAATTAGCCGTCGCACACTCTTTTAAATCTAATGATTCATCTAATTGAATCACAGATAATATCCGAAAGTCATTACTATTAGACTACTGCAGTATGGATTACTGTATACTGTATACTTAAGACATTTTTATGGTAACATTCTATGTATCCTCAGCACAATGTTGGGTTTATGTGTGTTTAGTTTAAGGTGAGCCAGGAATACTTTTTTCCAGTTTCTAGTCAAATGCTATAAATTTTTATCATGAATAAGTTTGAGTCAATAAAAGGGTGTCGTTAAATTAACAAAAGTATTTAGTGATATCACATATATCATTCTTCCTGCTGAAAATAAAATATGAAAGTTCTCTAAATTTCAGGAAAACCTTTTAATCGTTCTAACAACAATTTTTTTTTTTAAACTAATGTTTCTTTTGAAACGAACAAGAGAGATGTTTCACTCCTAGAGCTTGTCAGGGGGGAGGGTGACGGTGTCGGAGGTGACACAGCTGGGTTTCCGGGGCTGATTCAGCTTTAACACATCTGTCGGTGTTGGGAAACCTCCTCGCGTTGCTCAGATGTGCTGAATCCAGCCAGACATCCCAGACAGACGGGAGCAGACACACAACCACAACCTCACATCAGTCAACTGACACTTTTACTGACGATGAAAACAAGCCGCTGATTGTCAGTCTGGTGTTATTTTTAATTCAAGCCACCCTGACTGAGCAGTGGCTTTCTTCAAATAAACACATACGAGTCTTGAGTTTGTGATTTGATTTTATCCCAGAGCCACATGGGTACGTTTGTGTGCTGCTGATTTATCATTGAACTGGAGAACTGGCTGGACTGTAACATAAGGAGAAAGCAGTGGTGTCTTCTTCTTCTGTATTTGGACACATTTTCAGAGAGCGGATCCGGAAGAGACTGACGAAATTGACCGGAAATGGTTGAGGGCAGCATAGGCCTGCTATACTGCCACCCTCCCATCCTTTCTGGCTTATTAATGCCTTGTTTACCTCTGGAAACAAACAAACTGATCAATCAGGGCCCAGTTAGTGAGAGAGGGAAACACAAACACACACACAGAGAGAGAGAGAGAGAGAGAGAGAGAGAGAGACAACGTGGCCTGGCAGCTTTAAGCAGCTGACACAGAGCAGGAATGACACACTCAAACACACTTACACACACTTGCAAACTGGCATCCAAACACACACAGATGGAAAGGCACAAAAACACACACGTGAACCTACACAATACTGATATGCATCCACACAAACACACTATGGTACACATACATCCACACACAGAGTGACACAGACGTGTAGTGACAGCCACTCTCCTCTGGCAGGGAGTGGCAGGGCTGAAGCCCCCCAGGCAATGGTGCTGCTACTGGGGTGAAAAAAAGAGGCAGACAAAGCCCCCCCCCCCCACCCCCCCCCACCAAATCTCTCTCTACGTCGCCTTTGACTCCCCCATCCACCTTTCCTCACCAACCCCTGTCTGTCAACACTAAATGTGTGCGTACGTGCTTTCCGTTGGAACGATGCTAAATGGCCGATGCCGTCTGCCTCTGAGGCTGCATGTGTCTGGTGTCAACTGTACTTCTGTAGCTTATGTGTGTGTGTTTGTGTGTGTGTGTGTAGGGGGAGCGGTGGAGGGCCTGAGGCGAACGTCCCCAACGCTCAATAATCATTAGTTGTCCAGGTGAGAGGTGCTTGGAGCATGAGCCATCAGCCTACTTCTACCCTTCATGTCCGATCGCCTACTGCTCCATCATACAGCTGTGTGTGTGTTTGTACAGCATGTTTATACAAGCTGTAAGTTCATCCAGGAAAGGAAAGTTCCAAATAAAATCCTTTATAACTCATTTTTTGCCATGTATACAACAACCTTGGTCTTAAGTTAAGTTCTGTCCATCACTCCTGACGGTTATGAGAACATTTGACCCTTTATTGCTGAACCAGGGATGCTGTGACATCACCAAAATGGCATATTCCAAAATATAAGCAATGACAACATTCCCATTTGAACAATAACATCGACAACAACATTCCCATTTGAACAATAACAATGACGACAACATTCCCATTTGAACAATAACAACGGCGACAACATTCCCATTTGAACAATAACAACGACGACAACATTCCCATTTGAACAATAACAACGACGACAACATTCCCATTTGAACAATAACAACGACGACAACATTCCCATTTGAACAATAACAATGACGACAACATTCCCATTTGAACAATAACAACGACGACAACATTCCCATTTGAACAATAACAACGACGACAACATTCCCATTTGAACGATAACAACGACGACAACATTCCCATTTGAACAATAACAACGATGACAACATTCCCATTTGAACAATAGTTTGTGGGTTTTGTTTTGTTGCACTTGCTTGATGTTTGTTTTTGTTTGTGGATGTGAAGTTTTTGATTATGCATAATCATAAATGCATGTGTGCAGCTGTTAACATTTGGGACAATGGTGCATAAGTGAACTGCAGTCTGAAATTGTGCTTAATATACATGGAAAAATCTGAAACCATCTTTTAAATGGCTATGGTAGTGAGTGTCTTTATGCCCATTTATAGTGGTTCTTACAGTGTTAGTTAGCCCTAAAGCCTCATTTAAGCTATGAGATTTTCTGATATCTCATATTAAGTTTTCTTTGCCATGGAGGAAATAAAGCCCCAACAACTAGATAATCCAGCTAAGAGTGTGTGAGCATAAACAGAATGATAAACACACAGAATGAAGGGTGGCTACTCTGTTGTGGTTTATGTGCCTCAAAGGAAATATTTAAAGCTTCAATTTTTTGGGATATACAGTATGTATGTAGCTTTTAAGTAACACAATAAAATCAAGAAAGCACTCAGAGTTTGCAAAGATCAGGCATGGTAGCTGAGTTTCCCCTTTATTATTTTTTTTATTTTAATCACTGCTCATATGCTTACATCATTTTCAAACAGGTGAAACATCAGTTCAAAAGCTGTGTAAGTTTCCCCTGGAATAATAGTCTATATGGACCATTTTAAACTGTGTTAGATTATGTCTGACTTTTATTTTTATGAATGAAAAGGCTTCAAAGATGAAGACTAACTTGGATTTTGACTAATTGTACGTTTGGAAAGTTTTCCCAACAGGACTGTAGTGTTTCTTATAATCATTATTGTCTATAATGATCAGGTCAATACAGTAATATAGGTATATTTTGTGTGTATTCTCATATTTACGGGTCTCCAAGTGATAAATGTGATGCAGAAGTAAGTGTAAAATTATTTAACTGTTTTGTCGATGTGTGTGTCCATGTTTTTCTGGATCAAAGGCTGCAGGTTAGCGGTGAGTGCATGCTTCTATTACTCAATATGCGTCCTCATGGCAGCCTCAAGGATCCCTGGCTATGCACCCTGAGGCTACTGTTACACCTCAAGCAACTAGCCAGTAGAAAGCTAGTGATTTTCAATGAACTGAGCTAAGTCCGCTGATTGCTGATTGTTTCCTTAGTTGTCTCTTTATTTGTTAGGTGAACTTCTGGTCTGAAAATTCTACACGGATTTGCTGCAGATTGTCAGTTTCCATTTTGTCGGTAGCTAGAAAACATGGCTTTCAGATGTAAACATCTGTTTTCTTTAATCCTCTTGGAAAGACAATGATCCAGGGTTAGACTGTTGTATTGAGCTGATGATGATTTTTAATCTAAAATTGGATATGCATGTAAAATGTTATAGACGAGGAACACATTCTTTCTTCATTTGCTGTCTATTAAAAGTGCTTATTTCCCAAGTGTTTTGGAAATAAGGAGGTCAAGCGAATGCAGAAATATTGGCTCCAGCCTCCAAATAAACTTTAGCACTTACTTTCTCGCACCAGTTTGCAGAGTTTCCATTGCTGACTCTTGGACACTGAACAACAACAACCACGTCAACATCTTGAAACATGCAAAAAAAAAAATGCATCAAGAAATGGTAATCATGAAGCTCAAGCTTTAGCTTTAAAGGCAATCCTGATGAGCTTATGGGTAAGGTTTGGTTAGCTTTAGCCACACGGCTTAGCCACAGCTGCTTAAGAGTGAAAGAAAGACTAAGTGTTGCGTCACTCGTTAAACTCAGGAAGTTTTTTACCCTGCTGCTGAGATGTGATGGTATGCTAACATTTCCAGCAAAGGACGGATGAGGTCAGATAATCTAACAGGTTGAAACTGAACCAGGTATTATCTTATTATATGGTCCTATATGTACCGTAAAGTTACATGTTTGCACATACAACTTGTTTTTCAATCTGTTAACCAAATTGATTGATGATTGATTTTGATTTGATTTTGCAGCCAACATCCTGGTTCAAACTTGGCCTCTTGCTCTCCGATATGACTCAGTCGAGCATGGTGACACTCCTCTGCACCATGATTATACATTTACATTTACTCAGCGGGTGATTGGTTCAATTTGACCACAGGCAGCCGCATTGATTTTCGTCTTGTTGATGACTGTACGATGTACAGTTAAAAAGCTTAAGGGGACGTATTGAATCATCCCTGCATCCTTCTTTATTCCCAAATCAAGCCTGTCTTGTTGTTTATTTGTTGGTATTCAAGGTTTAATTGACTCCTCGCCACAGTCGCCACATCTAATCAGGCTGTAACCACCGTGACTCTGAGTTCATCTTCTGTAGCGAGAATTAACAAGCTGAGAGAGTCTGAGTGTGTGTTGGAGTCTATGTGTGACTTGCACAGGGGTGGGCTTGTGTGTGTGTGTGTGTGTGTGTGTGTGTGTGTGTGTGTGTGTGTGTGTGTGTGTGTGTGTGTGTGGGGGGGTAAGTGTCCATGAGAGTATGAGGTTGATTACTTCAGGTTTTAATGTGGTGTGGTCGGCATAGCCTCGGGTCATGCAACAGGCCTATTGTGGGAGGCAAGAGAGAGACAGAGGTTGAGGATAAAATGAAAGTGTGAAGAAGAGAGAGAGAGAGTGTGTGTGTATGTGTGTGTGTATGTGTGTGTGTGTACTGTATATGTGTGTGTATGTTAATGTGTCTAATTAAAGGCGTAGGGGATCATGCTCCGGCACTCAGCTCTAGCAGCCGCCTGACGCAGATATGACCTCAGGCGATGGTCTATCACACACACACACACACACACACACACACACACACACACACACACACACACACACACACACACATAACACACACAACACACACAGAGGGAGAGAGAGAGAGAGAGAGAGCTGCACTTGCAAACAAAGTAATCTACACCCAACAAAACATAAATGCAACACTTTTTCTTTTGCTCCCATTTTCAAAAGTTTTTCAATGAAACACAAAAGACTCATTTTTAAGCACAAAGTCTTTAAATCTGTGTTAAGCTGGCCTCACACTACAGGAGAATCGTGGCAATTTCACCCCGATTCACTCCGACCCGACAATGAGAATCCAGTCAGAAAAGTGGTCTGGAACTATTGGTGGGTTCAGCCCAGATGATCTGGTTGTGTAAGACTTTAACAGACACAGTCGCACAACTTCTGATCTGCTCATGGACAATCGGGGCCAACCTGAGCTTGTTACCATATAGAAGTCTGTTGGTGTTCATGGTTAGAAAAAGAAATACCTACATTTAAAAAAAAATCATTTCTCAAGCATCAGGATGATTTGCTCTCAGCTTATTGATCCCAAAGTTACAATACAAGACATGGATAGAAATGTTATATCACACACCTAACCTCCTCTCTATCGCTCTGAGCTTGAGAGGACAGTCCTCCAGAAACGGCTCACATTGTCTCAGATGGAGATCTTAGAAACACAGACTTAGAGGAGGAGTTTGGAGCTAAATATGCTGTGACAGCCTTCATGTGTGTGTTTCAGGAAGGTGGCGTTGGTGGTGGAAGGGCGAGTTTAGCGAGGGGTGGGGTGAGCTGGAGGGGGAGAGTATGGGGGAGTATTATGGGTGTCAGGGTGCTTGCAGTCTGTCGCCCAAGGCTGTGACTTTACCACACTTCTGCTCTGCTTCAAAAGAACCAAATCTAACTGACGACTGCTGTGATGACTCAGTGTGTGTGTGTGTGTGTGTGTGTGTGTGTGTGTGTGTGTGTGTGTGTGTGTGTGTGTGTATGTGTGTGTGTGTGTGTGTGCAAGCAGTACATACTGTATGTGTGTATCTAAATGACGCTCACAGTGATCTGAAATAGGGATAATGTGCTGTGACACACAGCCTAGTGCGAGGCTCTACTTTGCTCTACTTACTCTACTTCGCTAGCACCCTGGGCTGTGTGTGTGTGAGTGTGTGTGTGTGTGGGTGTGTGTGTGTGTGTGTGTGTGAGTGTGTGTGTGTGGGTGTGTGTGTAACACAGATTGATAGATTGATTGACAGATAGATAAACAGGCCGTGCATACAAACCATGAGTGGATTCTCCTATTGAGTTTTCAGTCTAAGTGAGATGAGCAGTTTTTAGTGTCGATTGACGGAGTGAGTATTATTGAATGTTCAAAATCAGTTAGCAGCTGAACTAATGGAAAACCTTTAGTTAACTAGAGCCCAGGATTAATGAGTGGAGATTCTACAAGGATGAATGCATGAAGCCCAAGTGAAAGTTCAGTCAAGAAGACGATTACTTTGCACACTTAGGCCTGTAGTTGCATCATCCACACCTCTCATGTATGTTCAGTCTTAATTTCCTGCAGTCACTGTCTGGGGCTGTCAATTGAGATATCAGCTGTTCTCATATGCTGGTCACATCCATCCAATACCACAGCGACACACCTTCATTGTGAGCCAATTATCTTGCTGCTGTCTTTTTAAATATGGTTCTCTCTGTGCATCTTGTCCATTCATGCTGCTGTTATGCGTGCCTTCTAATTCCCCATGAACACCCAGTCTTTGTAGGTTCACCAACTTCATCATTTCATCAGCCTCTTCGGCCTAATCTGTCCCAGCAGGGTCATCAGCCACCACCACCACAAATGTCTGGAGTGGTGCAGAATATATGCAGACTGTATATGTTAAGGCCCGTTTATGCTCCCTCTTCATACATAAATGGATACGTCTGTGATACATGTTCTTCATGTGTCCCTACGTATTTGTCTTCAACCATTTCCGGTGGTGTTGTTCGTATCTGTAAGCTCTCCGAAAATGAATGAAAGCAGAAGACATACGGAGGGCTCTGTCCATATCCATATCCGTCTTCAACGTAGAGCGTGAATGGGCCCCTAGCAGCTAATTACTACGAGTGAGGATGAGGAGCTTCGATGTTGTTAAAAGGCTGCAGGGTATCGGTCTGTAGTTTCATGATCAGGACCGTCAGCTGTTTGTGATCATGGAGTGCAGTTGGCTTCTTCAGCAGTAGGTGTGGATGTCCGGATGTCTCTGCCTTTGTGATGTTAACTGGGAGGTTGCTGTTGTCTTTATCTCGGATGTCCTTCCAGTGTGGCTCAGTGTCAGGTCTAGTTGGGTTTTCCAGCTCCTTGCTATTATATACAAATTGCATTTTGTAGCTCTTGTGCTGTATATTGCAAATAAAGATATAATATGATAATATAATCCAATAAATGGCTTGAAACAACACACACACACACACACACACACACACACACACACACACACACACGGTATGGTAATGCCAGGACTATTAGCACTTCTAAGGCACTTCCATGTCATGACATGCTTTCTTCACACACTTCTATCATGTTTATGTGTTTGCTTGCACTGTACCTACAGTATGTTTGTGCATGTGTGAATGTCCAGGTGTAATTTTTCTGTGTGAATGTGCTTTACACATGAAAGGGTGGTAATTTCACGCGTGGTCAGACAGTTGCATTTCAGCTTTAGCCTGGAGTGTAGCAGGAACTCCTTAACTGTTCAATGACTTTAGCTTGAGGCAAGGTCCACCTACACACATATACACACTCAAGCACACGCACCTATGAAATTACACCCATCTACTTGTTCTGCCTCCACACACACACACACACACACACACACTCACACACACAGAGGCGTTTGTTGCTGTAAGGTGTATGTAGTTGCTTTATGCCGGAAGGGAAGATCACTGCTTTGTCTGTTTGATAAAGCTACAACGTCCATCTCCTTCAAAGAGCGCTGCACTGATCTGATGTGAGGCGTGTGTGTTGATGGATTTGACGATTACGCCGCCCAGGGCGCTGAGCAATAAACGGTGATGGGACTAAACTGTAAAACAAGAAAAGGGAAGGAGCATTAACAACTTGATTAAAGAAATTAAAAGGTGGGAAATTTCCTATCATGGAGGTGTACAGCTGCTGATATCAATTCTCAATCCATTACACAACATATTATATACATATAATATACTGCAATAAGAAACATTTTACACTTAATGTAATACTAATAATATAATACTAATAATTTATAAAACAATGTAATAATTCGACTAAAAGTTAAATATTCCCACCATAGTTCCCATGAAGAGTCAGAATACAAAATGTCATGAAACTGATCCAGAACCTGTTCTAATAAGTGTAGAAACTTTTTTGCCAGGAATTATTTATGAGGAAAGGTTGAACTTTTTACAGTCTCATCTGATTAGTCATTTTATTGCATTTCTTCACTACAAATAAGTCCTGTTCTCCTTTTAGAGAAGTTCAGTACCAGTACCAGTTTTTCTAACTTTGTGTTTCCCGTTTTTGTTGTAAAAAAAAACACATTCTAAATGACAAAGTTGGTTCACATACTAGCGGTTTTCTATGCCAAGTTGTATCTAAACCCACAGGCTTTTGTTAAGCTTCCAGGCTTCAACATATTTGCTTCAGCCAGATTTCAATGGACTGTCTTCCTCCACATCCACTGCAATAGAAATGGATGTGATTCCATTATGAAACAATGTTCCCTGGACTTTTGTTACTGAACAAAGCGTCTCTATAAGAGGTGTGTTTGAGGTGTGATCCTGCTTATGAAGAGGAAATGTATCTTCAAGGTGAATGAAGGTGAAATATGAATTCTTGCTGGTCACAATGAGATGGCAAAACAAGTGAAGATCACTGACCCACTGGAAATCCAATAAGACAGTGCTGATATAAAATAGCATTGCATGTAGGACATTTTTTTTTGTATTCCAGACGTCCCTTTCTCCAGCAACACTTTCCAGCTCTTCCTGTGGGATCCAGAGGAGTTCCCAGGCCAGATGAGTTCTGTAATCCCTCCACCAAGTTCTGGTTCTACCCCAGTCCAGAAAAGCTCAAAAGGAGCCAGAAAGCATCCTAACCAAATGCCTGAACCACCACAACTGGTTTCTTTTGACGCGAAGGCTCCGGATGTCCGAGCTCCACATTTATAAGGTCCAGCAACCCTACAGAGGAAGCTCATTTTGTCCCTGATCTCATTTATTTTGGTCACTACCTAGAGCTCATGACCACAGGTGAGGGTTTGAACATAGATAGTGATTGATAAATCTAGAGCTTTGTCTTCCGGCACAGCCTCCTCTTCACTGATGCAACACCTGTATTACTGCTGATTCCGCATCAGATCGCCTGTCCGTCTCATGCTCATGCTCATCCCATCACTCATGAGCAAGACCCCAAGATCCTTTAACTCCTACCTCAGACTTGGAGGTGCTGACTCTCATGCTGGCTGCTTAAGACTCAACTCCAAACCACAGTATCACATCATCTGCAAAGAGAAGAGACGTAATTCTGAGGTTCCCAAACCAGACACTCTCCTCACCTCGACTGTGCCTTGTGATCCTGTCCGTGAATATCACAAACACAATCTGTTACTACTACTACTGTCTTGAATTGACAGCCAAAAATTGAGTGTAAAATCGGTGTGTTGAATCTCCACTATGTTATATATGCAAGGCAAATTTATTTGCAAAGCACCTTTCATTAGAAAGGAAATAGAAATTGCTATAGATATAAAAGTACCACACCTCTGTTGCTGCACCAGCTAATAACTTTCACCTGCTGTCCTAGCTGCCACCACCCTTCCGTCACCACCACTGCACTTATCACTCATCTTCATGTCATGTCTGGTGAACGCTGTGGGATTATCCACCACCACCGGCTCTCTACATGGAAAAGCCAGCAAAGTGGCAGGCATGCGGCATATGTCCTGAAGCAAACTCTGTGCCGCTCCTCAGCCCTTTGTTACAATATCCTCTGTTGCCATTGTTGTCACTGTGGCTTCTTTGCTCTGTGCCCAGTAGCCACATCTGGAGCACCACTGACCACACCCTCAAGGGAGAGAATATATTCTATAACAGCACTGAAAGTAAGGGATGATTTTGAGTTAGGTGCTACAACTACTGAACACTTTAATTATTGAGTGATATTTTCTCTTTATTTAATTGATCATCTATAAATGATAGAAAATAATCATGATAGTGCTCATAGTGATCTTCTAAAGACTTAACATTGTCTGCACAATAGTTAAAAATGCATCAGAAAATGTGTTTAATTTATTTTACCAGTTGTTTCAGCACAGATTCCACTCACATGTTATGTAGCCTATTGATTTTGTTTTGACCAGGCTATATTGGCCTATTGGAAAATCCTGTTAGCTGCTACCTTTAGGTCCTGTTTCCACAGTTTTGGCCCTCATTTCAATCACTTGTGATAACTGAGGTGTCTTATCATGGTTTCATCCTTTCAAATGAAGTCTGATGGGGATGAGAAACATGAACAGTGAGACAGGACCTCTTCTGTCACATTCCAAAATCTCAGCAGTTGAACCAGAATTTCATAATTTTCTGAAAAATCTTTTTTTCAAAATATGGTACAGTACAGATTTTATCTTCTATCTTTTATGCATACAAATACAGAAATTGCAGCAGCAGTCAGCTTTTTTCTTTATTTTTGAGTTTGTCATTCATCATATTAGAAGTGTTCAAAACATGCATTTGATGTCCTATTTTTTTACAATACAATACTTTAACTTCATGTGCATTAAGTGCCAAAATACTACACTATCAACAAGAATCCTTACAGTGACTTTACGCTATTACTGCGTTACATGGAACTGGGACACCAGCCTGCACAGACAAAGACTCTTCATGTTGAATACAGTACTGTATATCCCATTGATCTGTTGCAATTTGAGGTAAAGTTACAAATTGCATTGCAGGTTTAACATGAGACTAGATGTTGTGGCTTCCTCCGTGTTTCTAAAGTGCATGTTTAAGTTAATTCCTGAGCCTAAGCTACTTCCTGTGCTTGACAAGCTGCTGTACGTTTGCTAAGCTGGAGAGACTGTCAGAGAGTCTGGAGACGGGTCCAACACTACTTAGCAAGAGGAAGAGGAGCGCTTCTGATCTCTCAGGATTACGGAGTGTGTGTGCACATGTGTGCATCTGTGCATGTGTGTGTGAGTTCAGGCCCTGGATAGCTTAAGATGGACTGTATATTAGAGGAGAATATTAAGAGTCTCCAGAGTTTCACACCTTCCTCCCCTCTAAAATGTAGCCAGCTAATGAGAGCGAGAGACAGATGTGGAGAGGGCGAAAGAGAAGGAGATGGAAAACACAGACAGTCTGTCTACCCATCTCTGACGTATTGACATGCAGGCCATGTATGAGTGTGTGTGTGTGAGTGTGTAAGTGCATTCATGCAGTAGTAGGCTGCTGGGTTAGAGGATAATTGCCAAACCGTTGGGACCTGAGCTCTGCCCGGCCTGTCAAAGCAGGCGTGACAAAACCTCCAATCAACCCTGCAGCAACGAGAGAGAGAGAAGGAGAGGGAGAGGGAGACAGAGAGAGAGAAGGCTCATTTTAACAGTACTCTATTTGAAAATTATATCATTCGCTAATTCACAGTCTCTGCAAATATATTTTTTTTGTATGCAGGTGTAGGATGCTATCTGTCTACCTATCTATTATCTATCTATCTATCATCTATCGTTCTATCTATCATCTGTCATTCTATCTATCTATCTATCATCTATCTGTCATCTATCTATCCATCCATCCATCCATCGTGACCTTGTGCGATGACTTTGGACCTTTCGACCAATCACTGTCATGGTTGCATTGACAGACCCAGGGCCAAAGAACTGAGCCGTGATTGGACTACAAGCCTCTGAATGAGATACTGTGCACATCTGGATGTATGCTGTACACATATGCACGCACACACAGTTACACACACACAATACACATTCTCTGTGTGTGTTACAGCACATTCTCTTACACATGTAAGCATTACATGATATAAGTACACACACGTGCACAAATAGATCAATGCACCCATGATCACATGCACAGACAGCACATATGCAGACCTGGACCATGCACACGCAAAGTGGCACACACACACACACACACAAACGCATACAGTACACACACACACGTATTGCCTGTGGTACTAACTGAGTCCTGTGGTTATTACTGTAGTGCCGCTAGGCTGATGGTTTAGGGCTAGCCACCCCTCTCTTGTCTCAAAAAACACACACACACACACACCACCACACGAAGGCACACACATAGTCACACGTGCACGTGTACTGAAAACACACACAGGTTGTGGATGTCACCCACTCTCAGGGGTGACGCTGACACTGGGTTTCTTCCCAAAGTGCTGCAGGGGAAACCTGAGGAGAGAGGGTAAGAGAGGGGGGTGGCAGCCAACAGAGTTCCTGAAACGATAAAATGCCACAGTGCACATGATGATGTATCCAAATCACATGAGGGACAGATTAAGTGAAACAAACTGGGGTTTGCTCAGGTCAGTTTACACCTCCCTCACTTAAAGAATGGTTCTCAGCAGTGGATCAGAACCAACCTCTGACGGCTCTCACAGGAAAAAAGAAAACCCAAGAACTATTTTCAGCTTTAGTTTTCATGACCCAGACAGAGGTGTGAGACTCGTGGGGGGGTTTTTAAAAACTTTTTTTTTACCACTTCAGGACATTTAAGGATTCATCAGGTTTTTCTATAAGGCTGTTGTTGCAGGGAAAACCTTATTTATCCCTAATGAATGATAATAATTTCTTATTTATGTAGCTTTCATTTAAAAGTATTTAGCATTCATCTGGAGTTGTATTTCAGGCCACATACAGTATATAAGTCTCCACTTAGCTCTGTTCTGGTCTCTTTAACACGTAAGGGAAATGCTATTATTAACTTTCACATTAAGATCGAACCAAAAAACAGCTGACTTGTGCCTGTAAAACCCAAAAATGATGAGCTGACACTAAAACATTCTGTACAGCTGAGAGGAGCTACAAGACAAGTGATCCTCCTCACTTTGGGTGGCATCTTTCACATTTTAAAATATGGAGTAGTTTTAAAATAAGACAAAGTTTGCGATTTTTGAGCTATACAGCAATAACTGTTACAAATCATGTTTTTCATCCATTTATATTATTATTATTTTATTATTTAGAAATATCATGTTTACAGCTTAGACATTACAAGAATATGAGAACGTTAGCAGAAGCTAAACCTACTAGAAACATCAGTGTAACTAAAAAAAAGTATTCACCCCACCTCCAGCAAAACAAAGAGTAAATTGTAAAGGGACATAAATTATCAAAAATTGAAATGAAAATTTTAGATTTAATTTAGATTTAATTGAATTAGATTGTTTTTAGCCACTTTTTATTAGATATTTTTCCTTTTAGGCTGCCAAAACCTTTATGACGCCATAATTTAGAAGTTAAACAAAAGAAAATTTTAAGGGGGGGAAACACATGCTCATTGATTAAATCAACTTGACGCCGTTTTCATTTTCTGACTACCTGTTTCACTCACAAGTAAAGTCAGCCATTCAGATTTCTCTTCATATATATGTAACTAAACCAAATAAGTGAATAAATCACCTGAAAATGTCAGCAGCAGCCTGTTGTCACTGGAAGCAGGCAGGACATTTTAAGAATGTGCAAAATGGTTGTGAGAGGCAGAGAAAAGTTTAATTTGAATTAGTCTGAATTGAGCATTTTGTTGCTGTCAGGCTCGAAATGAGTGTGTGTGCGTGTGCGTGTGTGTGCGTGTGCGTGTGTGTGTGTGTGTGTGTGTGTGTGTGTGTGTGTGTGTGTGTGTGTGTGTGTGTGTGTGTGTGTGTGAGAGTGTGTGGACTGAGGTCACCTTCCCCTGCTCTACACCAGGGAGTGTGTGTTCACAGGGTGTCTGTGTTGAGGGGATCGGGGTGAATACAGAGTGGAGCCACACTGGGAATAAGCTGTCAGATGAAACACTGAGGAACTACTGAGAGACACTAAAAGAGAGAGAGAGAGAGAGAGAGAGAGAGAGAGAGTCTACATGTGTGTATGAGTGTCTGCATACATGCCTCTGTGTTTGTGTGCGTTTGGATGAATGTGCAGTGCCACCCTGTGTGTGTGCGCATGCGGGCATTCACGTCCTTGTGTCCCCAATGTGTGTGTATGCCTGTGCTTCTGTTAGGATGTGTGTATTTTTACCTGTCTGTGTATGGGTCTAGGTAGTAGACTCTGTGTGTGTGTGTGTGTGTGTGTGTGTGTGTGTGTGTGTGTGTGTGTGTGTGTGTGTGTGTGTGTGTGTGTGTGTGTGTGTGTGTTTTGTGTGTGCAGAGTCCAGGGGAGCTGTAGTTGAAAGGGAAAGCCCTCGCTCTCTACAGACTGACTTAGGATTCTCTCTGCCTTCCCTAGAGTTCACTGCAGCAGCCTGCACACTGGACTCTCTATCCACACACACACACACACACACACACACACACACACACACACACACACACACACACACACACACACACGTAATATCTACCTTTTAAGCGTCTCACACACACTTTCAGCCTCTCCAGTCGAACCGTGCACTCCTGAACTTTGTTACTTTGAGTTTGTGCGAGTTCAGTTGGTTCCGAGGATGGAGGTGCTTTTAAATGCAGCGTACACACACACACACACACACACACACACACACACACACACACACACACACACACACACACACACACACACACACACACACAAACTCACAGACACAACTTCTAGAAGTCCTCGGCCAACACTGACCAGCACACGTTAAAGTAGCAACAAGGCGAAGGAGGAGGATGACGAGGATGGGAGGTCCAGACTCTCAGTGATTAATGCAGCATTGCTTTGAGCTTCTTTAGACTTTAATTAGACTTCTGCTTCAGAGTGTCGTCTCAGATCACAGAATAATGGACTTTCAATACTGACATCAGTTCAAAACAATCTTCACAGTCTTAAAACTTCTTCTTCATGCTTTCAATGAGAAACTTCATTTCTGCATGAGTTCAGTTGCAGAGATAATAAGATTAAGACTTAATTCTATTTGGATGAACTGTAAAAGTAAATTAGTGACACAAATAATCACCATAATCTAAATCCATCTTGGTTAGGTGTCTATTTGGGGATTCCAGTTAAGATCTGTTCTATTCCTGGTGGTAATTTCCAGCCTTTTAGTGATAGTGAGGAATGTAAAACATAAGTTCTTTGTTTAAGCTCTTTGATGACAATTTTTATTCTTACATGTAATTGTTAAGTTATTTCTATGAAGACCAAAATCAATACATCCTACAGTATATATAATCCATTTTATATACTGACTCTTGTGGTTTGCAGTTTTCAAAGTTAGTCTGCAAACAGTGTGCTCTCTAAAGCATTTTACTGATAGGAAATTACATAAGACTTAGAATGATAGAGATAAAACTGGGATGTTCTCTGAAGTAACCGTACCGTTGATGTGTAGATTAGTGTCTATCAACGAAACACTCAGAAATCAAATGTTTTTAGTCTTCATGGGGACAGGTTTGAGTTTGCTTTGCTACAATTTCCACTACAAACTCAAATCCTGCTTAGAATTATGACATAGTGGGGGTGTTTTACCTAAATCGATGAATCTGATATCTTTTTTCAAAAAGTTTTTTTGTTACTATTTTGTCTACAACTTTTTATGATACTGTTTCAGCCAGATCTTCCTTGGAGGTTAGTTTTCAGGTGAATAAGACAAAACAAAGGTGAATTCATTTTATGGACACATAAGGCAAACTCAGCATCCTCTTTTAAATCCTCTTATGATGCACTTTTATCACATGGCTTTTTCCTGACCGTTGTTTTAACCATTTTACCTTGACTTAATCATGGTGTGGGATCTTACTTATTTATTTTATTTGTTCATACTGTTTGTTTTAATTGCTTTTTGTTTGAATTGCAAAGCTCTTTGTAAGTTTGTTTTTGATGGGTGCTATATAAATAAAGTTATATCATTATTATTATTACTTAATAGTAATTTTGCTTGAAATGCCCATCCCTACTTCATCCAGACGTCGCTGATGAAAGTAAAAGAAATGTTCTGGAATTAGACTTCATTTCACTACTTGGAGAGTTGCTATTGATTAAGATGACTTACTGGAAAATTTTAAATGACCTTCCTTGTGAGATACTCCTTCTAACATCCTGTAATTACAATATAATTATTCCTCAACCATCATTAGTTTTGTGTATTAATTTCCTGAGCGCTGACAGATCATTTCCATGTTTCTGTACATACATGAGAAATGCCATTATTTAGTATTCCAGACATTTTTTTTCTAAGATTTGCATGCAGGATGTGAAAACCTACCATCTCTCCAGCTCCACAGTCACAGTGATCCTGCCGTGCTGTAAGTAAGGCACAGCTTGAACTGCACTGTTAGGAAGTTGTTGGTTATTATCAGCACGCTGATGTGAGAGAAAGAGAGCAGTATGGTAATGGCATGGCAATGAGAAAATGTGTGCATGTGTCCCTCAGGTAAAAACAGGGGAACATGGAATCAAATCTGAGCCAACATCCTGAGATTGTTCCTGTTGATAAATTGATATCATTAAATATAAATGCCAAGTGTTTCATTCGCTGCCGCCGCGGGCTTGGAGCACCGAACAGGAATGCTTTGAATTCAAGGCTGGAAATTTCCCCCAAATCATCAAATCTGACAACAAAGGAAAACTCAAATAGACTCCCTTAATGAGTTAAACACACATGTGCACACACACACACACACACACACACACGCCTACACACACTAGTGTTCTTGATCTAATGAGTCTTTAAACCATCTTCCTTATCATCTGTCTCCTCCCGACACACAACACAGTCGCACACACACTTTTTGTATGATCAATCCACATCAAACAGTAACTCATTTAAATATTCATATAGGTGTTAGAAGACGGTTGGTCGGCCTCTCACTCCCCCCCCCCCCCCTCCCTCCCCCGTGTCTCTTTCTCTCTCCAGGTATATTAATAATTCCCCCTGTCTCTCCACCACACAGAGTTGGAGGTTTTTCCCTTCAGACAAAGTTTCTAGAAGTTTCTATAAATTAATAAGAGTGTGTTCTCTGTGAAGCCGGCAGCTTTGAACCCAGCGTATTGATCTTGCAGGTGAGTCGGCCGTGCCGGATCACGACTTCAAACAGAATCCAATGTTCCTGTGAAGAGGCTGGCCCAGCCCAGAACAATATACCTTTATTACCCCTCCATATGACTGGTCCAATCTGAGGGTGAAGGGGGAGGGACAGACAGGAGGTACCTGTGCGTGGTGGACGGGGTTAACGTGGCTGAGGTCGGATTTTGATCATAGTGGTTTTTGAGGGGAGCCGTGGTTATTGGATGTGATTGAGATGCTGAATTAATCAGAGTTTCCAGGTGGACAGGCTGATGCTGAGGCTCAATGTTTATGTCATTTATATTACAAGTCAGATCTGCTCCAGCTTTGCTCTAATGGATGTGATGCAGTTTGTGGTCATTCGAAAGCTGCTGCTGGCTGTTAGTGAGAGGACGTCTGTGCAAAATGTTATATTTTACATTCCACACAAGCATAAAAACACTTTGGTTTATTCTATTCTATTCTATTCTATTATTCCAAGACAAATTCATGTGGGCAATATGGTTACAACAGTGTGTGATTTTTGTGGTACAATAAACGTCTTAGATCATATCACATTTTCACCGTATACCGTATGTTATACAGTTATTAATAGCATTATTATCACAGTATAGCAGTGGAAGAAAATATTTGCAGACAGAAATTTTAACATTTATTATCAGTATTATTATTATTAACATTGACATTGCTTTTTACTGTATGGAAATGTATGTGTCCTATACTGTAGCTAAGAAAGATGGGAAATCTGAATTTTTAGAGTCTGCATTATTTCAAAAGCTCTGAGCTGGAATTAAGAATCAATTACAACAAAATAAAAACTATGTTGCATTTTCTGCAGCCTCCTGTAGCAGCTTTTATTAATGTTTGCACCTCATTTAGTAGTTAATAGTGAAGTTTTGATGTACAGTATGTGTGAGACACAGTTTGAATGCAGGTTGCTCTCTGAATGTATTCTGTTACAGCTGTTACCTTTGTCATCAGTAAAGTGGACACATGGTACACATAGTAATATCCCAGAGGGTGCATAGATCATATAACCTTAACACCTTAGCACTCTTGAACTTTTTATATTCACAGTATGATTCGGTCCAGACTGTAAAGATGTCTTTGAAATAATTACGTCATATTGAATGTTGTATTGTTCTAGTTAGGATGAGTAAATAAAATTAATTCAGGCTCATCTGAGTAGATAAATTTCCTGATGAACAACTAAAAGAAGTTTGTAGTGTAATAATTTGAAAAGTGCATTTCAATTGATTTTTTAAAAAAAACACACGTCTATTTTCACTTTGCAGACAAACATACAGACGACCTGAATTCTGTCACTATTCAACCTTTATGTGTATGTATGTGTGTGTCTGTGTGTGTGTGTGTGTGACCGTGTAAGCATGTATGAGTCAGACAGAGGCTGTGTAAGTGCTGATTAGCGATTAGCAGGTCTTGAGGCTGACGGCAGAGCTGATCAGTATTTCCTCTGTGTTGAAGCTTTAGGGAACAAATCCCAAACATTAACCCGGCTCTCATCTGCCTGGCAGAGCGCTTGCAGCAGCCTGCCAGCCATAGGTCGTACAACCAGCAACAACCGCAAGCTAAAGCATGTGAATCCTCCTCTGACATTGCCTCATTGTTGTCTCATTTCAAATCAAAACCACATTTGATCATTTTCGAGCCTCTAATGTTGCTCTCGACATCAAGGTTGATGGGCTGTGACATGCGCTATTTATTTAAGAAATAGTCCAAAGTTTGTCACACTACGCTTGACAAAAATGACATTTAAGTAGTACCCCTTGAGGGAGAAGTAGGTGAATTCCTACAGCTCTATAAAAAGTGTAATCCCCTAGAAGAGCAATAACTGGAGTAAAATGTTCCTTTTAAGAGCTGACGTGTCTCTCACAAGACACCAGAGGAATTCTGACACATAATTGTTCTGACTTTGGCTTTCATTCATATGGAGGGCACTGAAGGTGTCACCACTGAATGTGGGTGTTGAGCTGAGACCTAAGATTGTCTCTGGAGTGCTCGAACCCCGAAGTCTTCGTGGTTTCCCACTGATAGTGACCAGTTCATCATTTCAGACATCATTTGTGATGCAGATTCCTTTATTGAAGTACAGAAAATTAGCTGTGAGCAACCCGACCACCAGAGGACGGCTCTGAAAGGTTTTTAACAGGTTCTGTGATGCGTTTGAGGCCATCAGTCCGGTCAACATGGGACAAATTAAGTACAAGTAATAAAATAATCTCATGACTTTTAGTTTGTGTTCACTGAAACCACCAATTCCCTCGCCGTGATCTCTCCGTGTGTCCTCCTAATGGTTCTCTCTGAAGGTTTGTTCCTGAAGATTTCTTATTAGGTTATCTGTTTTTTGACCTTGCCTGTTTTTTTTAAATTATGTTTTCTTAGTGCATCATTTCTTGTTGGATTGTACTTTGTTGGACTGTATAGTCTGCATAGACTTCTAGCCTTCAGCTACTCATCGTGTCTATTTCTGTTGAGATCCCCTGTAAATTTATTAAAGTTATCATTCAATTCATCCCACTGAACTCTCTGCCTTCCTTGTCTGTCAAACCCTGTTTAAACCCTGAATAGAAGTCCAGTTGCTTCAGATCCAACCTTCAAGGATCACTTGTTTTATACAGAAGTTAATTTGATGCTGTTACTTCCTGAACTTGTTTGACCAGGTATCACTAAGATGCTGATTGTGCGAGCAGTTGTTGAGAAAATATGGCCGATGTTATGGTATTGTTTATATTTTGGATATCTGTTTGTTGGTATTATATTTTATATTTACACTCCTTGTGTTTTTTTTCTACTTTGCACTGCAATTGTTGCAAAAACTGTTCCCTCAGGATAAATAATGTTATATCTTATCTTGCGCTGTATCTTGAAACAAAAAATAATTCCACAAGGACTCTGAAGTCTTCATCCAAACCCCTTGAATTATCCTAATTTATTACAACTCATGTTGTCCAGACTTTTTTCCATACAGGTGTTATGAATGTTGAAAAATCTTTTCCTATTTTCTTATTTTATTTTAGTACAGTTTCAGTTTTTTCAAATAATTTAGTTACATGCTGTTTGTAAATGTTCAGAAAATGATGATCGGAATTCATTTTTTGTCAGTGTAGTCTTCCCATAGGCAGCCCGGTGTGGTGTGACAGGTGACGGGCTGGAGTCTTATTGGTGGTGACACGTGCCAGTCATCAGAAGAAGCCCCGCCCACTGTGGCCAGACCTTGCTGAGCCAGTGGAGCTGCTGTCAGCTACTCATCACTCAGTCCTTTTCATGTTTGCCTTTTTCTGTGTTTGTGTATGAACAAGAAAAGACATTCCAGTATAGTTCACACACACCTATACCCACACACACACACACACACACACACGCACACAAACACAGACAACAATAAGGCTCCCTCGTCTTATTGCTGCTGTGCACGTGTGTTTCTATTCCATGTGCATGTGCACACACACGCGCCAATCCATCCAGCAGCCCCTATGTTGTCTGCCAGGAGGGCAACATCAAACAACTCTAGCTGTGGGCATGAGGAGCCAGGAGAGTGAGGGCCTGTGGAGTGAAGACTGGGCCTGCAGGGGCAGCTGGAAAGTCAATTGGCCACAGGGAGCCTGGAGAACGAGGTGGGCCTGCGTAGCGAGGAGTGCTTTACCGTAGAGAGAGGTACAGGTCCATCAAAAGAGGCTGAAGGTGGTCCTGGAGAAGGCGGTGGGTCTGAGGAGTAAAGCGAGGGTCCATTAAAAAGAAGGTGAACCTGGAGATGACGTCAGCCCTACAGCACATGAAGCAATGATGAAAAGAAGAATTTAAAGATAGGAAGTAAAGTGAATCTGGAAACATGAAGTCCCTCTGTGTAAGAATGTTTTGATGAAGTTTCCCTGAGCCCTACAGTCGTCATAGTGACGCTCTGGAATCAGCTGTTGCCCTCAGAGACAAGTTGATGTGTTGCATTTTCCTGTTTCACCTTGAAGCTTTAAGAATAGCCCATCAGACAGACAGAGAACATTCTGGTTGCTGTAAACCATACATTTCCTGCATGAGACGATGTCCTTTTTATTGGCTGCAGGCAGAGGAGGGGGGAGGGCCTGCAGGAGGCGGTGGATGGTGGGCAGGAGAGCAGGAGGAGGTGGTGGGAGGTGGGCAGGAAAACACAGGACTGCCGCTGTTGCCTCTGAGGCAGAGATCGGCTTCTTGCTCTCATCTGCCCATCAGAGCCCTCCTCTGAGCCGCCAATCAAAATGATGGACGGCTGCGAGTGGATGGAGGAGAGAGGTTTGAAGGGAACGCCTCGTTTGCTCTGTGTTATCTGTGATTTATCTCTGTCTGTGTCTAAAAGAAAACTGCTGTCTGTAGCCATGACTTCTGCAATCACACTTGACGGACGGGTCATTAAAAACTCTGTTTGCATCAAAATGTTTAAGGTTTTTCCTTGTTGCTAAAAGCCGACTAGTGCAAGTTCAAACATCACAGAGCTAACTCAAAGCTCAGCTCACACAGATTAAAATGTTGGTTTGTTTGTCTGTTAGCAGGATTATATAAGAAATACTTTATGGATTTCCATTCCATAATGGTGGGGTTGGGCAACTGTGCACTTTATGTAGTCCTATGTTTTGCATATATTGTCTTAAACTGTGCACCTTATGTAGTCCTATGTTGTGCACATATTGTCTTAAATTGTGCACTTTATGTAGTCCTATGTTTTGCACATATTGTCTTAAACTGCACTTTATGTAGTCCTATGTTTTGCATATATTGTCTTAAACTGTGCACCTTATGTGGTCCTATGTTGTGCACATATTGTCTTAAACTGTGCACTTTATGTAGTCCTATGTTTTGCACATATTGTCTTAAACTGTGCACTTTATGTAGTCCTATGTTTTGCATATATTGTCTTAAACTGTGCACTTTATGTAGTCCCATGTTTTGCACATATTGTCTTAAACTGTGCACTTTATGTAGTCCCATGTTTTGCACATATTGTCTTAAACTGTGCACTTTATGTAGTTTTATGTTTTGCACATATTGCCTTAAACTGTGCACCTTATGTAGTCCTGTGTTTTGCACATATTGTCTTAAACTCTGCACTTTTTGTATTACAAATATTATCTTATGAAACAATAGAAACTGGGTTTAATTTTCAAATTCCTTTGTTTACCATCTGGCTTGCAATGGATCGACTAATGATACTGTAATTAGTGAAAAATGAATGTGTGTGTGTGTAGGATCAGTATTCTAATGAGGACAGACAAAAGAAGTCTGTAGCTCAGAGCCACTTGGAAAGAGTAGCTGAGCATCAGAGAATGAAAGCGAGAGAGGGGAATCAGCTCGTTGGGGGTTAGGGAGGGTTCAGGCTGGTGGCAGTCAGTGCCTCAGGCAGGGTTTTGGGGTCAGGCCCCTCCAGACGGCCACACCAGCCCCCTGGGCCCAGAGAAGGGGGACACCAGGACCATAGCGGCCAAAGGGGGGCTCTCAATTAGGGCAGCGTTCAAAATTTTTGCCTGGTGCTTCAGAAGAGAAGGCCACCTGATATCTATACACCTCAAAGATCCTCCTCCACCGCCTCCACCCTGCTGAGTGCATCTGATTGACATACTCAAGGGTTTGAAGAATTTCAGAAGGCTTAAAATGACGCTCATATTTAGTTATGTGACTTTTTTATTTAATATCTTTTAAAGTCAAATTCCTTCAAAAATATTCTCTCCCCAAAATTTAAAAACAGTTAAAAAGGGAAAAAATAGGATAAAATCCATTGTAAAAAATTATCCTCATATTTTCACTGATGATCTGTGTTCAAATACACAAAGTCACAGACAATCATGCTGTTTTTGAGAATATTTAAAATCAAGGATATATTCAGGACTTATTCTAAGTGAGTCAGACTGACCAGGTAATCATATAAATTTGTCATCAAAGTTTTACTGCAATTGCACAAACCATATATAAATATATGGTTTGTATATACCATATATAAATACTTATAGTTCATTATAAATAATGAACTATAAGTTTAGATGGTACAGATGTCCAAACAGAAATTTTCTTCATCCTTTGTTTTGGCCGGTGTGTTTTGGTCTCTGAGGTGCTGCTGTGTGTTTATTTGTTGCCGGCCAGTTTCACACACAGTTGAATAATTAGCGGTAGCATTAGCAGGCTTAACATGTCAGCCGCTGCTCCACAATACTCTCAGAGAGAGCCCTGTTGAAAATAAAATGTATAATACTATGTCTCTATATGTCTGTGTCTCTCTTTCCGTGTTTGTGCAACATTATCTGTGTCATTGGAAAATGCACCTAACTGACAGGCAGCAAACATTTTGACTATTTCATTTTTCTCTCCGTTCACTCTCTGTTCTGAGACACAGGGAGACATTCAAGAGCCGTTAGGAATTTCACTCTTGCAGGAGATTTTGTGTAATTAATTGGTTCTTCTGGGGGTCAAGTGGTTTCATCTCATTTCAGTCGCCTTGTACATCAAGCAGCCGTGTCTGCACCTGTTTCATGCTCTCAGCAGCTGCCAACTGGGCCTCCCAAACCACTATTGATCCCATCAGATCACGCACACAAACGCACACTCGCCTGTATGAACAAGTTTCAAATGCTTTATTTGTATCTGCTAATTAAATTTGCCAGAGCTAGCCTTGAATATTATAGACGTTCAACAGGGTTTATTTTTAATGTGTTTTTTAGTTATCTAGTAGCTGCTGCCTCAGTAACCAGTCTTTAAACATCCTGAGTCAGATTTAAAGTAACACAAGATAAATATTATAAGTACATCAGAGACTTTTTGCAAGTTTATTTAGTGTAAATCGATGTTTCTTGTTATGTCATACAGGGTTAGTACCATAAATACAGATGTAGTAGATGGAGTGTTTTTTTGATATGCATATTTTATTTGGATGTGCTAAGATGTTTTTGCCTTTTATTTGATAGTGAAGGTAGAATTGTGAGAGCACAGACAGGACACATAAAACTTTTTCCAGCGCTAAACTTGAACCATGGATGCAGTGATCATGTGATCTGCACACAACAGCCCTTTTTCTGTTTCACATTAAAATCTTTAAGCTGGTTCAAGGGGAGCAATCCTGTCTTAGGAAGGCTTTTTATTATGAAACGTCTGCAGGAAGTGTGACGTTTCAATAAAAGTAACTATATAATGACAAAAAGCACAATCATTTTAATGGATGACTGCAATATTTCAGCAATAGAGAAATTGGCACAACATGATTGTGTTACTGTGTTGGTTGATTTTGCAGGATTTCCAATATACAAGGCAGTAAATGGCAGATTTCAACTTTATAGTTGTCTGTGCAGGTAAATAGTCAGATAAACATTGTTCAAAGACACTTTAAGATAAATAAAAATGTGCACACACACACACACTCTCACACCTTACATCCATATGCTCACAAGTACTCTGAACAAGAGGGGGAGGCAGGGGAGAGCGGGAGGGAGGGGTTGGCTGTCCCACAGCAGACACTTGCAGCTCAGGACTCCTCATGCTGAAGAGAAGCTTTTGTTGAGCACTTGACAAAACTCACCCTGGAGGTTAAAGGTTAAGAGAGGCAACTTCCGACCCGCCCTTCGCCTTCCAGAATTCCACAGTTTGCAGGCATTCCTCCGGAATAATTGATCCCGGACTTAAAGGGGGTCATGTTTTAAGTTTAGGTGTGTTATTTGACTTTAACACTTAATTATATCCTCTAATAAGGGACTCTACGAGATGAGCATTAGGCTGCCCTTCTAATAACTTTGGTTTTATGTGTAAAAATTAAAACATTACACAGACTGTTACAAATGCGTCTACATGAATGTTTGTTCAATATTGTAATGAACAAATAATGAGCAGACTCCATAATGCAAATTTGATTTTTCTCTGAATCCAATATTTCTGAGAAAAATGAACTCCCTCAGAGCTGTGTTTACTCTCAACAGCGAGAAAACGAACTGGCATTAAGAGGAATAACATGGAGGAGAGCAGAGAGTAGACCTTAATTTAACCCCAAAGGGAAAGTTGCCAGTACTCATGAAAAAAATAACAAAACAAAGACTGACTTTAACTCAAAAACATGTTTTTTTTCATCAGGTTAAAACTTTCTAAATGACAAATATGGGGATTTTTACTCTTTTAAATTTGGTCAAACCCTTAAAAGCTTCTCAGGCTTTCTGTTTCTCAGTTTCTCCTCCAAACGTTTAAGAGATCTTGTTAAATTCCTGAGACAGTTTTCCATCCAGCAGGAATAATCTGAATAATCTAGCCAGTAGTGTGTGAACATTCAACTATTTAGTAATAGCTACAACACACACACACACACACACACACAAAAAAGTCACACCTGCAGCAGACAGTCACAAACTTGGTAGCCTTTCCTCTAGGTAGCCTTTAGATCCTGAATATGAGCAAAACCAGGATAAGAATCAAAACTGATGTGTGTTTATGTACTCAGAGGAAACTCAAAGGAAACACTGGACACTCTGCTTGACTAAAGCGACTTCTAAACAGTGTAGATGTTGAAGAAGACAACGACACAGATAATAAACCGAGCTTAAAACACCAACTGTCTGGATAAAAGAAACGTTTCAATCTGTGGGCTTTTGCACTTTTTGCAGGGCATTGATGTACCTAAATGGCCTGCAGTGGACTGTGAGTTCTAGTGCAAAGCATTCTGGGATGCCATGCGAGTCTCTCTCTGAGGAGAAACTCTTAAATTAGAGATTTTCAGGACACTGTCACACACACCCACACACAAACATGCCGGCGTGGAAAAACAGCGCAACGCGTTTTAAAGCTCATCTGCAAACTGATTCTGTCAGGGAGACTTAGTGACGTGCGGCTGCCTCCTACAGCTTTCCTCCATAACGGCGCCGGTTGGCATCGGCATTGTGCTGTCCACCGGGGGGGAGGAGAGGCGGGGGGGGGGGGGGCTCTAAATAGAGTCTCCCTCGGTTAAATATTAACACTTGCCTTCCTCTGACAGAGAGGCAGCCCGCCATGTCGCCTCCCATCCCCACCACAGGGAGATGCAACACAGCATAGCACTCAACCACGCACAGAACACATGGACACAACACAGAAAACACAGAAATAAAGTTATGTATTCGCTTTGAATTGGCTGATGGTGTTTTTCTAATATTGTAGAAACTTTTTAAAATATTTTTTTCTTTTCACAATCACCAAGTGACCCTCTGTTTTTTGTCAACAGAGAACCAAGTGCAATGCTCTGCTAGTATTTTTGCAGTTTTGAAGTACTTTCCTGTTAAAACTTTTAGTCAATTTCTCCACAAACACTGAAGGACAGATCTTCTGAAGCAGCCGTCAAGCCGACAATAAACATCTCCATTAAAAATCCAGGCGGCAGGGTGAGAGATGTTTCACTGCAGGTTTTTACTGGCCTACAATATCAGTGTTACCGCTCACACACGTACAAAACACACACACTTAGCATAACCAGTGGGAGCGGTAGCCTTGAGCAAGCAGAGTGTGTGTGTGTGTGTGTGTGTGTGTGTGTGTGTGTGTGTGTGTGTGTGTGTGTGTGTGTGTGTGTGTGTGTGTGTGTGTGTGGAAGTGACAGATGATCATCCTCATTAGTGGAGGGAAAAAGAAAGAGGAGGCATTGACTTATCTGACAAGTCAACGAAAAGCAATGTGTTCAATATGACCTTCCACATTAGAGACCTATTGGATGCACACTGTCTTTTTATAAATGATGAAGATCCATAAGTGTGTAGAGAAATGCTGTCAGCTCAGTATCTCTAGGTATTATGATCATGTTGGATGCTGTAGCGCATTATTTATAGAGTGAATATTCACACCCTGTGCAGGACGTCCTGTGTCTTATATAGTAATAATAATAATAATAATAATAATCTTTATTTATATAGCACCTTTAAAAACAGCTGTTTACTTTGACAGACAAAACAAAGACAGGAAACTCAAGGTAACATGACGACTCTAAGCGCAAAACCATATAGCCAAACGAGATTTGAGACAGAGTTGAAAGATTTAAAATAGAGGATAAATTAAAAGAAAAATGTTTTTTTTAATAAAAATTCAGGATATGTAGTGAAGCTGAAAATAAAGATGGAGGTCAGGGTCGATGAGGTGGATGAACACGTGTCCAGTTTTTATGCTGATCATTCAAACCCATGTCCCAATCAAACAATAATGTTTGCTTTTAAAAGCAGAAATATTACCACAATCTGTCCTTATCCTATCCCAGTCTATTAACTTTATCTTAATATTTTATATGACGATCTGGATCTTTCCCTAAACTGCAAAAATAGAGTATGAATAACATTTTTAGATTTATTTGCATAGGACATAATGCAGAATATTGCAGGATATGGTTCTATTATTATCATGGTTATATTATTATTATTATTATTATGTTTTTATTAATATATTAGGGTTGTGATGTGTTGTTGGAAATGCCAATGTTGGAACTAAACAAACTTTTAAAGCACTGAAATGTGTAACAGCTGCTCTACATGAGATTTGGGTGACACCTGTCGTCATTCACAGCTAGACTCTGCATCCATTTGGTGAATCAGGACCTAAATAACCTCCTCAAAGTAATCAATATTGCTTTTTATATGAGATAATAATCTCTGCATGAATGGAATTTCATTCATTTTCTTACATTCCTTCTCTGCTTTGCATCCCTGTAGAAGGTTTCCTTTGTTTCTTTGAGATACAACGGAGAGCTACTAAAAGGACATTCTGGTGAGTTCGTTTTTATCAGCTATATTTCTCAAATTATTCTTGAGGACGAAAAACGCAAATGCACCCAAGTCCTGGTGTGATTTCAGGAGGTTCGGTCCCACCACGGCAGGGCTAAACTGAGAGCAACCTGTTAGCCTCTCACATACACAAACCTGTTAATGTTGGCGGTCAGTGAGTTGTAGAAAATAGAACTGGAAGCTTTTAAGCAGACAGAGACAGTCTAGAGTGTTGAGACGAGGCCGAGTGGAGATTCATTAAAAAGCCGACTTCAAAAAGCATTGTTTGCAACTATCTGTGCATAAACATACACATCGGAGCAGTGATGTATGGATTAGGCAGAGGTATTATGGCTGCATGATTAATTCATAACTGTTTTCCTTCTTTCTGATCAGGAACATGAAAGAGAGAGTTTTGCCCGGAGAAAAAACAAAATGGCTGAACTCATCAATACCCTGACAACACTCGCCTGCCTATTCAGCAGGTAGACGCAGGGAGAGGAGACGGAGAAGACAAACTTCACCAGGACATTTCATTTTAATGGCTGCCCACGCAGCATCGTGGCGCTGGTTTTTATTTGTATTGTTTCAAATCTTTTATGTGAGGTTCATGATTATGTTATTTTTATGTCCTGCCCCAAGGAGGAAACACGGCAAAAGAAAAAGCTTTTCACAGACGTGGATTCTCTGCATGTGATTGTCTGAAAAATTACAAGAAGAGCAGAGCAGATACAAAATAAACCCAAATAATGATGGCGAACAAGCAACGATTTGAGTATTTTATTCCTAAAGACTGTGCACCTGTTTTCATGTTTGCTCTTTCCTCTTGATCAGGATTCCGAAATGATTAAAAGAAATCAATCATTAAACACAGAGCTTCTGCTTTATACCATCAATCAATTTTATCTGCTTCAGCGAAAAATGCCACAAATATTATTCAGTATGGTTATTAGGTCCATCCAGATAAAACTAATGCAGTCCAACACAACAATCATGCAGTGGATCCTCTGTTGAAGCTGTTTTAGAGAGGTGTTGATTGGATAATGTAGTTACCTGCACCAATAAGAGCTGCTTTTGTTTGTTTTTTTGTTTGTCTGCAAGATATCTCAAAAAGTTGTCAACAGATTTTGATGAAAAGTTGTGGATCTTGGGCAAAGGAAGAGGCAGATCAGGGTAGGGCTACAGATCCTGAATGGCTTTTTTACTTTCGTCAACATAGGGTCTTTTTTTTATTAACATTTTGCTATTATCATGGTTTATTATCTCAGGTTATGTGAAGGAAGCCCCAGTCGAGTCTTTAGTGTGTCAGAATAATCCTCGAGTCAAGACTCACCTCACTAGAAACAACTCAAGGTAAAGTCATAAATCATTTCAAGTCAAGTCTGTGAGTCATTTCAGATAAAGCCAAGTTTGAAGTCTGACAGAAAAAGTCTCAAATCAATGAAATTAATGAAATAATTTGAGATATGTCCTCGTCAAGTTTTTAGAGTCTCACATAATTTGAGACAAGTGTGAATTAAAGTCATCTTAAGTCGTGTCCTAAGAAATGTGGGGCACAGTGGGGCAATGAAGTTTCAAAAGTTTCAACAACAACGAATATGGGACGGTTGGAGGAGGTTGTGACAATTTACCTAGTGAATACAAAGCGGCGAAAGCGGAGGTAACATCTTGGTGATGTCACTGCAGAGACTTGATAAAGCTCCTCCAGAGCCACGGAAAACATTATTCAACCGTCTTCACAGTCACGGTGATTTAAGATTTGACTTTTACCAGTAAACTCGATGGTGTCTCATGTCTTTCTGCAGCCCTGCTAAAATGTGACATAAATTCAGGTCAGCACTACCAAAAAAAAGAGAAATGAAATGAGGGTTGGAGAATCTCACTTATGCTGAGGCAACTTCTTGACCACTGTTGCCCATCTACCCTCAACTTAGGGCAAGAAAGAAGAAAAAAAAAGAGTTTTCCTACATTTCACCAGTCTGCAACTCTCCGTCCTATCTAATTCCTCAGATGCATCGCCTCCATTACACACTATTAGCCCGGCTCATCCACAGTGCAAACCTCTTGGTTGATTCATCTAGTCAGTATCTTCAGCCGGCTTTGGCCTCCATGTGTGGGTCTGGGCTGTTATAGTGAAGTCATTAAAAGTTAATCAGAGATGCACCATTGCAGCAGAGTGGGGAAGAATTGCCTCTGTCAGTGGCTCGGGGCACAGGAAATCATACCAGAGGAAGAGAGAGAGAGAGAGGGGGGGAGAGAAAGGCAGTGATAGAGACAGAAAAACACAATGAAGCAGACAGGCTGAAAGAGAGAGAGAGAGAGATTCTCATACTAATGAACCATCACTTCCTTGTCTCAACCGATGCCCTCCGAATCCCAACATCTGTCCCACCAAACCAAGCCTCATTATGGCACCCCTCAGCTAACCCCACCCCACCACTGCTGCACACACACACATCCACTCTCTTACATTTGCGGTCACATCCCGTTGAAACACAGGCTGATGGTGGGAAAGTCTGCCCCACTGTAGTTGTCACATCAGATCTACAGCACGACGGCCGAGGGCATATGCATGTGGTGTGTGTGTGTGTGTGTGTGTGTGTGTGTGTGTGTGTGTGTGTGTGTGTGTGTGTGTGTGTGTGTGTGTTTTAGCGTGTGCTTATCTATGTGTGTGTGTGTGTGTGTGTGTGTGTGTGAGATGTGAACGTGTGGGTGGGTGGTGGTGGTGGGGATCTAGGTCTGGGGCTGTGCCTGAGGGCCTCGCCTGCGCTACAAAAGACTCCACTCAACTCCGGTTAGTCCCCTCACTAGCATATCGGCGCTGACGGACTGCACACACACAAATACACACACACACACACACACACACACACACTGCACTTAAGCTATAGTAGCTCTGATTAACACTTTCCCCCTGAACTGACAAACAGCTGCATGCTACCGTGGACAGGAACGCCACGACACCATGTATGATCAACACGGGATGAAGTGAGGAATAATTTTTTTTGCATTAGCTTTTCCTTGCATGTGTTGTATTCTGCTTTGCACTCGTGAACACATGGGAAACCAGTGATTGATGAATGTGTGTAAAGGTGTTTAGTAGTGTGTGTGTAAGTGTGTGTGTGTGTGTGTGTGCTGCGTGCTATCACTCTCTTGCTAGGGGTGACAGGTTGGTTGGGGACTAATGCAGCGCGACGGAACTGAATGTGGCCTCGAGCAAAGCAGCTGCCTGCAGCCAGTCCTCATCTGAGCTGTCAGACACACACACACACACACACACACACTAGAACCCATTCCAATGGAGAGAGAGAGAGTTTAGGATCCACACACACACACACACTTATAAACACACTCATGAGCATTATAAACCCCGTCGCCTCTACTTTTCTGCTTGTGTGGCTTCCAGACAATAATGGCTCTGCCTGGATGAGATGGTGGACATGACATGCAGGGTTTGGTTGGTTTGATTCGTCCATTTGTTTTCTGGGGAACCACAGAGCAAGTTTTTTTTTAGTTTTTTTTTTTACAAACTCTCACCATAGGATTGAAAGGATGAAACAAATTAAAACTGCTCTATGTGGTTTATGATGTGGTGCACGCTGTTTTTCATTGGTGCACATAATCTAATACACGATCTCTTCTTTAGTCAGTGCAATGCTGTTATGTTGTGCTGTAACGATTGTTGGTCAAGTTACTCTGAAACTGTAATTCATGTCTCATCACTCATTTTGTCTTTGCTGCTACTGTTAATTATTAAGATAATTAATTGAATGACTAATTGCAAAATAGTGAAACATTAGAAACTAAATTACTAACTGGATATGATATGATATATGATATGATATGATATGATATGATATTATTATATGATATGATGATCTATGATATGATGATATATGATAGGATATGATGATATGATATGATATGATTAAAATTAAGCAATGTCAGCATGTGACCCCCTACTCACTTATGTTATACTTATGTATAACTGATTTTATATGAGAATGAGCAAGACCGAAAAAAGAAACATACAGTTGTTTTGTAGCCGAAACATATTTTTTTAAGGTCTTTTCATCCAACTAATCAACTTGCAGCCTCTCGAGCCCTTTTATACACAGAGTTTGCAGAACATCACAGCTACAAAGACCCATTTCTACGCCACCTTTGTTTATTCACGCTACATGGAAGCTGATCTCATCCTCTGCTCAGAGCATAAGGAGCTCTCGTACATCTTTCTCCCCCGTTTGAGGACATTTTCGGTTGGTTTTCTTCTTCGAGTTTGCTGCTAATTGCTACTAGCTGCTTTTTTATATGTTCCAGTTGTGGGGACACATACATAACATGTCATCAAAACATCACACCCCCTCCTTTCATGCCGCCTCACTTGCTCTCTCTTTTTAAACAGCCGTCGATTCGGCGTTGTAACTACCTCTGCTGTCGGCTCAGAGGAGGAGGAACAACGAGCCGCCATTCCACATTTGTAGCTTTTATACAGAACGCTGAGGTGCAATAAAGTCACAACAAGCTGTGTAAAAGGGGCCTCAGATTAACTTGCACTGTCTTGTTGGAGTCAGGTGGAGAAATACTGTCATAGACAAGAGTGTGAATACGATGGAGCTCTGTTAAAGTGAACACTTTACACTATGTATTCCTGCATGATTCAACACTACACAACTAAAAGAAAATGGCATGAAAAATGATATTTAAAAAAAATACAAATTCACCAAAATAATACTATGCTGCGTGATTTAACTGAATGTGATGCTGTAATGTGAATGGATGGCACAATACCATCCAATATTTATTTCTCTTTTTCCTCCAGAAGAGAAGAAATGTTTCTCTTCTCCTGCAGGGAGACTTGTTTACACTTAAATATGTTTGTTGCTACAAATGAATCTCCGACAGGTAAATGTACAAGTGATGAATAACAATTACAACTGCATAAAACAGAGCTGTCTTGTCTGACTTTACAAATTGCAGTAATTCATTGCAATTCATGCAACTGGTGAATCAACGTTGTATTTAATTAAAAAAATAAATTCATGGACAGCTTTATGTGCTAACAGGCATGGATTGTGTACAGATGCAGTATGTTTACTGCTGAACAGTGAACAGAAGTAGAATGAAAAACACACTGTTGGTCACCGTTGCCCTGAAACATTACCTCAAAATGTTGCCTGTGGCCACCAGAATCTATACTCTTCTCTCTGCTAAGATTCACTGCTTCTGGTCGACCTATATTTAGCCCTGGTGGGAATCCAGTGATTATACTAATCTCTCCAGAAATCCACCGTTCTCTCTGTGGGCTGCCAAAAGTTGGCAGCCGTCTACATTGTGTAACAAAGCAGGGTTCCCTCACATGTTAACCAGGACCTATAGGTGGCTTTGCTGGGGTGCTATGAGCAAACTTTGGGTTAACCAAGCTTACATTAGAAAAAATAAGAAATGTTTATCATTTAGATGTCCTCATAATTTTGCCAAAATTGCTCTCAGGTTCATTTTAGCACTCGTTACTCTCAGGGTTTGGGTTTAGATAAAAATGAGGAGAAAAATTCATTTATGATGTGAAAAATACACCATTACTATAAAAGAAATATCCACTTGACCTTCATTTTACCAAAACTGCCCTCACACACACACACAATTACCACACTCCTTTAAAAGATGCTGTGACATTTTTACACTTGGAGTGTTACCGTCGTCTTTTATTGTCTGGAATCAGTGTGTCTGTGTGTGTTTGGGGTAAATCTCCCACTTTATTGGGGCCGACTTTCAACTACCCCCATGTTTACATCATAGCCAGGGTGGTTGCCATGGAGACGGAGTGCCCCTCTTAACTGGTGCACTCAGGAATAATGCATTGTTGAACAGTGCCTGAGGCTATGCACGCACACACCCGTACACACACACTAATCCTTAACATCTGCTGTAGCGTATGTGTATATGTGTGTGTGCATGAGTGAGTGCATGTGCATGTGTGTGTTTGTGCACGTGCATAAGATGCACATCAGTGCTTCACCCAGCAATTCATTGATAATCAGAGTCAAAGTGGACTCCATTAGATTCATTGGTATTTGCCCACAGCAGAATGTACACATTGTACTGTATGTGTGTACGTTTGTGTGTGTGTGTGTGTGTGAGAGAGAGAGAGAGAGAGAGAGAGAGAGAGAGAGAGAGAGAGAGATGGCCAAAGTCATAGAGGGGATGAGTGAGGACTGACACAGTGTGAGCCTCTTCCACACTACTGGTGCTCCCTCTAGTGGCTGGTGACCCACACTGCATAAACACACACACACACCTACACACACACACACACACACACACACACACACACAGGAAAAACCCTAAAGGATGATGAAAATGAGAACAAATAAAACAAATAATTGATATTTTATATTCAGAGCACAGATCAGAAGATTCACCAGGGGATGAGAAAACAGGGCTTCGCGTGGTGAAGGTCCACCTGCGGACCAACAATGTGGAGAAGATCTCAATATGGGTTTATTCAGGAGTCCAGACGGATCCTGTTGGGAATCAGGTACTCGTCCTGAGGCGTTGTACCTGCAATAATTACCCTGCTCTGGAAATAAGTTCATAAGGGACTCACAGCCAGGCTAGCAGGACAGAACCAACACCATTAGTAAGTTTCAACTTGCTTCTGAAGAGTTGAAGTTTTTCACTGCACACTTACTAGAGGAGGTGTGGAGCTAGACAAATAGGAGCAATAAAGAGCCAGTTAAATAGTGAGATGTTTTGAAAGTATAATTGTGGCTTCTTAAGCTGTAAAAGTCTGAGGTGACAAAGGAAATAAGCAGAGCCGACCTCATCTTATGGAATCAGACAAAAACAGAATAAGATTCCTGCACAACAAAAGCTTTTTAACACCAGTAATTGCTGCTTGAAATTAGCAAAAATCCAATATTTTATGCATGCATGCTGCATTGAGGTGATTCGCTCCTTGTTTGCAGCCTCTCAGAATCAACAAAACTATTTTTCTTTTGTGTGTTGTTCCTGCTTTGCCAACATTAGGTTTCTCCTTTCATGGCAATGAACCTTGTTTAAATTTGAATGTGAATTTGAATTTTAGAGGATAAATGAGGGAGGGGATGAGGGGTGAGAGAAAAGGAAAGTGGGGAGAGAGAGAGGTTGTCAGTTGCCTGTCTGTGTTTAATGGAGGTCCCTGGTGTCGCCCTCAGGCTCCTTCACTTCACAATTAATGGAGGATCTCTCTGGGGAAAGCCATGCTCCTCAATAACACCTACACACACACACACATGCACACACCCAGCAATAAACCTTCTGCTTTAGCTGAACTCTGCACTAGAGCACTGCCTCGACGTGAGCCCCATCTCAGAGCTTGTGCTCCGGGTCCTGAGCAACACCGGCTGCAGGTTTTATCTTTACAAACTCTGAATTGGGACTGTCTGTGTCCGCAACAGCCACAATATGAGCGCCACACAAGGGGGGATGGAGGACAGAGTGGTGGTGGTGGTGGTGGTGGAGGAAGATGAGATGCGAGGAGGTAAAGGAGGACTGGAAGGAAGGAGCGAAATGCTTCATCCTCAGAACTCAGGGTTGATTATATCTCCGCTCTGATCTGTCCGCTTTGGTTTTTCTCCCAGGTCTGCAGCGAAGCAGCTCCCGGAGTGTGTGATTACATGTTTGAACCATTCCAAACACGTAAAACACTTTCATATGATGGTGTAATAACAAGACAAATGCTGTTGCAGGACCCGTAGTTTTACCCATAGATCTTGCACATAGCATTGCATAGATCTTGCACTCAACCTCCAGTCATTGAACATTGGTGGTTCAAACCAAAAGTCAGTTTTCTGTAAACTAGAACATTTATTACACCCACAGGTGTTCTTCCCATCAGCGTTTTTTTTAGGGTCATCAGGTTTAGGGCCACAGTTCAGGTCAGGTTTAGAAAAAGAATCAACATTAAAATCAAATGCATTATGGTTTACAGGCCTTTAAATGATCAACAAGACTCAAGGGATGTGTAATACATGAGAAAAGTTAGGATTTGGATTAAAGATTTACAAAATATCAGTTTAAGATTAAGTAATGTTATAAGACATGTTAACATTCATTAGAATAAAGTCATGTGTAAGTGCAAAATTAGGTTTGTAAGGTAAAAGGCTGAGGTTAGAAAAAGTTTTTAAGTTAGAAGTCAGAGTTAAATTTAATCACAAAGAGAGAGTTCAATATTGGGATTAACAAATTCAAATCAATAAATTAAGGCTATGGTTTTGCATAATGTTTAATATTGATATTGTCTTAATTTAGATCTCAATGTTTCTGATGAAGACTGTACACATTCATTAAAATCATATTAATCATAGTGTTGCCTTTGATGCCCTGAGATTCACTTTCCTGCCATGTCTCCCACTCCTGGGCGTCGAGTGTGTAAGGCAGCCTCTGATTGGTGAGCTGCAGTTGTTCACCTGGACACCACTGCTTTTTCCCCATTTGCATATTCATCGCATGGCTCATGAATATTGATGTGCTGGCTGTGGGCGCAGTGGGTGCCCAGTGGCTGCAGGGCATTGTGGGAAATTAGCACCATCACTAATTGTGATCCGCTGCCCCTCGAGTGTGTCAATCAAAATCCGGAAGGATGATACTTTTGGGGGCACCTGTAGCTCCATGCATGAAGAGAAGAAGAGAGATGGAGAGAGAGAGGTGTGTGTGTGTGTGTCAGTGTCTGTGTCTGTGTGTGTGTGTGTGTACATCCAGGGCCATAAGACCACTCCGTTTCCATGGTAACTTGTACCATTTGAGCACATAAGGCTAAGGCCCCAGGATCTCAGAGAGGGTGATTGAGAGGGTGAATGAAATGAGCTGATGATTTAAATGAGACTACAGGAGAACCTGTGAGAAAAGTGAAGGACGTGTTTGATTTCTCATGTATGCAAAAAACAAACAAACATGGTTTCCCAGATTTTTGGTCAGTCTCTGATGGAGACTTCTTCTTGACCTTGGTCAAAAGCATTCCAGTGTGGAAACAGTCCTCAATCGAGTCATCCTCTTCCCATTTCTTCTAATGTTTCTGACGATCACCTAGGTATGTTTGCATCATTGCATTGACTAACATTGTATGTAGATGTGTCCATGCAAAGGATATGCAGCTGCCATATGTTAGCTAGAAGGGGCCACATTAAGGGGGGTCTGGGATGTTGGTGGTGCCTTCATGAGTGGTTTTGGGGGGTTTACAGTTGTCATTGCAAGAAGAAAAAAACTCCCCTATGAGTAGATTCACTCTCCTTAGGTGAGCAAACCCACTGATCGCACTGAATCCAGTGAACTGAATTGATTTTGTTGCTAAATTTGAGGTTTACATCCTGGTGACCAAATTAATTACGTTACGTTTTTGATTTTCAACATTTACACACTCAGTAATAACCAATAGGCTTTGAGCGCCGCAGACAAGGCAGAGAAAGCTGACATTGTTGGTTTTCCTGTTTTCATACTGTTTATTGACACCAGCTTAAAAATTTTATTCTATCACCACGGTAGTAGTTTCCGTATTGCTTTTAAATTCTGCTTTGAAATCCCCAGTAACAACAATGTTGTGAATACTCGACTGCATGCAGAGAAAAGCCTCTGAATTAAGAATAAGAATGTGCTGTTCTGCCTTCCTTGCTAGTTTAAAATATTGACTGATGCACAAGAGTTCACATATGGGCAGAAAGCAACACTTCAGACATGCTACAATAAACATTATGCTTAAATATGCATGTGATAATCCGGCATCCAATTCAAAAGCTAGGACTAATATGATACCACTATGGTATATTCATGCCTTAGGTTCATCTATATCCCTGTAGATTTCACTGCAATATTTACTCCTGCATAGCAACATCTGTGATTGCGCCATCTAAAACTCTATATTCTATGAAAACATATGCATATGCCAAAGCACTAAAAAAACAGTATGACATGTGTTAAAGGCGTGCTAAAATTACACGCCATCTTGCATTTTTATCACTTGATGTGACGCTTTTTGACACGTCTGTGTGAGCGCTCAGAGACAAAGCATTCAGTGCTATTTCACCACTTCTTTTTTTTTTTCTTCTATATTTTGAGTGGAAGTTTCCAGAACTGTGTCTTGATGAATTGCATGGCCCGGTGTTGGAAGTGCAAGATACAACAGTGTATTGCAGGTGAGTGAAGTCATTAATATTTCCTCTGTATCAATATCACTGGTGGAATGATGTGTGCGAAACGTGTGTGTGTGTGTGTGTGTGTGTGTTTCAGATTGACAGGTGGATGATCTCAGTGAGTAGCGCACCCTGGGATCGACTGCATAATCAGGGAGACAAAGGAGCAGAGGAAGAGACGAAGAGAGAGAGAAAGAGAGAGAGAATGTGTGTTAGACAGAGAGAGAGAGAGAGAGAGAGAGAGGGATGAGAGAAGCAGAGAAGTGCAGAATAGTAAAATTCCCAGAGGGGTGAAGGGGTTCTGTGCTCTCGTCTCTGTTTATTTCCCTGCATTCGTTTGAAATCGTTTGTGTGCGTGTGTGTATGCGTTTCTTTAGGCCTGTGTGTGCATCTGTATGTGTGTGTGCATGCTGGTATATGTAAACCATCAGCCTCTGAGTGTGTGTGTGTGTGTGTGTGCGTGTTTGGCAGGTGTTTGATGGTTTGCAGCAGTAAATGGGTTCATTGTGAGAACAGCAAAGGTTCCACATCAGGAGACTTCCCTGGTAATTATACAGGAGAAGTCAAGTAACCACACACACACACACACCTATATGCCTCTATCAGTGTTGTTGTGGTGTGTGAGTGTGTGTTGTGGTGTGTGAGTGTGTAATGTGGTTGTTTGTCATGCCATAAAGTAGCGAGTCTGTGATCTCAGGTGCATTCTTATATGCTGCGGTTGACATCCACGCTGGTTGTTACACAGTAAACAGGATTTCTCCGGCGCCGGATGACTTAAGAAAACAGCATAAGAGCTTATGGCCGACCAAAGGCTCAAAGCTGGAGGAGTCTGTTATAATTGACCAACTCTGCTTTCAACTTTTCCTCGCTGCTCGATTTGGGTGTTGTTTCATCTGTTTCAGATCTGCTACTGTTGTGTTTGAGGATGAACAAAAGCATTAGAGGCTCAAAAGACAACACTGTGATACTGTTTGACAGAGGGGGGGAATCAATATGGCTAATGGTGGCCTGTGAGAGACAAAATGGAAATCCTTGGTCATGTTGAAAAAAAGGAGGCGCTTTTTAATTTTTAATTTTTTTTTTTACATCAGGCCTTCAGTAGAAATTCTTGGTGTAAACAGGTTGTTGCCGATGTTCTGTTTACTCTCCATATGTCCACACAGTAGGACATGACATGGTGAGAGTGAAAGCTGTAAATACTCTGATTTGAATCACTTTTCTGTTTGGGATACCATGTTTATGTTTTTCGGTGATCCGATATGTGACCTCCAGAAATACCTAGGAGTGCCCAAACCATAGTTCGTCAAGCATGGCCTTGAAAACGTCTCCCTTCTAACACGGGTTAAAGGAATAGTTTTGCTGTTCTGGAAAATTCACCGTCCTTCCGAGCATTCGATGAGAAGATCAATACCACTCTCATATCAATACGCTAAATATGTTGCCAGAGTGAGCATCTGGTTAGCTTAGCTTATCGTAAATACCAGAAACAGAGGGGAAACAGCTAGCCCGGGTCTGTCAAAAGAATTTTTACAGCTCAGTAACAAACATGTGGTTCAATCTGTGCACAAAACAAAGTGTAAATGCTTAAATGCTGTGTTTTTTATTTGTTAGGACCCCATGTTTCCACTCGTTGTGCTAAGCTGCTAGCTGCAGCTTCATATTAATCATATGGATATGAGCAGGGTATCAGTCTTCTCATATCTCTTGGTATGAAAGCATTGATCTATTCCCTTAAGATCTAGATTCTGGAGTGCCCCTGTAGTCTAATGATAAAGGCATATACATCACTATAGGACCTCTGTTACATGTATTATACCATTTTTCTCTCCCTGTCTCTACAGAATTTATTGTCAAATAAAGGCACCTAACAGATAAATATAGATTTTGGGTAGTGTATCACTTTGATTTTGACTTATGATTCCTGGTCTAGTTTATTAATTGGTTCCCTCTGTGGGAGACTGGCACCTAATGATGCAGCAGAACACAATGAATTGTTGCAGGAAAGTCAAAGACTACTATACGTTCACACTCCAGTTAAAAGAGACCCAATTCTGATTTTGTTTATCTGATCTTTTTGCTTTGACTGTTCACACTCATCTTTGATTGTGGCTCATATCTGACATCAGAGTGAACAGACCTGCATACCGTGAAGTCACATTTACACCAAGCATGCTGCTGAACAACAGAAAATGTGATCAGCACAACAGGCAATCATCAAAATTGATAAATAAGCAGTGCAGGTATTCATTTCTTGCATTGTTTGCTCTGGTTACAGCAGTATGGTGACGGTGCATCAAACCACATGATCTCTGATCTGGCTGTTCACACTGCCTTCACATCAGGAGTTAAGTAGGTATCAGATTTAGGGCCACATATGAAAGTGGCCTACATCAGAATTGAAAAGATTAGATTCCGTTTAATTTGCGTTGTTCACACTGTCGAGTAAAAACAGGCCTGTGTCACATAGGAGCAAACCAAATCTGATTTGGGGCCTCTTTGACCTGCAGTGTGAGCGAATACCAGATTATATTCAGGTGTCATCATAACTCAAACATGTCAGGAAAACTTCTCCTTTTAACTTTGTGCTCCTTTCTAGTCGATGATATTTAGAGCACTTTTCATAAGGCATGTTGTGTGTACACTTCTCCCTGACATCACATTAAAACGTGAATTCACATAGAGAATGACTTCAAAAATGTCTTTTTACCACAGCTTGCTAATCTGCTCCCTAAAAGACATAAACTACATTTTTAAAGGCATTGTTTAAGTCTGAATAAATGGAAACCAGACCAGAAATATCTGTGCAAATCAAGTATATTAGCTGCCACCTTGTCTTTCTGGAAGATAAATCCGATCTGTGAAATGCAGAGTGGTGCACACTGCATCATATGAAGGCCACACTAGCAGCAAAAACTTAATAGAAGTTAAGGTTTTAAAGTCTGGTAGCCTCATTTTAACTCTCATAAGATTTTTCTTTCTTTTTCATATCAACAGTAATTGTTGAATAGGCTTTAAAAGACTTTGTGTGTTTTGTAGGTGTGTGAAATGTCTTCAAAATAGACAGACAACACAAAACTGAAGTTCTCACAATCAGGATTTATTTAGCATCCATTCCATACAAACATATAGATTTATGTTTTTGTCTTGCAGCAAATAGAAAGAACATCACCGGCTGACCTTTGAACCTATTTTATTAAAGGTCCATTCAGTAGAAATGTGTGCTGTGTAGCTGTTGCCCTCCAGGTGGCTGTGAAATCTGCCATGTCTCCTGTGTCTCCTGACACTCCAAGTCACACAATGGAAGAGACGCCTTTGACCGAACACTTTAAAAGAGCTGAAACTGTGACTGTGGAGCCTCCAGCTCTGCCTCCATGGCACAGACACGGTCCACACCCTCACACCTTCACACCTTCAGAGCAGAAAACTCCGGCCTGTGTCTGCAGGCCGTAACTGGACTGGATTGAAAAACTGTAAGAGCGACTGGCCAGATCGTTTGATTCTTAAAGATTTTCTTTTAGCATTAGTCTCGGCCTCTATTTCATCCTCTTAATCCAATGTACATTATGCACATCGTCACTCTTGCAGACTCACACACATACAACATACATTCAAACGGCTCTGCTTTAAAAGATTACAGAGATTACACAGGAATTACACGATCAAAGTCATTGAACCTGTGTCGCCCCCCTTGCATGTACGTACTCACTGGCTTTGAAAGTGAGAGAGGGTGTGAATCTGTGTGTGTGTGTGTGTGTGTCCCCCTTCCTCTTTGCAGAAACCTGCAGGTTAATCTCCCCTCAGGCTGCACTGCCAAAGCGGCGCACTCTGCTGGCCGGGACAAAAACAGCAAAGATGAGGAAACACTTGAGTGCATGAAAACAAAACGAAAAGAACATGAGTTGACATTTCACTCAGGATAATCAGAGGTTGTGAAGATGCATTGAATTTGTATGCAGAGGAGGAGCTGTGGAGCTTTTGAAAGCTGCTTCATTCTCAGCTGATTCTCTCTTGCCTGGTCGCCCAGAAAACAGTTCATCTTGTGTTGTTTTCAGCACACTGTGTGTATCAGCCATGTAGCAAAACTTCATGTAGATATACAGTATATATATAGCATGTAGAGTTGACGTGACATAAGATCATTACAGAGAATAACAAACCTTAATGTTGCATTAATACATTTCTCTCCTTTTCCTTCAATACTGTCCACATTTTTTTTTTGCTTTAGATACTTTATTCATCCTCTTGGGGAAATTCTATCTATCTATCTTTAATGGCACAGATTAGTTTCAGTTCATTAAACGACCAGCTTGTCTTTTTTTAATGTTGCAAAATTGATTCATACGACTTTTTAATATTCACAGATCTCAGCAAACTTTTCAAAGAAGGACGGACTTTCAAAGCCGTGATTCAAGGGGTCACAATATTGAAGCGAGACACGACTGAGAGAATATAGGAAAGAAGACAAAACGTGATTGTACCACACAAAATTATACCTTGTGAATTGTTTGATCATTTGACCTCTTCAGACCTTTAAAAGTTTTTAAAAAACACAAAAATATATGAGGTAACAAGTTAATCAACCATAAAACCATTGTTTTGAGTTGTGAATCACTGTCTTACAGTTTGATTCCTTAGCAAATGTTTTGATAGATAATTCAGGAATAGTAAACGATAACTGATGACGTCAGTCCCACTCATTCACATGCAAGTTGGTTCAATAAAAACAGACTTAAGCAGCAACAAACCCAACCAGCTGTGGTACTTTTTGTACGTATTAATTGTATTTTATGGCAGTCTTCCATTAGTTAGTAAAGTTTGACTGCAATTAAAACTGGCTACAGTGAGAATAAAGACAACAGGTCAAAAACCCACTTGACTCTTGACATTGAACTCACCATGCAGAAGAAAGCCTCCATTAAAGCCTGGAGACATATCTAAAGAAATCAAACACATGTACTCCATCTAACAAAGAGACCCCAGTGAGCTACATGATTGATTTAGAAATCACAAAAACATTTTTGTTAATGTTTGTTGCACATTCATGTGGCTGGATTGAAAACAATGAGGAAGAGGAGAAGGAAAAGGAGATGATGAGGATACGAAAGTGCATGTAGCTCGTTCCTCCCATCTGTGCACCCCCCCCCCCCCCCCCCCCCCCCCCAAAAAAAACTGGATGGGAAATAGTCAAAAGACTTTTAGCTTTCGTGTGATCTCGAGCAGCACTTCAGAAACTCTTGAAAAGAGAAGTTAATGAACATCGATCGACGCGCACAGATACGCACAGATACGCACACACACACACACACACACACACACACACACACACACACACACACACACACCAGGCTTACTAATCCAACAGCTGCTGAAGTTAAGTTTTAGGGATCAATTTTATAGCTTCGGTTATGGCCGAGTGAGGGCTGTAATCGTCTGTTTAAAATCTTGTTGATCATTCACCCTGGAAAACCATTCATTGATTGCTTCACTAGAAGAAAACTCCGACAGGCGACGCTGTGAGAGCTATTCATTTAATTATTTTGAAAAAATATATTATATATTAAGATGAATTTCTACGTTTAAATCTAGAAATCAACAAAAAAAAATAGGACACTTTTTTTTATCAATAACACGCCATTGACTAAAAGCGCAGGGCTTGTTGTTTATAGGTTTATGGATTATCCAATATGTTGGTGAGTGACTGTCCGTTGGCAGCAGATTGGCCTTTTCTTCAGTGTTTTCGCAGCAGCTGACACGTGGCTGCCCTGAACTGAACTTCTGAACTGACTTCAGGAGTAATTACAGCGACAAAGAACAACTATTAAACACGCTAATTGACAACACAAACCCGCAATGATACCCGGTGGCTGGGATAGCCTTGCGCACCCATGTTATTCCATGCATTTAGGGACTTTCCTTTAAAAATTGTTGTTTTCCTGAAGAGATGAAGGGTCATTGAAGTAGCCTAAACATAATGATAAAAAAAGATGCACGTATTTGATAGGACGAATATGTATTTCATGCGATCTGCGTTTTAATGCCTGAGATAGAACATAATTTATGAGGAATAGCGTCCAGTAATTCATATTTTTGGTGCTTGGGTCTAGATTATCTGGACTGCATCCTGTCCATTAAACGGCGACCACCTGTTTCCTGCCTCCTCTGCTCTCCTCACCTCACGCACTGCAAGGGGAAAAATTAATTTGCTGCAAATCTTGAAGGCTTAAACGAGGCAGTGACGCCCCGGCCCCTCCCCTCCTCAAACTGACAAGTAAATCCCCACAATTAGCAGATCCATATTAGCATATTAACCTGTGCTTCCTTCCGAGGCGCATCCTGTATGTAGGTCAGACACCGTTTTCTTAATTACTTTAGCTGTTGATGGAGGACAAACATCTTCTGAGCCGTTTGTTTTGGTTTGCCTCCATTATGCCAGTCGTTATTTTGGCTGGAAAGGTGCAGGACAACGCGCACACTGCCACAGGACCGAGTTAACGGACGCTCATGGCCATATGAGGTCGGTGTCTGACCGGGGCTGATTAAAACCACAAAAGACTCATAAACAAGGCCAACAGACTGGAGACAGACAGTATTGTGAGTTTGTGCTTTTTTTTCCTCCAACTGCACAAACTGCAGACAGCGCATGATTGGATACTAATTTTAAAAAATACACAAGCTTCTCCCTGCATAATATAATTTATATTATCCTGATGAAAAGGAAAACTCCTGTAAGCTCCAGCCTATAGGCCCATTATAACTCAGCATGGATCCCTACATCCCCTAAACGCACCATCACTGGCTATAAGAGTTAGAATGTGGCACAATATACTTAAAGAGGATTACAGTTTACTCTGGTAGCAATAGGCTAAATGACTGCGGGCTATGTAGTGATCTTATAAATAAGTTGTAGCTCGTTAATAAACAATTCAACCCAATCAGGACTGATAGTAAAACCAATAGAGCAACAACAACAAGTCACATCCCACTTTTGAGCTCGTGTCTACATTGAAACTGGTGGGTTTTCAAGATAATATGTCTGCTTAGAGTTTGAATTAGGATTAATTATTTAAGACTAAACCCTGAACTGCATTTAAGTCCGTTGATTTCATATTATGTGTCGTCAAAAGTGATGAATGAGTGAGATAAATGAACTGGGTGTTATATCTTGAAGTTACCAGAGGTGTTTGGTTTTTAATTCTCCCTGTAATATTGCTTTAACAGTTCGGTCAAACAGACTTCACCTATTGAATTACAATAAGAACGGTCACATTTGCCACGCCATCCCAAAAACCATGAGCTCAAATCCTTGTCTCCATCCTCTCCGTGCTGTTTTATTTTCTAACACTTGCTCTGAAAAAAAAACCCTGACAACAGAGCCCTTTGGTCTCTGCAGGAGCAGCGATCCATCCAGAAACCTTGGGGCTGATCTAAATTCTCGCCTCTGGGCTGTACTGTCCGGGGTTTCGGGCCTTTCCCTGCCTCGTCAGGCGGCAGATGGACTGACTCCTGTCCGGAGATAAGTGCGCATCTGGTGCGGCGCTCCCAGCCCCCGGTAAAGCGGGGCCACTCGTCGGCATTAAGCCTTATTAGGACCGTCTACCGTGCAACTGGTGCCTAGGGTTGGCGGCGACGGTGGACGCATTCACCACCAAAAGCTCCTGACATGAATTGCCTAAACTAAATCTGACTCATGAGCAGCGATCTGTCAGGACACCAGTCACTCAAGAGTGCTTTAAGTTAATCGCCTCACTGACTTGAATGGCTTTAAAGTCGTTTTAAAAAAATAAATTAGACACATGTTTCGCATTTTGATGAATGCTTGATTGAGTCCAGCTCCATTTCAAACTTGAAGAACTATATTCTCTGGTAAATTGAAGTCTTCTGATCCGATCTTGATGATGGTATGAGAGGAAACAGGTTTTGTTCCACTGAAGGCACTGGTACCTGCAGCATTCCTGGTGTTATTTTAGCTGCTTATTGCCCTCTGACATATATTTTTAAGTTTATCTTGATATTTTTGACCAAAATAAGAAAACAACAAAATGATGATCATAGAGATTAGATAGATAGATAGATAGATAGATAGATAGATAGATAGATAGATAGATAGATAGATAGATAGATAGATAATCACCTTTAGAATAAGGTATTGTATCTTAATTGTCACCAAAGAGTCCTCTTGCTCTCTGTATCTCTCTTTTCCCGGTGGCCTTCCCATTAATACCTCCTCCTCCTCTTTTTCTACCTCCACTCCCCACCCCGTCCTCCTCTCTTTCGTCTTTTAATGCGTGCCACAACCGGCCTTCACCGGTCTCGTCGTGCAGAGGTTTCACGTCGCGCCCCGAGGCAAAACAATCCGTAACGGTTAATTAAAATATAAAAGGCCTTGAGAACTTTTTAAAGGAAGCTGTTTAAGGCGGCTCCGGCACCGCACGTGTCTCAGGCCGGGCCGTTTGGGTTTGTTATGAGGACTTTTTTTCAGATGTGACTGCAAGACTGTAGACTAAATATTCTGAATCGAGAAGAAGATGAAGATCTTTTAGAATATTAAAGCTAGGTTGGGGGCATAATCTTTTATCTATGGAACCAGTGATGAAGCATAAAATGTATTTATGGCCTATAGTTGGAGAAATGGCATCATATTAATCAAGTAATCAAGAAAGCAAAAAAAAAAAAATCAAACCTGTCCTAAAGAATAGCCTCTTTTTTTAATATATATATATATATATATATATATATATATATATATATATATATATATATATATAAAACTTTTAAACTTTTATTATTATTATTATTATTATTATTATTATTATTATTATTATTACAGATTAGGGCAGAGAGAGAGACGCATGCAGTAACAGATGGGAGGGGAAATAGTTGCTTAATTAAAGTGCAGAGTCAATCCTGGCGTCCCGGCGTCAGCATGGTCACAGTCTGCACTTAATAATATCAGGGAGTCGCTTTGGTTACAGTTACAGCTGAGTAGTAAAAAAAAAAACATTCAAAACAAGACTTATTAGTGCTTATAGGTTTTAGTGCTCTCTCTCTCTCTCTCTCTCTCTCTCTCTCTCTCTCTCTCTCTCTCTCTCTCTCTCTCTCTGTGGCTTGCTTTGAGCAGCTAATCTGACAGACTCTCCTCTCCTCCTTCAGTTTCCTCTCCTCCCCTCTCCTTTATTTCCCTTTGCTCCTCTTCAGGCTGTGACCACAAGCCTTGGGTTTGTGCTATTACGTTTTGTATTCCTGTTGCTTCCCGGGTGGCCTAAGGGCAAGGCAGCAGTAGGCTTTGCTGTATACTCATTCTAATATAATGTAGGAGAGATGCTCACTGTGTGGCTCTGTAAAACCTGTTACTATGGTACTGTATGCTTGTTTGTTATTATCTTATTAAAGGTCAGCTAAATAATTGACCTCATTAGATTTTATTACTCTTAAGCTTTCAAATGAAAAGAAACAAAAAGCCCTCCTCTATCATTTCTTCCTCTACATCAACACAACAGCTCTATTCAGCTGGGCAGGACCACCCCGAGGGCGCGTGCTCAGGTGAGTTACAGCACGAGGAGAAAGGCAGAAAGAAAAGAGGGAGAGAGAGAGGGAGGGAGGGAGAGAGAGAGGTCACGAGGCTGACCGACTGACCGAAAAAATAGTCCCAGTTTTGATTTGCCTGTTCAAATAATGATGATAATAATAATAATAATAACAATAACAATAATAATAATAAAAATAATAATAATAAAATAGTAATAATGATAATAAATAATAAAAGCACCATACCCTTCATCCACATTGCTGATTTGAAAAGAGAAAATGTCTCGTGCTTCTTCACAAAAGGCAACACTCATAATAACACCACCGACATAAAAAGAAAAAAAAACGTTCATCAAAAGCTGTTTTCCATGAATGAGCAAAATAGCTCAAAAAAATTAAAAAGAAATAAATGAGAAGATTTAAATAACTTGCACAAAAAGCATACAATTTATGCCATAATAATTACCAGGCTATGACTAGTCTATTTCTAATTAAGCTATTTTAATTCATAAACTCTCTAAAGAATAATATTCTATCGATTCCTTTACATCGAATGAAAATCTATTGAAAATTTTGTCGACATATGCAATCGTTACATTTTGAAATCAATAGGCTGTACACCACAGCATTAAAAAAAAGTCTCATACAGTAACAATGAAAATTCATCTTAATACATGTGAGGCATGCAGAAAGCATCGAAAAGACCCCGTTTCTGTAGGAAATTCCTCATCGAAGCAAAGTAAATTCATTATAGCTCGTTCTAGAAACAAACGAAAATCCAGGTTTATTCCGTTGATAATTGTGGAAATCAGCTTTATAATATTTCAAAGCAAAACTTACATTTCCGTTGAAAATCCGTACATTTTTGTCAAACGACTTAGCCGATGTGAATGAAAAATAACAATAACACGACCGAAACCGAGCAGAACACCATGTGAAAATACAAACGGGTCAAAAAGGAAAATGTCCACAAAAAGCGAAGAAAATGTTGAAAGAAGCACTTGGTTCCTTATTAAGGCGAAGATACAATATTTATTCCTTGTCTCCTGGGATGCTCCGCTCCGTCTATTGTCCTCCCATTCCTCAGTGCTGATGCTTAATTTTCAAAACTTCTATATTACCAAGGGACCTACGACATCAGCCGAGAAATACCCTGCAAGTACAAAATCCGTGAGCCAGCCCCGTCCGTGCAGAGGGGAGACGCTCGCGTTCCGCCAGCTTTCTGCCGCTACCGAGAGCGCGCGAGGGGGGACTTTTCAATTTCTCTCGCTTTTTGAGGATTTTAACAGATTTTTTATTATTATTCGATCCGGCCACAGAGTGGAGGAAAAAAAAAAAAACGGGTTACTTTGGAGAAAGCACAATGTCAGCGACCTTTCCCGGACTTGTCCACGATGCAGAGGTAACCTAATTTATTTACTTAACATCCGTTAATTCGTGAAATTACAGCCGTGTGTAGAAGAATAAATACTGTTTGCTTTAAAGTGAGTTATGGAGGCATTTGGAGGCAGCTCTCAAGAAGTCTGACTGGAATGGGTCGCATACAAAACAGCGTAATATGCATGGAGGGAGAAATGAGTCGCGCAACTCTGCAGTTGCCTGGAAAACGGGGCTTTTTATTAATGTGTGGAAGCAAACGAGGCTCGTGTGTGAGCCGGCAACAGTGTGATTAGAACATTTTAGGGCGGAACACTCCGCTGTGTCTCTCTGCTTACCTCCCATCCAGAATGAGCGAGAGAGCTAGGACAGTAAATTTGCCAGCAGCCTGCTCGGTAATAATAATAACATATAACAGCACGCCTCTTAAAACGCTGCAAGGAGAATGACAGGCATGCCAAAGGGAGGGAAAAAATACCGATGGCTCCTGCTGCCGTGCGTTGGTTCCCCTCCCGGGCGTGTGGAAATGACATCTCCTTCAGGTGGTTAAAAGTGGAAAAACGCTTTGACTGTGTGAGTTGTGTTTTGTGTTTTGGAGGCAGAGAGAGGAGACACCGGCTGATGCTAAATGACACGGCTCATACATTTCTTCGTCTCTTTATTATCTTGTAGATACGTCACGACGGATCAAACAGCTACCGGCTCATGCAGCTCGGCTGCCTGGAGTCCGTGGCCAACTCCTCGGTCGCCTATTCCTCCTCATCCCCGCTCACCTACCCGGCGCCGGCAGGGACGGAGTTCGCCTCGCCTTATTTCTCGGCCAACCACCAGTACACGCCCCTCCACCACCAGTCCTTCCACTACGAGTTCCAGCACTCTCACCCGGCCGTGGCCCCGGAGGCCTATGGGCTGAACTCTCTGCACTCGGGCCAGTACTACCAGCAGATCCACCACGGAGAGCCCGCCGACTTCATCAACCTGCACAACGCACGCTCGGCCCTCAAGTCCTCCTGCCTGGACGAGCAGCAGCGGCGCGAGCTCGGATGCCTCGACGCTTACCGGCGCCATGATCTTTCGCTGATGACGTCACATGGCTCTCAGGCCTACGGCGTCGGTATGCACCACCCGGACCAGAGGCTGATACCCGGCGCCGGCCTGGGTCTCTCTACGCCTGCGTCAGACGACCTGCAGGTACCGGTGGTCTCCATCACTCTTACGCAGCTAACTCACTGTCACCTCTAGGCCTAACACTTAATCATCCCCGCTTTCTCTTCTTATGTCTGGTTTATTATCACTGCTTCATATTAATAACAGCAAGGCAGTATCCCTGCCACACTGGCCCAGTATTGACCCCCCTTCTTTCTCTATCTTTTGTACCAGTAACAGCAATTCCAAAATATTGAACAGAAAGACAGCGCCAGATGTCTGTATGTCTGCCTGCCTGCTTCATCTGTCTGTTGTCTAGTATGACACTGACAAGGCTGTATTACATTTGGCCTGTGGGTTATCCCCAGCCACTCTGGCCTACTTTAGACTAAATAATATTGGAGATCATCTTGAAGAGAATCTTGCTGCCAAAAGAAACGTGACTGTACAGCCAGTAAATGTCAAGTCCACACGGCGCTCTGCCTCTGAAAGGCAGGCCTATTTCTAAAGGTTAATTGACTGGCAGTCTATTCAATCCTATTGTGAAAGCCGCCCTTTATTTTTCCAGAAACACACGTGACCCATATTTTACATAATTCTTTTCGATGTAAAGAAATGGTCGAGATGAAAATCGCACGGCTCTTGTGTGTGTGGGTGTGTGTGTGTCCGGCTGTCTGCTGAGGCAGAGAAAAGCCGCTGGTTGCTCTATTCTCCGGTTAAGGGCGGATTAACGGATCGGGGTTCAGGGCACAATGGCCAGCTCGAGCGCCATAAAGCACCGTAGTTTATCCAATTACCGACTTAACGTCAATCAGCTTTGTTAGTTATGCAGCGACATCTGAGCTGGTTAAAACCCGTCTCTATAGTTAAACACAATTTTAGACAGCGACACATAATTTCAGTCACGTTAACTACTCAAATTCAGCTCAATGATGTGTCGCTTTTATCGACATTTTTAGGTGTCGTTTTACTATAAACTGGAAGCACAATGATGATCCTAATCAATAGGCTCCTAACAATAATAACACTTGATTTAATGACGATAAATACACCTGAGGAGTAATCAGATTTATTTACTATTTATTTTTTTATTACAATAATTTAGTTATATTCTAATTAATTAATTTAGCTTCTTTTAAAGGGTGTGGCTGTATAAAAGCTGAGGATGATGATGTGCATTTTTATCGAATCATAAATAACAGAGTCATGAAAATGTCATGAAAATGATAAATGTGCCTGTTTTACTGTTGTATTATTTTTTATTTCCACATAATATCAAATCAAAAAATTAAAAATTCATTTTTAAATAATTATTTTTTATCATTCTTAAATAAAAATAATAGCACCGTAATAATTACATTAATATACATACATCTATCATACGTGTGTTGCATTTCTAAATTTCATTAGTTTGATATTGATATAAAAAATAAGTCCTTTGCTTTTATTTTATTTTATTTTATTTTATTTTATTTTATTTTATTCTATTTTTCAAACCTATAGGCTCATTGGTCATTGTTAGAGCAAATGGTAGGCTATATTTATCTAAAGCTGCGTGCACATAAAAAGAGCACAGGTCTGACCTTTTATTGAGGAAAAGAAAGGAGCGGCTCTTGAACCTGAGCTTTGCACGAGGCGGATGTATGAACCGAACAGATGCGCCTATGGTCTCGTGCAGCCCGGTCGCATCTTTGAGCGCTTTAAAGAGATTTTCATGCTTAACAAAAGCAGCTGCCACACCTTTCTCCCGTCACTAAGCTAATTCATGCAAGACCTCTGCGTTTTGTATATTGATTTTATAATCACTTTAGCTTCGCAGTAGAAGAAAAGAAACAGAGCAGGAGCTGGTTAAAAAAAGAGCTACAACAAGCTCCTCTTTTCAGGTTTATTTTAATCAGGAGGTTCTGCGTGGGCCTGGCCTCCAGGCTCGAGAGGGGGATTAAGTGTTTTCTGAATAAAAAAGCGCGTGTTTTCCTTTCTTGATGACATTGTTGATAGCGCGCCGGTGTGATCTAGACTAAGATGGCGGCGGTAACAGGTTTCCATAGACCACATATAGGCCTATATGTTGTAGGCTGCTTGTTGTGTCTATGCTACAGATGATCCCCAACAGGTTGGTGGCTGCAACGGACTCTGGACGCTTGTGCTCATTTCTCAGTCTGGATGAGTTGAGCTGTCCTGATAGCCCGAAGCCTGTTAAATTTACTGTCTAAGCCGTGAGCTGAATCCTTTATTTGAATCCTCGCTCAGTTTTACTCAAAGCCATGGTTCTAAGTGACTCTTACTATATAAAAAAAAAATGCTTCCAGAACTAGAAAAGTGTTCCAACAAGTTATACCTATTATCATTATTGTTTTATTGTCTTTATGGTGTTTTAAAGGAGCCTAAAGAATATTGTCACTCCCTTCTACACCTATTTATCTACAGATAGATAGATAGATAGATGTGTGTGCAATGTCACACCTTAACTCCCAAGTAAAATGCCATAAACGCCATTATTTGAGCTGTTTCTGGCAGCTGGGTAAAATGGGTAAAATGTGCATCAGCGGTGTAAAAATGTAGGTGTCGTGATTTCACCTCCCTGCTCGTCCTAATGAGTGCGTTTCTCTGCAGGGCTCCGTGGAGGCGCAGTGTGGGCTCGTGCTGAACGGCCAAGGGGGCGTCATCCGGAGAGGTAAGGTTCCCGTCTATTCTCTGTTGTTGTACCGGAGGCCGTGAACACTCACGGCTCGACACGACAAGACAGCGAGCAGGCAGACAAACAGGCGGAACACTCCTCTCTTGTCTGCTGTCAACATGTTACAGCAGGAACGGCCCCATTTTCTCGCCTGTTTAAACGCTCACACACTGTACAGGCGCAGAGACGGTGCTTCCAGTTTGGAATGGACTGTCACTCAACACTATGTCTTTTTTTTTTCTTTTTCTTTTTTTTTTACCACTCACTCTTTACAATTCCTTTTGTTTTTTCGACAAAATGAAAATGTCAACAAAGTCATGAATAAATACGACATTCTTTTCAGACTAACTACACTTGGTGCGTATTATTATAACCTGTCACACAACAGTTAAACGCTTCCTTTTTAAGTCAAACCTGTCGGCTACATTTTCACAGAGTAGAATGACGGCTTGTTTTCATTAAATAAATATTTTTAATGTAATATTCATGTCGATCATATTTCCCAAAAACATTGTTGATGATACTGATGATACTCTTATCTATCTCCTGTATTAAAATCAAAAAAGGAAACATTGATAGCCTGCTATTTAAAGGAATAGTCCAAGTATTTATTTTTAATGCTCAATACAAACCATAATTTTACATAGCCTGCTTTAAGATAATTTGTAATAACCAAACAGACGAAACAGGCTGTGAAGCTTAATTTAACAAAATACCCCTATGCATATAAAATTAAACCTCTATAATGTCTCGTAAATACATTTAATTTATCCAGTTCGATTAAAACGGTATGTGAACAGAGAATACATTCATATATATATATATATATATATATATATATATATATATATATATATATATATATATATATACAATATACAATATATATACTAGGATGTGAATTTTACTTCTGCGCATTACTACACATTCAATTTCTTCTTTACAACTTTAATTTCGTTTTACTATTACTGGTTATTTTATTTATGTGTGGGCTGTGATGAACCTAAACCAGACAAGACTCACGGGATGCTGTGGAGCAGTGACTGTTTTTGCATGCACCTGTATGCTTAATCAGGGACGGCAGAATTAATTTTTAAAAGGCTGGGTCGTGGAGGGGACTCGGCCTGCATCAAGCAGAACCAGCCAATCTCCTCCCGGGTCTGGTTTAACTGTGGATCTGCTTTTGGTCCATCAAAGCCTGATGCAGTTTGTTTGTTTTTAAATCGGGACTAGTTTTCCACACAGAAAGGAAGGCTGGGTCTCGGGTTTAGTTTTTCATCAGCTCTGCCTAGGTGTTGGGGCTTTTCTCTCGTATTGACGCGGGAATCCCTTCGCTATCACTTTCGGTTAATGGTGCGCCGTATTTGGCCCTGAGCTCAGCCGCTGCAACCATCACAACCAATAATCTTTGCTTTACCTCCCGCTCCCGTATCGATAGCTTCTCTCGCCTCGGGCGGACGCTTTGATATGCTAATGCGGAGCGGGGCCCCGGATTCAGCCGAGATCATATTAATGTTGTTCTTTCTGACTGCGGCTTTGGCGCCATGAATATTCACACAACCTTTTTCAAAAGAAAATCACTCAAGAAACGCGGATCCTACTTAGGAGGAGTCGTCTGTGTTTTTAATCACCCTGCTATCCATTTTCCAGCTCAGCTCCAACAGCAGCCTCACAGATCAAGCTGATCTGCCAGGCGCGCGTCCCCGCCACTACAGCCACTGCACGCGCCTCTCTCTTTTCTGTCAAGACATTGGCGGGCTCTTTTTTCTTGGAGCTGTAAACATTGTTGTTAAAATATGAGGAGAATGACATTTGGCCCATGTCTCTTTTTCTTTAATTTTCGTGGCAAACTCGTAAAAGGCGCTTGATTCCGCGTGTGATCCCGCCCGCCGCTCGCGCCGCAGCCCGAGGCTACTCTCCGTTGCTTAAATACCGTTATCGCCTCTGGGCCCGCGCGCTCCACTGACTGCACTACCGGCAATAGCTCTTTTCGATTGCCCTTGGCAACGTAAAATACAAACTACTTTGAATCAAAACATTTTTAGGGGAATTAATATGATGTGAACCCGCGGCTTTCAGAGACGCGCGCCCCTGTCAGAGCGCGTGAATCTGACAGAGGGGTCTGCCCGGTTTGTGTCGCATATCGACACACAGGAGCCGGACTTCATTCATGCACACACGCACACACCCATATGGATGTAGGCTACAACCTTAACCAATGATATCCATCAATTCACTCGACCTGTCCATTTCTGACAGTCTATTTTACAGCCTTGTGCAAAGCGCTGCCCACTGGAGTACAACAGGTTTTTGTTATCAAACCATTATGATGTCACAGTTGTGCTGCAGGCACGAGTCGCTGTCCAGGTGCTGAAATGAAAGGTAGAAGCCCTGGCCCTGGAACCTGAATTCTTTTTCTTTCTTTTTTTTTGGTCTGACTGCCTTCCTGCGGCCAGAAAGATGATATGAAACCAGCACATGTCTGCTGATTGTGAATAATAGATTTCTAGAGCAAAAATATAGGTTACAGTTGGTGTATAAGGCTTAGCTGGTGGCCAAATTGTCCACATTGCCCAGAAAAGATTGGCGTGTGCAGCTTATATCCGCCTGCAGCGCTGTTCTATTCGGCCTAAATGGCTTCCATTCCTTCATTCCATCATATCCATCACGGCTTAATAACAAAGAGTCACACCCTGCTGTTAGATTTGATAATGAGGCAGATGAATAATAGAATATAGCCTACAGTACATCAGACAGAAACCTTGCGTTTCAGCTACTTGGGACGTTGGTTTAATAATAATAGGCCTACTCAGAACAGTCGATATATTCCAGGAGGACCCAGCAACACTAATTCAGATGCAATTAATAATGTGAAAGAGTCTTCAATATCACAACCACTATCATTTATTCACACATTCAGGAGCCTCTAGTCCACAGTGAAACCAGCTGGGTGGTTGGTGGAGGGTGGTTAAAATAAGGTCTTGTTTCCCCCTCTTGGAATTTCAGCACAAGTTTATTACATACAGACAAATCTTGAGCTGAAACAGAAATATGAATATGTGTAGGCCCAATAAAAACTAAATATAGGTTAATATTCAACTGGTAAATTAGAAAAAAGGTGTCTGATGACATGTTACTCCTGCTGATTGAAGATACTGAGCTCATTGCATGGACTGAGTTTGCATTTAATATAACAGCTTGTCTTGATAAAAAATGTATTGCAATATATATCATGTTTACATCTGTGCTATGAAGAGTGTACAAGATAAGGAAGGCTATGAGCCAGCAGGACTTTGTTGACCCCTGTAAAGGACAACTCTCCCATGTGGTGATTTTGAATTTTTAAAAATAAACTAAAGGAAGGATTTAAGGTTTAAGTGGCAAAACCTTCAAAATTCTAAAGATATATAAGTCATTTAAAAAAAATGGTTTGGATTGTCTGAAAAGGTGATATTTTGGAAAAGCAAAGGAGAAAGAATTAAAAAGAGTTAATACAAAAATATCTATAAAAAAGTCTGATTAATTATTTTGATGTTATCACACAAGTGGAAAAAGCTTTAGAGATGTGAATTATTCCTGTAGATATACAGGAAGGAACTTTCCATTCAATATAAATACTTTTCATAATGCATTAGAAAAAGGCACAGACATTATAACTTATATCCTGTCCTGCTTAAGTGTGGTTCCTTCAGGTTAGAACCAGGGAGACTTCATGTAAATAAAGCCACCTTCTAAGAGCAAAGGTGCAAAAGAGAGTCAGGCTCTATAGGTTTACATTCATACTTTTAGCATTAGTTCTTTTATAGAGTAAAATGTGAACATATTTTATTTGGGTCAAGGTTTTTCAATGGTTGTGTTGGATACTTTTACTGCACAGCTGAAATCACCTACAATACATGTAAAAACAAAGGTTCATGCAGCTTTTTTAGTAAAAATACACAGAATATTCCCATTACTTACCACTTTATTGCAAAGTAAAATATCCCTCAAACTGATAGGAACATCATCACTTTTGATTTCATGATTTATTGTCTGCTTTCACACCATGTGCATTTTGTTTCTTGTCTGGTTCTTGGATGGCATGGGATCTATTATTATTATTACCTTTAGACCTATATCTATGATAGCTGTTGTGTATTATATTAAAACATGGAGCCAATAATCCACAGGCAGTTTGATAGTACTCTGGTAGAAGTTTGTTGTAATGTCCTGGTGCATGATTAAATGCAAAAACAGCAGAATTAAACATTCAGAACACCTGCCATTTATTTTAATACATCTTAAAACCAGGATTACAAAATAAATGCACATTTTCCTCGAAATATTCAAACTTATGTCCTCACACAGGGTCAGCATTTGTATGAAAGCCAAGTATTTCTATTAAATTATGTTTTTTCCATTGATTCTTAGACCCTGCTGTAATGCAGAGAAGCACAAATTAAATATAGATACATAAATTTAATGGAAAAAATGGTGGAGCTGAAACACAGCAGAAGTTTTCATGTTCACATAACACAAAGGATACAAAAGTGACCAGGAACTGGGCATTTACTATCCTATGCAACACTCTCAAGACAAATAAACCATTTAAAAAACCCACTGGATTATTTGAATAAGATGGAAACAGGACTGTTTTTTAGTTAAAGAAAATGTGACATTTGGGAGAGATGTGGGTTTTTTTATAAGAGAGAAAAGATCAAAATAAACTTCATCTTTATTTTGACTGTTGAATTCTCCATCAATTGCCATTTGCAGTATTTTTTGCTAGTTGAATGACTTTCCAAAGTTGCACAGCTGCTACTGTGTGTTACATACAACCTTAAACCCAATGTCTCAACTAATGCTGAGTTACTGGTGTGCTGTTCTATGCTGAACCTCTTCATGACAGGTGTTTTGTCTTTGTGTGCAGGGGGAACATGTGTAGTGAATCCTACAGATCTGTTCTGCTCGGTACCGGGCCGACTGTCGCTGCTCAGCTCCACCTCCAAGTACAAAGTCACCATCGCTGAGGTGAAAAGAAGACTGTCCCCACCAGAGTGCCTCAACGCCTCCCTACTGGGCGGCATACTGCGCAGGTCAGTACAAACACACACAGGGCAGACACTTGACTGTAAACTATGGCAAAACTAGGGCTTCTTTGAGGGATCTGAATTCAACTACAGTGATTCAGGAGAGATTTGTCTGACATTGCGCATTTTTAAAGGTCATTTTATCTCAGTGCAGCATCATGGCTCCATGTAAAATTATTTCATCATGCTGCTGCAGAGAACTTTACTGACTTTACAGACAGCCACCTCAGTCCATCTGACAGGAGAAGAGTTATATATATAAAAAAAAGTGTAAATAACCTCATAAATGAATTAATTCTAGCAAGTTATTACGATGTAACCCTTTAAGATTGAGAGATGTAGATTCTCAAAATCCCCAGCATATCCTGTAGCGAAATGTTACTGAAGTACAGAGGCCAGCGAGATAGAGAGAAAATATTGTTTTCATCGCATAAATCTGCCTGGTGCATATTGGCGAGCTCTGCCTGAGTCTGAGTCGCCCTCAGATGAAACAGAGGATATACAGTAGCATCCACAAAGACTGTTGTAGGCGAACCAGGGGCCGGGGCTGCACGCGCCGCCATGCCCAGGGAGCCAGAGGGAGGCGAGACCGGGCCAATGCATGCCAGGATCAGAGGAACCAGAGGAAGGCAAGAGTTGCCAGCACTGTATTATTGATGAGGAGGAGAGAAAGGGAAGGGGAAGAATAGAGAGAGAGAGAGAGAGAGAGAGAGCAGGGAGAATATGGCTGATCCTTCATGATGAAGAATCAGCAAAGTAGAAACAAATTAAAAAAATATAGAGTTGCTGATCCTCATCTGGAGTGCAATCAATCACATCTGCACAGAGAAACCATCCTCATCTGTGTGTTGGTATTGTGTCATTTGAACTATGATCACTTCAATATACAGAGGTTTATCTGGAGTGAAACTGTGCAGACACTTCTGCTCACATTTGTTCAAGGATGATAGAAAACCCTCAATAATTTTAAATATCCCAAAAGGGATTTTTATAGTTATTATATTTTTGTACAATTTCACACAAAAAAAGATGAAATACTAACATCGAACACTTTGTTTTCCAAAATAGAACTTTTCACTTTGGGTATAGAAGACAAACTGAACTCAAGGGGACATGCTACCATATCTACATATAAAGAAAGAATATTTAATATATAATGAGATGACATGTTTTAATTTTCCACTCTTTGATTTTATTGTTTTGTCAAATCAAAGTAAATCCATATTCCTCCATCACTACTCGCAAAAGACTAATTAAACACTTTTGAATTTGTGTTCACTGTCTGTGAAAAACGGTCGGGTGATCAGTGAACGTTCAGTCTTTTCATGTCTTATGTGCCGATGTGGAGTATGTGATGTTTAAATGAAGTTATTTTACTTATCCGCAGAGCGAAGTCTAAGAATGGAGGCCGGTGTCTTCGTGAGAAATTAGACCGTCTAGGCCTCAACCTGCCGGCAGGACGGAGGAAAGCTGCCAACGTCACACTGCTCACCTCCCTGGTGGAAGGTAAGGCGCTTTTATCCAAAGTTCTCTCCCAAAACATCCACAATGTTTAAGTTTTACCTTTAGATGTACAATCTCATAGTCCAGCTTTCATATTTAATCCTCTTAGGGCATGTTTTATCAGTCTTTTTCCTGGTTTGTGCTCAGGTGAGGCGCTCCACCTGGCGAGGGACTTTGGCTACACCTGCGAGACAGAGTTTCCCAGTAAGGCAGTCGGGGAACATTTGGCAAGGCAGCACAGTGAGCCGAAAGAAACCAGCGCACGCAAGAAAATGGTTCTGGCTACAAAGTGAGAATACAAACACACGGACGTTTACGACCCTGACTGTGTGTTCTATTCAGAAATTCTCCTGATGTCATTGTTTTAATTCCTTGGACCCATCAAGTCAAAATGTCTGGATTAAAGTTAGAGTTGATCAGCAGGTCTTAAGGTGTGCTCTAACTTTTGCCAAGGCAGCACAGTTCCCATGATAGTTTGACCCTTATAATACGACTCCTTGACCATGAAAGACTACCCCTAGAATTTGGATTCATTTTGGTATCATTATTAAATAGACCGCACCTTTATCTGGATCAACTCCAAACTTTGATGATTTCGTCCATGGCACATGTCACACCCTTCTATCCAGTTTCATGGTAATCCATCAAGTAGTTTATGTGTAATTGTCAAAAACAGTCCAAAAGAAATTGCCTCTCCCACCAAACAAGACATACTTTAAAAGAGCACCTGCTGTATTTGAATCATAAGATATTATGCTCTCAATTTTCAGTTTTTGTGGGTTGTTTTAAAATGATGTCAAAATAAAAGACCCAAATTGCACTGTTTGTGCTGGAGACAGATGGTAAACTTTCATTCCCTCCCCGACCCTTCCTTCCTTCTGTCTGTCAGGCAAATCTGTAAGGAGTTCCAGGATTTACTGAGCCAAGACCGTTCTCCTCTGGGCTCCTCCAGACCGACCCCCATCCTGGATCTGGACATCCAGAGACACCTCACACACTTCAGGTAACACACACCTGCTCTTCATACAGTATTAAAAGACATTTCTGTAACAGTGTTTTTGATCTGAAGTCTCTCTAAACCATTAAAACTACAGAGTACAGACTTGTCTTGCCGAACCCGGCTGGTGTCTGTTTTGGCTCTGATCGGTTTCCAAAGATGTCGCTGTTGTTGTTGTTGTTGTTGTTATTATTTGGCACAAATAACAGTGGTGGATGGACCAGCAGCTTGTTAGCAGAAATGTTACATCTATGGCATCATCCTTAGCAGAATATACAGTTTTATGTACTGTGGAGTGCTGAGCAGAGGAATGAGAGGTGAGCTTGCATGTATGTGACAGATTGAACAGCAGCATCATTCTGGCAGCTCAAAGGTCTGACTGATCCTACTGGGTGGGCGATAAACCAGTATCATACTGTAGAATGTAGAAGTAAGAAAATATATATATAAGAGAACATATAACCTCTATTGACACTTATTTAAAACACATGTAAAAACTGCATTATAGAATTGAAAGACTAAACTTGAATTTGATGAACTTGATGAAAGTTGAATGAAAATATGATTGATTGTGACTGTTGATCACCATGAATATGAGCTTTAGAATACCCATAATTATACCCTGATTTGACGCCATCATGTCTGACAATATTTGTATTAAGGCTGCAACTAATGATTATTGTGATTGATGATTATTTGCTTGATTAGTTTTAGTAGCCATAACCCCAAATGCCCAGGGGGAAGCCTTTGAATGTCCTAAAACTAAAAATATTCCATTTCCTCCACATTAGACAAAGAAATCAGCAAATACTCACAATGAGTGGGTAAAACATGGAAGTATTTTCTATTTTTGGTTGGAAAATGTCCATCAACTGTTCAAACCTGGCAATATTCAGACCTAGAACTTCAGACCTAGACTTAGAGCTGCTCTATTATTCAGCATTTCCCCATAAATTACTGTAGAAACAGGGTGGAGGCAGCGTTTAGAACATCACAGGACATTAAAACTCTGCTCTTACAGGGGTTAGCCTGACTAAAGGAACTCTTTGAGGAGGATTAGAAGCTCCATGATGCAGGGAGAGGAAAGGAATCACTGCTTCAGTCTGCCTTACAAACACTAACTACACCGACTTCTGTCTCATTTTTGCGCCTGAATGAAACAAAGGTTTGCCGTGGTTCTCATGGTCGTTTCTGTCTTCCTCCTGACAGTCTGATCACTCACGGGTTTGGCACACCGGCGGTCTGTGCGGCTCTCAGCACCTTCCAGACGGTCCTGAGTGAGATGCTCAACTACCTGGACAAAAATTCGAGCGGCAAAACAAGCGGACCCACCGAACAACAGATCAACAGCTCAGAAAAGACGCAGCTCCGGAAAACAGCCGAGCCCCAGAGCAAAGACGGGAAAACAGAAAAGACTGAGTAGCTCCCACTCACACGGTCCCCGTGCCTTGGAGCGCTGCATTTAGGAGTGTGTGTGTGTGTGTGTGTGTGTGTGTGTGTGTGTGTGTGTGTGTGTGTGTGTGTGTGTGTGTGTGTGTGTGTGTGTGTGTGTGTGTGTGTGTGTGTGTGTGTGTGTGTGTGTGTACTCTCAGAAAGGATTTGTGAATTCCCATACATTACTATGTCTTTTTTGAGACAATTCATCTTTATTGTCATTTATTTATCTTACGTCGAAAAGTAACCCGAACCTGAACTGTCCCAAACAAGACATCCTGATGTGTGAATGAAAATAACACATCCTGTTTAGGTGTGTGTGTGTGTGTGTGTGTGTGTGTGTGTGTGTGCGTGTGCGAATATGTGTGTGAGTGTGTTCATGTCTGTCAATGACGAGGAGGAGCCTCACCATGGAGACGGCTGTGACTCATCCAAGACTTTTATTTGTTGATTTATTTATTAATTCTGAAACAGGAAGTAAACATGGACATGCTGACATCACAGTTCAGGACAGGTGTGGTCACTGCCAACACAACACACACTACACACACACACACACACACACACATACACACATTAAGGGTTTGGGTCAATTTGATCTGCTGATTCAGATGTGGATTTTCTCCAAGAGACAAAAACTGAAATGTCCTCTGAAGGTTCATTTAATCTGTTTTTACATAAAACAAAATAAGGTTAAATATCCAGTATTCACTGCCACTACATATCTCACTGGGGCAGCAGCATCTCATTACCCAACAATATCTTTACATAACAAATAGTTTTTGCTGCTAATTAATGTTAAAAATGTCATATATTTTAATTTAAAGACAAATCTGTCAATAACAACCAAACTTTACTGAGTAACTTTAGTCATTCCAGTTCTTTTTTTTTTTTACATAAAAAGAATTAAAAATCCAAACCCTTTTACATGCACACACACTTCATTACAAAGGCCCCTTATGAGGTCACTTGAACCACACCAATCAGACTTCCTTTTATTTGTACGCAGTACAATCAGTGCCATAGAAACCAATGTGTTTACCATGTAAAGAGGGACTGTTTCTGGATGTGAGACTGACGCCACTGCCTAGGGATGGCTAAACACTGTGGTGTTATTGTGAATGTGTGTGTGCATGTGTGTGTGTGTGTGTGTGTGTGAGAGAGAGAGAGAGAGAGAGAGAGAGAGAAGGGTCCAACTCAGCCATTTTGAAAAAAGATGACTTTGCGGTTCCAGTCGTTGCTCTTCCCTGTGCATGTCTATCTTTGTACACTCCCCAAATCGCAACCTAAGCCGACACAAGCTCTCTGGCTCGCTCATGAACATTTGTAAAGATATATATAAATATTTAAATTACTTTTCTTGTAGGCTTTCAACTATATATATGTTAAATCCCTACCTTCTAAAATGCTGGTGTTCAATAAAGACAGTTGCTACGTGTTCTACTATTTACTCTGGTTTTAAGATGCTGCACACACTCACACACAGATATATAAACATATACACACAGATACACACTCCCACTACATATAAACACACACACACAGAAGGAGGCAAAAGAACAAGTAGAGTAAAGAGAGGCAGTATGGATCAAAGTCAGCGAGCTTGAATTATCCATACGAGTTCACAGTGTTAAAATTATAAAAAGTCAGAGTTCCCTCTCTAATGTTGTGGAGAAAAAAAGGCTATACCTACAGAAAAGTTCAAAAGCCTCCTTTGTAGGCACGAGCATGTGTGTTTTCTTTCAGTTTGTACGACTTCTGTCAGCTTTCTCTCCTTATTTATATTTCAAAAAAAGGATCTGATGATAAAACAGAGCGAGGAGCCGCTGCCTGTTGGCGCCGTCATCCCGGCTCTGTAGGTTCTGTTTGCTCTTTAATATTCCAGTCATTTAAAAAGAGGTCACGCTCGCTGCATAACACAAAAATACATAATCAGCCAGGATGCATTTGCAGTGATGCCTGCATCGGTTTGTCACCCTGAATCAACGCAAGTTCAGCCTCAGGTGGGAAAATAATAGCGGATAAGACGGGGATATAAAAGGAGGAAGTGACTTCCAGTAGACTTCCAGTATGCTCCCAGTTTGCTGTTATTGCTTGGTCTGGTATTTGACAGATGGTATAAACACCTGCAGACAATGTTTTATGATTCTTCCGAAAAAAATAATGCATAATGGTACATTTCTTTTTAGTTTTTACATGCATTATTGCACGAGAGCAACAAAATTCATATACCTACAGTATATCTTTCAAAATACTTAAATGATTTCTACCCAATACAATGAAAAAAATAAAGGGTGAACGCAAAGCTGCAGCAGTTAAAGCCAAAAATGATCCAACAGATCCTGTGGAATGCAGCTTAAATCAGCTTCAACTTGTGATTTCCATTATTTTCAGGTATTTCATGGACAAACGGATTCATCCTTAGCCCCCTTTAGCTTACAATCATCACTTTTACTTCATTCTATTATGAAAATGCTCAGTCTTTTTATTCACTTTTACACTTGATGCTTCTTGAACACATTCAGGCGTCACAAGAAGCAGAAGTGCTTTTTCATTTCCTGAGGGTTTTCCATCTATCTATTTTTGCTGGAGCCTATCCCAGCTGACATTGACCGAAAGGTGGGGTCCACCCTGGACAGGGCAGGACTGAACCTTTCACGCTCACATTCACACCTATGGGCAACTTAGAGTCACCAATACACCTATAATGCATGTTTGTGGACTGTCAGAAGAGGCCATAGCGCCCAGAGGGAATCTATGCAAAGATGGGCAGAACATGCAAACTCCACAAAGAAAGGCCTCAGGTCTGGATTTGAAACTAGAACCTTCTTGCTCACCGCTGTGACACCCTTTCCTCGGGGTTTTGCTCATTATAATACACTGATCCAGCATCATCTCATAAACCTTAAACAAATATGCTTTTCTAGGCTTTTTTCAAATGACAGTAAATTGTAACATCATAACTATATATTTTTTATTTTTTATATTTAATCCCCCCGCCCCCCTTTTTTTTTTTTTTTTTTTTTTTTTTTTTTTTTTTTTTACCCCGTCAGATATATTTGCTGAAACACTTCATGAAGCCACAGTGAAGAAAAGGAAGTTTGACAAACATTCACACATATCCTACTTCTCATCACCAGGAGGTTGACTGACATGTTTACACTCAGGAGGCTGCCGTGACAGGAAGTCCAACATGACATGAACTCAACATTTAAGGCTTATGAAGGACAAACAAAAACACATTTTTCTGGCAGCGACGAGGCTACGCAACTACAGGCGGGTCTGATGCCTTTGCTTTTGTCTTTAAAGCTTAATCATGTTTCAGTAACTCCAATAATATCAGTGACTAAAATGGGAAGAATCGGCCTGATATATAATCAAACTCGTGTATCTCAACCACTGTGTGTGAGGATGCAGCAGAGTGATGTGGATGAGCTAAAGCACAGTTCTAAATTGGGCCTTTGATGGTTGCTGCATCTTACTGGAGGCTATGAGCAGCAACAAATAAACATGGATGTACTGTAAACACACACACACACACACACACACACACACACACACACACACACGCTCTGACAGAAGGAGCTACAGATATGCAAACAAAGCACTCAGAGAAAGTAACTTGATTACACTTTGTTTGTCATCACTTGTGTGCTAAACATGTGATCCCTGTAAAAGACGTCCCAGCTGACCCTGGATCAGAATAATGAGCAGTGCAATAATAATAATAATAATAATAAAAATAATAATAATAATAATAATAATAATATGCATGTGTTGTATTTGTGATTACATCCATGAATCATTCAATGCAGTGAGGATATCAATACATCTAGATTACACTAAACATGTATATTCAATCCAAAAATGCATGCAACAAATACTGTCATTTATATAGAAGGGAATTAAACCATCTGAGGCCTCAGAGGGACTCTAAGTCCTGCTGACTGCCCCAACAGTCATGAATACCAAACTCTGCTAACTTCTAAGCCCCATCTCTCCAGTCTCCCTCTTCTCAAGCTATAACCCTCCTCCTCCTCCTCCCCGGCTTCTCTGCTAAAACCTCTTCCCCTTCTGTCCTGATCCCGTTCAGTCCCAGGAACATTCAAGCCGTTCTGATGGTCCCAGATACTCGCACAAGCCCGCACACTCACAACCAGTCACATCACATGTGCGACTGCGAGATGACTCCACATCCAGGAATGCCCATGCTCTCTGTTTAGTGCTGATCATCCTCTGCTGCTTCCATTTGTTAGATCCTGAGAGGGGAATGCATGTGGAAGTTATGATTTATTTAAAAATGTAGCATAATGGAGTTTAGCTGGCATGTTAGCGTTGACACAACTCTTATCTTAGGCTTGATGAATGCAAAGTTTAGATATATTCATTTTATCTTTCCTTCCTCTTTAAATATACAGCAGTCTCTGCAGAATTCAGGAGGACATCATCACTGACCCCAAATCATGCAGAGGCTCCCCTGGTGGTCTGCCAACATGAAAACAATGATTTAAATGTTGTTGTTTTTAATGATTTTTATGTTTTTTATTTTCACTGTATTTGAAGAAGTCTTCAGTATGTACATGTTTATGAGTAGGCCTTTTTCACAATACAATTTTTGACTTGGTATAGTAGGAAAAGCACAGATGTTACTAATAATATGAGTCTGCTTTATTCAGTGAACCAGTATTTATAATAGCAGGACCTGAAAACTGAAGCAGGTAAATTCATTTTATTATTTATTATTCGTATCATATATGGTGGTTTTTAAAATGATATATCAACATCTAGTATTCTCATTTACAGGCTTAAGACAGATCCATGCTGACAGTTTATTAAATCAATGCTGAACTCTCTCCGTGTTGCAGCCTCCTCCTTCACAGCCTTCATCTCTTGTCCGTGGTGTTCTACTGCCGTCTAGTGGTCACCGGCTGAAGCGCAGCTTGAACCTGCGTATTGATATTAATGTGAGGCCTGGTTGGAAAAAAGAAATGTGAATAAAGAAAAATAAAGAAAATGGTATATTGAGCAGTAAAACACCGTGGGTGCTAATTATTGTGCCATATTTAAAACAAAGCCATATTAGCCAGATCCAAAATACTGCATATATGTTTTGAAACAATAATATATATTTATGTATTTCACAACCTGATCTTTAGATATGTTTTCGACAAATTTTAGAAGTTGGCTGACAAAAAGTTAATCTGTTCAATCATGAAAAAAAATCAAATAGATGCTAATTAAATAAATAATCCACCAAATGGCTTGTTTTCCAAGTGTTTGAGACAGTTAGAAAATTTAAACACATGAAATGATTGACCGTTGCAATTTTCTGTTGTAGGATTTTATCAAGTCATTTCCTTGCATCCTTCCTATCACATAAAGGGTAGACAAAGAGAAAGTCATTGCCATTACATAAATGCACTGCAGTTCTCTTTGCTGAGACAAAAACAAAGTAACTGGACCAAGGTTGGAGCAATTAATGCATCTTTTTCTTTTCTTTTTTTTTCTTCTTTTTTTTAGTCACCACAAAATCATATATAAGATGTAATGTTTTTCAGCCAGTTACCTGCCAAATATCTTGCTCTAGCTTTGCCTCAACAACAATAACCTACTGGAGATCCTACTGTAGGTGAGTCTTATCACACTTTTCTAAAGGCTAAAAAAAAAATAAGAATCTTTACAGATTCGACCAAAAGGACCATAACAGGTGGAACCAAAATATTACCACCCGCCTCCTGACTGAAATCCCAGTAGAAGAGAAAAGGAGGCTCTTTTGAAGTGATGGTTGGAAACAAAAGACAGGGAGCAGATAGAGCCCTATTAGTGTGACATGTGTGTAATGTATGCTGATAAATCGTGTGTCAAAGCCCTGCAGGACAACCACAACCATGCCTCCAGACTTCCAGACTGTCGGGACATCTGTCATTGCTGACAGTCATATGCCCTGCCATTTGTGTGTGTTTGTATATGTGTGTGTAGGAGAGAGAGAGAGAGAGAGAATATGGGTGAATGTTTGGCAGCGGGTCATTTCAGAGAAGAACAGCCATGGTCCTTAAACATTCATGTCTGGTATCCTCTGTGAAAATTTATTTCTTGTTTTTTGTCTTGCATCAAACATTGAAGGAGCATCACCAGAAACTATAGAGACACATTTACAGACAACACAAGAGCTTTAATGGGGATTTATGCATTTGTTTGTCATCTTTGTGGAACTCTTCAAGGCATTTTGATCATTCCTTGCTTTTAGACATTTCAAGTAATTGTGGTTTCAGTTCAAGTGCTTGCACATGGTTGCAGGATTACCTGCTGTCTGAATTGCAGAACTGTTCAAGTTTATACCATTAACTAAAGCTACATTCACACTACAGGCAAAGACGGACAAAAGCAGATTTTCTTTTTTACGCATATTTGACTCAGATGTTTGTTATTGTTTGTTGTTTTTTTATGACCATGTGAACAGCACAAATCACATGGAATCTGATCTTTTCAATTCAGATTACACTTTCATTTGTGGTCCTAAATCAGATTAATATCCGATTCCTTGGTCTGATCAGGATTCACGTGGCTTTTCTCCCACTGAGCATGCTCACGTTATTGTTTTGTCAGCAACGGTGGAGGAAGTCAAACATGGAGGATCGCAGCAACGACAAGTGGGAGACACGAGGTTTCAAATTTAATAGATAATTGGGAAGATGCTTCAATCAAATCCTGTTTTTGCCTTCTTGCCCTCAGTTTAAGGAGCTGATATACCGTCACCACACTATTGCCACAGCAAAATCAAGAAACTAATGACTACATCACTATTTTATTTGTATTGATTTTATTTTATTTTGCTCAGCACCATGCTTCTTGTAAATATGGAGTCATGATCTGTTCACAGTGATGTCAGATACAGGTTATATACAAAGATAAATGTGAACAGTCAAGGTAAAACGATCAGATTTGAGAAAAAATCTGATACAGGGCTGTATTGTTGGTCTAGTTTAATGATCTTAAACTAGTTCTGAATGTTTGTGTTGTTCTCTACAGCTTTAAAAAAAAATGCCTGCAAAAATTCTCCCCTGTACAGGTGAGGAGTGGATCCAACATTCAGAGAGTTACAGAATATAAGTATCTCATTATTTGGTCACATTCAAATATTAATAAAAATCTTCAAATCAACAAATTATGTTAAAAAATGTTTTATATACAAATATATAGAAATAGAAATATAATACTTTCCATTGTTTTCCAGCAAAATGGTCATAGAGGCTGTTTTGTCTCCATCATGGATTATAATGATATGATTTATGCCTCTGCCTCTACACTCATGTCCTCGGATGCCGTTTTTCATCAACTATCCATAGTTTTAATGAACTGTTTCATCTTTTATGTTATTATCTTTTTAGACATTTTAAACTGTTACTCGACATCACTCTAAACGAGGGTCTGCAATCAATGATTTTTCTCATTTAAATAACTGAACTCCACGTGAATAATAGTAGACCAGAAAATAAATACTTGGCAGTAATTTTCTGGTGTAAATGTCATGTTCCGCCTCTGACAAACTCCTTCAGCTTTGACTTGAGAGCAAACTCAACTACATCAAAATATCCTTTCTTTCAAGCCAAAAATTCAGATGATTAAATTTACTTAGACCTTTTGATTTAGAAACAATGGGCCAAAAACACACAACACAAAATGTTCAATAGAAAACAGGCAGTTTTTAAGGATTATGCGTGTCTCCTCTTATGACACTAGGGGGCGCAGTTTACATACACTTGGACAAAGTCTCATGAGGAGGAATTATGGGTTTGAGGTGTAGTTATGAAATACTTGTAGCCTGGATATATTTTATTGGTAATTTTCTCTGATTTTAACAATGACCGTCAACCTGTTTATTTCCAGTTGTGAGACTGAAGAGAAGGTAAAAGTACAGCTGGTCTAATTTATCCAACATCCCCTGTGAATCCAGTTCTGATTGCATATTATTCATTTTATTTTGTTTAGTAGGAGAACACTTCATCAAAAGATAAAGGAAATAAGTGGGATAAATAAAGAAGCCTTGAACTAAACATAGCTGGAATAGTGGGGTTTGATCTGTGATGTGACTGAAAGCATCTAATATATAGAACAGATAATAAACTGTAGATCTGGTGAAGTCACCTCATTTAAAGGGGAAACAAATGTCTGTGTCCTCAACCTTTCTTCTGATGTCTTGTGAAGTATTCAAGTCTTTAGAAAAACTAACAATGCTGCAGTGTAAAAAAATTACTCAAGTGAAATTACAAAAGTATTTGCATCAAAATGCACTTAAAGAACCAAAATAAGAGCATTTCAGAATTATAAATATATTCCTGTCTTATGATTGTTGATGCATTATTGTGTTCATCAACTTGATTTTACAGCTGATGAAGATGGAGCTCATTCTAATTGCATTATATACTGATGGGAAGCTCAAGCTGTAATTTAGTAAATTGATTAATCTGAGTGTGCAAAGTAACTAAGTCTGTCAGATAAATGCAGTGGAGTGAAAAGTTGCACAAAGTGTAAAAATCTCCAGGAAAACACACATTAATGCAGTACTTGAGTAAACGTGCTTAGTTACATTCCACCATGAATACAACTGGAGGATAACAATCTTTTAATGCCTGAGATATCACCTGTTGCAGTTGTCAATGCATAAACAGTGCAGGGGAAATATCATGTTATTAATGTGAAATTAGCTCTACTATTTCCTCTATGTTTATGTTGACTGTGCAGTGTGCATATAGTGAGAGAATACACTTTCCAGATGGTCTAGTCCTGATCTTGTTTCAATTGTAGTCCATTGTGACTGGAAAGTCCACCAACCTTTATCAAGACAGTATTTGGTATTAAAGGAACTAAAAAAAATATTAACTGGAATAAAAAGAAGACTGGACTTTAGTTGCTGCATTAATTTGTCACCCATGAAAATATATTAGATGATGTTTCATCAGTGTTCCAATTTCTGTAAATGATTACATTCAATCATTTTTCACTTCATCACATCAGATCATTAACAGGAAAAATGTCTCAGCTCTTCATGTGAGTGAACGACACAAGGAGGCCTGACTGGTTGTGCTTTTATTTTGGAAATCCCATCGCTGCATGATGAATAAAACATGGTTATTTTTTATTTATTTGTTTGTTTCCCGTGTTCACGCATGGATCGGGCTGCTGCTGTCAACGAGCCCTGTAGCACCTTCCTAACAGTGGAGCTCTAGTGGAGACCTTGCAGGGGTCGCCCATTCACAAAGCCTGGCTGCTTCTACAGAGGGCGGAGAGAGAGAGAGGGAGAGAGAGAGAGAGAGAGAGAGGGAGGGAGAGAGAGATGAAACATCCCTTCCTCACTTGGTTGCATTCGGTATACCGACACCGGAGAAGCGACCATGCTGTGGAAACTAGTAGAGAATGTGAAGTATGAAGATATTTATGAGGTAACGTTACCGTCCATCTGTTTGTGTCTTGAGGAAACTTATCAGGCAGCCTTTTAAGGGAATAATGACGTTTTTGACACTGTTAAGATAAGTCAGGTGTTGTGCAGGAGGCTGTAGGCCTGTTATTCTATGATGTAGTGATTATTAATATCAATTGGAGGATATGTCGCTACATCACAATTTTTCTCAGACAAAAAAATTTGACAAATTTGCGTTATTTTTAACTCTTTACAGTCGTTTGTGTTGCGATAATGGAAGTTCAATTACTAAATGGACCAGGGGGTTAAAACAGAAAAAATATTGATTGTGTATGAAGATAATTTGCATTTCACATTTCTTGAATTTTTTAACATTCCCTTTGCGGGCCCATTTAAGCAAATTCATGTTTAAAAGAAATCAGAAACTTTTTGAATAATTTCTCTGAATTTAGAAAAAGACCGACGGTGCTGCAAAAAAAACAAAAAAAACAACAACAACCTGTGAAGCCTATTAAAATAGTGGAATAACAAATGAATGCCTTGGTTCATATTTTAAAACTACAGCAAAGCAGAGGAGAGCTGGGTCAGATGAGGTTCATGTCAGAAGTATGTTAATCATTTGGCTTTCATCCAGGACAATATTTTTTTTTTAAACGAGCGAGGGGACGGGAGAGGCGAGAGGGAGAAATACCGCCGCACGCGGGGGCGAAATGCTGCTCCGGCTCGCGCTGAATGGGCTCGAGCACAAAGCAGACGAAGAAAGGGCAGCTTGCGAGGCCCCTCGGCTCAGCCCGGTGGGAAAGTCTTGTCTCTTGCCGCACATGGCTTTTCTCCCACGGCGCGAGGGAGGGGAGGCTTATAAGGTTGTTAAACAAGTCATCCAAGAGGGCCAAGAGGGGCCCCGTTTAGTCGACAATGTAAAGTGTAATCGCTTCTTTTGACTTGTGACACTATTCACACGAGCCCCTCGTGCGCCCTGTAGTGTCTGGAGTGTGTTTTAAAGGGCAGCTGCAGTACAACGTGAGTTAGTCTTTATTTTTCAGGAGTGTTTGTGTCGGTTGGCTGGAGTTTAAATGGCTTAAAGTGAGATGTGTCTGTGCGTAAAAGTGAATTGGATTTCGCTGCGATGAAAGCGTAAAAGCTCCTGCGTTTGCACAATGTTGTTGGGAAATGATAGGAGAGGACACTTTGGTGGTATCCGTGTCACGCTAGACTCGGATTGTTATTCACCAGCTTCACTTTTATTTATTTGACCGTCAAAGTGTGTTTGTGCAGAAACAGTGCAGGAATAATTTGTGCGAGTGTCTCCAAAGGCAAGAAGGCGCGATTTCCCTGCGTCAGATTTTGCTCAAAAGCCCCCCCGTGGTACGGATTTTTTTTTTTTTTTTTTTAATGATGAGGAATTCCTCACGGGTCTGCTCACCCTGTTCCCTTTCTCCTGCGACAGAGAGTCCTCTTTCCATCTCCTGCTGTTCGCGCGTCGTTTCGGCTCTCCATGGAATTTAAACGTCACCCACGGTTGCGCGAGAGGCTTCACGCTCCATATGTCGCCAGTCCCTTGCCTCGCGCACATTAATATTCCTGTAAGTCTCAGTCATGAATAACAATTACACCGTGTACCGGGGGTAGAGGCGGGCGCTCGGTGTTCACACTTAGAGCGGCTGCAGCTCCGGGCGGAGAGAGGATCTGAATGGAGATGTAGACCAGGCCCTATACGTGCAGATACAAACTATAAGTTTTTACCTGGAACGAGTTTGGCTATCTCAACCCAACAAGGTCTTTACTAGCCTGCTGTGTTACGGTGAGCACGTTCGTGACACCAAAGGAGGGTTTACAGATGTTGGTTCATTCCTACTCCGCTGCGGTGAGTTGTCTTCCCTCACTATGTATTTCAGACTTCGTTTCAGCAGATGGTGAATGGGGAGATGTTGCTTGGAGGTGTGAGCCATTTTAAATGAAACTATAAAATTTTCCTCCGGCACAGATGTGCTTATTTTCCAAGAGGTTCAATGCGAGTTAGGCTACTTTGGCTATATTATCAGGGGTAATTAAATGCATCAAGGCCTCCATATGGTTTCATTTTGTTCAAATGTGGTTCTAATTCTATGAGAGTTGATTTTTTTTTCTCCTCTGCACCCTCCTCAAGGACCGACATGACGGTGTTTCGAGCCACAGCTCGCGCCTGTCCCAGCTGGGCTCGGTATCGCATGCGGGACCATACTCTAGCGCGCCACCGCTGTCTCATGCGCCCTCTTCGGACTTCCAGCCTCCATACTTTCCGCCGCCGTACCAGCCGCTCGCTCACTACCAGAGCCAGGACCCGTATTCCCACGTCAGCGACCCATACTCCCTGAACTCCCTGCACCAGAGCCAACAGGGCGCATGGGGGGCAAGGCAACGACAAGACGTCACCGCGGACCGCATGGACGGCTCTGCTCTGCTGGCGCAGCCTCGGGCCTCGTTGCCACAGCTGTCCGGGCTGGAACCACGACGGGACTACGGTGGCGTTCGGCGGCCTGATGTGCTGCTGCACTCCGCTCACCCGGGACTGGAGCCCGGTATGGGCGACGGACTGCTACACGGGCTACATGGTATGGAGGATGTTCAGGTGAGTCAGAGATCTGAGCTGAGAGTTGCAGAGGTTAAATTGCATGCAACACGTTTTCCACTTGGAATTATTTTCTTTTATTCTTGTTTGTTTGGTTATCTTAAAGTTATTTTAAGAATATTGGGATACCTATAGCCGAGAAATGTAAAACTGCAGAACGCCCGCAAGTCAGGAGGAAACGGGACTCGTTGGACAAAACAGGGAATATACCACTGCAGTTAAATTATGATTTATTTTGTCTTATAAAATCACCACATTAGACATAAAATATAGTGTAATCATGACATAACATTTACATTAAAGGCAAAATAAAAACATTTCCCTCAACCTTTGCGTGACCAAATGTACATATGAGCTGCTTTTCCCAAGCTTGAATGGCAGTTATGAAATATTACATCTAAATTAAAATCAATCAATACATTTTTTTAAAAAGAGAGTCTTTGTCACTGTGACTTAGAGTTAAGGTCAGTGAACTCAGAGCAGCTCCTTCAGGGCTGGACTCTCACAGCAGCTGTAGCCTGAGCGCTGATGGCCCACAGCTGAACAAAGTGTCTTCAGAGACTAGAGACATCCTGTCTGATGAGAAGATGCTGATATGTAGAAAATAATACACAATACACATTGATGTATGGATGGAGCTCAAATGTTGCTCATGTGAATTTGAATTAACCCTCTTTTACTGTGATGTTGACTAACTTCATATTTGAAAAGAAAAGTCTGAAGATGCTGAATTTGATTATTATTATTATTATTATTATTATTATTATTATTATTATTATTATTATTATTATCACATACCCAAATCGTTGTCATCAACTTAATAGAATTTCTTAGGGTGTTATTTTTGTTTTACAAGATGATACAGATATTTTTTGTGAGTATTGTCGCTTCTAAGGTTCAATCTAGTCAGTAGGATTTCATCTTCTTCTCGTTTCCCCTCAGGGCATAACCATCATCATCTCATTGTCATTTAACCTCCACAATAGACTCTAATTTCTGGCCTTCCGTATTTGTGTCATGCATTTATTAACCCCGTATATGAATTTGTTTTCTTAGTTTTTCTTCTCACACAAGCGTGCAGAAACATCAGTTCTATTTAACAAGTAATTCATTTCGCACAATGATGAATGAGTGTCTGATGAACGAAGCTTTTAAATTCAAGGGAATATTTGAGCCACATCGTGATGAATAAAACAGGAAATCGATTATAAAGCAGATTCGTTTGCTACTTTTTTTTCCCCAGAAATGAATCATGCAAGATTTTTTGGGTCTGTGATTGAAATCGAGTGAAAAAAAATTTAAAAAAAATAAGCAAAATTACAGTATGGATCTTCCTGTGTGAACAGACTATAATGATATTCATCTTGGCTTTTTTTTTTCAAAGACCATTGAAGACGCCAACGGAACGAACATCCTGGATCAATCAGTAATTAAAAAAGGTGCGAACACACACACACACACACACACACACACACACACACACACACCTATCTATAACTTGGGATTTTATTCCTAAATCGTTTGTGAGACTGTTGATAGTAAAGTGCTAAATAATTAGTCATAAATATTCCATAAATATATTATTATTATCTTGTTTTTTGGGGGGTCCAAGATGAGGCGTATAAAGCCGGGTTAACGATCCCCGTATATTGACTAGCAGGCAGTGTGTCGCTGACAGGCTGCCACGCTCGCGCCCTGATGATGTGCGGTGATTTAGTTACGGGATGTTGAGTGACTGAGCTCCCCGCGGGGCATTTAAGCCGCTGATGTAATAAATGGCAGCGCTCACGGAGATCTCGTGAGCTCGTTTAGAGCTAATCTGCGGTATTATCCCCCGTGGAGCCATCAAAACCGCCATGCACATACACCGGACCCTGCGCACGCATGCTGGCTTCTTTTTCGCCATTATAGCGCGTGCATTAACACGCGGGATGAGGGAACATCCAGTGCTGCTGGTGGGAGTTAAACCGGCCGTGCAGAAGAGGCTGGGAGGTGGTTAATGCGATTCGGGAGCGCGAGCCAATCAACAATCGATAATATAATAATGAGAATGTTGCGCGACATTAAATAACAGCAAATGCCCGGCGCGTGGGCGCTTCATTAGGCTAAGGCCGCCCTCTGAGCGCGCGTGGTTCGACAAGAAAGAGATTTAAAGATTTAAAACTTTTTCTCTTCTGTAAGAGAACCACTCATGTCGCCTCTAACCTTCCTCTTTCAGTTCCCATGCCACCAAAGAACATGGGATCTCTGATGCTCGGCAAGGACGGACTGATCGGTGGCGTGACCGTGAGCATTAACGAGGTGTTCTGCTCGGTACCGGGCCGCCTGTCGCTGCTCAGCTCCACCTCCAAGTACAAAGTGACCGTAGGGGAGGTGCAGAGGAGACTGTCTCCGCCCGAGTGCCTCAACGCCTCCCTGTTGGGGGGCGTGTTGAGAAGGTGACTGCAGCCTCAGAGCGTGTTGTTCAGGAATAACTGTGTGTTTGTTTTCAAATATTTTTTTTTTTAAATATCTGTGTGCATGCAGGAATATTACATGCATCCGTTTCCTTTGTTGCTACAGAGCAAAGTCTAAAAACGGTGGGAAATGTCTGAGAGAAAAACTGGAGAAGATTGGACTCAATTTACCTGCTGGAAGACGTAAAGCTGCCAATGTCACCTTACTAACATCTCTGGTAGAAGGTGAATGATTGTCTGGTTTTAACTACATAAATACAAACACTGCAAAAATATAACCTTCCCTCAAACTATAGCGTATGAGGAAATTATGGCAACTGGCTCCAAACATTTAATTTGCATCTAAACTCCCTTTGAGAGTTGTAGTAATCAAATATAGTCATGTTTTGACATTATTAAAAAAATAGTGCAAAAATACAGCTTAGGACTGCAAAGGTTGTGACCTTACAAGCTTGACAAATAACCCTGTAATCACAGCAGAGCTTCAATATAAATATTTAGTTGCTATTGAGCAAGTGGACAGAGTGGGTTAGGGTATTGTATTACATTTAATAAAACATACATTTATTAAAGTCTTAAGTTTAGGCATTACAGGTTGTGTGCAAGTACAAGCTACTTGCACAGGTAGACAACCTGTATTTTATTATAGTCTTATAGTATTATAGTCACTTCCTCATAAAACAGCATCATGCAAACAGGAAAGGAAGGAGGGTTTTTTTTAAATGTTTTTAAAATGCTGTAAAAATGTTTTCTTATAGCCCAGTGTTTGTTAATCTGCTAAAAGAGTCGTTTTCTTTCCTTCCTCTATGTTTACCTCTAAATTTGAGTGTTGTTCTTACTCTGGTCTCAAAAATGTGCTAAAAAATTTTTTTTAATAAGCATGAAAAGAAGGTAATTGAGACCTACAGTCAATTTTCACAATAAAAGAGTGGCATCAGAGAGAAAGAACACTTGCTATTGTTTTTGCGTGAGCTAAGGGGACAACAGTGGAGGGAAATTAATGCATAAAAGGGTCATGTCATTTCTAGCAGGTATCATACAGATAGATGTGACAACATTTATGATTGCAATAAAAAAGAAAAAGGAGCACTTTTAAATGTAGACTAGCTTTAGAGAGGTGAGAGGTTCAAAATACTCTGTCTAATATTTACATTCTCTGTAGGTTATATTATATTGACATTGACTATACCCATATCCCTTCCCCCAGGTGAAGCGGTCCACCTGGCCCGGGATTTTGGTTACATCTGCGAGACGGAATTTCCCACCAAAGCCGTGAGCGAGTACCTCAACCGGCAGCACACGGATCCCAATGAGCTGCACACGCGGAAAAACATGCTGCTGGCGACAAAGTGAGTTTGATGGACCGTTTGATTAGATTCTGTTCCCTCATAGTCTTTATAGGGTGTCATAGAATATATAATACGTGTCTGCAGTGAGGGAGATACCGGTGGAAATGAGATTATACCTTAGCTGTTGTTAAATCATGGAAAATCAGGAGTGCAAAGGTCAGGTGATACAGGTACAATACGTCCAATACTGAGGTGTAAGAGTGACATGCAGCTTGACAAGAAGTCCAGTCAGTCTCAAGGTATTTTATGTTCAGAGTGTCTTAAAACATCACAACAGACACACATTTATGCCTCAGAATCTCCACGTTTTACAAGATTTCAGTTCAATGGTGCCATTTCTAAAGGTTTGGTTGCTTTTGATTTGAATTTCATAACTTTTACACATATGGGATGAAAAATATTCTGCAAGAATATATGTACATTTCTGATGAATGACTTTGTTGTGAAATGAAACCCTCTCATTTCCCCCGAGGCCTCTGTGGCCCCCTCTTTAAGAGCACCTGAGGGTGCAAACCTCTCCCATCCTCTGTGCTCTGCTCTACACCACACACTGCCATACGTGGCATTGACATTTGTAAAGAAGAGTGAGATTTTAAATGAGAGGCCTCAAACTCCATATGGATCTAACCTGCAGTGAAATGGCTCATTGTGAATTTGTCACACTGAAGAATTAGGGCAGTTAAAATCGGCTCAACCATTTAAGAAACGAGCACAAATCAGGAAAGCAGTGAGGCATCACTTTTCACCTTTTGATTGTAATAAAATTTTAAAAAATGTATTCTTTTTTTATATCTGAAGATGTGTCATTCATCCACTCTGATCATTTTTGCATGTAGCTGCACGGCTTAGCATCTTTACAAGCGGTTAATTTCACAGAATAACCTTTAACTCACGTATACATGGAGCTTATTTGATGCTGGACACTTAAATGTGGCCTCTACAGCTCACAGACATCATAAAATATAGGCTCTGAGGTACCAGGCGTATGTTTGATCTCTGCTTCTGCCCTCAGTGGCGACCCATTTAACCGGCACTCCTTGTAAAGTTACTTATATTAATCCATTTTTATGGCCGTTAAAGTGTGGAATGGAATCAAGGATCTTGATTACCTTTGGCAGTCACATAGATTTCTTTAGGAAACCAGGGTAACATAGGTGATTTGGGTTTAGAAATTTGCATTAAACCACAGAATTACTTTGGATTTACACCTATTTCTCACCTTTTTTTGCGAAATAATGAGAAATATAGTCAGTGTCCATTTATTCCCCTGGAGTTTCCAGACGTAAAGGTTGCAAGCAGGAGCTGTAAACCATCGGACGGAGATCGCTTCAGGAAGCTCGTATTTTTAGCTTGCATAAATAGTGTGTCTGCTGGCCTGCACTGCATAAACCATCTGCCTGTGTGTGTGCATGCGTGCATCCCAGTGTACTCAGTATGTACGGTGTGCTCGGTGGTGGATGTTTGATGCTCAGATCCAAACCTGTTCCAATACTGTGTGTCGGTGCTGCCTGTTAGAAATTCATTATTTAGCAGTGAAGTGTTTCAAGTCATCAGAAAACAACAGCGAGAGCCTTGAGTGTAGCCCGGGGTGGCGGCTTCTCCTCTCTACTCCCCTAACCCCAGCTGGGCTCGGCCTGCACAGCCTGTCACTCATTTGCTGTAGCTCTGCCCTCAGGCCGCTGTGTGTGTGTGTGTGTGGTGGTGGTGGTGGTGGTGGTAGTGGTAGTGATGGTTGTGGTGGTGGGGGATCTGAGGGAGGGAGACAGAAAGAAAGAGAGGTCTCTTGAATATAAAATGTGGGCCTAAAACCGGAGGCCGACTTGCTGAAATTTAACAAGGTGAAATCTGTTTGTTTTTTTTTGTACCTTTAAATTTTTCACATTAAATCTATAGTGAAGGAAAAAAAATGATGACAATGCCTCAAATTGCAAATGTTAATTACACAGTTAAATATGTGCTCCTAATGTAGAGGCCTCCCTTCCCTTCATCTGGACCTTGATTTACCATGAAGGGCCAGTGGTTTGCTCAAATGTTGTTGGCATTAGCCTCGTGTATTTCTGGGTGCATTTTGTTGTACTGGAGAGATTTCGTCAGACATGAGTGGCGTGAAGCAGAAAAGTTTCCCTTGTCTGAAGCATCAACGGTAATTTATAATGTCAGGCCTTGATGACCAAAGAAACAAAATAGCAGTATAGCCTCAGGATGCCTGAGTACAATTCAGTCAGATGATTCGTTTTTAGGAACTTAAATGCTCATCACTCTGCCACTGTCACTCTGTCCCGGTAATACTGTAGCAGCCGACTGCATCAAGTTCCATTGGGGCTTCTTTGATTGTTTGTTTTCTGTGAAGCAGAAGGAAAGTGAAACAGTGGGAGGCTAAACTAAAGTTCGTTGCAAAATCAGAAGCCTTGGGATTTACTGAACATCAGTCAAAGGGGTTAAAAATAGACAAATTCAAAAAAAAAAATCAGGAAGGAAAACTTTCCTTTGGGATAGATTATATCATACATGCTGAAACAGGAAAGGCAGCTTTGTCATCAAAATTTGATGCATTTGATTTGTGATCCTAACATTGTGTATTGTTACATTAGTGACACATTTTGAGTTGTTTTCCCACTGGACATGAAATCCCCAAAAATAAGATGCACTGAAATGCAGCTTAAAAATGAAAATGCTTCTTTTTTTCCTCAGTGCAGTTCAAGCTCCATAACTTTATCTGCTGTGAAAACTTTTTATTTTTTTTATTTTTATTGAAATTAATCATGTTCAGGCTCAGGTAGCATTGAAGGAACGCCTGCTAAAATTGGTGCAAAATATCTTGACTGCATGAAAATGTTTAACTATCAAGGCATCTCAGATGATTTGAGATCTTTTGGTCATTGCATGATTTTGGAGGAGTAGAGGAAGCAGTTGTAGAATCCTTTGTTTTCAGAGAGTTTTCATACATCTCTTACATCAGTAACATTTAGAGGGAAACACTAAATAATATTTGTCGTGTTCACAGATGAAACCAAACCATTATCAGGTTTGGCATTACTGTTTTAGAGAAACCCTAAGTTGACATCTTGCTGTGTGTTTTCCCCTGCAGACAGCTGTGTAAGGAGTTCACAGACCTGCTGGCCCAGGACAGGACTCCCTTAGGCAACTCAAGGCCCAGCCCCATCCTGGAGCCTGGCATCCAGAGCTGCCTCTCCCACTTCTCCTTCATCACACACGGCTTCGGCTCGCCTGCCATCTGCGCTGCACTCACCACCCTCCAGAACTACCTCACTGAGGCTCTCAAAGGACTCGACAAGATGTTTCTCAACAACCCTCCCAACAACCGGCACGGCGACGCCGGCAACAAGGGCGGCGACAAAGAGGAGAAGCAGCGGAAATGAAGCACGGGGAGAAGGGGCCGGGCGGGGTGAGGTGGGTGGGGGGGCGATGACGAAAGAGCCGAATGGGAAGCAGACAAACGGACAGAGGCGCTCCACCGTTACTTCTAGCTTTACGCCACTGCCACTGACCTGCCACACACAGGGCTGAGGTGGAGGAGGAAGAAGAGGAGGAAGGCTTGTTAGAGAGAGAGAGAGAGAAAAAAAGCAGAGGAAGACACCCGGGGGCCAGTGTCAGAGAGCACAGGGGGATTTTTCATGTGTGTTACGTTCTTTTCATTCCCCTGAGGACATGGTGGTTACTGTATTACGTCCATTTTGCTCCCTCTGCCTGCATCCTCAGACTGAGATGCTGTGAGCAGCCAACAAACACTGTATGTGTGTGTGTGTGTGTGTGTGTGTGTGTGTGTGTGTGTGTGTGTGTGTGTGTGTGTGTGTGTGTGTGTGTGTGTGTGTGTGTGCGTGTGTGTGCGTGTGTCCTCACACTGACAAAGCATTGTGGGTATGAAGATTGGGTGGTGAGCATTATATCTGTGAAACAGGTTTGTCTGGTTCTTTAACACAAGTGCGAGGAGGGAGGGTGTTAATTTATGTGTGTAAATATTTATTTATATTCATTTAAATGAATGGTTGTGTAAATAGGTGCACCAGCTATTTTGGAGTAGGCCTATTTATCTGTGATTCCACCTTTGTGAGCCAGCGGGAGGGGTGGGGGTGGGGGGGGGCAGGATTCATCCAGTGTTTTTCTGTTCTTATAGAGCTGTTGTCATGGTGCTGATGATGGGTAGACATGCTTCTAATTGTCCAGTGATTTCATTTCTATCACACTGATAATAAACCATGTGTTTTATTATGCGAGGTGTGAAGCATGCGCCTTTTCTCCAGGGAAATTCTCCACTAGAGTCCCACTAAGGGTCGTAGGTCAGGGCCACTAAACATGTACAACATGATAGCTGATGTCAGGGTATTTACCTTATTTAATGAAATATTATATCACATATTTGAGTGAATTTGCTGCCATGTGGGGGATTCAAAAGAAACTTTCTGAATATCTGACACTGGACTTGGATGGACCCCAACAGTAATCTTATTATTCACTCACTGATATTCCTTGTGATGCGTCAGATTCACAGGGTGGGCATCTCTGCAGTCATTCTGACTTAAGTGAAATGTGAGTTAGTGTTTTAAAAAATCTCTTATTGGTCTTATTGGTGTGGGCAGTTCCTCTCTGTAGCAGAGAGAGTGCAGGGTAAAAACACTTGTCTGCTCACTGATCCTCCATCTGACTGAGATATTTAGAGGCTATGGTCCAGAGGATGGCTCTAAAATATCAGAAGCCTAGCTGTGCTGTGTTTTGATAAACCCACGGCGCTGTCTGTGGTGCTGAAGTATAGCAGACAGATGTCTAATGGCACCTTTTTCTCCCATGCCTACCCTTCTGTCAGTTTCATCTTGGATGTATAAGAATCACTAAACTATCAACTTTAAATCCTGTATTCTATATTATCTCTATATATACTCTGTCTCTTTTCTGTAGTATAATATTCTTATATTTATATGTTCATTCAGTCGTCTCTGTGCTGCTGAAGGTGCACCCCCCAACTAAGCTGCCTCTGTTACAAAATAGTTTAAGGGAGACGTGACTATTGTGACTTTTGATATATAGTTTTAACATAAGGATTAGGGTTAGCATTAAGTTGAGTTCACATTTGGATCATCCAGTTAACACTTAACAAATCGTCAACTGACTCACTTGTAGTGCAGTGTAAAAAAAAATTAAAAAACAATGACAACAATAATTAATTGGCAAATAACATTAAAGAAAACTATAAATGTAACGTTAATCTTCATTTTAACTCATTTGAATTATTCGCTGCACTAAATATTAAATTTCTGATCATGGAATGACGACACAGAACAATAACAAACCAGAGCTAAGAATTAATATTTCAGATGATTATTTTTTTTAAAAAGCAGCTTAACCATCAGCCTACATCATTTAAATGGTAAGGCATTATCTCGGCCTTTATCTTTCTGCAGGGAGGAAAATATGTTGTCATTGGAAACAGTGACATAAAGACACAGTTTACCACAGTTTACCTATGTAAAAAATGCTAAATGGTTCTTTAACCATTCATTTCTTACTATTGCTGATATGGAGACAAAAGATATAATGAGATCTTTAAGTAGCCTATGACGAGTTTTCCAAAAATTACATTTTGAAATTTAATTAATACAGATAATAAGTTTCTATTTTAATAGTTTTATGGCGTTTTAAATAGAAAGTTGAGGTCTCTATATTGCCAAGCCTCTAAAATGAACACACACAGACACACCATGATGGATACCGTCTTATTCCAGGGAGATAATTGGCTGTATTTTCTGACCAGTGAGGCCCTCGTTTCTCTCTCTCTCTCTCTCGCACGTTCAGGGGGGGAATAGAATCGTGCCTCGCGGGCCCGCTTCTGCGGTGGGGATCCACCGCTGGTGTGCTAATGACGGGAGAGCGCGAGAGGCGCAGAGAAAAGTAGGGAGAGGCAGAGAAGGAAGGATAATGAGAAAGGGAGAACGAAAATAGGGAGCCCGAGTGAAAGAGAGGGAGAGAGAGAAACTGTCCCGCGGGCTCAGTGTGACCCGTGGAGTGGAACGCCGCGTGACGCAGGTGCAGAGTTCAGCACCCGCATGTCCGCGAGCCATTCCCGCTCAACAAAGACAGGAAGCTGCTGAGCATCAGCGGCTACAACGACAGGTTGGCTGGAACAATAAACACAGGAGCCAAAGAAAATAAAACAAGGAGGAGAAACATGACGTTTTAATGATTTAACTCAGTTTCCATTCATCAGGAGTTAAGTGACACATTTAATTTATACAACAGAAGGAGCTGAATATAAAACAACCGAATTACATTTCAATGTTAGCCTAAATTTGTCTGTTTTGGATTATTAAAACTGACTGGAATATAAGCAAATCCTGGAGGATAGGGGGGGAAAAATCGGTGTTCTGCTATTTTAATGCTTTTCTTGTTTTTATGACAGGAAAATAAAATATCTACAATACAAAGTAGATCAAGTTGCATCACAATTGACATGAAACTTATGTCTAAGAAAGTACCTGAGAAAATTATTAAGTCATGCAAACATCTGCAGCCACCATGCATGGTTATTGTAGTTTACACGTGATTTACCTTTTCTAACTCAAAACGGGATAAAAAGAAAAGAAAAAAAGCAGCTAGTAAAATGATCATTAACAAAATTTTAGTATTTGGTAGAATGGCAAATGAAGATGCAGTACATTTGTGCCAAAAATCATTGTACTGCTAATTTAATGCCTTTCTTGTTTTTATGCATTGGATTTTTTTTTTATGCATCTAAAATGCAAAGTAGATCCCAGGCACTGAGCTGCAGTGTGAACAAAATTGATGAACTAAATGTCTCACATAGCACTCAGGTGAGAAAATGTGAATTGAGCAAAGGCTGGTGCACGGATTCAGCAGGTGTAGTTTGTCCAGGATTTACTTTGTCCAACTCCAAAGAAAAACAAAAAAACATTTAATTCATTTAAATCTAAGCTCCATAAAATGAGAATTAAAAGAAGTATGCAGCATTTCATATTATGTTAACAGAAAATTCAATACAGTTGAGGTAAAATTATGTGTGAATTATGTATTTCTCTTCTCAAAATGAGAGTCAAAAGAATTAATGGTTGGTGGAAGAATTCTTACACTTCTTAAAAAAAACTTTCCTTTTGTTTTGTCTTTGTATTAAATCCTCACAAAAATCCCTCATTCAAGGCTCTACACAGGCAAAACAAAGCCTTCAAGGTTATGCAAATATCATTAATTATAGCAATCTTGTTTTAGTAGATTTTTCCTCAATATTTTCCTCAATATAATATTTTTAATTGCTTAGATAAATGAAAAGAATTTTCCAAGATCTAAAAGACTGCAATTTTGTAAGAGTTGAAATACGCAGGAAAAAGGCTGCAAAAATTCTTTATTTCTCAAAGAAATAAGGAATGTACATGTTCTCAGCTCAAACAAGTCAAATATGGCAGCTTAGTCAGTCGTCCAAAAAGCTTCAAACTACCAGGATCTTTTACATCAAAGATAACACATAACCAGCTGTGCCAAAGTGGTATAAACACTACCTGTCTCCTGTGTGTGGGATTTTTAAAACCAATATATTATAGTGAGGGCTATTACCTGTCCATTTCACATCAATACACAATGAAATAGATTTTTTTTTAAATAGATTTTTCAAACAATTTCTTCTTCTTTTTTGAGTTAGCTGCTAACTGCTGCTACCTGTAGCTTGCTTTTAAAATCTTACACCTGTGTGTCGCACACAAAACACGTCATCAAAACGTCACACCCTCTGTCCAACCACCTCGCTCCTTTTATACGGATGGCAAATTGGCACCGTCACCTCCACTGCCTGCTAAGAGGTGGAACAACAACGACACAACATCACACCTTTATAGTGTCTATACAGAATGGTGAGGTGCAAATAAAGGTGCAACAGCCTTGAACCTGGCTGTGTAAAAAGGCCCTAGTTTTGTATGTTACAGTAAGTGGCAGTTCAAAAAAAAAATTTAAAACTAGTCCAAAATGAGAAGCAAAGGCAAAATGGTGTGGAACACAGGAGGTAACAAAATCCAAAGCTAAATCCAAAAGCAAGAAGCAAAAACTAAGATCCAAAAACAGGCAGGTATTAAATGATATGGTAACAAAAAAATCACAGAATAACACTTAAACAAGGAACAAGGGAAACACCGAAGAACACGTCATGGAACACAGACGATATGACAATGATAACCAGAAAACACACACACACCAAATACACAGGGGTAAGGAGGGGAGATAGGGAACAGGTGAGGACTGAACACAGGTGAAAGCAATGAATAATCTACACTGAGGGAAAACAGACAAAGGCAGGAAGTGTAAAGCAAAAGAGACAACATAGTAACATACAACATATTACTAAGTAACACAGGAAACAGAAAACAGAACCTTCAAAACTCAAGTTAAGGATGATAGATTTGCAAAGTCTGGTTAGACTTTCAAAGCAAAGTTTGTTAAGAAACCTGCTGTTAAAAATATTATGAAATGACCACAATTTATTCAGACAACTGCTTGGGTAGTTTTAAGAAAATATCAAATTTGCCTTGTCACGACATTTATGAAAGTTACATTACATAATATTTGTAAGTTGTGTAACGTGCTGAAGTTTAAAAACAAGATGACTTTGACATTTGGTCACTCGTGGGAATTTCCTGTGCTTGACTCATCCAACCACTTCCTGATTTGGATTTACCCTGTACTCTACACCTACACCTCTATACCTCTACAGGTACATTAGAAGGACACCTTCAGAGATGAAAGGTGCCACTGTAGTTACACCTTCCAGTGTTAGAATAGAAAAGAATAGAATAAAATAGAATAGAATAGACTTGCAGGCTGCAGTATGTCATTATCTAAAGAACCATAAATGTATAAAACATGATAGAAGATCTACTTTTGGACTATCACAGGTGTTTTGCTGAGACATTTTATATAAAGTCCTCATTTTGGGTTTACATCATCTGGGCAAAGTGTTAATATTGCAGTGAGATTACCTGTAAAAGTGTGAGTTTTTGTTGGTCCAACATTTGCTGATCACGTCATAGTCAAGGGCTGCATATAATATAAATCACTTCTTTCAGAAATTGATAATGGGAGGCTAAATGTTGTTTTATGAAAATGTTGCAGGTTGTTACTTTTATAAGACAACCAGTGGAAGTTGATCCAGTCATGAACACAGACTGAGCTCATGACAGCATTGGTAATATTTGTTATACGAGGTATGAGAGCACCGCTGACAGAATCTCCTGTATGCAGTTATGTATACAGTCTGTCTGTCATTTTGCCAGGAAGTGAGAGTGCAGGCCCCCATCAGCAAAGCCCCTCAGCGTTCTGTCATGCAATGGGCTGTAAAAATACTCATCACACATAGACACACACACAGGTTATCCAGCATGCAGACACCCGAGATCCGGTTGGGAGTAATTCCTGCTCGGGGCACTGTGCTCCAGGCAAGGCAGGCGCGTGCTGGATATTTCATTATTCATTAATTTACTGTTTAACAAATCCTGTCATTACTGAGCCCGAGCAGAGTTCACACACACACACACACACACACACATAAAAACACACTTGCAGCAGTGGGTGTCAGGCGTGGCAAATCGGCCTGTTTGATCCCGTCCTTCTCAACAAACGGGGAGAGAGCCATGAATAATAAGAAACGCAAAGCCTCGCCGGAACGAGGTAGCGTGACACTGTCTCACTAAAAGCCCTTTAGCATGGAGCAAAGCTCCGCCGGGGCCTCACTGAGGGCCCAGGGTTCATTATAAGAAAAGACAAAACAAACAGTTGGCACTAACCGTGATCGATATGAAAGGTAAAGTTCCCACGCGCACAAAAGGCGAAACTGAATCCGTCATGTTTGACAAAAGACGCCATACTGTTTCCTTTCTGCACATGGGGGAGTCGAGCATGCTGCTGTTTACTATTTCCACTAATGGGATAAGGATTAAAGCTGTGAATGTTTTTGGCTCAAATTCCTGCAAAAAAAACAAAGGGGTGTCTTCAAGAGTCTCCCAAGAAAATGTATAATATGTGCAGAATGATGAACTCACACACCAGAATAATGACTTTTACTTTACCCTTTCCATCTCGCACACTTAATTACTTAACAGAGGAAGCCTCAAGGCTGCAAATATTCATTATTTCACAGGAAGAAAAACATGTATCATAAATACGATTTGTTTGCATTGTGCAAATGCATTTTATTGTGATCCTTCTGTAACCAAACCCACCATTAGAGACAGCATTGTGGTTGGAGAACGGTGACCAGAGACTTGACAGCAGACCTGCAGTAAAGAAAAGGGTTAAAGTCCCTCAAGTCGTTGGCACTGAACGCCACAGCGAAAGGATAAGACTGGCATTCCAAGGAGAAATGACTTTATTTCTCAATCTGCTTCCCTCAAGTACATCCTGGTCTGTGGGTGGCCCCAGACTTGATGTCATTAACATGTGACATATGTAGAGCTGACTGGAAGTGGCTGGAGGCCAGTGTTTGTCTCCGCCGCTGTTCTTGTGTCTACAGGGCCAGGCAGGCTGAGTCTGGGCTTTGTCAGCAGCCAAGCAGTCATCCAGCCCGGTCACTGTCTGCTGCTGTTGATAGTGAACGCTTCTATCAGTATGCATGATGGACAGTGTGCATGAATGTGTGTTTTTCTGATAGCTCAGGGCACAAGGGATGGTGGGTGGGTGGGTGGGTGGTGGTGATCTGGCTGGTTTATCCATCGGGGGTCCTTGGATGTGTGGGCAGGGACACGGGCAGTCCGGGTCCCTTAAGGATGAACTGAAGACGTTGAGTTGAAGTGACACAGCTGCTGCTGCTGCTGCTGCTGAGGCAGGGCTGCCCCTCCAGACGGGTCAAGGTTACACGGAGGAGAAGACACTTCTGAGACACAGAGACACCAGCATAGAAACTCAGGAATACAAAGCTAAGCTCCAGACTGTTGGCGATTTTGTGGCGTCTTACGTGGCTTTTGCACCAGCTCAGGTTTTGACAGTATGAACCCATCACACTGTGGATAAATAGTACTTCCTGTGCCAGGAGATAGTTAGCTTAGCATAAATAATGGAAACAAGTGGGAACCACTAGCCTAGATCTATCTAAATGTAACCTAAGTCACCTGTCAACACCTCTAAAGTCCACAAATTAGCACCCATCCATCCATCGTCCATGACTGCTTATCATTTGCGGGGTCATAGGGCTGCAGGGTATGGGCTGGAGAGACGGGGGTACACTCTGGTACAGCCATTCATGCTCACATTCACACCCATGTGGGTGTAATGTAGAGTCATCAATTCACCCAAACCTGCATGCTTTTGGACCGTGATGAGGAGGGAACCCACGCAGACACAAGGAGAACATGCAAACTCTACTCAGAAAGGCCCCCGGGTCTGAAATCCAGAACCTTCTTGCTGATGACGATGACGACGACGATGACGATGTAATTCATCGCTTCGCGCTCCACCAGGTGATGATCATTGAGATCAGATGCTGCAAGAAAACCTGCAAGGCCTTTCATGGATTCACAAAATAACGCAGGTATCGACAACAGAGATTATGAGCGGGATGGTGGGGGTCGGATGATTCCTACAGTATACCAGCGCTCTTTAACTCCAGCTTGTGTGTGCATAGAACTCCCCATTTACTCTTCCCCCAACACACACACACACACACACACACACACACACACACACACACACACACACACAGTATAGGCTTCACGCAGCCCTTTGAGAGCCAGTTGTTATTAGCTGTGTTTATTGTTGGAGGCATGCTTGGGTCATACCACTTACAGCTTTCAACAAACCAGCAGGACCTGTGAACAGGGGGAGCAATAACACAGCAGCTCAGGCATGAGACAAGAGCATCAGATGCAGACAGAAACAGATTTCAAGGACAGGAGGAAGAGGAAGAGGATGAACCCAGGAGGAGGAGGAGGACTAATGGTTTTATTTGGATTATTTCTTCCCTTTTCAGTCAGTCTGAACATTTAGCTGCAATTGATTGAGCCTGTTGAATACAAATATATCTAAATGGGGTTATGGATTGATTTACATTCAAAAAATACATTTGCACGGATCCTATTAATCCCTCTGTTTAGATAAGAGAGAGTGAGTGACTGTGTACTCAGCTGTGTTTTTGGTGCTTACCTGAGACGCCGCCGGTGTTACTGACTTAGAATGTTGATTAAAGTCGAGAGGCAGCTCCCGGTTAACAGCGTGAGGCTATAGGTTTAGGCCAGTTTGGGTCATCAAACATGATTATTGCACGAGTGTTTATGTGATTTGATATTGTGTGTGTTTGACCAGTTATGTTTCAGAATAGGAAATAAGTGAGTGTCCTTCTAGGTGACAAAGATAGATGGATAGATAGATAGATAGATGGATAGATAGATAGATAGATGGATGGATAGATAGATAGATAGATAGATAGATAGATAGATAGATAGATAGATGGATAGATAGATAGATAGATAGATAGATAGATGGATAGATAGATAGATAGATAGATAGATAGATAGATAGATAGATGGATAGATAGATGGATAGATAGATAGATAGATAGATAGATAGATAGATAGATAGATAGATAGAGAGAGAGAGAGAGAGAGAGAGAGAGAGAGAGAGAGAGAGATGGCCTCAGGGTGACAGAGGTCTCTGCTCAGTATATGAACAAAATGCCCGGTCTGATTGAGTGTGCAAGGCCATGAACCAACCTCCACCCCTACAGCATCCAGCCCACCCACATGATGCTTATTAACACTTATTACAATGGATGTGGAGAGACAGAGAGAGAGAGAGAGACAGAGAGCGAGAGTGTTAAGAACAGACACAGAGAGATAGATATGCAGATAAGCAGTAGATTTAGATATGACATGTATAGTTCAGTTTGAATGTAAATATGGCTGTTTTTGTTTATATTTTGTAAGAACATCAAAATAATTTTTTTTAATAGAATGCTTGAGAATAAATGGATACACAAACATCTAAGTGAAACAACACCGACATAAACCCACAGACTACGTCAAGACTGTCAGCAAAAAAGTGATTCAGCGTTTTTCCCAAAATGTTGAACTATTCATTTGAAGAGAATGTTTTTTAGAACGTTTTTTTTTTAATTTAGCCATACTGTGGTTCACAAACACCAGCTTATTTGTTTTCCTCCCAAATTTGGTCATTTATTTTTTTTAAAGCCAGAATCATGTTCTGAGCCATAGTTGCAGAAGAATCTTGTTCTATTACCTGCAGTGATTGGTGTGTCGTTGTTTAGCTAGACTTCAAAATGCACCCAGAATGCAAATTCTGGATGAAAAATAAGTCAAAACTAAATGATAAGTCTTGACTGTTGAATATCAGAGCAAGCAATCGGCTGTTTTAGTCCCCAAAATACAATTTTGGCATTGAATAACCATATCAGTTGAACCAAGTGTGTGTCTGTGAATGCATATATATTAATGAGAAAGGGAAGAGGAGACAAAGGGGACACTGATGCAGCCAATGGGCTGCTCGGGTTACTTTGGACAATGGCAGCAGGGCTTTTCTTGATGCTGAACCAAGAGGACAGGAGGAGGCCCGGCCATGACGTTCATCTTATCTGAAGCCCCCATCTGTACTGGTGTCTTCCCACCAGTCAACTAGCCAACACACACACACACACACACACATACAAACACACATGGCTCTAATCTCTTGTGACAGTGCTCACATTCAGTTAGGCCCCACAGTGCTTGTGCATGTCACTGACCATAAACAAAACATACACTCCTCCACAGGAGACACACCACAGGACATAGGGTACCAGAGAAATACCAAAAGACAGGGGTGTGGGGAGTGTGTGTTGTAAAAGTGTGTGTGATGATGCCTATGATAGGTGTCTGTGCGTATATGTATGCAAAGCTTCTAGGGAAGGAGAGCAGATGCCTGCAGGTCATTTCATATCTCTGACATTAGGGCAAAGTCAATGTCAGCCTAGCCAATAGAAACAAAGAGAAGCCCATCATTGCATTACCCTGTATTTCACCTTTTCTTTTCGGTACAAGTGACTTAACAGAAATGTCTTGAACGCATCCTGAATCTCAGAGGGTGTGGCCCAAAAAAAGCGGTATTGCGTGAGGTAACTTTACCCTGAGGCTCGGGAGTATCCGAATACTATTATGTAAAATAAATACTGGGCTTTTCCACCAACTGAAAATACGATCCAGCCTTAAGTTATTTATTTAGTTAATTCCATTTTCAAACTGTCTTTGAATAATTACTCACATTCAAACATTCACTGACACATTTTCATACATTTTCCCGTGACAAGGAGGTTATGTTTTCATCAGCCATTGTTTCTGTATTTGTTTGTCTGTTGCATACGATGGATTTAAACAACATTTGGAAGGATTAGGCATGTGGCAGGATCCAAAGCGTTAAATTTAGCAGTGGATCCAGATAAAGAGGCGTGTGCAGGAATTTGTCATTGCATGATAGGGATTATGTGACCATTATTGTCAATTACACATAAACTGCTTGACTGATTATCATGACACGAGAAGGAAGGGTGTGGCACATGCCATGGAAGAAACCTTAAATTTCTAATGGACCTGGATAAAGAGGTAGAACCATCTCTTTTTTTTATCACTTCCTTTAACATAACTTTTTCAGCACTTTTCATAATTACACTTAAAATACGAGGCAGATTTTTATGAAACCTGGGTTCGAAGATTGGGGCATATGCCAAAGCAGGAACCATTAAAGTTTGGAGTCGAGCCATAAAAAGGGGTGGATCCATGATTTTTCTTCTTTTTTTTTTTTACTTTGACAAACATTGTGAGAACCCTGAGGGCAGTCATTTTGATGGCACACATATCCTGTTGAAATTTGGATCAGGGTTTAATTAAATTAAAAAGGAGAGTTGGTTCTTGGTGGAGATATGCCTTTTTCATGTTTTCAGTTTTTACATTTAAAGTTACCTGCTAGTGATGATTGTTTGTCTAAAAATGGACCTTTAATGCAGGGATTAGATTGCCCTATATGTAAAATCCAAAGAGCGTTTGCATCCATGACAGACTTGTAAATTAACCCAGTTTTTCAGTTGCCCTGCCCTCACTATAATTACATACCACAGCTACAATATTACCTGAACCTTAGTTATAATATAAGACATATGTGTAGATTTGGTAGAAAATGAACCATCATATATCTCAGCTGTAAATCTTAGATATCATATCCCTGTGCTCCCTATCGTACATAATGCTACACATTGCAGCACTGGATAAAATGTCCTACTTAGATGATGTGTTTGATTTCTTCTCTTGTCCAAAACTTAAGAGAATTGTGATTTTAAAACTGGAGGAAAATGAAATCATTTTCATCCTGTACAGACAAATATTGACAAAAACACTCCCTTGGGTTTTTGTTTTCCTCGTATTTTTAGCTGCTGTCAAAAATTGTTACTTTATATTTTGGTGCTTTGAGCTTCTAGTGTGCGTCCCTGGAGAAAAAGTTTGAATCCCACTGTGTCAGCTCTGGAAACACAGTAAGACGTTCCCACTAGAGAAAATGTGCTGTTTACAAAGTGTTTTAAAAGAACGTCTTGTTTTACTAGGTGATACACAGTGGAGTGTGACAGAAAAGATGGGAGAAAACAAAGATGGCATGAACAAAAAGATCCAAGTAGATAAGAACCGACTTCATCATGGAATCAAGATAATTCAGTCCAGCAAGTCCACATACCTGTATTCAATAAAGTTATGAATGTGTTAAAGGAGACTTTGTCTGATCTATTGCACCTGGTTGAGTAAGTTATGGTAAAGTCTTGATGAATAAAACGACATGGTTAACGGAGGATCACCTTCATCAATAATAGAAACAAATGAAACTGAAACTTTTTCTCAAACAGATATTAAAATGTTGATCTCCAGCAAACGTACCTACTACCACAAAAGTACCAATAATTATCAAGAGACTGAAATTTAACATTTTATCATGATTCATTTTCCAGCTATATCACCCAAATCAGCGATCAGGAAGTATTAATAATGGCATGTCCCTATTTGACTGGCTAATACGGTTGGTTGTCAGTTGGCTCTGGTGAACATGGCAAACATTTAGCCACTGTAAAATCATGGAAAAGATTTTTGTTGATAACTCATAAATTACTCATGATAAATATATATCATTCCAAATTTTTGGAGTGGGTTTCCAGGGTCAATGAATCAGGTGTTATTGCCTCATATGGCATGACGCAGATCAGGGTAAAGCAACGTCATCATGGTGACATCACAGGGTGTGTGCTATGCTCAGGGTGGTATTGGTGGCTATGGCGTTGACTGAGGTTTATGCTCTCTGAGTGCTTTCTAGTTAAATACTTTACACCTCCTACTCCATGCTCTACTTTTAGATAAAGTACATTATCTTACTTGCACATTAAAGTATCCTCCATGCATCAAAGGTGGACTCACATTCTGAAGTCAGGTCAGCTTGAAAAGGGAAACAAACATGGTCCATTCGTCATTGAGACAGTGTCTGGACTCTTGGCTACACTTATAACTCACAGGAGTGAAGACAAAAATGCTGCAGTGCTCATGAAATGAGGAAAAGTGCTCACTGCTGAAGCTGGTTTTGGGTTACTCATAAAAGTCAGTACATACGCATCACACAACTAACAGACTGGGTATGATTGACAGCCATGACCTGAATGTGCACATGGCTTCTGACCCTCAAGCTACAAGCAAGCATGCACACACACACACACACACACACACACACACACACACACACACACACACACACTGCTATACACATACATTCTTGCATGTATGCCTTCATATGGCCACTGACAAAACCATTAACTCTTCCATCTGTGTGTGCATGCATGTATGCACTACAAATGTACATGCATGTAACGTATATTAATTCATCCGTGTCTGTGTATGTCTCTCTAAGCTACTGCATCTGTAAATTAGCATTTGTCACCTGATACTGATGCATTTAGGGCTATTTAAAAGATAGGAATTGTGCATCTTTTTTATCCCATGAAAGACAAAACCAGACTGTGTTTCCTTTGGACTATTTTAAGGTGCAGATTAATACACTCTTGGTGTTCTGGTGAATATTCACAGCAGCAGGATGCTGTAGGCACAGACTGAAAAATGAACTGTAGTGTATGTGTGTTCATTGCAATGAATGTCACCCAGTGCAACAATGCAACCCGTTGATGAGTTCTGGATAACACTGGTGCACTGTGGCCAGAAATGAAAACCTATATCAAGCGTTGGCTACACAGATAGTTCTCGTCAGCAGAATCAGTTTAATGTTGGTTTAAATAGTTAGAAAATATAGACTGTCATCAGAGACATCCTTTATTCTAATTTTTACATACTATATATGGCCAAACTATGTCAGGATTGAGGCTTGTTGTGCAGTTGGAGCGTTGTTATCTCTCAGATCTTCCCTAAAATGAGCCAAAGGCAAGTCAAAGTGAGTGTTAACAAGAGGGATACCAGACGCTTGCAGCACCCAGCCTCAACTCACCCGCTGGAGCCAGTAGTGGGTGAATATTCATCCCTGTTCACAAAATCGTTTTGACTTCAGCGCGGTAGATCTGGGGGGGGTTGTTCATATGACCTGCAGGGCTGTGGAAGAACTACAGCGGCTTGTTTGGATCATGTGACCTGGAGGGATGAGGGAGATTGTTATTCTTTTAATGTGTCCTTTCCAGTAGAGAGAATATCTGCCCTGTTCTTGATGAATTTATGGTTTGACTTCAAATTGTTGAGGAAAATGCCTCAATATTTTTAAATTAGCACTGTTATTACTCCGTACAAGTTCAGGGGGTTTGAAGGGGAGCAGATGCAAACATTCACGCCGTGTGTTTCTGTTCGTTTGGGCCGAAAGTGAGAAAATGACTGCCTCATTATCCTGAAATCACTTTTTAATTTGAATGAATTGACTTAGGCGTAAAACTGGTACATACTATGCAGCGACTGTGCCATGCAAAGCAGTGATAAAGTGCAATAAAGCAGACGTGGCCTAATTCTTACTTTTAAAAAACAGCTTTGTGTAGCTCTGCGAGCACACACACACACACACACACACACACACACACACACACACACACACACACACACACTGATAGCAAAGGCGGAGCAGAGAGTAGCAAAGCAGAAAGCATGAGGAGGGCTCAACATCTTCTCTGTTAAGCCTGGCTGACTAATTCTTGCTGCTAATTTGCGTTTGGTTAATTAACTAATTACTAAGGATGTCTGAGGGCGAGGCTGTCTGTCAGCCTGTATCAGTAATTATTTTCATCGTTTTAATTAGACTCACACACTCCTCGATTCCATTTCTCCCCTCCTACCACGCACACACACACACACACACACACACACAGGTATACACTTGCATACATCCAAGCATCTTGCATTTTGCAAACAGCCTGACAACAGTATGGAAACTCCGTAAAGGCTTAAGATATAAGTTCCAGATAATTTGCATTTCAGTGTGATCATTCATAGAGAAAGAGGAGGACGTTTTACTGCTGAGACGTTATCATGTATTCATCTTGTGAATCCACTGAAGGGACATCTCTTTGGGTTCCTGCCACTGACACCATTGCCTCCCTGTGTGGTGTGTAGACTTTATTTTGGGTTTAAAGGAGTAGTTTTGGGGTGGCATGGTGGGACAGACATGGGTCCTCTCTGTGTGGAGTTTGCATGTTCTCTTCGTATCTGCGTGGGTTTCCTTCAGGCTCCCTCAGTCCAAACACATGCAGTAGAGGTGGACTGGTGACTCTGAATTGATCGACTGTAGGTGTGAATGTGAGTGTGTGGCCCTGTGATGAACTGGCAGCTTGTCCAGTGTGTGCCCCGCCTCTCTCCCAATGTCAGCATGGGATACGACCCAGATCTGGATCTGAATCTCATCAACTCTTCTTTGGCCCTTGGCCCATCCCACCACAACATTTCAGCGAAACCCATCAATAATTTTTTTGAGATGCTTTATACACTAACAGAGAATAGGTGATCACATAAGCTCCGCCCACCTCTTTTGTTTGGATATGGATTCATAGGTCAAAACAAACATGAAGTGCTGTCACGTTGTCTGTTTTACAGGTATTTCCACCCTGATGACAATCTGAATCATCCTAGGGGAAACAGTGGTGCAAGGTTTCTTCATATCATGAAACAATCAGTGAAATAAAAAGTGAAACGAGTTAAAGTTCATGTGATCTATTTATAGGTGTATAGGTGAATTCTTAGATGTTCATTTATGGAATATCATTACAAACGCTGAGTACAATCGTCTAAAAGAAAAAAAAACGTCTTTGTTCATGCTCTAAATTTGCTCTCTGCAGTGCTGTTGAATTGTGATGATTTTGATCGTACCTTTTCTCACGTCTCATGCCCAGAATAAGTTGTCTCATCGTCTCTCTGCTGGGTCAGACCTCAGAAGAGAGAGAGCCAGTTGTAAATCGTGAGCAGATCTGTGGCAGAGCGGCCGCACAGCAGATTTGATCCCAAGAAGCCAACTTTAGTAAACAGGCAGAACTAATGAGGACACTGAACGCACACACACACACACACACACACACACACACACACACACAGGCCGACATCAACACCCACACACATACACACAACTGAGTGTCTGAGCATTTGGAGGCCCCGAGGCCCCGGGGCCAGAGCAGCCCAGATACCTGATGGGAGCAGGGACATCAAAGCTGCAGGATTAGAGAGAGGAGAGAGGAGAGAGCGCCGCAGGGAGGAAATGCTAACTTATTATCCGCTTCCCAGCTAATCCTGTTATCTACAGAATATAGCTGTGTTTAACCCCCAAACACACCTCCCTCTGACAACACACACACATATGGTGTACACTCACAGAATTCAGTGTTCAGGGGTTCAACAGCCTCCCAGAGTACCTACTGTACTAGTCCCACACTGAACCCCCAAAAATCATCGGCTTGTTATTCTTACTTTTAGATAATGCAGATGATGAACCTTCGCAACTCCCAGTCCTAGATCCTCCTTTAGTTGGGCTCATGACTTGGTCCTGAAGTCGACTCCAGTTTTCACGGGCTTTTAGATGATGTAACGCACCCTCTGGCAGACATATTGAAGGTCCACAGATTGGGGTTGCCCCAGGCTGAGTGAGGCGCCTAAGCTGAATATGATTTAGTTCCCCTGATGCATTTTCATTTGTCCGCCTACATTCATAAATACAGAATTGTCCTTTAAACTATAACTAAGTTCATGAGTTTTGCTAAAAAATTTGACTGTTTAGCTTAAATTTGGTGCAACATATTTAGTTCAAATATTTGAAAATAATATTTTAAAATCTACCAAAGCAAAACACTGCTTTGCTATGTTTCCTGTTTCATCACAGAGATCAAGAATGAACCTCCAACTTCTTCATTTATTGTCATATACTCCCGTATGATGGACAAACACAAACGCGTATTAATTTATAAAGCTGGAGAACATCTCCAAAATCTGCTATTCACACAGATTGATCGGATTTGTCAGGCTGCACCCTGAATGAAAAGTCCTATAAATAGATTTCCCATAACATTTCTGCTCTTTTGCAGCCATGTTGGACGTTCCCAGCTTAATGTTAAAAGAGAGAGACTAGTGGTTGGGGTAAATAAGAATGTTTATTACATCAAATGATATGTGATAATTCGTGTGTTTGAACGTCTTAGACTTTTCAGGGAGATTGAGATTGAAGGGCATCTGTCCTGAGCAGCTGCAAGATATACAGTATATCCCCCCGCCTTGGAGTCCAGACACTGGTGGTGGTGGCTGATGATCCTGGTGAGCCTGATGAACGATGAAGTTGGTGAATTTTTGAAGACTGGGCAGTGATGGGAAGGTGGAGGGTCTACACTAATGGATCCCATTATATCCAAGTTAGATGTGTGTGAAACATTATTTTATAGATCCTCATTTCCAAGTCAGACTTGGCAGAGCTAACTAAAACTAGTTTTCATTTATTTGCTATTTATGGTCTTGAGTTCAAGAAACTATAAATATCACTGGCAATGCCAAAGGGCTCCACAGTGGATATTGTGCTACCTTCAAGTGCTCTTCATTAGCTCCTCCAATTGGGTTCACCTGTGAAAATGACTTGTTGCACATTCAGCTGCCTCCGCTAAAGAAAACGTCCTGACACAGTAAAGCTGTCTATTGTTTCATTTGAAAAATGAGGCCACACATGTTTACTTTTATTGTAGAGACAAAATGAAGAGGAGAAACATATGTTGATTTATTATTTCATACTGACAGTGATTGACGCTTTCAATAATCTAATGTTAATAAATGCATTAGCCCAGAAAAAGCTAGCCTATATGTATTTTTTCAATTAGTACTAGCTTCTGTAATAGCAAAATGCACCTTTTTTATACCAGTTGCTGCTCTCGATACTCTAAACATCACATATGTACATGTATATGTGCTTTAGAGAGTCCGTTTGCATTGTTGTAATGATATTTATTGTAGTTTTAAGTAATGGCCAGCAAATCCATTATATTTCTGGCAGCATGTAGGCAGCCTATAACTAATTCCCCCTGATTTAGCAGCAATGTGGAGGGGCAGATGATTAGCTGACAAGTAAACAAACTTTTGATTATGGATCTTTATTAACTTTGCTGTAAGGATGAAGAATATATATAAAACACACCTTATTTGACCACCACAACATGGCTGCATGAAGACGAAGTTTAATGCTGAATGGTCCAGCACATTAATTTACAAGAGTTAACCTCTAGCCATAATTAGCTCTTTGTCCCTTTTGACCATAACACCTGTAAAATAAAGAGAAGAAGAAAGAGAAAGGGAGAAGTTGAGAGAGAACATTCCCTGCTGATAATGTTTATGTGAACAGAAGTAGTAAAAGAATATGGTGTACTAATACATGTAGATGAAGTGAAATTGTCATTACGCTAATCAGCGCTAAACTAATTGGGAGTCATGGACCCTCCTATCTGCTAATTCTAACCCTAAACCCCGGCCCGTATCTGCAAGCAAATGGAGGAGGGAGAGAGAGAGGAGGAAAAGTGGAGGGAAAGAGCTGAAAAATGTGAGTGAGGTAAAGAGAGGAAGAGAGAGATGAAGCCTAATTAAGAGTGCTGGGATTTATGCAAATGAGACGGTGCTGATATGGTAATCAGAGCCTGCAGGGCCGTAACAGGCTGTGCACTGTGTGTGTGTGTGTGTGTGTGTGTGTGTGTGTGTGTGTGTGTGTGTGTGTGTGTGTGTGTGTGTGTGTGTGTGTGTGTGTGTGTGTGTGTATCTAAGAGGCTGACAGCTGGCTGTGAGGAAGGTCAGAGCCAATCAGGCTCTTACTCTAGTGCACACTGCCCTCTGGCCACTCTGCCATCCCTCTCTCTCTCTCTCATGTGCTTGCTCTCTCTCTCTTTCTTCCCCTCACTGTTATCCTAACCCTTTCCACTCACTCTCTCTCTCTCTCTCTCTCTCTCTCTCTCTCTTTTTCTTTACATGTCAGTGGTTGTCTCTCATGATGCATCTTGACACCACACACAAACTCAAGCCTATGCACAACAATGGTTTTCACACGTTCACTGACAATTGGACACATTCGTCACTCGCTACCCACCATATAATAAGTGCTCATGTGTATGTCAAAAGTTATTGCTTGATATTATACCTCTTGTCCAGACTGCATTTGAAGGGATCCTTTCCTAAAATCCATTCATCTGTTACTCTACGAGCACTTATCCTTTGCAGGGCCACGGGGTCCATGAGTCTATCCCAGCTGACATTGGGTGAGAGGCGGGGTCCACCCAGGACAGGTCGCTAGGTCATCACAGGGCTAACATACAGTAATAATCAAGTATATATTTAACTCTTCCCCTCATAACTATAGAATTATTCTGTTCTGTTCATTCACAGCTTCCATTTCACTTCAGTGTGTTTTTTTTTGTTTGTTTTTTTACATTTTTTTTATTAAGGGGCTCATAGACCTCATGCTGTCTCCCCAGTTTGAAGATATTTTCATTTGAGCTGCTAACTGCTTCTAGCTGCTTTTTAAATCTCACAGCTGAAGGTCTCTTACATAAAACGTTGTCAAAAAGTCCCAGCTCCGTCCTGCTCTTCAACGTCGGCGGCTCAATCCTTGTATCGAGGCGTCCTTTCGGCACTGTTAGTACCTCCACTGCTGGCTCAGAGACAGAACAATGACCCAGAATTATGCCTTAATGTTTATACAGCATACAGGAAGTGATGAGTAAATCTGATAATGATAATCATAATCTTAATTATGGCTGTTTCGCATAGAATTTAGAATTAGCTTCACGTGGTGGTGGTACAGAATGTCCACAGCTTAAAAATGAGTCGTGAGTCAAATGACATCATTCAGTTCTGTGGCTTTAAAGCTGCTCCCTTCTTCATCAGTCATCTTCATACTGTATGTCAATAAAAGCTTTCTGGGCCTCACAAGTGGAACAAATGCACTCATGTGCACGAGCATGAACACACACAAACACACACAGAACCCAAGGCCATGTGGCCATATCATCCCATCTGAGTGTAATCCAGTTAACAGAGTATCCCAAATGACTAAATTAATCAGAGAAATACTATCTGCTTCATCTCTCTGCACTGCTTTGATGTGTGCACACACAAAAACTTCCTCGTATATACACACACACCCCCATACCCATATAGAGGAGGAACATTGGTCTAACTGAGAAATTACCTGCGCTGATAATAAGGCCTCAAACCCATGGAGGGGCCTGTGAGATACTATCATTATACCGGCATCCCCAAGGGCATGAAAACACACAGCCACAAACACACACCTCTGTTGTGTGTACATGGGGAGTGAGAGAGAGAGATCAAAAAGATGCATTGATTCACGACTCCAGATAGAGCACAATAGCAGAAAAAGATGCTCATTGTGTTTCTGTTGCAGCTATAAAGGAGAAGTCTTCACCGGTGACATTATTCTTAATTGACGGTTTTGCTTTGTAGATACAGCAGAGGTTATTGTACTGTTAACAGAGCTGACTTCCTCAACTTCGTTCCTTAAGATGCTACAGCTGCCAACAGCAGAACAAAGGGTCTTCATTCCGATTCACATTCAAGGCATTTAACTGAAAATAATAGCAGATAACTTGACTTTTTATTACATGCTCTACCCAGCAGTGAGAGAGAAATCTATTGTTTGAAGATTATGAAGTGTAAAATAATCAATGTGCTTCAGAGGTTAGGGTTTGACAGAAGATTTGTCTCACTTGTTTACTTCTTTTAATCTGAATCGTGGAGATTTATGGAATAACTTTGCTATAAAAAATAATTTGGTGGTTTTGTTTTCCCAGCGGTTAACATGTCCTGGATGTCCCAGGCTGTATTACTTTATCTTTGCACCTTGTCTTGTTGTGGCTGCAGTCGCTCTGAAAATAACAAAAATGTTACATGTAGCAATGACTAGACCGCAGTCAGAGAGCGCAGACCTCCACCAAGGCAGCTCAGGTTCCTCATTATGTCATTGCACCTAAAAGCAACAGTCCTGTGATAGTTTGACCCACATAATGTGACTCCTTCACCATGAAAACCTACCCCTAGAATATGGAATCTCACAGCTGACCCATTAAAGAGTATGTGTGCTTTTTTTAACACTTAAGGTGTTAATTAGTTTAAATTGGTCATCAGTATGTAAACATTATCGCCACATTTTCTGCTTCGCTCTGTTCGCTCTTGGTTCAAAAACTATTCAACTTTGGCACCAAATTTAAGTAGCTTTTATTCCACTAATTCTGGTATTTTATATGAAACTAGTGTTAAATGATTTTATAACTATTTGAATCTGGGTTTCACGTGTTTCCTCAGAGGTGGTTCCCATCATCTGGTAAACAGTATGACTGTGTAGCATTATTAGCATGTAGCCATGACCCAACATCTCTGGACCATGTTGGGGGGTTTTGCATTGATTAAAAAGGAGCATGTTAGCAGAACCAGGTGGCTTTGAGCTAAACCAATGCTCATGAGCAGAACCCTCTATTAAAATAATGAAAGCAATAAAGAAAACAACAACAACAACAATAATAAAACCGTTGGAAAACATTTCATAAACCATCAGCAGCCAATTAGAGGAGCTGGTGCAGGCTGTGCTGTGCTTTGTGTGTGTGTGTATGTGTGTGTTGGGTATTAGAGCGTTACAGCGCCAAGCCCGGCTGTGCCCTGCAGGCCCGACCTTCTAATCATTATCTGTCTGTCTTATTACGCTCCAAACCGGGCCACTCTTAAATAAAATATGCAAAGGTTTCTTAAATGATGACCCGAGGCTGCGCGCGCCGCCGCTGCTCTACATGCTGTTAATCTGAGAAATGCAAATTCCCTTCATCTCGCACTCGCCTTTATTAACTTTTTTGAATTTAAAATTCCACGAACAATGAGTTCTGTCAGCTTCTGAAATGATATTTTCTCTCCTCTTTTTATGTGCGCACGGAAGCGAGTTTAGAGCATGAAATTACCAGGGGAAATATGAGCGGTTTCATCTCTCCCGCACAATTTAATTGGCTGCTTTGCAATTATTAGTTTTTGCTGCTAAAGTTTTTTTTCACTTTACTGTTTCCTTAAAGTGGCAGCTCACAACAGTGTTTTATTTTTCCATGTGCACGTGTGAGTGTGTGTGTTAGCCTGCAATTCCACCACCTACCGTTTGCCCGCTGCTGATTGGATGGCTGATCAGTGTGACTTTCATAGTGATTTGATGTTCAGATTTCAAATTCGGTGGTCTTGAGTGAAGATCTGGAAACTCTTGATGAAAATCAGATACATGTAGATAAAATGATAGAAAGATAAAATGATGCTACACTTGATGATGCTTCATCTTCCTAAGATAAAATAAAATACATTTTAACATTCTTGATGTCAACTTTTTTACTATGCACCTCTCTCACTTTTCTCCTCTGTGTCCATATTTTTCTCTTTGTCCATAGCATCATTTGCCCTGCTTCCATCCTTCTGTCATTCTCCTCTCCTCCTCCTCATTCTGTATTTCTGACCATGAAAACCTACCTCTAGAAAATGGAATCACACCAGAGTCATTATTTGTTTGACAGTCCCTTTATCTAGATTAATTTAGAATTGACTGTGCAATTGACTAAGACAATCCAAAAAGCCATATCTTGTCATGTTCAATGTTTTAAAAAAAATTAAAAATACAGACTCTGTTTTTTCATCCAGATCCACTCCAAAATTGTATATATTCTTCCCTCTCATATGCCCAACCTTCCCACCAAAGTTCATGAAAATCCATCAAACAGTTTAATTAGTTAATGAAACATGATTGCTTCACGTTCATTGTGGTTCTGTTTTTCTCTCCAAATCCTCCTCTGGTTTCCTCCCTCCTGCTTAGCGACAGAGAGTAATGGATGAGGTTATGAGTGTGCGGACGCTTCAATTGCTTCATAGAAATAATGACTCTGAACTAATGTTGATTAGAAATAAAGAAGATGCAAACATAACAAGGGCTCGTGCTTCATACCGCTTAATCGCTCTCCTTATTTACCATCCTGCCAGAGTGCTCTATCTCAGGATGGCAGTGAGGGAGGATGTGATCGGGGACACACAAACCGAGGGAAATACAGTATATAAAGTCTAAATATTTCATTACGTGTGTGTCTTTTGTGTTAAAATAACATTTAAACTTTAGGCAAAGTTTAGGGTTTTGTCACAGCTAAATTTTAATGGTTAATGTAAAAAAAAGTTTACATGTAAAGGGTGCATATCGAGGCTGAAGTTGTGCTTTCAATGGAAAAAGAGCCTTTGATTGCTTATGATATTTATAACGATGTGTCAATCAGGAGAGATGAGTGGTTGAAGTAAATAAGATTGTTTATCACACCAACAAAGTCTTTGGTGTTAGAAAATCTTTGGTGTCAGAAAATCTTTTGTTTCAGAAAGTCTTTGGTGTCAGAAAGTCTTTGGCGCTCAGACTCTTCAGGGAGATTGAGATCGAAGCTCGTCTGTCCTGAGCAGCAGCAAGATATATATCCCCCCCTTGGAGTCCAGACACTGGTGGTGGTGGTGGCTGATGACCCTGGTGAAGATGATGAATGCTGATGAAAGTTGGTGAATCTTTGAAGACTGGGTGGTGATGAGGAGGTGGAGGGCACTCAAAACAGCAGCATGAAAGAACTAGAGGAAGGGAGAGAGTCGTATTTAAAGAGACAGCAGCAAGATGATAGGCTGACAATGAAGGTGTGTCACTCTGCTGTTGAATAGATGGGCTGATGGGAACAGCTGATAACTCAATTGAGTCCCCAGATTGTGATAGCAGGAAAATAAGAATGAGCATGTGTGAGAGATGTGAATGACAGAGGAGTATGAGAAAAAAAAAAGTATAGCCCAATTGTACAAAGGTTTAGGTTCTTACGCTAGAGCTCCATTTAAAGGGGAAACACATTTGGCATTGTACTTCTAAAACTGAGTGACAGGTCTGTTGAGTGACCGTTACTAAAAAATTATGATCTGAGTTTGATTAATTGTTTTGGAGAGGCAGGATATGCCTCAAGGTACAATCTATTAGATTTTGGTCGTGATCTGGATCAAAACTGAGCTACCATGGAGGAGGTTTGCTGAGTGCTGAGTGCTGTCTCAGGCTTTTATTTTATCAACCCAGGCAATTATTTTCAGATTAAAAAAAAAAAAAAGCTCCTTTACAGATCCACATAAAACATTAAAGGTATGAAGGTAGAGCCAGGAGGTGATTAGCTTAGCTTAGCATAAAAACTGGAAGCAGGAAGAGAAGCAAGCCTCGCTCTCTCTCAATAGACAGGTGTAAGAATCCAAGCCTCACAAAGAAAGTAAGTAAGTGTGTCAGCCCACATAGACTTATAAATCTCAACAACAACAACAACAAAAATAGCTGCTGCGGTGTTGATATATTTTTGATTCAAGAGCTGATGATGAAAATAAACTGACCTTGAGATCAATCTCATTCCGTGCTCCCAGACGACATTGTACACAAACCCCACACCTCCTCTGTTCGGAGTTTTAATTTCACTCAATGAACATTGTTTCATTTCCACCGTAACACCCTGCACCCCCACAATTACAGCATTTCTCTACTGTCATCAAACTCCTCCAATTGTCCTTGGCATACAACCGCTGTACTTCAAAGTACTCATACCACCATCACCCTCCTCTGCTTCCTCCGCCTTCATCTTCCCCACAGTTCATCTTGTTTTGCTGCCGGTGTTCAAAACTTTTAAGCTGCTTTCAGACATGCAGAAGATGCTGACGCTAATTCACGGCAGCAACTCCGACCAGTCCTCGTTCCTTTGTTTTCAAGTACAGTGAGCGCAAATGTGGTCAGAATCATAATAACACTACATTTTTTGAAGACTTTAAAGAGTTTGCATATAATCAGCGAAGGCACAACATTCGCCGTGTTGCTGCCGTGGGAACAAATGAATGGATGTGTGTGTGAAGATGTGTGTTTGTGATGGACTGATGTGATGCTGGGTGGAGGAGCAATCGATTAGGCCCGCTGGATCGTCGCCAGGAGCGTGGTGCATTGTAAGTGATGATGAGGCGATGAGTTGTAGGGGTGCGCTGTGACACCTGCACACACACGCAAACATTTACACACAAACACGCAGCTTTATGTATGCTATGATATTGTTGCTATTGAATAATTCAATGATTTTATCAGCCCTAACCACAACAAATGACTTAATTATGTTAATCTGAGACAGAAACACAGAGAGGAAAGTGTGTGTGTGTGTGTGTGTGTGTGTGTGTGTGTGTGTGTGTGTGTGTGTGTGTGTGTGTGTGTGTGTGTGTGTGTGTGTGTGTGTGTGTGTGTGTGCGCGTGTGTGCGCGTGTGTGCGTGTGTGTGTGTGTGTGTGCGTGTGCGTGTGTGCGCGTGTGTGCGTGTGTGTGTGTGTGTGCATGTGCGTGCCTGTCAGTAGGATTGACAGGAGCCTACAGGCTTCAGCATCGAAACGCTGATCTGGAATTTCACATCCTTATCCCGAAAGCCTGAGGACAGAGACACACACACACACACACACACACACAGATATAGTACATGTGTATTGCATCTGTGTATGTGCGTGTGTGCGCCCAAAGACTGAGCCACGGGCCAATTAGCACCACCCCACCTCGAGTCTTTTGATTTGCATACCAAGTCAGACAAAATTCATATCAGTGTGACACTCACACACACACACAAACACCAGAAGTGGGAAGTAACCAAGTACAAATACTTCATTACTGAGTTTAAGTGGAGTTTTCAGGTATCCGTACTTTACTTGAGTTTTTCTTTCTTTCTTTTTATTTTTACTCCCTACATTTTAACAAAAATATCTGCACTTTATCCTCCTAATATTTTCACAACAGGCTCATTACTTTAGTAATTATTTTACTTTTGCATCATTGCATGATTTCCTGACATCACGACAGATGTACAAGTCAACGCTTTGTTGCATTCAATGTAGGAGGATGAAAAAGAAAAGGTGATGTCAGTGTTTATTCTGTCCTCTTCATTATAGTAACTCACATTAAATACAATCTTTGCCTGTGAATGGCACTAATAGAAGTTGAAATAAAGTTCCTAATCCCTTAAATTAATATTAATATGAAATGAGGTTCAGTTAAATTTACACAAAAACAGCCGCTAGAAATGTCCTTCAAAGGAATACTTTTTTTTAATACTTTGAATACTGTACTTTTTCACTTGTACTTGTATAAAGAAGTTGAATCAATACTTCTACTTTTACCACAGTTTTTTTTTCATAAAAGTAACTGTACTTCTACTAATGTAGGTACTTTTGCCACTTCTCACACACACACACACACACACACACACACACACACACACACACACACACACACACACACACACACACACACACACACACACACACATACACACAAACACACATAAAGCAGTATGCACAATAAAAAAACACACACACTTACACATGGGGAGTGTGTTCGCAGTTGTTCGTACGTCACTGGCTCCTCTGTGTGGTTATAAGTCAGCGTGATGAACTGTCTGTGTCTGCAGTGTATCACCTTGGGCAGCGCGTGCACACACATACACACACACACACACACACACACACACACACACACACACACACACATACCTAGACCACACTGATGTGAATGTGAACACCAACCTCCTCCACAAAAAAACAGAATTTTGTAAATTGCGTTACATCTTAGACCGTGTGCAGTGCTGGGGCCTCTTGCCAGGTCATCATTGTAAATGAGAAGCTGTTCTCAATTGATTTTCCTGGTAAAATAAAGGTAAAATAAATAAATAAAAAACCATATGCAGTGGTGACAGAGCGCTGAAACCATTGTGAGGAACGTTCACATGTTTGTGAAGTCAACACTGATACCAGTTACTTCAGACAGATGTTGCCATTAGCTGATATGGGCTCCTTTAAATTCTGACGTGTCAAACCAGAAGGAGAAAAAGCCTCTAAGACAACAATTAAAGGCTCAAAAATACTGCATGGAAACAGGGTGACTCACCTGCCCATGAAACAGCAGAGAATATCAGTGTTTATGAAGGTTGTTTGTTTTTTTTACAGGGGAAGGTTTGTCCTTGGTCCTGTGTATTTGCTTGTTTGTTGCTCACAGCACATCTTCACTGATTACAATAAAATCTGGTGGAACGCTTGGCTACTGGCCAAGCATCAGAAAGGGAAAAAGGGAAGTTTTGTAGCTCCCAGTGCAAAAAACTTCTACGGTAGCTTCATCAGTTTCTGACTTTTCAATATCACCTCATTTACTACAAACTCTATGTCCTATTGCTACAGGAAACACAACATCTGGGTGAGTGGGAGGGATGTAAAAGCTGCTTAAAAACCAAATCTGACCTTTCACATCTCTCAAATATGACTTTGGATTTTTTATTTCTTTTACTGACATATTTAGTCATGATGTTTGTCTTTTTTTCATCTCTCTCTCCAAATTTGTAAGTTGCTCTTAAAAAATAAAAAACAAATTTGTTTGCTGTGCCTAACTATGTTATTGTCCTGTCAAAGATGCAACATTCCCTCAGTCTAATATATGCACCAACAGTCCTGCAGCACAGCCCTGACAGAATTTGATGGAGGCCATGAACAGTTTTATGGAAAACAGCTGTATTGAATCTGTTCCAGCTCCTTTTTTTATTTCCTTCCACCTCATGAATGAAATTTCCCATGCTGCACTGCTCCAGGCTTTTGGCACATCTAGGAGGTAAGGCGCTCTCTTTGTCTCCTTCTTTAATGCATTCAAACACCTCATTGCCGTTCTTCAATTACTGACACACATTTTGGCAACAAACACACCATTAATTGAAACATTTAATTAGCATTAAAACCAGCAGTAATTAACACCTTTTCTCCAGCAGACTCTGAGCCAGGCTCAAATTCTATTAAAGCTTTAAGCAGCTCTCCATCTCTCTGCTCTGCACAGACTTTTCTGTAGCATCCACAGATGTGTGTGTGTGTGTGTGTGTGCGAGTGTGGGTGTCTGTTTATGTGTGTGCATACTCAGGGCCCCCAGGTAAGGAGCCTCCGTGAGGAGTCGAGCACCAAGGCCAGGCCTGCTGGGTGCCCAGGGGAGAAGAAGAAGAAAGGCAGTTGAGGAGGGAGGCGAAGACAGAGAAAAAAAAAAAAAGAGGGAGGAGGTCAAGATGGAAGGGAGGGGAGATGAGGGAGAAGTGAGGTGGGAGGCAAAGGAAAGACATGAATGAGGGAGGTAGGGAGGAGAGACGGAGCGACAGAGGGATTAGAAGGAGGAGGAGGACTGGTGAGCGAATTAAGAAGAAGGGGAGGATGAAATGACAGCAAGAAAGAAATAATGGTGAAGCATAGCTACTGAACACACACCATGAGATTAACCAACACCCTCATGTGTGTGTGGCAGTGTGTTTTGCATACAGCATGTGTTTGCACATACTTCTGTGTGTGTTTGTGTGTGTGTGAGGCCTACTTGGAGCCAAAGCAGGGGCCTGGATTAGTTGCGTTTGCCAGGACTGGAGGGCAGGATTAGCAGGCCGGGCTACTGTCTGATGCCGCTCTGCCACCACTAATGGCATTATTAATAGGCAGCTAAAAAATTCATTAAAAAAATCTATTAAAAATAAATGTGTTTTACATAAGACTTCGCCTCAGGTAGAACGGAGGCAGAAAGTGAGATGGGTGCAGCGGGGAGAGAAAAGGGTGAAGGCAGCAAGGGGGGACTGTTAGCTCTGAGGTCAGCTGAATATCACAGTTCAGATGGCGGAGAGAAAAGCAGCGAGGAGCAAACAAACCAACAATCACACGACTGGAAACGTGTCGGATGTGAGATGATGAGGCTAAACCGACACGGCCGCTCAGAGAGACGGCGACAGAGCTGGCGCCAAATATCAACAAGCCTCACAGAGTGTGTTAAACACATGTCAGCAGCGGTTGGCGTCAGTCGTCCTGTGAAACACTGAGGTGACATGAAGAGAAGACAGAAATGCCTTCAATCCACTGAAAATGCAAATTAAGAGAGTTATTGGATACAGACAGCACACACCCTTCATTTAAATAAATAATGATAATAATAAAGCTTATTTATATAGCTGACGGGGGGGGCATATCTATCAGAACCTCAACGAAAGATTTTTGCTGTGGTTTATTTAACCAAAAACAACTCTGAATGAATTACATTAACAAACTACTAATTTGCAAATACTTTTTAAGAGTCAAGTCAAAATGCATTTATATAGCACATTTAAAAACAACACACAGTTGACCGAAGTGCTGAACATGCTTAAAATAACATATGAAATAGAATTTAAATAAAAACAGTAATAAAAATACAATAATGCAATAATAATAAATAAAGAAATGCAGCTCAATAAAAGATTAAATCAAAATTTACATATTAGAATTTTTTTATTTTTTTTACTCATTCCAAAAGGCCTGGTGTTGTGCTCACAAACAGCTGTTTTCTCTGTTGGAAAAAAATATTAGGTGAATCAGAGATTTGTAGGCAGAATTAAGGATGAGGGTGTTATCCATCTGTGCCAGAGCTGGAAACATGGCAGCGAGCCTGACAGGATGAACTTCAGATTGCAAAATTATTTATTGCAATTTTACAAAAGAAAAAGTAATAAGATTAATCGTTGATTAATATCGTATTCAAATAAAGTCCTCTTAGTGAAAACTGAGCAGCGCTTCAATCTGATGATCAGGATAACCAGCATCATTATATGAAGTCATAAGCTAAATAATTCAGCATTAGAAGTTTTCCTGATCCATGATGCTGAATTTCAAAGATTTTGTGCTTAAACTTAGCCTCCTGCTCCAACATCATCCCTCAAATGTTTGTAGGGTGGATACCATGAGGTGATTAAGGATGTGTCAGCAAAGCAAAGGGAATCAGAATCAATCTGGGGAAAAAAAAAAGTAAAATGCAACCTACCAAATTTAGGAGAGGAAGGGCAGAAAGTTAAAGGCAGGAAGGAGCACCTCCCGCCGAGCCGAGAAAAAGACAGCAGAAAGTCAGCAATACTCACACTCAGAGCAAACATCAAACATCATCAAACACACAGAATGAGACACTTTGATCTCCCTAGCTCCACAGGAAACCAGCATCTTTAGAAAATCCTCCAAATGTAAATTAATTTACTACAGACAGAGATCCCGAGGCACTGGTGTGCAACAGAAAGCAGACATCAGAGGGTTAAACCCAAACTCTGCAGCTCAGCCCACAGAGACACTTCAGCTATGGTGAGTTTATCTCAACTCAGAGCACTGTATAGTTCCCGAACCAACAACCAGAATAACAGGCATGACAGAATTTTACATTGCTCCCGAGTCGATTACGGAACACGCAAGGAATCTGTTTGTGTTGGCATCTCAGCTCATCATTACTGACTAAATTAAAACCTGTTTCGTCTGCAGGCCTCGTTTCCAGTAAAGGCCTTTTTGGAGAACCGAATGCTGGATGAAAATTTAGATGTACTGTAAGCATCAGGATTTTTTCTTCAGGTTTTAATCTGATAATGACAAACTGATGTTCACCTGTTGGTGTTTAAGTTTTTGGTGCTTGCACAACAGAAAGAGGTGTTTTGCAGCCATTAAAGGTTCTTTCATAGAGCATGAAACATAATTATCTCTTGGGCCAGTATTACAAGCAGCCTTGTCAGCTGTTTGATGCACACCAGGCTCTCTGGGGCGTTTTTTTTGGTCACTTTGGTGCAGCAGAGAAAGCTGTTAACACAACTTGCTGGCAGACAATATTATCATAGGTTGCACGGTTTTTATGCCCTGTATGCATTTGTCACTTCGGGTGAAGTGTAATCAGCACAGACAGATGTTTAAGTCACTAAAATGTCCCGCTGTGTATGTTTTGAATTTATTAGTATATGTTCATCGACCAGCTCCCCGTCTGTCTGTGAGGGGCAGATTCCTGTCACTCCCTATTGGTGGGCTGGGAAATAACATCAATGAATCAATAAATGCAAACACCGTAACTGCACTTCGACGCCTCTTCAACGTTCATACAGAAGCGTGAGGCACAATAAAGGCGCAACAGTCCCGCCTTTTAAGAGGCTGTGTGTGAAAGCAGCTATACTGACAGACAGGGGAGGGAGGAGGGGCACCGCCAGGCCGTAACCATCATCATCACCACCTTTTTGGATCTTACTGTCAGACTGGCTGTGGCCACATCTGCTTCGGATCATCATGTAAAAATCTACTCATCACTGGTTACACAGATCAGGGACATTAAGAGTGGTGGAAATGGACGAAACAAGAAGAGGGACACGGTGAGAGTTACAGACTAAACACCATCATGTCACATCACCTCCAGCAGGATCCCAACGGGGGACCACTCAGGATGCTGTCTAAACATCTGTCCTTCAGGTTACGGTCACACGCCAGCTTTTCCTCTGTGACTGACATGCTTGTCTTTGCCCTGTCAGTGTAGAATAGCTGGTAAATGTGAGAGCAGGACTCTGTCACTTTCCCTCCTATACCTCTCTTTCACACTGAGAGACACGCTGCAGCCCCTTCTGCCCCTCCAACCTGCCTCAAGGTCCTATAATCTTTTTACAATGTGTTGAAACAGAGCAATAAATCTGTTAGCTTACAATCTAATTTCCCTGGCCTTTTCCAGAAATCCTCATAAACTTTTGGCGCCCCCATTAACGTCCCTATTGAATCAGAGCGCTTAATCTGCTTCCAGGTGAGGGGTCAGAAAATGAATGCTTTGAGATCCATCACGCTGACGGGAGCAGAGAAAACTAGGCGAGGGAGAGCGCTGGGGAAAAGGGCAGCATCTCTTCCTCATAGGTCAATAGCAGCCAAAAGAGTCAGTCATTCACTTTTTCTCTCAGTGCCGCTCTCATTTTCCATTTAATATGGACATCCAATTAATGTGAGCATGTCTGGGGCAGCCAGGATCCCAGTGAATTATGGCTCATCATCCCCCCAGTTATAGCTCGGCAAGTGTGAGGACAGAGGAGAGGAGACAAGAAAAGTTAAGGAGGAAAAAAAGGAAATGAGAACGAGTGGGAAGAGAGCAGGAGGAGAGGAAGGGAAAGGAAACGAGGAGAGGAGAGAAGGGAAGGAGGAAATAAGAATGAGTAAGTGGAGAAGAAAAGAAAGGAGAGTAAAGGGAACAAGGAGAGGGATGGGGAATAAGGGGGGGGGGGGAAGTGAATGGAAAGAAAGAAAGACATACGAGGAGAGGAGAGGAGAGGAGAGGAGAGGAGAGGGTCTCCAAAATTAGAAATAATTGATTGGTTGTTTGGGCAGATTGGCTGCTAGGAGGAAGAGCCACATTAGATTCTACAGTAGAGTGACACCTGAGCAGTGTGTGTGTGTGTGTGTGTGTGTGTGTGTGGGTGTGTGTGTGTGTCGGTTTTGTTGGGGGGGCCAAACAGCATTACACCAGGGCCTGTGATATTAAATCTGGACAGCAGCACCTTATTGTCGCAGCAACAGGGATTTGTCATTGTACCTCATTATCCAATTAACACCATGTGGGCCCCCGGCCAAACATTCACTGGACCTTACTCTGTGTGTGAGTGAGTCTGTGTGTGTGTGTGCGTGTGTGTGTGTGTGTGTGTGTGTGTGTGTGTGTGTGTGTTTTAATATGTGGGTTTCAACAAAGTTAAAATTGTATAATGTTGGAGGACACTTTTAGCTCTGCTACCAGCTGATGATACATTTAACTTTGTCCGTTTTAAATTCTTGAGAAAAAAAAAAAGGCTTTACTGAGTTATCTGGATAAGTTTGATCAGTAAACTCTGGATTCATGTTGCAGATTTTAAGGCATTATACAGATATCCAGGATCAAAATGATCCAAATAACACCCTCAACATGTGTATATACTTATATCAGAGTAAGCAACAAGGTTATAGCCAATTAGTTTTTAACATGCAAGGAATTTGCCTTGGTGTCATGGAGCATACCGAATCAGTACTGCAAAAATCAAAAAATAGAAAATAAAAATAGAAAACAACAATGAAAAATTTGATATTTCCCTCACAGGGGATCAATTTAGAATTTTTAAATATTATACCTTTAATTTAACAGTTTAAGCAGCTGAAACTACTTATGATGCAGGGTACGGGCTAAGGTTCACCTTATAATATACAGTTTTAGTGTCTTTCTCTATTCCATGTGCTTCATATTAGTGTAGATCTGTATTTCCCAAAATGTCTGAACACCCGGTTGAAGTGGTATGACAGGTGTAGAAGGAGCTTGATATAAACTCATCTGATTGTTCCCAAAAGAGACCAGAAAACACAAATTCACACACTTCACACACAGTCTGTCCTCACAGCAGCTTGGCACGCAGAGCTCAAGGTGGACGGATTGAAGCCTTAAGTGAAGAGAGAATGAATGAAAAGAAAACAAATGAATAAAGAGCATATCAAAACATCCTGGTATTCCCCCAGATCTGGAAACGTTACAGACTAAATTTTAAAAAATGTGCATTTCATTTAATCCTAATATCTCAGAGGAGCTCTGCAGACTCTCTCTCTAATTGTGTCTCTGCTCACAAATAAAGCTCTCCCTGATTTTGGAGTAACATACTGGAGATATTGCAAGGATACACAAAGTATTCCTGTGCAGAGACCTCTAAATCCTGACGTCAGATGTTTTTTATTAAAACCTTGAGAGACTCAGTGACTGAGAGGAAGAGAGAGGCAGGACAAGCAGGAGTCATTCATAATGCCAGATAAAACAGACACACTGATCATCATGATCATCTAACACCAAAGGATAGAAACACTCAACAGGCGTCTATTAAACCCTGTTATTTATATCAGTGAAATGTCTCATGTCTCTTGAGGCAAAGAGAAGAAAAAGTCCTTCCTTCATTTTATTTTATCTATTTAGACAACTCTCATTCTGTAAGTCCCACCATAAGTGACAAAATTGTATTGAAACAATCTGCAAGGTGTAGTTCTGCAAAGTGAAAAAGTTATCAGTGTTCACAGCAAAACGGTTTAAACCTGTTATCCAAAGTGGTCAGAGTGTATCTTTGTCATCATTTCCTTCTCAATGAGCATTAAAAAAAAAAAGATGGGTTATTTCATTTTTCATATTAAAATTCCAAACATTTATTTTACATTAAAAAAGGGATTAATAAAAAAGATTTGTTTAATTTCCATTTATTTTGCCAAAACTACCTGTAAACCCACATAAGAGTCATTTTAGGCTGGATTAAAGCACCGCTGTCTGACACAGTGGCCGGATATTTCCTACATTTGGTGCTCTTGTCCAGTAAATCACAACATCCCATCTCACAATATGTTGGGTTTTTTTTGCGATTTTATGAAATGCGATGAAAGGCAAAGCAAAAAACACGGCATGGAAACAGACTTTCAAAATAAAAGCCGGCAATCTAAGTACTGAACCATGACAAAGTATCCTCCATGTTCGAGAGCCTGGTGGTGATGCTGCTGATGATGATGTCAACCAGGGGAAGAAAAACTATGTGTGGTGTTTCAGTGTTTCTACTTTGTCCTCATAAACTGCCTTGTTTTTCTTCTTCTTCTCTTTTCAGGAAGCTTCATGTCGATCTTTGCAGTTTCTCCTGTAGAGGTGTCCAAACTGACAATATCCAGCTGTCATGCAGTCAGGGTGTGTTGGGGTGTTGTTTTATAGTGGTCAAGTATATATTTGGAGCCCCCCCCTTCCCAAATTGTTTCTGGGGGCCCCCAAACATTTGTCTGGTTCGCCTCTCCTGATGGTGCGCCCCTGCTTGGTGGAGGTAATAACTTTTTCTGTGCATGAGGATTGCACAAGTATTCTGACTTGGAGGAAACTGGATGCGACTAATAGTTGGGATTCTGTCTGTGAGTGTTGTCAGTGTGTGTCTGCACTGCATCGTAGCTGTGTTTTTAAAGGCCTAATGTTTCCTGACATCTCACAGTTAAAGTATCATAGAGGCAGAACGATCGCCCCTGGCTAGCCGGAAAGAGACTGCCTGGGGCCTTTCGCTCTGGGCAAGAGTGTGTGTGTGTGTGTGTGTGTGTGTGTGTGTGTGTGTGTGTGTGTGTGTGTGTGTGTGTGTGTGTGTGTGTGTGTGTGTGTGTGTGGTGGAGCAGCCTTTCGACATTCAATATTCTCTGTGTCATCAGCTTAAACCGTTAAACGGGGTGTTCAAGGGAGAGAGGAGGAGGTAGACAGGAGGAGGGATGGTAAAAAAAAAAAGAAGAGAGAGATAGAGACGAGACGGCGATAGATGAAGCCAACACACAGCATTACAGCATGTCTCTGTGCTGGACTCGATGAACGAGGAAATGAGGATGAGGGATGACGGAAAAGAGGAGGAAGGGGAAGAAAATCCTTGTTTTAAGTCGTTATATGTGTCCATCTCTTTCAAGCGTGTCGTGTGTGTGTATGTGTGTGTGTGTGTGTGTGTGTGTGTGTGTGTGTGTGTGTGTGTGTGTGTGTGCCTGCACTCTGCATTATAAAGAGAGACAGAACTGTGGCTTTAAAACCCGTTTGTTGTGGTTCCTGAAATAATCAAGCAGATTTATAATACTCAGTGCTAAATTATTCACATTCCTAAGGCTCAGAAGTTCAGATTTCTGCTTTTTTTTCCTGCCTCTCTTCTTCTTTTAAGTGTCAGAGGAAGAGTGTTAACGATGTGCACCACCAGGCCTGAAACTACCTACTGTAGACACGGACTAGAGCTCTGATCTCGTCTTATTAGCACTCCCATATCTCCCCTTTAGTGTTCTTTAAGGGCTACAATCTTCAGCGCAGGCAATTAACCAGACCTGAGCTCCATTTGTTACACTACAGATAATCACAATGTAATTAGTGCTAAAAAAAAATCAGTTCTTATTGTCAATGTAGGTAAAAGCTTACAGTGTGGCTAATAGAAACACAAAGCAATGCCTCACAGATGTGTTATTAGGACTCTGCTGCGGTGGTGTTTGGCCTGTAGCTGCCAGCGTGCAGGAGAAAGTGAGAGAGGAAGGGAGGGTCAGGGTACAGTAGTGTATAATGGTGTCTAGTGTGAGTCTACACAACAGATGAAGTCATTTCACACTCGTCTGTGAATGAAATGAGAGCCCGACGATAGCATCTCTCCTTGCGCCCACTCTCTACCAGCAGAGCTTTTGATCTTCCAGAGCAGCGCTAAAATGAGCTTCTGTCCGAGTTTTTTACAGCGAATCAGCACCGGACAATTCTCTCCCTCTGTACCCATTTTCTGTCTCATTCTGAAAAGCCGCTGAGCCGAGAGTTCAAAGCTGGAGCCAAGATGAGATGAGCACCACTTGTGAGGAATTACATTAGCGCATGACTGTCCCATGTGCAGACATGCAATACATCAGAAAGAGAGGGGAATATTTTCTCCAAGATGACCATATAGTGATGTAAAGGGCTGAGAGAGTGTTACTGCAACACCTAAATTCCTGTGACATTAATTCTTGCCAACTGGACTGTGATCGGGTCAAGAAACAAATCCTTGCTGGGGAACAGAGACGTTTCACCACATGGACATAAAACTGTAAATGCCTTGATACATTTTGATCTTTTTAATATGTCTCTGTATATCTGAATACATCTGGATTTTATCCCTCAAAAGCACCCAAAGTTACCATGAGTCGGGTTTTGGTAGAATTAGCAACAATTAAGGTGATCAGACAGAAAGCAAAATTTTCACCTTCCTCCATTTGGACAAATGTGACCGCTGGAGAGTTTCTGAAGTTTGAATTTGTTTGCCTGATGTACCAGGTGTGCAAACATTAGCTGTAGCTAATGTCTAACGTCGTTATTGTTCTAATGGGAATGTTGTCGTCGTTGTTATTGTTCAAATGGGAATGTTGTCGTCGTTGTTATTGTTCAAATGGGAATGTTGTCGTCGTTGTTATTGTTCAAATGGGAATGTTGTCGTCGTTGTTATTGTTCAAATGGGAATGTTGTCGTCATTGTTATTATTCAAATGGGAATGTTGTCGTCGTTGTTATTGTTCAAATGGGAATGTTGTCGTCGTGGTTGATGGATTCATAAAATTTCCAGGTTGGTGAGCTGATCCAAAGTTCTAACAGGGAAGAAGAGAAGAGATAGAAAAATATACATAAAATGCACTCACTTCCTGTCTTCATGTGGAGTTAAAGCAACATGCAGGGAGGGAGAGTTGAACCATGAATCATGACTATTATCATTAGGTTAAGCACCAACCAACCCCAAAGGCAGTGAAAGCGTCTGTGGAGAAACAGCACTCTAAATGAGCCTGATTATTATTACTGTCCTCCAAATGAGAGTGATTAGTATTGATGTCTAAATGAGCGCTGAGGTTATTATTGCCCTTATTATTATTATTATTATTATTGTGGCGGCATTATGAGAAGGAGGCGGCCTCGCTCATCTTCGCTTCATTCACTTTTAATTCCACAGGCTGCCTCTTTTACAGACAGCAGCACCACATGGCCACAGTGACACACACACACACACACACACACACACACACACACAGACACACACTCATACAAATCTAATAAAAACCTTCAGAGACACTCATGTTCACACACAGGCAGAGATGTGCACCTCCTCATAAAGGTAGATTCCCCTACATAAAGACAATAATGCACACGTTCACAGCCAGAAACACACTTAAATGCATGAACACATACAATAAATCCACATTAACCTGGAGGAAGGCTGCATGCGGCGATGCAGCAATGTCTGATGGAGCAGATGTTGGCAATTCCCTGCCTTCCCTGAAACAGAATAAATAAATCATCATTACGTCTGGACAGATAACAGATCAAAAGAGCTGAAAGCAACATCGCATATGTTAATTCAGTTAACATGGTCGACGTGAGGGGCTCGTCATCCCCACCGCGTTGTGTTTGGAGCTAATCACTGCTGCTAATCGGTGAGTAAACATGGCTGCTTTGGTTTGTTTCAGTACAGTTGTTCTAGTTCTCTGATTAAAATGTTTTAAGGATGTTAAAAAGTGAGAGAAAAAGCAGATTTATCAGATTTTTCTTCCAAATCATTGATTTTAACTTTAACTTAGAGTTTGCCCTGTCTGTCTATGTCAATGTGTATGTTTATCCGTGTGTGTGTGTGTGTGTGTGTGTGTGTGTGTTTGTGTGTGCATGTGTGCGTGTACTTGTGTATGTTGGTGTCAGGACAACTGTCAGATCACTTTGCTGATTGGCCAATATGACAGGCATCAAAAAGCGCCGTGGGAGGAGAAAGGAGGAGGAGGGCTGCCCAGCTGTCAATCACTGCCAGTCACACGTCCAGCTCAGCCAACAAAGCATCACCTGGGCCCACACACACCTACACACACACACACACACACACACACACACACACACACACCTAGACAGACGTGTGCACAACCTTTTAAACCCACATGTACCAACATAATCCATAAGTCTCCATGCATACATCATTAAAACACACAAGACCACATTTCATATTAAAAAAAACACCTCTGCTTTGCACCTACATTGATATCATTCACACAAACACACATACACACACACACACACTCACACAAGCAGTCGTCGGTCTTTACACAGACAGGCATTCAGTTTGACAGAGTAATTATGACGTCCCACTCTGGACGAGCCCTGGGCTGAAAGGTGAGAGTTATTGATCCCACACAGGAGGAAATTTATCAATGTCCAAACACTCAGCTCTGACAGGAACCCAATCCACTTAGAGCACAATGTTCAAACTGCTCAGCTCCAGCTCAGAACACACACCTCTGCTCCGTTCAGAGGACTGGCCAGCTGGGATGAAGGCCGGGTGATGGGTTGGAGGGGACAGAGGGTTGCATCGGATCACCAGGGACTGTGATTCAAGAGTAACTTCTGAGGGGTTTTTTTTGGTTGGTTGGTTGGTTGGTTGGTTGGTTGGTTGGTTTATTGGTTGGTTGGCTAAGGTTAAGGTTATGGAACAACTATGATCATGCTTAGAAATAACAACCTTGTTGTCCATAGGTGGGAGATCGATCCATTCAACTCTCTTTATGTTGTTGTCTCTTTACTGCTGTCACCTGACTTCCTCCTTTGCTCCCATCATTATAACCTTTCTGCTAAACATTAATCTTTTACACCCTGATGCTGGACATCATGTGCTATGATCAAAATGAGGGCAAAAGCAGCCACATCAATTTTTTTTTCTCTTTGTCCGTGTAATGTGAAATTCACCAAAAACATTTTGCTCACATTTTTATTCCTCCAAATTTGCGCTACCTCTCCACAATGGCATGAACAGTGAGTAAAAAAACAAACAAACTACACCCACACTCTGGAACCATTTCTTGTCCTTTCATACATATCTTTGTGCCTGCAAAGACTTTATGAATGTGTGCACCTGCTCCAACTTTATATTTTAATCTCCCGGGATCCAACATGATAAGTTGGCCATGCCAGGGTATTTTTATTTTGATTGGCCAATTATGATTTTTCATGTTATTGGCAAAAGTGTATAAAAGACCCGAGCTCACAATGTTGAAATAAGTCATAAAGTGAATCCGCATCCGTTGCCAGATCCGCCTCAAATTTTAATCAACTCTTCCTTGGCTCAAGATCCACTGTTGACAACATTTCAAATGATCTTGCAGACAGGCAAACAGATAAACAGATAAACAAACAAGGGTGATCACATTGAGTCCTCCTACTCTCATTGGTGGAGGTAATTATAATGGCAACAAAAAAAATATGGATTAGAATAAGTGAATTCAGAGCAGAGTGGGAAACGTAACTACCACAGTACAGTTCTCTATGTTATATGAGTCTTCATGCATTATTTGTTTGCACAACTGAACGACAGGTTGTGCAGTCCTCCAGTCGGTGGGGCTTCCGTGGTGAAGAATACCGTTTCACAGTATTGGAAAAAGAAATTAATTCACGTTTAAAAAGCAGAGTTGTTGCCGTGTTGAGTTGTGTCTATAAGTAACGCCATTAATCACAGATTAGATTTCAATTTTTATTTCACTCATTTGGAAAATCACTTGTTTGCTTTTCCCACTGTCTGAAAGATTGCGTCAGAATTTACTTAACATGTGCAGACTGCTCTCAGAAACTGTCATGTTGGTTGGAGTCGGGAACATTTGTGTTTGACTGACAGATCAAGGAGTGACTTACCGCAGCTTGAAGAGTAAAGAGTCTGATGCCAGCATGAAACAGACTGGAATTCTCCCAAAAGGAACACCCTCTCATATTTTAGACAGTGAACCCATGAGCAAACCAGCCACTGGTTTTATTATGATTGTCTTTAAATGATGAGCGAATTCCAGAACCTCTACGGGTTTTTAGAATTGTTGTATCCAACAACTGGTACTGGATCATTTAAGGCAGAATGAATTAAGTAATATTACATCTGATATCATGAATAAAACATATATAAATAAATAATAAAGGAGACCTCGTTTAGATCACTTTTACAGTTAATTCCTCATAAGAAATAAAGCTCCACTAGATCGCATTTACAAACTCATCTAGAAAGGGATTAAAACATGCTGTAATTTCTTTTCTTTCTGTGGTGTATTTAATATTACACAATGAAAGCCAGTTGAGCTGTTAAGTATACTGAAGTACTGGGAGGGCTGAACAGAATATGCAATATGTTTTAAACAGCAGAGATTACAATTAAAAAGAGGGAAAGATGAACATGGTGAGAGCGTGTCGGGAGATCATAGGGAGTAATAAATAGCAGACTGTACAATATACTACATGCTGCCACATTGGAGATGAAGAATAGTAGCTGTAGTCTTCTGAATGCTAACACATCTCTGTCTGCTGATAAAGGTCATGTGATGTGATAGAAAGCTCCAGAATACAGATAGTCATATATGGGTTTGAGTGGTGAACCACAAGAACACTTTTTTTTTAGGGTTTTGCATGTAACAAAACAACTTTATTCATCTTGATTGCACCAATTTTAAGAAGTTAACACCATTACTTCAATGCAATAATGTAAAAAGTAATGTAAGGTGAGTGCTGGTACAAAGGGTTTCACAGTAGTATATATGAAATACTCATCCTATAAGCTTAAAGATTTTGAATTCTTTGAAACAGAAAGAAATGCCTCCTCTGTTTTCATGATAATTGTCATTGGGTTATTATAATAACGATATCCTTACCCACATTTGGTTTTTTTTATTTCCCTCACTTTAGGCATGCAGATACATTTTCACACCACATCAAAAACCATTCAGAACGGTCTATTTATTTCCTTGAAACCACTCTTAGCAATTTTCTGGATCATAAACAAACAGATTGGTCGCTCCATTTATAGTCGTTTGGTCAATATTTCTGTCAGAGGAGTCCTTTTAATAATGAGATCGTCACGAGAACGGCCCGTCGACTGAGACATCAGCGTGGACGTGTGGTGAAAAATGCATCCATTAGGGACGTATGTGTGTGCGTAAAGCTTCTTTTGAAAGTTTAGATCCTATGTGCGCCATGAGGGGGAACAAAGAGTGCTCTTCGTACGTGTGTCTATGTGTGTGTTATTTGTCTTCCTGCTCATCAACTCCCACCATCATACCACCGGAGCACCTGTGGACATCTGCCTACGGCCTGAGGCGAAGTCCACACCTTCATTTTTCTCAGACAATGAGTGAAATCATTGCCCCTCACATGAACCTCTCAATCATTATTGACACGGGATTATTGATCAGGACCTCCGCCAGTAAATTACAAGCTAATAACAATTAGTCAAACTCTTTCTCCAGGTGAGATTATGGTGAATGTCTGCAACTGGTCTTATGGTCCTGCCATTATTCTGTATATGTTTCTCTTGTTAAGGATATTTAGGAGGTGAATGCAGGTTAAACAGAGGATAAACACACATTCCCCCGGCCCATTCCTCAAGATGCTGCCGCCACTGAATCAACATTAGTTCAAGGAAGCCGAGGTTGCAGGTGAAATCTACAACGTTGAAGTTAGAGAGCACAGCAGCTGCCTCACTTAATTTTTTCTCCTTTTTTTTTTTGATGATTTGCCCAAGGCCTATCCTACTAAAGAGAAGTAATTTGGCTTATCTTATCCCAGAGACCTAGCAGCTGCTTTTTATTCTTTTTTGTGAGGTCTTTTTTCTCATTTAGTCCAACAAAGATTGTCCTCATAGATTGACCTTCTTTATGCCTGCAGGCCGTTGCCCTCATGCCAGTAACTAGATAACACACTCTATCAGAGATTTGAGAAAATCATTGGGAAAGCAGTGGGGCTGATAGTGGCATCAATCCTAACCTGACACCAGGCTGGGTCAACCATTTATCTCTCCACACCGCCTCTGGTCACAACAGCGGCCATCTTGCTCTGCTACATCCTTCTTTAATAACCTTGGCCACGTCTCTTTGCAGACTAAGAGGATAAGATTGCACGGCTCTCTCAGCGCCTCGCCCGATCGCCGCTGTTTTGTTCGTGTTTTTATCCATGAAAATTGCATTCAGACATATTTGCCGTGTGTGTTTCAGATCTACAAGATTCCCCCAAACAAGCAGTACAGCAGACAAGTGAATACAGACAACAAGATGTGTCTAACGAGAGGGCCAAAGCTCACAAACTCGTTAGCGTAGGAGTTAATGGTGACTCCAGAGTCATTAATTCCCCATGGTGTTTGACTTAAATGCTTCTATATTGGTGGAGTGAGAGATTCCCAGAGGCCTCCTAGCGCTGAGATCATTGTTTTTCACTTACTAACAATGAACTTATGATCAGAGCGCTGCAAGGCTTTTAAAAAAATGCCCTGCAGGATCATTACAGACCCTGTGTGTGTGTGTGTGTGTGTGTGTGTGTGTGTGTGTGTGTGTGTGTGTGTGTGTGTGTGTGTGTGTGTGTGTGTGTGTGTGTGTGTGTGTGTGTGTGTGTGTGTGTGTGTGTGTGTGTGTATGTGTGTGTATGTGTGTGTTTGTGTGTGTGTGTTTGATACCAATGAGGCCAGCAGAACAGCAGTGTGTCCGAGGCTCATCACGGTGCTCTGTGGCGCAGTGAGGATGAGAGTGGAGGTTAAATGGGGCGTCATCAATCTCAATGAAGTGCAATTATTTTCTCACTTATTAATCATTGCAGGCTAATAGCTAGTGGCAAAGCCGGGGCCACCATTTGTCAAACTTAGCAGATTTCTGTAATTTTGTTTCCCCGTTTCCCTCTAATGTTTGTGTAGACTTTGGCAGATATCTATGGAGGGCTGCAATAAGTCTGTGCCTCCAAGTATCTATCTCCTACCTGCACGGCAGAACTAACTGAACTTCTCACTGTTTCTCCATGTGAGTGATTCTCTCCATTTCAGAGCTGAGTGACTATTTCATGGTCTGTGGCAGAGCAGAATGGAGAGCTTTATTTGCAGGGTGCAGCGTGGACGACCTATTGATGGTTAAATACACTCTAACCCTAACAAACTTCACCTATTACTCCATATTATAGTCTGTTTTTGTGTTTGCCTCTGATAAGGAGTGCATGGCGTTTGCTGTTTATTAGACAGTGTGTATATTCACTGTATTCAAACCTTTATTTAAACTGAGCAATGCAATGCAACAGCACTGCTATTTAGCACTTGGCATTCATAAGAGAGGTCATTATGTGCACTTTTGTGCAAGAGTTGGAACGATGCCTAATCAGCTCATGATTAAAGAGTGACTTTGTGTTTCTTTGGTCGCTCTGCTTGAATGTTTCAAGTCTGTTGTTGTAGTGGTGTCACACTGACCACACCCTGGACGACACTTTTACACCTAAGATTTATAGAATACAGCAAAGCAAAGATTTTCAGCTGTTGTTCATGCAGTTTCCTATCATAAGCAATGGAGTTTGCAGTTTTTCTTAATGGGTGGGGTTCTGCTAGAAACAGGTGATGTCACATAGCTCCTTATCTTGCACCAATCAGAATTTACAATTATGTGCGGTATGTTTTTCCCCTCACTCTTTTTAAACAATACCCATAGATTACTGAACATAGACACACGTCTCACAGATGATGTAATGACCCTGTAGGTAGGTTTTGGCGTCGAGAACCGGTTCCAACTTGGAACTGCTAAGCTAGTGGCAGTGATCCCACGACGTGACACCAATATATGAATGAGTCATTCATTCAATGATGCATTCTTTATACAGATTGGCTTGCATAAAGGTTTTTTTGAATACATTTTTACTCTGTGAAATAAGCATGTAACCTGTTTTGACCCCGCCCCTCAAAGAAACAAAATCGTGAATTGTCAGGAACCGGAACCAAAAAACAGAATTGGAATTGGAATCAGAATCATTCAAATTCAAACAACGTCCAAACCTGTAGGTTTATGCTATGGCCACCAGTTTTATTTCAACTTTGCGTCAGAGAAATGTTTAGTTTGTCGTGATTTTAGTATTGCAGAGGGGACTGAATACCACAAATATCCATGAGCCTCCAAAAATATGGAGAAGAAGAAGTTGAAAGAAAATTAATGTTAGCCTAAAATGTATCAGCATAAAAGGTACAAGCACTCATGGCTCATTTCAGAATAAGACATATGATATCATTCAATAGTGAGTCAGCATCATTTTAATATTAAGGTGAGGCTGGTGGCTGGCTGATTCCTGGGTAGCTTAAAGAAGCAATAATGACATCAAGACTTTTATTAGTTCATTCATTTTTGTTTTAATAACATGAATTTGCAACTTGACCAGAAACTAGTTTTACATGTCAAACAACAATAATGATATTTGAATAATATATTATATTATAACACTGACAGGGGATGTCAGCGGAGACTTTATTGATGAGAAGACTTCAACACTATTTTGAATTCTTGTAATATTCATATCTTAACTTAGTAAAGGATCTGGATACCAACGCTAACAATGGTACTTCTGACCAAAAATATGAAATTAAAAATATCACAAAAAATCCTTTAAATATTTTCACCTTGTCAGGATTCTTAGTATTAAGACCTTGAATATGAAAAGCTGTGGATCACAGTTTCAGGAGAAACTCTTACCCGCCTGTAGCCAGAAACTGTCTGAGGCTTGTTTGCTCAGCAGCTCTGTGTGACAGATGTGTCACGCAAAGGTAAGATGACTGTTATACTCCTGTTATTATAACTGTTTCTAATTCATGCAGCAAAGTCAGTCATCTGTATGAGGGAATGAGAAAGAGCAAGAATGACTCAAAATGGGAATAAAGTTCAGATTTGTATATAAAAACGTAATTGGTATAGACAGTAATGTGTAGTTTGACTCACAATGATGTAACCTCGACATTCACAGCACTTGATCTGAGTGTCAATAAGAGACACAGTGATGCATAAATAGTTTGGATGTGATTATCTGTAATTTGCCCACAGCTAGATGATGAAAAAAAAACAGACAGATGTGTTTAAAGACAGTGGAATAACACAGCCCTGTGGAGGGGTTTGGTTTAGCAGCCGTGTCATTGAGGGGTGCTGGTGCAGACGATGTGTGGTCAATGTGCGACATCTAGTGGCTAATAGGGACAAGACACTCTGATGGAATTGTTTCTCCTGTCTGAAATAAAATAAAATAAAATAAAATAAAATAAACACAAGGAAATATGTAATAAAAAAATGTAAACTTACAAACATAGCCCATAACATTACTCCAAATTAAGAGCCAAAATAAAAAGATTATTCTTAATTATCTTTTATAAATATCGAGAGAACTTCCCATTCCAATATCCAATAAGACAGACAGTTCCTCGGTTTAGGACTGTAACCCTAACCCTTTTGTTGAGCACATAAGGAACATTTAAAAGATCGTGGTGATCTGGCTGGAACATAAAATAAAACAAAATCTTCACATTCAATGTGGAAAAGGTGAGAATTAGTGAAAAAAGCACTGCCTTTATATGATGTGAAGACTACATTTGCTACTCCTGGTAGAGACAACCGCTCTGTCTAAAAATGAGCCATAAATGTCTGCTGTATGTTTTAAATGTGACGTTTGTGAGTAGAAAATTTAAGTTTAATTCACCTGGGCTAGGTTTACTGACATGTAATACCAGACCTTTACCACAAGAGGTCCTCCTTAAGGTTAGGAAAGAAATGAACCACAAGGTTACATCAGGTGAAAAACGCCTCATATAAAAGGTAACAACTCATTGATGGATTTATAGACTCGAAATCTAAGTGAAGTGAAATGTTGCTGTTGCCTAGATATTTTTAATTATGGATGTATGTATTTTGTAGCTTAAACGCGTTTTGGCTCACACAAGATTTGAGGGCAAAATAAAACAATTAGTTTGTGCCATTGTGAAATGTTTCCAGCACACAGGCCTGATGTATCATTAGATATATTATAATGGAGAGTAATGTTTAATTAAGGGCTGCTTGTTTGAAAGTGTTTTCATTTTCTGTCACAATGTTTATCATATTATGTAAATAGTGACGAATAGATTGATTTCTAATTTCATTACAGTTGTTGTTGTTGGGTTGTTTTCGGTAAACTGCTCCTTTTTTCCTAAAGTAGGTCTAAACAGCTCCACATATGGTCATCGTGTCTCCGCCCAGCTCCACCCACCAGACTCCCGCTGCCGTCTCCCCCTCCCAGTGCGTGAGTCTGGACTGGAAGATAACAGTGGAAAGTGGGTAGGGTGTACCTGCACATGAACGCAGCCTCGGTGCGTGCGCACTGTGCTTTCTGTCGTTCTGCCGATCCGCGGCTGTTACTTGACTTCGACTCCGTGACATTCCTGGATCCTATGGGCGTTTCTCCGCGGTTACCGGCGGCCTTTCTCAACTTTGAGAAGTATGAGGATCTGTTGTGAGAGCTGAGGAGGAATGCGCAGATCCGGGAGCTTTAACTCTCGTGTTGTTGTCTTCTCGGAACATTGTCGTGACTTCGGCCAGCCTGCAGTGTCCGTACGCGAGATCCGGCGTTTGTCTGAAACGTACAATCGACAGTAAACATGCAGCATGATGTGTAGTTGCACCCCGGCTTCTGACAGACTCTTTACCTGTGTTGACACGGAGCAGGGTCGCACGTCTTTGCCTGTGCAGAAGCTCCATGGGTAACCGCTGCGCGTAACGCTGGCTCCCCATGGAGGACTGGTGGAGAAGCCTCTCATCGCAACCCACGCTTGAAGAGTGAGTGACACTTGAAACGCAAGATGAGTAAGGACCAGGACGGGATATCCTTACCGGTGCCTTCTTTCGGTGCTTGTCCCGGCAGAGAGCGCCTCGGCAGTGAAGGCACGAGCAGCAGCGGAGGTGGAGCTGGAGGTGGCGGCGCCTCCGGTATCCCAGCAGCTGGGACGTTCTGGCAGGACTCGGTGGTCGGCGGTGTGGTGCTCAGCCCGACAGCTGGGAGCAGCCCGGTGGACGGCGGGGGATTGCTCTCGACCGGGAAGCCGTGCAAAAGCAGGCCTGTTACGGTGGCCTATGTGGTGAACGGAGAGGCAAATCAGCAGAATAACGCGGACAACGTGGCCCTGCAGTGTCTGAAGGACGCCTGTGTTGCGGCCGGCAGCAAGCTGGAGACGGTGCACTTTGGTAAATTGGACTTTGGGGAGACCACGGTGCTGGACAGCTTCTATAACGCAGGCAAGTAAAGCGAATGTGGGCTCTAAAGTTCTTCCAAATCCAAAGAACTTCCTTCATGGTGTGGAATTCAGATCAGCTGATTGACATGATGTAAATATTTAGCAATAACTCATTCTAGATGTTCCTGTTGAGAAAGTCAGATCAATCCTCTCAATGCGTTTAGCGGGGTTTAACTTAATCTTTGCCCTCCATTATAATGATTAAACCATAATCAATAGTCCCTGAAATGCATTTACTTCGTGATGGCATGGCACAGGAATGTTCACCTCTTTTCTTAAGCAGTGTCAGGGGTCAAAGGTCGGGGCCTTGCTGCATCACCACTCTGTTGGAAACTGTTTCCCTTCAGGACAGGTTGGTCTGAGCTCCTGCAACACAACATGCAACTCTGCGTGTCAGGGCTTGAGGCTGCAGTCTTCATGTCCCAGTTAATGCTTCCAGGAGGTCATGTGATCACCCATGTTTGTCTGTTGTCCTCAAGATATCTTGAAATGTTGTGAATGGATTTTGATGCACTTTTGTGTAGCGGTGGATCTTCGACCAAGGAAGAGTTGATTACATTTTGAGGTGGATCTGAGTTCGGGCTCTTTTTATAACATTTTGCTAATATCAGGAAAAATATTAATAGATGAATCAAAATAAAAAAAATACCCAGGCATGGACAACTCATAATGTTGCACCATCATGTGCAACTGGAACTGGATCTGGATCATAATTCAGATCTGTGAGATTAAAATATATATTTGGAGGCGGGTCATTATGTGTTGGGTCACAGCACAGTAACAGAGAAGGGTATAGAGACATGGCACTGACTGTAGCTGAGATAATGCAGATTCAGAGTCAGTCAAATGGATTTCATGCATCTGTGAAAGATAATAAGTTATATTTAGATGAAAAATAGATCCAGACTCGCCATGATGGAAAATCTGAACTCATAAACTCATCATTCCAAATCTAAGGAGTAGATGTCAGGGTCAGGAATTAATTTTTGCATGAGGTAGATAAGAGTAAAGTATAAGCTCATCATGGTGACATCACCCCAGTGTGGGTGCAATGATACAATTATTGATTAGTCACAATGGCGCTGGTGCAGGTATGAGCCCTCTGAGTGATTTCTAGTTTCCACAATGTACTGAGCAAAACCAGAAGTCAAGAGAGAGAGAGAGAGCATCATTGGGGTTGTTTCATTTGCTCCACAAACGGTGGGGTAATTGTTGTATTCCCCCCACCCCACGCCACGCATAGTTTCCCCTTTCCATTGAGCGCCTTCAGTATTGTTCCGGACTGTCATGGGTTGAGCCATGAGGCTGGACTTTCCACTGGAATCTACGAGCAGAGAAACAAACTTGAACCCTCTGACTGAAAGCACTTATGTGTAGTATTTGGCTCCCAGTCCTACTGGAAATGTTCAGTTGTATATTAAACACTGAAAAAAGAAAAGAAAACCCATTTGGAAAGCAGAACGTTCAGGGGTTGTGGTCAAATAAAAAGCAGCTGTAATGTACGAGGCTGTAGAGGAGCCAGGAACAGCAGCCAGTATTTGCATTTCACTCCGTTTTTTTTTTTTTTTTTTGCTTTTGCTATCAGGACTTGTTAAGTAGATATTCCAGGAATAAGATGTCTACGCCTGCTACTAAGAACCGCAGAGCCTTTTTAGGAACATCTTAGCAAAATGCCAGATCATAAGCTTCAAGGATACAAACTGATGAGGTCCCTGTAGCAAACTCTAGGTAGGGTAACTCTAGGTCACTAATAAGAGGTCAAGTGTGCAGTCGTGAAGTAGCCTTTATTAAACGGTTGTAAAAAAATCAAGACTGTCGCTATAAATGTCGTCTCCATTTAATTAAGAGGTCTTTCAATAATGCAAGTTGTAAATGTTCATATGTTGTTAATGTTTTGTTCTAATCCCGATACCTTGCAGCTCTTGGTTGCGTCTTCATCATCGAATAAAGATCTAAACAGACCTAGGGTGATGCTGGAGGATAACAAACGCCTGCCACAACCTGGCAACCCAAGAGTTCTCATTTTGAATCTCTTATAACTGATGTATAAAAAATATAGAAAGTGGAATTGTCAAACATGATCTAGTTCCTAAAAGGCCATAGGAATGATTTTTTTAATTTTATCCTCATCAGACCATCAGAGTCTTTCATAATAAGGGCACTAATGAAACCAGACAGTTGTGTATTTTCTGTTCAACACAAGAGAGAATTGTTGCTTGTATTAGCATCACATTATAAGTTGTGCAAATGCATTAAGTTCCTTTTTTTTAGTTTTGTTGTCTTCCATCGAATTACAGGGGAATTTGGTCATAATTCACAAGGGAGGACAGAAGCAGTTTCCCTAAAACGCTCTGCTGTATCTGTTCAAACACGCACGTTTTATCCTCTTGTGTGCCAGAGATGCAGGCCTGAACACAAAAAACCTGAAACAATGAGCTCTGAGCCAGACTCGGTGTTTGTGGCTCCCTTTTTAATTTGTTGAGACAATTAGTGAAGCAAATGACGAGTCTTGATGTCCCTCATGTTTGCTGCACAGTGCTTTCTTCCACTGAAGTATTTTTAGTCACAAAAAAAAACTGAAAACTGACACACATGCAAGCATCTGTCACAACTCCTGGTTCACTCTTCAATCTCAACTAGGGTCAGGCATCGTTTGGATTTGAACTATTCTGATTCCAACTCCGATTCTGCTATTCGGTTCCGGTTCTTGTCGATTCTCGATTCCGGTTCTTTGAGGTTCAGGGTTAAAACAGGCTGCATGCTTATTTCACAGAAGAAAAAGCTCGATTCCCACTCACGGCCCTTTGCTGCACATTTCCCCCCTCACCCCCTCTCTCCATTTCCTGTCCAGACTCTTCAGCTTTCCTATACAATTAAAGGAAAAAAAAACTTTAGAAGAGTTATGGCCCTTGATTCAAAGGGTGAAGTTTTGCAAAGCCATGCATATAAGAATGGCTTTAATGGCTTTGCTGGAAAGGGGATCATTTCCCACCAATTTCAATGTGTTAATTAGCTGTTATTTAATTTTTTCTAATATATTTTTAATGATGCTTCTTTAATTTGAAATATTCTAATAAGTGAAAAATCATAAAATCGATACCCAAACAGGGCACAGCTAATCTAATCTAATGTAAGCTGTAATGAGGTCCACCCCCGGGTGTCAGCTGACAGCCTCTTGTCGTGCGTGTCTGGATTCACCTGCATAAGACCGTGGGCTCAGCTGCTCTGAAATCCCATCAGCTGGCCCTCTGCTAAGGTGTTTATCCTCCTCCTGTTTACTCTGCATGCTTGACAGCTTGTCAGAGGTTAAAGAGCACAAGGTCAGAAGGAATTAGCCCACAGGTCGCTCACTGGCATCTGGGGAAAAGGAACTTTACCTCAGTGGGAGACACTGTATAGACAAAAGCACGATTTTTAGTGAGGTCATCTTTATTTTCATGCTGATACATGCTCACAACAGGAAGTGTTGTGCACACTCAATCACATTTCACAGATTTTTTTTGCTTTCATGTTCTGCAGACTAACTACACCAATCCCTTATATCAGGAGCCAGACTTGTTCTTAAACATGCAACACGTCATAAGTGCGGCATACTGTAAATCCCAGGGGAAATTTCTAAGAGCTGCAGAGAAAAATGACACGAGGGTGGAGACGCGGCGTATCAAGGCTCCCTTTCATACCCTATCGGGGGTTTGTTTGAGGTGAAAGGCTCCAGGAGTTGGAAACCAGTGTCTTTAGGAAACAGTGCAGGGTAAGAGTGAGTTCACACTGCAGGCAAATCAGATTTGTCTTTTAAATCAGACCTTTATGACACCATCCACGCTGTTATTTGCATGTGATCAGATCAGATTTGTTTATACTGTCATCACCAACCTATCTGCACGGGTTGCTGTGGTGACGATGATGTCGCCGGTAGCTATACGTGCGCTGTGGGCATGACTTTCCATCACGGAAACATGAAAAATGGGACCAGGCGAACTAATCACCAGAGTCATTAGGATTTCACGTATGCGAACCATCTCTGTACCAAATTTTGACCCAATTCTTCTCATAGATGTTGAGATATTTTGCTGAGTAAGTAAAAAGCTTTGTCATGCTGGTAATGCTGGAGACAGAGTCCAGAGATCGGATGATCCGGTGAATTTTCAAACTAACTCCTTCTTTGTTCATCAGAGTATTTTTTCAAATAAGCACAGCAGTTGCTCAATCTAATAATGTGAGCTTGAAATATTGTTTAGTTGGCATTTATACAAATCCCTCTTGTTTCAGTAAATTCTGTGTCTGTAAAAACGAAAGCAGGAAGCAAATCAAAATGTCAGAGTTGGGGCAACATGCACGGCGGCACGGCTTTCTCCCGCCGTGTTTGTCAGCTGCGGATGAATTCACTTTCTGTTCTCAGCTCTTTTCCCCCTTGGGCCCGCATGGCACTGCAGTTTTTCAAATCTCTCAGTATAGAGGACAAACTGGAGCAGTGGTTAAAAAAAAGAAGAAAAAAAAAGGAGGGAGGGGGCAGTCTGGCAGGAGAATGGTGCAACTGGCAGATTGGTCTCATTTCCTGTATTATAGTGTTCTTTTGAGCACACTTGTGTCTAAAAATAAAGGGAGGAATAATCTTTTTAAGGCAGGGCATCTAGACTTCAGAATAACCATTGTCTAGTATTTCCTATATTATCCTCTGGGAGCAGAGACATATTAGGAGACAGAAATACTCAGAAGAAAGACTTGCCTGCTGCTTTTCTTCCATTCCCACGGCTTATTTTTGGGACAATGCTGCCACTGATTGTTTCACCTTAACAAATCTCAAAAATCTGTCTATTGAAGTCGGTCTGCAGCACTTTCTTTGCAGTATTATATGTCATGAGATCAAAATATGAATTTTATTCCTGCCATGTTTCAAGTCAACAAAGACCCTTCGCTACGCTGCCTTTTTGAAAAATTTCCTCTGCACAAACCAATGACGGCGTAGCACCGCTCCGGTGTCTGCAGTGCTGTTTGTAATTCACGTAACAACAATGACCTCCCATTACACCTGTGTACGTTTATAGAGAACAGTGAGGGAGCAATAAACGTGCAAAAGTCCTGCCTTGAACAGGCTGTGCAAAAAGTTAGCCTTTGGGGTTTTTTTTAAGTTTTTGGGGGGGTTTTTGGGGCAGTTTTTTGCCTTTATTTGGATAGCCAAAGTGGGACAGGAAATGGGGAGAGAGAGTGGGGAGGGTGGGCATGTGACGGGGGGGTTTGATTGCCGCCCACGGCCGCGGTGGGAGAACTGCAGCCTCTGTGAATTTGTTTAAGGCACTATGGATATTTTGATTATCCAGGCAATACTTTGTTTGTACTTACTGCTCCATTAGCACACTCACAAGGACGCACCACAGAAATACATTCAGCATGTTTTTTAAGGCTTCAAGGATGCACGCAAGACATTTTGATTAGAACTGCTGAATGCAAACATAGCAAAGAAAAGTCTCAAGGCAACATCTTAGGTGTCTTATAGGTCTGTATTGAGCCTCTAGCCTCAGGTTTGCATGTCACCTTAGCCTGACAGCAAACATCTGTGGCACGAGCGCACAAGAAATCGTAATCACACAGCTGCCACAACACACCGGAACACAACAGCCATCCATTCCTGGAAGTTTAGCAGAGTCATTATGCTCTCCAAGACTCCCTTATTAAGGCAAGGAAAAAGGCCTCTTGAGTGAGGGGAATTATTTATAGGGGAGCCGGAGACAGTAATTCCACTGTGTCTCTCTATCCTCGTTATGGGAAACCCTCCCGCTGCACTTTCCTCCACTAAGACCAGCTTCATTCCCCTCATCCCCATAAGCAACAAGGGGAAAACCTCAACAGCAGCACAGCAGGGGTCTCTCACATCTTCCACAGCCTCGCTGAGTCTCCATGGTTACGGCTTCTTATGTGTAGCTTGTATGTCATGAGTGCTTTATGTAAGGTACCTGTTGTGCTCCTACATATATTCCAGGTCAAACACTAACACCGTAGGCCTAAGAGAATGGTAGATTAGTGGCACACTCGTTTAGAAAAATGAATGAAAGAAACATTCTGAACATATGTAATGTTGTTTTACCTAAATAAGACATTAAATGTTAGGAGATTCTTCATATGGCACTAGTAGAAAATGCTCAGCTGAACACCTGGCCTTGGCAATATAATACAAAACTAGTTTACCTGCATAGGATAAGACTAGAGCAATCCTAAAGATTAGCTGGAGGATTTACGCAGCAGAAAAAATAAAGCTCAATGTATTTACCCTCCATCTCTGAAGTGTCTGGTAGGTGTTTACAAGAAGTCCTTTATCCCTAATGCAATTGAAATTTTAACCATGTGATGATAGCTCTTGTTTTTGCTTTTACTGTTCCTACTTGTGGCTACTTTTGAATTTCTGGTTAAAAAGTTGATGTCATTCATTCATTTTACAATATTGCCTTTGTCTTAAATGTGGTGCCAAAACGGTGGTCAATTATTTTATTATTGGATCAAGAACATTTATGATTATTAGGTCAAGTAATTTATCAATCAAATATTTGGCATTGTCAACCTCTCACATAATACCTGTGTTTATATAGCTCTTATAACAAGTTACACAGCACTTTACAAACAATAAAAAATTTTAAAAAATTAAGCAACAACCAATAAAACATTATGATGATGAAATGAAAGTAATTAAACAGTAAAAATAAATCAAATTAATAAAACGATAAAATAAAAATGCAAATATCTGCCTCTTTTCTCTGTCTATATGCTTTATTTAAACCTTTGGCTTCATTATAGGACATCCCAGCACTTTTCAGTCTTTGTAAAATCTATTTTATTCCGTGGATTTAAAGATTAATTGATTAACAGGAAAAAATAATCTACATTTATGTAATTTAATTAGCTAAGCTCATGGTTCACTCACTGTTTTGTTTTTTTTCTCTTTGGTTTTCGACTGTATGTAGCAGCTTTCTGCAGTGAATGGAGATTTCTCAGTTGTCATCATTCAATACAAGACGAAGCCGTATGGAGGCTGTGTAATAATGAGGTCAAAAAGCTCTGGAGAAAAAGCTAGTGAGCGATGCGTGATTGTAGAAAATAAAATCACTGATATCTGTTGTCAGTGTCAAGAAAATAAAAGTCGCATTTCAATACACTGTGTAAGCTTTAGGCATATATAGTGTAGCTGATGCACACAATCATGGCTCTGTTTATGGCTGAAGGCTGTTGGTACAGTGACTGTTTACATTTCTCAGCCCACACTCATTAAAATAGATTTCTTTGTGTTCATATGTATGCTATCCATTTGGCTCCGAGCTCAGGAGAGAAGATTTTACGCCCCACCACTCCAAAAAAGTGGGCACTCAGAGGAGGGCTGAGAAGGATCCATACCAGAGACTCCTGAACAATTCCTTAGGAATTCATGTAGCTTTCCTCTCACGGCGCTGCTGATCATCCCTCTCCTCCCCCTCCCTCACCCCTCAGAGGCACCACTGGGCTTGAGGAACCCGCAAGTAGCAGGCAAGACACTTATCGCAAGCCAAATAACGAGAGTGAGAGTATTGAATTATTTTTCCTCCTCTGCTTTGAGCTGTAGGCAAGGGAATCAATTTAGCTTTGGTCAACAATAGCAGGCCCAGCTGTAGGAGGTGTAGCAGGATTATCAGGCATTGTTTCGTTTTTTTTTTTTCCCCTAGTTTGTCGTATCCCTCTCTGGTATAGATCAACTTGGATTCACTAATTATTTTAGATGATAGCATTGACTACAACAGCAGCTGAGGGTGAGCGCGTGTAACCGAGTGGCAGACCCTGTTTAAAAAGGTTGACTGGATGAGTCTGCTGCCGGCTTTACGCAGCCCTCTGTCAACACTTTGTTGGCAGGTTCTGCCGTTACATTGGCATGCACTCAGTCATGCTGTTGCATTGGTGAGCAAACATTCAGATGCTCTGCTGTCGAATGCTGCAGAACCACAGGAAGACATTCCCCATTATGCGCTGCTTGTTTCCAGTAATTTAGATTAATGTTATATGGCAAAAAGCCTATCATGACTCTACCGGCAGAACACAAAAACATTTTTCATTTACCTCTCATGTCCCAACAAATAGAATGTGGTTCATTACACGGTGTTAAGATAATTAGTTACAGTTAGTTTGATTACCGATTACCTTCGCCAAGGAGGTTATGTTTGCACCCGTGTCTGGATTATCAGGATTACGCAAAAACTACCACATGGATTTCCATGAAACTTGGTGGGATGATGGTCCAGAATAGACCCCATTAAATTTCAGATGAAGGGGCACATCCAGGATTTTTTTCTTCTTTAATGAGTCAAGAGAGGGCAGGTCTTTATCAACATTTTCTTTAATTTCTCAAGGAATAATGAACACACAGGCATATTTATGGGTTGGTATCTATGAGTGTATGCAAAAAACTGTATTTTTTTTTTTGGGGGGGGGGTTCTTTTCCACAAAATATTCTATATACACAACAACCAAGCACTGAAATGGTGCTTTTGGCTATTAAGACATTTTTTTTCCCATTTCCATGGTTACAAAGTCAAACTCAATTTTCATGAAAATCCATGTGCACATCTCCCATATACTGGTAGTGTGCCTTTTGATATTTTGGGGATTTTATTTTATTTTTTATTTTTTATTTATTTTTTTTAACTTTTGACAATTGAACAAAATTGATTGAAAAATCCATCCAATAGTTTTTGAGACGTTTCCCTCAAAACCGCCAATGTCAACCAACACGGTGGCACTGGAGGAAAATCCAGGGCCACGAAAGTAATTAGGGTTCATCCTCAGAGGACCATGAACATCTGCAAAAAATCTGACGGCAGCCCATCGAATAGTTGTTGAAATAAATGCCTACACTAAATTGGTGGACTGCCATCCTTAGAGTCGTACCATATTAGCTCTAGTTAAAGTAAGTGGTTCTTTATAGATTCCAGATGTCTGTCTGATGCAAGTTGTTCCTCTGAATTTATTTTATTATTGATCAGTACGTGAACATCTAAATACACACTCCACATTGATGACATGGTACCAGTGTTGTCAGCTTTGTTGGAAGCACAAAGCACTTATAAGACCAACACCAGCTTGTGTCTTTCTCATATGTGCACAGAGGCGACTGTGCTCCTTATTCATCACCCACGTTGGCCTTGCCCTGACACCAATGCTGTGAGGCAGGTGAGGTTCCCAGGCAGAAATGAAACATTTATTTTGTCAGAAAATAATAATGTGTGTTACACTGTTGCCTTTTAATGGCCTGTTTGCATTAAAGTCTCTTTGAGATGTAATATTGATGGCCTCTCCTGCCAGCAGAGAAATGAGACAAGCTTATCTTTTATTCATAAGCCAACCTGCGCTGTCTGGATGTTGACATTCAGTGGCACCTTGTGTGCATAATGTAAAAGGACTGAAAGAAGTAGACATTGTTTTATTCCGTGTAAGCTCCGATTATCCTGTAAAGCATATAATTAAAAAGTGTCTTAATTGTTATAGTGCAAGCCCGTCAGTGTTTGTTTGGAATCTTAATGACGCAGGAAAATCATTGAGAGAAATACATTATATAAATGGGAGTAACAAGTAGTTTCTTAAGGATTAAGACCTTCTCCACCTTCTACGTCAGAAAGTGAAACCTAACTCGTGTTCAATCACGAACCGAGCATCCTGATGTGATGATGCCGGCAGCTCATCTGAAGAACAAAGCCCTCTTGATATTTTGCGTCACTGCACAGAGCTGCAAAGCTCAAAATCCCTTACATCCTGCCCTCTGCCTACTTGGCCGTAATGAAAATGTGAAGCTGTTTTTTTTTGTTTTTTTTCAAGACTTGTGTGGAGGAAGGGTTTGATGATGTGAACCTCTGAGGCAACAAGTGGCTGCTTCCTGGCTGAATTTGCATGAGCTGAGGATGAGTCAGAGTAGCTACATGATAGCAGCTCTCCACCGCTGCATTTCCAATTCCATTCTATTGAATTGAAGTGATGGTTTGGTGCTATTTTGTGCATTTAAATTGTGAGCACTCACCTGTTTAAAGACATTTCTTCTGATGGTTTTGGTTGCGTTAGAAGCTTTGATTGCATCAACTGTCTGTGGCGAAATGCTCCTTTAAGCATTTTTCATTGTGTTGCATTCCAGTTGTGTTGCATAGAGTGAATGAACAGCTATCAGTTTTTAAATGTGCATTAATAAATTTTTTGCCACTTTGGAGCAGTGAAACAAGATTTATTACACCATTATAGTGAAGGTATTAGCAAACTGTTGCCTATTTACACACCCAGCAGACACAATATGCATCCATTACTTCAGCCAATGAGAGTCGGGTTGAGTTGAGTGATCCTACACATTTGTTTGTTTGTCCACAAGATATCGAAATGTTGTCAACGGATTTTGATGAAATTTTGTGTCGGGGTTGACCTCATTTTGAGGCAGATCCAGGAACGGATGCAGAGTCTGGATCACTTTTTCATTGCTATTGTCGTGCTTCTTTGTTACCCTGCCAATGTCCAAAATGGGTAATAAACTGATAACAGGATTCTCCATCTCAAAACTACCTGAAACCACCATGCAGAGGCAATCAGAGACTATTACACCACTACCAGTCTCTCAGCTTGGAGTGGGAGCATGTGCTTTAATTGCCCCGTTGAATCAAGATGGCTTAATATTCCATTTATAATCAGCATTCGTTTGCTATGATCCGTTGGAGGTAAGATGTCGGTTGGACCAGATATTCTTTCCTCTTTACCTCCATGTAATGTGTTTGTTGACCCAGAGAGGTGTGTAGTTGGCAACAGATCAGAAAACCAGGGTGCGGTGTTATCTCTGTGACTCGGTCAGCTCCTCTGTTGTTTTTATTCTTATCAGTGGTGCAAAGTGGCCTCAGGGAAAACAGGCACTCCACCTCACATGTGCTTCCCCATAACAATCATGCTTATTCTACACCTTTATGAGTGCGATTCATACCACATAGCCATCAAAATGCCTTTTACATGCAATAATTTAGGTGTTTTAGGCTATTACAGGGTCATATGGTATTTGTAGGTTATAGTTCAGTTCAACACCACAGCTTTGAACGAATTTGGTCACACAGCAGTTTGTTATGCTAGTATAAGCTCCTGTTTCAAGGCTGGGTACTCCCTGACCCTCCACTAGAAGCTGTGCTCCCTTTCAGGTTGAGCAACACTTAGCAGGATTCACGCCAGTTGACCTATTGATCCAGATCACATGCGGAGTCCAGCTGGAGTCAGCCTAGCATTGAGTGTATTTCTCCATAGAGTTGAAAAGTTGGGTCAAAGCGCCTCCTTCCATAGAACTGTTCCATTTTTTTGCGAATGCGCCTCTGAATTTGCTCCACTTGTCTCTCTGACATGAGAATCTATAGCAGACTAGAGGCTAATCATAGACACGCTGCAGGAAAAGCTCTTGTGAACATAACCTTTAACAACCTGTAGTTTGTAATGCTAACAAACACATGATGTTGTTTTATGTCTGTTCATTCACCTTTGACCTCGGAGCTGTGTCTCTGTCCCAGAACAATAAAGACCAGCCCGTTTCATGAAAAACAGACATCAAGAGGAACAGTGACGGCAGTGACCCTCTGGACACGCCTTGGTCATTTCACATATAACCATGATATATCATTGATATTTTAACGATTTGCAGAGTATACAAATATACAGTTAACACAGAAGTGGAAAAAAGTCCTTAATTAAGGGATAAACTGACAGCTAACGCAGCGTCTCTACCTCTCACCTCCAGACATAGCTGTTGTGGAGATGACGGATGCTTTCCGCCAGCCTTCGCTCTTTTACCACCTGGGAGTCAGAGAGAGCTTCAGCATGGCCAACAACATCATCCTGTACTGTGACACTAACTCCAACTCCATCCAGTCTCTGCAGGTAAGCTGACAATATGAATACAAACCAGGGAAACCCTAATCCTAATTAATACAAGCTACATGCAGATGGGCTGTGGTAGGTACATTATCACAGCTTCCTCCGATGGCCATATTTGTTGTTGTTGAAACTTTTAACACCACTCCTGCGGTTGTATCGATGTCGTACGGAACTATGTAGTCATTGACGGATGGACCGTTTACAGACCAGGGAGCATAAATGCTCCTTTAAAGCTCCTGTGCAGCATTAAAAAGACGTAGCTCACACAGTCTGAGGCTTGTAGTACAGGCGGCCTGTAGCAGAGGAACACTGAAGCCTTTATTGTTTGTTGTTTGCGTAGTAAGAGGATCTTTACGGCTGCAGGGATCCTCAACCAATGACTACACTGTATAGTCAACATGTATTACTATACAGCCTGTCAAGAGAGTCAGAGGCAGGATACATTTGACAGCTCTATTATTTCTTTCTTTTTAAGGAATAAAAAAAGTTATTTTAAGTGCCAGTCTTTCTCTCCCTAATGTAAGCTGCTTCCTAAAAGGAGTTTTCCCTGCCTGTGGTCTGCCCCTTGGTGCCCGCCATCCTGACTCTGCCGTCAGCTAACTGCACCTCATTCTGCCTGAAAAGACCACTTCTCTCTGGCGGTTTCCTCTGATCTCCATCAGGCCGCGAGATTGTCTTAAAAGGTTTTGTTTTAACAGCAGAGGGTTTCTTCAAATACGGGAGCTCCTTTTAAAAACAGACAAAGAACTCTATGTGTGCTCTGTGAAACCTATGCTTATCATGTGCTTTTTTTAAGAATAAAAGTAGTCTGTACAAGCGGGAACAGATTTTCAAGAATGAAATCAGACTTAAAGTGAGTCTTCATCCATTCAAAGCTCTTGAAATACTTTTGAAACTCTGTTGTCCTTGTAAGCAACGCCTTAAGGAAAGCCTAACAAACACGTTAAATCCATTTGAAAATCTTTTTACTTTATTTGTGCATATACACTTCATACAATGCATTACTGGCTCTAATAGTTGCTAAATGATCTATGCTGTAGTGCCACAGCTTTTAACCTCATTCATTGGATGTTAGACAAGCAGTCAAACCTGTCACTGTCCTCTTGATAAAATCTTACTTTGTCTGGTTTGATGTGTTGGATTTGATTTTATTATTTAGATTTGAATTCAGTAACACGGTGTCCGAAAGTTGCCCCAAGTAGAAAATATTCTCGTTAAATCTCTAAATGTCTTTTTCTTTTCTCATCTTTCAGGAGATAATTTGCCAGAAGAACACTGTAAGTACACAAAAACCATCTTGTTTCCCCCCCTCCTTTGCCTTTCACACGTTATTCACCCACAGCTCACACATCACACATATAATGCGGTGCAAAGAATATGCTTTTTTCAGGATGTGCAGGGAACACAGTGTCTAACTAACGCTTTACATTTCTCCTCTTGGTGTTATAAAGGTTTCTCTTTTGCAGTTTTGTTTCTGAGTTCTACATTGACTGCATGGGCGCCACCTGCATGGGCAAACGTTTTGAAAATTTACCATGCAAAAAGGTGCAGCATTCAAATAAGGTGCTGCCTTCAACCGAAGGACATCCTGTTCTTTACTGACTTTATTGGAAGAAGGGTTCACAAACAGACAGACAGTTGCATATTCTGTGCCGATGCATTTAATTTCCACCTTTAGACACGTTTTAAAATCCATTCCACAGGTGTTAATGTGTCTCATCCTCTGCTTTGCAAAGCATGTGTGGTTAATTTTATTTAACTAAGTGCATTTTACTACCCACCAGGATCCAGGTAACTCCCCTCTGTTGATGTTTATGCACTTATTCTAATTGCAAGCACATGGCTTTGTCTGAATTGCTGTAAATTCCCTGACTAGCTACCAACTGGCTTGGCTCAAACCTGCATTTACATCTAAAAGGTACCAAGTCTCAAAGCTTCAGGGCTGGATGTAGGAGACACGGATGCATGGTTATTAGTTACAGCTTCTCCATTAATGGGCTAATGTTTGAACACTCATAAAAAAATTAAGTGTTAACATTAAATTGTGGTTAGCTCTCTGTGTGTATGGTTTTCAGCATTTTTAATGGCATGCAGCTCCAATGCTTTACTGCAGTCACTGCCATTGGACATGTATTCAATCGACAAGGCCAAAAACACAGGATGACTCACTCACTGAATAACTGACTCATTCTCATATCACTAAATTCCCCGTGAGCCGATTTTATCACACGTTTCACAAGCAGCGGAGAAACTTTTTACCTGTGACTCATGGAATGAGCTGCAACAGCTCTGAAATATACATTGGCCAAAACAAACAAAGTCATGTGAGCTCTATGATGTCATCAATCCTGCAAAGACAGGAGCTACATTTTGCAACGTGTCTGGTTACAGGTTTATTCACAAAAGGCATGCACTGCCTCTGCGGTAACCGGTGATGTCATGAACCGCTGTTTTTTTTATAGGAGGAAGTCGTTATCTATGGATGGCTTTTTTCGCTTCACTGCTTTCCTTTCACTTCCTTTTTTTTCTCTTGACAGCGAGAGCAGCAGCACCAGTATGTTTTCTCATAGATGTACTGAAAAGCTGAAAGCATGATAGAATACGGATGCTGTCAGGATGCAGCTGGGTAACAGCCCAACCGCCTTCAGACACTCTCATGTCATCTCTCACCACACATCTGACATTCTGGGAATAGCTCTCTTTGAGAAGATCTCGGCTGCTTCTCGAAGATGCCAATAGTGGATTTCCTGCCTCTCTCTTTCTCTGTGTGCTGTCTGTATACACCACACACAGGTGTTACCTTTGTTTGTTCAGCAGGGGCAAGCCACTGCAAAAGAGATGAAATAGATGAGACTTTATTTATACCAATGCCGTTATTGATTCTGCTTATCAGTCCCTTGTCGGTTCCTGATCAGTTTTTTCGAGAAAAAGTAGGAATACAGAAGTTTTCGGTGTCCATGCAAATATTTGAATATAGTAGAAAAAAAGTGCATGCACATGTGCAATAGCTCCATTGTTTAACTTCTGCTTAATTTGGACCGAGTCCAGGAAGGAGTGGCATTTGTCAAAGAGAGTCAAATACATGTCATTCCTGTAATTTAAGCCCATGTTGTGAAAGGAAGATGTTTCAGATGCTGGTATTTCCTGCATTATTTGAAATGATCATTTTACAGACATTACAACTAACTTTCTGCGTGAAATGAAGCAAACCTTCGAACCATTTCTTCTTCCCCACAATGACTCCTTCTCGCTGCTTCCAGCAGCATAGATGCATGGGTTTTGGCAAAATTATTTTTGCAATGTGCAACTCTATAAGAAAACCATGCCGGCATCGATGAAAGGGACTGATAAGCTCAGAGGCATACATTTCATGTGAATCAGATCGTTTGGAACAGGGTCTCAACTTCTCGATTCCCATCCCTGCGACACAAAAGGAACATCACCACCTCTGCTGGAGAATAATTATAATAATAATGATGCAGAAATACACGTCCAGACATATTTGTGATGAATTAAAGTAACTAAAGAACACTTTTAATGCCACAACTGCAGCTGGGCCTGAATGCCACAGCTGCAGCAAATAACAGGGTAGAGCTTTGCACTGGATACGAAGGCTGCACCAGGCTTCTGTTTTATGCTTGATTTTCATGAGCACCAGGCTGCATGAACAAGTGGAGCTTATACATGCACAGCTGAAAGTGTTCGTTGTAAGAAAGCAGTTCCAATGGGTCTGTCACCACCGATGCACATCTCTCCTCCTTGCTGGTTCAGTGAAGGCAACGTCGCACAAAAACGCTATTGTCTGTGTTGACAGATCGCTGCCTAAACCTCATGTCATTACATAAAACTGTCTCAAAGAGGGGAAATGGCTCAGACTTCCTCCAGGCAATCTGCTTCCTCCCTTCACAAGGTTTTACTGTCTAATGTCTGTAAAATATGCTGTTTGCATAATTTAGATAAGGTAATTATTCAATGAAGGATTCTATTACTGTGCTATAAATGAAATCCTTGTGGTTTTAAGGGTATTTTAACTGTGTCTGATATATTATACTCCATGTTTGGTCTTTAATACATGTGGAAGCTCAGTATGCCCAATTTTAGCAAAACTAAAATCTCAGAGTTGCATCCAAATAACTTGATAAAGTCTTTTATTGTTGTATCATATTATAATTTGTAAATTAACACGTTTAAAATCAGGGACATATAAAATATAGCTGCAGACTGCCCTGTTTTAACATTTGTTCATATAATTTAGACATGAAATATTTTTGATTGTGTTTAGTGCTGTCACAGAATGAGCAGGGGTTAAGCCTTAAAACTTGAAGTAACATTTTCCATTGAATGTTTTTTATTGATCTCAGAGAAATCTCAACACAAGATCAATTTAGAACCATTTATGGAATATTTTCAGTTATATCACACATATCTTCTCAGCAGATGGAGTCGCCCAGTCATTGTGGAATTGGTCGTTTGGTCTTTTGCATTTTCCAAACGATACGCCCACGTTTGGCTAAACTGTTGCACACACAACAGCACCATGCAAGAGGAGTCCTCTGATGCTTACATCTACGGATAGCTCTTAATCCAAAACTGTCTCTCGTATGAACAGACATGCTCAGCCAACTACACCTTCATCCCGTACATGGTGACGCCCCACAATAAGGTGTACTGCTGTGAGAGCAGCCTGATGAAGGGGCTGACCGAGCTGATGCAGCCCAGCTTCGAGATGCTGCTGGGGCCCATCTGCATGCCGCTGCTCGACCGTTTCGTCCAGCTGCTCAAAGTGTCACAGGCCAACTCCCAGTAAGTATATTTAATTCATGATAAAAACAGATTTTTTTTTTTTTTAGTGTCCAAGTTCAGAAGCCGATGGTTAGTGGAGGGACACTAATCTGCAGCAGCTGATCATCAGCATAAGGATCTTTTGAAACATTTGGATTCTTGTGCTGAGTTCTAATACTGATACCAAAACTATCCTGTTTTTAATCTTTAATCTTCTCTTTCTTTTGTATTTTCTCCCCTCACAGCCAGTACTTCCGTGAGACGATTCTGAATGAGATCCGTAAGGCTCGTGAGTTGTACACCGGCTCGGAGCTGGCTGCCGAGCTGAACCGCATCCAGCAGCGGCTGGACAACGTGGAGTGCCTTTCAGTCGACATCGTCATAAACCTGCTGCTGACATACAGGGACATCCAGGTACACGAGCTCTGTTTGGCATCTCTAAATAAGAAGCTATATAAGCTATGTATAAGAAGCTATATATGCGTATTGTTGTCATTTGTCAAATAAAGTGTGCCATTAAAATGCCACAGAAAATAGTGCAAAATGCTCATCACATTCTTCTGGAGTCCAGGATGACTCTTCATTTGTCCCACAAATACAGCCCCGTGTCCAACAAAGTTGGGACGCTGATTCTAAATGAGGATATCATTTTCAAAAACTTAAAAATATTTCTGTTTCAACATTTTCAAATATTGTCTTTGTGCTATTTTCAGTTGCTTGTGGGGTTTCAATGATTTGCAAATCATTGCATGCTGTTTTAATTTGCATTTTATACAGCGTCCCAACTTTTTTTGGAAACAAGTTTGTTCTCCAAAACACAAAAAGGGGTTCAATCGGATCCAAAAACCAGATTCAAAATAAGTAAATAATCAAGCTGTAACCCGTCAGTGAACGAATCAGGATGCAAGTCTCACCTCGTAGCTCAAAACTCTTCATAAATGATTTCAGACCTTGAGAACAGGAGTCTTTAGATTAAGACATAAGAACGTTTACAGCACAACATCCCAAAATATTTCTAGGAAAAGCAATGACGGCATATCAGATATTCATCTTACCACTCATGCCCCTGTTTTGCTCTAACAAATGACCCACTAAATGCAGATATGTGTGTGCTGCCCCTGACCCTGACCTTGACAAAGGAAGCTACTGTACAGTACTGTAAAAGTAAGACAGAGTTCACCGCCTCAGGATGAATCTGTTACTGTCACGCCTTTACAAATTACGTTTTTTTCAGACAGAGGCCAATCGCAGACCGCCTGCAGAGAGCTCCAGGCGAAGCTTTTGGTCTGCTCGTCTGAAATCTGCCGCTCTTTCCACTTCTTAGTCTTTGCGTTGCGATGGCACTCACCATCCAGAAACTCCCGCTCACCACAGCCAGCACTCACACTCATGCATGATTCATCGCAACAACAAGTGCTGAGGATGTGCTGAATTATTCAGCATGCAGTGGGTATAGTGGCTATATAGGCAAGTTATTAGTTATTGCACTGCTTTTGGTGTTAAGCAGGCAGTTGGGTCTCAGACAGAGTGAATAAAGGGACATCTGAAGTTCTCCCTGTGTGTTTGGAGGACACTGCTGCAGAGATTCATGGGTAACAGTGCCCACAATGCTTAGCAATGACCAGATTTGTATGTTCCTTATGTCTTAGGATTATGAGTCCATCGTGAAGCTCGTGGAGACTCTGGAGAAGCTTCCAACCTTTGACCCCATGGCTCATCCACACGTGAAGTTCCACTACGCCTTTGCACTGAATCGGTAAGAGGGCCACAGCATGCAAGACATGCACGGCGACACACACACAGACTGTCGACCTGAACTTTGTGTCTGCCGCCGTGAACAATGTGGCATGAGCTATTGAAAATAAAGCATAAGAGGGGAGAGGGGAGTTGTTAAAGACATTTATGACAAATTATATGGTAAAATGGTCCCTCATAAATTAGATAAATGCAAAATAAATGAATAAATAGATATAAATAAATAAGTAAGTATGTAAATAAGTCAGTAAGGAAGTAAGTCAGTAAGTAGGGATGGATGGATGGATGGATGATTACTATATTGACTGATATTGTACTCTTGTCTTCAACAAGCCATACCAGCTCTCCGTCACAATAGTGTGATCATGCACAATTTATTCTGAGTTCCATCCTAAATGAATTTTCCACGTTTAGTGAAGTTCTTCACCTTGACTCTCCTCTGAGTTCCTACAAAAAAAGGCGTGTCGATCCCCCACGGAGGCCTGATAAACATCAAAAGCCTGAACAAACACTTGCTGATTGGTCAGACGTGCCTGCTTTGCTTCTAACTGCATTGAAGCTTGAAGTGTTTGCGCACCAATTGGCTTCAGCCGCTTGACCGCAGCAGGGCACGGCGGCAGGAATGTGACCGAGAACTGGGCTTCGTTGCTGAGAGCCTCGCAGGAATAAGGGAAGAATCTCCTCCACGCAAATACTAATCAGAGAGAAATAGAGCGACGCACGAGGAGAGAGCAGGTTTTGTCTCCCTGAGCACTTCTTCCCTCTGGACGGTCTCCATGGTAATCGCTTTCAGCTCATATGTTTTTATTCAGCCATCGCACTCTGGAGGAGAAGTTATGTGTATCTGTCGCACATTTTGCCCGTGTGAGACTAAACTTCGCAGCAACGCTCATCTCTTCCTTAAGCTTGTGAGAGAAAAAAATTACCATGGAGTAGAGGTTCTAAAGCACTTTGCTGCATAAATCACCATAATAATCAGGAAACTGTTCTTCCTGAGGATATTAGCGACCTCTGTTGATACTAATACTTCATATGTTATGCAAGTATGTTGACAAGTATGCACACAAATATGAGATTTTCTTAATTAATGGCCTTTTAAACTTAACTTATGGTAAATTATGGCCCATTATGCACTTTAAGTGTCTCCCTCTTGATTTTTGAGTTCATCTCACTGCTGCGGTGTAACTCAGAGGCCACCTATGTTTGTTTTTTTTAAAACACGTCCATCGTATTTGGATTTCCTTTTGATTTCATTATACTTAGTCGTTACAAATCGAACACAATGGTGATTACTCAAACGGACCCAGTCACCTCAGTAACTTAAGTGGAGCTCCTAACGGCCTCAGGTATCACCATCCCACAACAATAGCTGTGCAGCTGTTCCCTATAGGCACACACACAGCACTTAAACACAAACAGAGATACAACTACTGCCTATATGCTCATAACTTTGATTTACTGGTGTCAAACCAGTGATTAGTTTTATGATCCCAATAATTAACAGGGTCTCAGATTTTATTTCCATATTATCCATTTAATGCCCACTAAAAACACTGTAGACCCTTTATTATGCTATAAAAGCCATCTTAATACTATCAAGCATTGATTTTTTAGCTGCAGGCTTGCCAACTATATCTGACACTCATTGTGATTATATCAGACAGTATTTATTTTTCTCTTATTTTATGAATTAAATAAGTGAACAAAAATTCATTCAAAGGGAAACCCCATTGATTTTACTCATTAACGTCTGTTTCAAGGTGTTTTTTGAAGTACTACTGCAAATGTTAAGAAAAAAAAAGGCCTTTTGTAGCTCCAGAGGAAGCTGCGTAAAATCTAATTATTTGGCTCTAGTGTCTGTCAGGTCTGAAGGCTGCAGGTTTGAAAAGGCAAAGCCGATTAGTTTTTTCCTTTACTTTCCTTTACAAGTCTCTCGCTCAAGTTAAATTTCAATTTACCTCCTGCTTTTTGCGCATGTTTGTGAGTGTAGGAGGAACCTGCCGGGCGACAGACAGAAGGCTCTGGACATCATGCTGCCCCTGGTGGAGGGAGAGGAGCAGGTGGCCTCGGACATCTACTGCCTGGTGGGACGGATCTACAAGGACACGTTCCTGGAGTCTCACTTCACTGACACGCAGAGCAGAGACAGCGGCACACACTGGTGAGAGAGCCGGGCAGGACCAGATGAATAAGGGGCAGATGCATGATGTGACTCTATGGATTGTGGCACCACAAGTTTAAAGAGTTAGCTGTAAATGATGTCATGAATAAAGCGCCTCTTTCAAGCTCTTATTGTGAAGGAAACACCATGTGTCAGTGGAGAGGAAACAGGTGGGCCTCAAGTCTGCAAATGACAGCCCATTATAGCAGTGACATGCTGAAGGAGATGTGAGAAGGCACGACTCTTTGCACCACAATTACATTTACTCGAGTACTGTTTTTATATATCTAAATCATCTATATAGCAGTAAAATGTAACATACAGGTGATTGCAGCAGTAATGTTAATCCAGAAACATCACATGTAGTAGTAAAACACTGACAGGGAACATTTTAATACACAAATACACACGAACTATTACTTTTGCTGATAGTACTTTTATACTTTTGCTTTGATAGGGTTTTGAATGCAGGACTTTTACTTGTAGTGTGGTCTTTTGGTTTTCACTGAAACAAAGGATCTGAATTCTTCTCATTTCCAGTCCTGTCAGCAGATAATAACTGGCCGAAAAGAATACAAAGCCGAGATGATTGAATCGTGAAAATGCCCACACACAAAAAAAATAAATAAATAAATAAATTTAATAGCTTTGGAAATTTGTGTGAAAATGTTTTCCTTCCAATGCACCACTGCTATGATAATACTGGCATTATCACAGTTCTTAAAATGTCTTAAAAGCAAGAAAACCTTGTCAGGTGAGCCAAGTAAGGAAAGCGATAAGTAATAATAAATCAATTTTTGTTCCCTTATCTAATATAAACCACTTTTCTGTTCATTCTTTTTCTAAGCTCTTTGGTTTTTGAACATAAGAACGTCAAAATTAAAACATAACAATACAGAAACATAAGAAACTGCATGGATGTTGCTTCAAAGTGGTTCAACAATGTAACGTGTCAGAGATGATGTTCATTACAGTGTCTATTTTGGTAGTTTAGAAACTAATGGAAGCATATTTCATAAGGCTGGGATATTTTTTTTACATTGTCAAGGGAAGCAAAAAGCAACCAAGCTCTCTCTAAGCTTCCCCTTTCTTTTCTCTAAGCTTCCCTTTTTTTCAGTCTGTTCCTTATTCATTCAGAGACCACCAGCGGGATAATATGTCACATCTCAAAATGTTCCAGCATCAAGCGGTGTTTTTTTTCCATTTCGGTCGGACAACTCATGAGCAGAACAGAAATAGTTATAATGGGATCAATAATGATAATAATACAAGGCTGTTGATTGGCTTCGTCTGGAATTGTCAGTTGAATATGCTTCTTCCATCTGGCTCTAATATTCAGTCCCATGTCGCAGCTTGGCAGAGGCCTCTAATAACACCTTTTCCTCAGCACACCAGATTGCTCATTAGATAAATGAAATTTCCTGTTTTGTGAGAGGACTCACTGTTGTGATTTGTTGTTCTGTGGTCCCAACTCAATATGTTTTTTGTTTTTTTCTTTGTAACATGAAGTATCTCAGGGACTCGTGGAGCCCGCCCCCCCCCTCAAGCCATCCGTTATCTCAGAGAGGCTTGCTCGGGATTTGTAATGATTCATTTCTTGGTAAAAAAAAAAAAAAAAAAGTGTTTATTTGAGTCCCTTTTTCTTTCTTCTCTCAGGTTTAAAAAGGGCTTTGAGTCAGAGCCAACACTACACTCTGGAATCAACTATGCTGTACTACTCCTGGCAGCCGGTCACCAGTTTGACACGTCTTTTGAGCTGCGAAAAGTGGGTGAGTGGAGGCGAGATAGGATATCTGCCCTCGCTCTGATAGATATGGTCACTCACATCTATCTAAAAGGCTGGAATGGGACTATTTGACTTAAGGAGAGCTTGTATTTTTATGATTTGCACAAGCAAAAATCTCTGGAACCTGTCCTGCACTAAACAACAGACGACATTATTGACTAGATGGTGAACATTGTGGAGCATATAGCTTCTAAAGAGCCGGACATGTTTCTGAGATGTCGGAGACCAAAGCAGAGCTAAAAGGAGAGCCAATATTGGCCTTACATTTATCAGAAGCTCAGAAACATTCCAAAGAAAGCAGTGATGTTTCCTAATTGGTCCGCCAATCAACATTAATAGGTGATGACACACCAATGCTGTTCCCAACTCAAGAGGGAAATATCTGGCCCCTACAGTAAGTAGCTAATAGCTCCACTATGCTCCTTAGCCAATCACTAACTATGTCTGTGCACTGTTTGGTGCTGGCACGGATTTTATTTTAGAGCTTCCACGCTGTCTGTTACAACTGAAAATGACGCTATGAGAGTAGAGAGAGTTAAAATGAGCCAATCAAAGCTGTAAAGCTGAAGGGAACTGCAGAGTTTTGTGAGATTCTCACAAACCTCTGCAGTTCCCTTCAGCTTTATAGCTCCTGTTTTGCAAGCAATAATTATGTGAAGCCCCTGCTCCAAATATTCTGTTTTTCCCTGAAATCTGAGGCTCAGAAGAAGTTGAGGAATGTTGGGAAAGGAGAAAACAGTCCTAGGAATCAGCCTGGAGCTCCCTGAACTAGGCCCACCCTCTTCTACTAACCCTGCTTACCCCAACGCTCATCCCGACAACCCCCACCTGTTTCTCCAAATGGCTAGTTGGACATATTGCAGAAACATCCCTCAGTAGAAGCTAAAAACATTTCTTACATTTACCTTGCAGAATATAATGGCAAATCTTTCAAACTAGAACTCTACACTGCAAGTTGTGGCATATCCAAGAGGAGTGTGAGGCCTCTCCTCAAGACAGCTGGAGGGGGAAACGTGACGTCTTTGTTGTTTTCCAGGAGTGAAGCTGAGCAGCCTGTTGGGTAAAAAAGGCAGCCTGGACAAGCTGCAGAGCTACTGGGATGTGGGCTTCTTCCTGGGCGCCAGCATCCTGGCCTGCGACAACACAAGGGTCATCCAGGCCTCTGAGAAACTCTTCAAACTCAAAGCCCCCATCTGGTGAGACCACAGATAAGACCTTCTCAGATTAGCACGCTGAACACACACTATAGGCCGCGTCCATTTCCAACTGTGTGCTGTGTTTTCCCTTGAAACCTCAGTAGCCATCTGTGGCTGTTATGCAAACATCTGGTGTATTTCTAATTGGAGAACAAGAAGAGAAAAAAAGCACAGACAACTTGCTTTGCTCATTTGAACAATGCAACAGTCTTACCATGGATTTGATGGATATAACAGCCAGGTGCTGTGACATTTTGAGTAGGAAGCACGAAATAGGCAGTTTTGGAAATGTCATGCAATCTGGCCCTATAGAATAATTGAGTGTTGAAGTATTTGACTGGCAGAACAGGGTAAATAAAGCCTAAAAATATTCCTTATTATTTAGTTTGATGCTATTTTCACAGTGAAGGACTATAACTATCTGCTCTACAGTACATGATTCCAGACTTTCTATCCATTCCTCGAGGTTTTATGAGACTGTGGCAGATGTGCAGCATGTAGAGGAGTACAGTAAACTGTCTGCAGCTCATGTTTTTATAGCGCTAATAACCCTGCTGTTCGTTATTTGTGTTGTCGCTGTGAAAACTCTTTGAGTTTCCACTGATGCAAAGAAAAATGAGCCCCAGCATGGAGACACAATCATAATGTTTGTGTCTGCGATCTCTCTCTTGATCTATGCTCCCATGCAAATGATGTCATTGATAGATAGAAATTGGATGCCAAAATATTGTTAAATTTTCCGGCCTCACTGGATGAACATTTCTTCTTTTATTCTCTTTCAGGTATCTGTGCTCGCTGGTGGAGACCATCCTGATCTACCAGCAGTTTCATAAACCCAGCGTGGAGCAGCCGGCTCCTAAGCAGGAGCTGGTGGACTTCTGGATGGACTTTATGGTGGAGGCCACCAAGAAAGACGTCTCCTCTGTCCGATTTCCTGTGAGTGACTCCCCCGCCGAGGAACCAGTTTACCTCAATTGATGCATTTCAGGGTCAATATGTCAGGATAAATGTGTTGAAACAATATAAGATAATGCACGCTCAGCAAAGTCTCACTGCTGACAAAAGCAAAACACTTAAATCTTTCCTCCAGGTGTTGATATTAGAGCCCACTAAAGTGTACCAGCCTTCGTATTTGTCTATAAACAAAGATGTGGAGGACAACACGGTGTCTATCTGGCACGTCGCTCCTGATGATAAGGTGGGTCAGCATCATTTATATCAGCATTAATGTCATCCAGCAACTTTGACCACCCAATTCTATTTTCTACTGTTTGATTAAAGTCCTCCAAATTCTGTCATGTTCTGTAATTACCTCTGCCAATGTGCAGGGATAATGACACCCATATTTGTTTATCTGTTTGTTTGTTTGTGTCCATCGTTTCGTTTAATTCATGTGCCGTAGCTGATGTAATCAAAACCTCTCTTGTCTTTTTATTACTGTTAGATCAATCAGCATGTGTGAGGTAATGCTGCTATCAGTCCGCTATAATCAGTCAGTGTGTTGTGCTACCAGAAGCTGTAATGGGTTGGGGTTTTTTTCATCCTTCCAGCAGCACAAGGGGATTCATGAGTGGAACTTCAGCGCCACATCAGTACGAGGTGTCAGGTCAGTGTCTGCTGTCTTTACATGTCACACTCATAACACAGCTGAGTGGTGTGACAGTCACCTCACACCTGACTCCAGAGGGGGATATGTTAAGATTTGTCATTAGATGGTGGGTAGGAGGAAAATCATTTAGCTGCACTGTGTCTCGAAAAGTAACCAGAGGACTATGTTGAACCTTTTCTGGCATTTTGAGAGTGATGTCACAACTCTTTGAAACAAATCTGTGAATATTCATATATTTCTATTGCATGCTAATGTAACTGGGCCAATTTTTATTTAGTTATAATTACACAAAATCAGTTAAATTCTTTGCTATTTTGTTTATACCTGACTACCAGGACCTCCAGTGTCTTTTATATAATATATAATATATTATATTATATTATATTATATTATATTATATTATATTATATTATATTATATTATATTATATTAAAATTGGCCTGGTTACACTAATGTGCAATAAAGCCCTCAAGATGAAAATCTCTTTTGAGGAGAGACCCAGCCAAGAGGCAGTAGTCTTATGACAACATGCAATACAAATAAAAACAGGATAGAACAAGACTAATGCTGCGTTCACGACACATTGGATATTTGGGAAAATACAAGCCCCGACTCCGACAAAAAGGATTTCAAGAATTCAGTGCCTGATTTAGCCGATATAATTTTTATTATTGTAAACCAACACAGACTGCCGATAAGCAAATTCTCAAATTAGTACAGTGTGTTTTTAAATCCTTTCAGTGTATGTAAAGGACTCACATTAAGGCCTAACATGTTATTTGTGTGGAGCTATCTCTCACCGAAGCACTGCAAAATTCATTCTACTTAATACCTACAATGTGCAGCTATAAATAACATGACAGCGTCATGATTTTTAGAAATCTACTTGACAATCACTTCAGCTCCCCCAAGCGCCGCAATCCTCAGATCTCACAATCCTCCATTAATACCACACACAATCTACCACGGAGAGATTTCACGACGTCTTCTCTGTGCCTCCTTCTCCACCGTCCTCAAAGGAATTCAGTGTCAGATCAGGGAGATGTGGAGGGCTGTGCTCACATGTTGCTAGGGAACGACTCATTCTCCGTGCCCACTCAGCCTGCAGACAGTTGGCAGGACACAAAAGCAGCAATGCGAGCAACAACAAGATTACACATACAATCGGTTGGTTGTCTGGCGAAGTAGCTCTGGTCTTGACCCGCTGGCTAAGTGTGTTTCAAGTGCTCATCCCAGCAGATAAAAATCTCATTTAGTTGTTGAATCAAAGCTTTTGTTTAGGAATTCATAATTATTAATTTTGATAATTTGTTAAACTAATTCTGTGCGCGTTACAGGATGCAGCATTGATCAGATGTGTTGCTATTACATTCTGTGTGTACATCCTGCATTTGTCACATCCACTGGGTTTACATCTCCAAGGCCGAACACATACATCGACTGTCTTTTTATTTCACTCCAGAGTTGGGAAGGCTGATGTTATAAATGTAGTGAAAGGCTTCATTCAATCACTTCATTCTAAACTGTATCTGCTCACATGGGATTATTGTCCAGCTAACTTTAAGCTGTTTGTCCTCAGCATCTCCAAGTTCGACGAGCGCAGTGCCTTCCTCTACGTCCTTCACAACGCAGAGGACTTCCAGATCTATTTCTGCACAGAGATACACTGTAGAAGGTCTGCTCTCATTCCGTCTGGGTTTAAGAGTGCATTTCAAACATTTGGTAGATTATTACTCATGTTAGCATTATAAATTGTCTCTTAATGTGATTTTAAAAGATTAAAAACCTTTTCCTCTTGCTCTTAAAATTTATATTATTAGGTTTTATAACCCAGTAACTGAAAATTACCTTAAAATGATATCACCAGTTTATTAACTATGGCACTAAATCTGAATAGAGGGGTTTAAATGTTTAAATGTGGCCCTTCTGGGTTTTTATTAATAAGTAAAACATTCAAAGAAAGTATAACAAAGCTCACGGTTCTTTGAATCTATATTCAGACACATCTTTGAGCTAAATGCCAACATTCTCGCAATGAAAATGATAATATGTTTGTTTACGTGCATGTATTTATCAGATTTCACAGTAATGCAGTCTTTATGAAGTGTTTCAGCCAATAGCTTTTTTTATGGTTAGTCAATCATCTGCTCAAGTCTGCTAATTCATTAACTTGGGTTGCCAGGTTGTGAAAAAATTTCCCCGATTTATCTTTTGATAAATAAATATCTTTGATATTTATATATATACATATACATAAAACCATCTAAATTTATATAATCTGTATATCTTAAATTTTGATTAGTCCATTTCTGTATTTCCAGTAAATACACTTCTTATGGTTCAACATTTCCAGATAGAAAAACGAAGTAACCAAAATTCAAAAAACTGTAAGGTCACTTCAAAAACACCAGTCAGCTCATTCATTTGAGTTTAAGCAATGGCGTGCAGTGGTGCAGACCGCAGGGGATGCCCCAGCGCAGCAGCCCTGCAGCAAAGACGTTTACACAGAATCAGCTTTTAGAAAAACACAACCCGACACCATGCTGTGTGGTGTGGCTTTAAGCTGCCACAGAGATGTCACACAGCTTCACAGCTTTATTAATACTGTATATCAACAATATTATGAGCGGTAATCGTTCCAGTATCCGACATCAGCAGGATCTAGGACGACCAATTATCCTGAATTAACACTTTATTCCTCCACAAAGCTTCATATTACAGACGAGGAAGCTTGACTAGATTTAAAGAAGCAGCAGGATAGTATTAGTTAAAAAACATCAGACATGTGTGATATAGATGTTACCTTTTAAGCTTGATTAACTGCAATGGATTAGGAGGTCTGCGTTCTCCGAGTGCTTTCTAGTTATTTATTATTTTTACAGCATCTGATTTTTCTCTCTCCCACCTCTGCTCATACCCATCCCTACAACAGCTCATGCACTCCTGCCAGCTCTGTATTCAGGTGGCAAATCTCGCACTTTCCTGTCACCGTCATGTTCCTGATGCACTGAGTGTTTAGACTCGTGACTCTCACCTCGGAGGCTCCAGAGCACTTCCAGTTCCATCATTTGGAGCGTGAGAGTCAGTGAGTCACGCCTGCTGTTATTGTGAAGCTGCAGTGCTTTATAACGGAGAGAAAAGGGCGACAGTGGGAAGGGAGGGCCGAGAAAAAGCGAGAAGGAAGGAAGGAAGGAGGGAAGGAGTGGATGAAACTTGGTAGAAAGAGGAAGGAGCCCAGCCTGATGGTTTTTGTGGATATGCCTGGATGATATGTGTGCACAAGCACACCTGCTGCACGCCATATGTGATAGTGTTTCGAGGCGACAAGCTGTTTGACAGCTTGTGTGCAGCAACAGTTGTTAAGGTCATTATATGTATATATTTGTGTGGGAGGTGTGCATGTAAACATGATGTACTGTGAATGTGTTGTATGTAACCCCGTCCAACTTAGTTAATGTTGCATTTTTTAATTTGATTCATTCTGGGGGGAAAAACAGCTTGCATAAGCTTCTTCTTTTTTTTTTACATTTATATACCAGCACTTAAATTTTATGGAGAAATGTGCTACAAACAGGACGATATCTGTGCAGCTCTGACTACAGTTCATGTACAGTACACTTGCATAATTATAATATGCATGTTGCACAGTTTTTGAGTTTTATTAGATGTGTTTCATTCATTTGTACAATATTAATCTGTGGAAAGTTGCCCATATTATGCAATCCACATCAATGATGCATTATCATTGAGCGGTAATACAATTTATCTGAGGATTAATTTGAAACGTGTGTACTGTATTATTTCACACTAATGATGTAACTATAGCAACAAACAAAATGGTTAGTAGTCATTTTGATTAAAGTATGAGTTAACTTACTGGTCATAATTCACTCTTTAAATATAAATACACATTCTAAGTATTCTTATGCTGGATCATCTCCAGCAAATTGGCTTTTTTTTTTTTTTGCTTTTTTTTTATTGTTCTGTTCTGGCCTTGAGCTTTAATTTAAGTGTGTATACATCCATATTGGTTGCACTGAGTAGGAGTCACAGCTCTATCGATGTATCCAAACTCAAGGGCTTACGCTTTTCATTTTGCATGGATACAACTACAGACTCTCCCCTCTGGCAGGAGGCTGCGGTCCATCAGGACCAAAACCTCTCGCCACAAAAACAGCTTCTTCCCATCTGCTCTACTGGCCTCATCATCAAGGCACAGCTGCACAGCGGACTCTGACTTTTGCCCTGCCCCACATAGCCACTACACATGTCTGCACGTATTTGGCAATAAAAACTTTTCTGACTCTGATTCTGATTCTGACACAAGCAAGCATGCTTCAAACTTCAAATTAGTCCCTATTTATTGTTTTATCACAGATCAAATGGAATCAAAACAATGAAAATGGTCCAAAAACTAAATAGACAGTGTATTTCTAAGCACCTTACTGAAGCTGTGTGGAAATGCTGTGTGTAACTTGTACTTGGACCTGATGTGACTTTCTCCTTCACAGATTCTGCGATCTGGTCAACAGTATAACAGAGGAGGCCTGGAACGGTCCAGAGGAGGGAGACTGTGACACTGACGCCTTAGAGGTGACAGATTAGATTGACTTCCACATTGATTAGTGTTTTTCAGGCTTATATAATGTGATTAATCTGGTTTAGTTGCTCTTTTTTTATAGTTTTAAAGGTGATTCCTTCCTATAATTTAGTCACTGATACACCACCAGAGGTAGAGGCACAACCACAACTCACAGTTTCATTCCTTTTATGTTCACGTATTTAACTTGATAAAGCTTTTGATTAATTTTAGAAACAGGAATCCTAACATGGATCAGATTTAGCACAGATTCAACAAAACACATAAATTCTGCAGGAATTCAACGCTCTGCTCAAAAAGGATTTACCAGCTTGTTTCTATAAATCGTTTTGTTGCATCCTGTCATGTCTTTGCGGTGCCTGCTTTTAAAATGTCACAGGAAATATGATGTTGTTTCGGTGTTTCCAGCCCAACTTAAGTGCTGAGAGAAAAAAATTACCACAAAAGTAACTTTCAACAGTTCACCAGCCTTGGACGAGCTCCTTGTTAGCGACAGTGATCTGATTGTATTCTGTCCCTCCCTTTTTATAACAAAATATCTTTTGACAAATGATTCTTTAAGCATATACTGTATGAGCCCTGGATTTCCATCCAGCCTTTCTCATTCAGTTCATCACAAATGGCATTATAATAGACCCAGCTGCAAACCCAGAGACAATGAACAATAACCTGCTGCTGCTCTAACCCTCCTCTGGGAAAAACATAATTGCCCCAAAACAGTGTCCCACCCTTATTGACTAAACAGCATAGCACAGATCAAATGTCTTTTCTCTCAAGAGCCAGTTTTATATGCATCAGCCTAAATGTACCATTTGTGAAATCATAAAAAAAAATCATTATGTGCGCCTTTCATACTGGGGGTTTAAAGTAATGTGATTACCAAGAAAACAAAACAGGTAAACAGGTTAATTAGTAACAGGTGATCGGAGAGGGGTTTGCAACCAAACACATGATTGTATGAAGGATGTTACAAAATGGGCTCGGGAAAACTGCGTAAACACAGTTTGTTTGCTAATGATTGCTTACAATGCTTACTTACAGTGATTGCGTTCTGTTTTTATTTGCCTTTTGCTTTTTGGGAATCAGGGCTGTACTTTATATGCAAGAGAATTGCAGTCGTCTCTAAAAATGACAGTTTTTTTCCAGGTAAATGCAGCATTTCAGAGTAATTACTGAGACTCAGCGATCAAGTCATAGGAACATATCAGGTCCTTATAGGGACTGATTTAAAGATATAATGTTGGCAGTTTAATAATAACATTAATAATAATAGCATTTCCACATTAAAATATTAAAATATTATTTATTGTATATTTGCGAGTTGTGTAGTTACACTATTCCACGTGTTTCCAACAATGTTCAAACCCAGGGAAATCAGAAATGTATTCAAGGTAACGGCAGGTCAGAGAGAGTCAGGAAGGAAGTCTGGACCGTGACTACACACTAACATGAGTCAAACATTACCTCATCTGGGAACATTTCTACCTGAATCAGATCAGATAGACCAATGATAGTTGCCTAACAATAAAGAAAACAACTCCTACATGTGTGTTTTTGCTTTGCTGTTATTGAGTGACCCCTAGCAGGATACATCCAGTGCATTTAACATTAAGCCTATCGGCATCCCTTTATCACTATTAAAATGACTGGTGCATGCTTCTGGCCCTTGCCTCCACAGTACGACTATGAGTACGATGAGCACGGAGACCGGGTGGTTCTGGGAAAAGGCACATTTGGAGTGGTGTACGCGGGCCGAGACCTCAGCAACCAGGTCCGCCTGGCCATCAAAGAAATACCAGAGAGAGACAGCAGGTTAGAATCTGCCGAGATAATAAAGACCCGTGTTTTGTTTTTGTTTTGTTTTTTTAACTTTCTCATTATAATGACAGGATTTTTCATTCCATCACATATAAAACCACAGATATTGACTTCCATAGCTATATAACCTTTTCTTTTCTCACGGCCATCTGTTCTGGTCTAGCATCTATAGAATGGTAACTTGATGTCTTTTTTAACTACAGGTACTCTCAGCCGCTCCACGAGGAGATCGCTCTTCACAAACACTTAAAGCACAAGAACATTGTCCAGTACCTCGGATCCATCAGCGAGAACGGCTTCATAAAGATCTTCATGGAGCAGGTGCCTGGAGGTGAGACCTGTTATGCTACTTTAAAGAGGAAAACAAGAAAGATTTTGAATTGTCCTCGCACCAAACAGCTCAGGCAGCAATAATCCAAATTTACCTTTTATCCATGTTTCCTGATAATGCATCAGATATCAAATCAAAATCAAATCAAAAAGAATAAATTAACACTGATGACTGTGTTTACACCGGCTGGTGTTGTCAGTGAGCTTTTACTGTTGCAATAAAATGTCTTGGAATAGATTTGTAAGCGTCTTATGAAACATAATCTACAGGTTTTTTTCAGAAGTATCAATTTACTGCCGACTTTACTGAACTTTCCTGAAGACTGTGCTGCTAATCACAGGCCAGCTTAAACGTGTTGATCATTGTTGCCCTTTGCACCATGTTATCCAGGGAGCCTGTCTGCACTTTTGAGGTCCAAATGGGGCCCTCTGAAGAACAACGAGTCCACCATCGGCTTCTACACGCGGCAGATCCTCGAGGGACTCAAATACCTGCATGACAACCAGATAGCACACAGAGACATCAAGGTGACTGAACACACGTTACTGTGCAATTAATATTCTGTTTTTTTTATCGTGTTTGTGGCTCCTTTAGCATCTTGTAGGCTCATTTCCAGAAAGAAACACTTGAGGTTAAGCAGCGTTCGAGTTTAGATTTGTTGAGGTTCATTGATTGCCGTAATAGAGCAGCGATGCTTCTCAAATTGCTTTCATAATAATGTGTACATTCACCGACCTGTGAGTCATTTCTGTATGAAAAAAACCTCTGGTGCACGGGACATGATGACTGAGCATTTGCATTCTGTAATAATAGGAAGAGGAACTGGGTCGGTAGCATGAGCAGAGAGAGCTGGAATAAAAAAAAGATGCAAGAAAATACAACATCAACAAAAAAAGAAGAAAAAAAAACACAGCCATCCACCCAGAGATATTAATAAGTCCTGATTTTAAATCTCCTGTAGACTGAGCCCTGCTTATGGGATGTAAATAATATAAAGTAAGAAACATGAATGAATCGAGGATTGCAGTATTTCAGTGTTAAAGGTTTGAGGTGAATCCTTCTCTGTGACAGAAATCCTTTTCCTTCTGTAAAATCCTTTCCTTATTTTATCTCCGTTATGACAAACCTACACTGATAACACCTCCATCACCCACGCAGTCATTAGGCTCAGCAGCCAATCCGCCCTGCATCCACCTGTTTTAGCCATTATCACCGCATTAATGTTAATCACCTTGTTTTTGGCCTGGAAGTCAGGCTCCTCCCACAATGTGTGGCGCAACCTGCTGTTTGACTCTTTTCAAGGATTTGCACCACCTCACATTATCTCAGTGCTATGATGAGTAGGGAATTTCATTGAGGGAATGGGTGTGTGCTGCTCTCATATGGATGTGTTTTCAATCCTCAGGGCGATAATGTTCTCATCAATACCTACAGCGGCGTCCTGAAGATATCAGATTTCGGCACGTCTAAGCGATTGGCTGGGATCAACCCCTGCACTGAGACGTTCACAGGTGTGCTCTGACCCATTGACAGACTAATTACCCCCTTATTCCTGTTCACACTCACCTTTGAAAATACTTGAGATGCTTGTCTGCTAAATTCCTGAGATTCGCTAATAATAGCTGGCTGTGGCTATTCAGAGACGTTGGGCGTCAGATCAGGCAGGTTTGTGCCTATATGTCAGCACTACAGCGACCTAAACTGGCCAAGCTCAGTTTGTCCTCTTGGATTAGAATATCTGGCATCTGATTGTAACAGAATGGGACTTATCCTGAATGGTAGAGCTCTTTCAGGAAACTGGGCTCTCCTTTTTTTAGCCCGGTTCAGCTATAAGTGTGTCCCTGACTGTTTTTAGCTCAGTACACAAGCTCTTAAAAAGCAGCTCACAGCCCAGCCGGCCATAAATAGAACAAATGACTCCTTTCAACAGGGAGCTGAAACTTTGAACTGAGATGTGATTACTGGATGTCACAAAGAGGCTTGGTCATCTCTGATAATTGTGTCATTATGTCTAACTTATAATTAGATTTAATGCAACCTATGTTCAGTGTTTGCAGTATGTTTTTCACTTTGCAACCTTGAAAATGTATTTCAGCGTTGTTTTATTTATATATATTTATTATATAAATACATAATAGCTTTGTAGTATAGCTTGTTTTTCCGAAGTGCGTATTTCATCTTTATTTTCATGCATGACGCTATTAAAGCATAAATAAATAAATGTGTATTTGTGAAGCAGAGGGCAGGTTTGACACTTTTTTTGTTTCTGCTATTGACCAGTGCAGACTGCATGTAATTAAAAATAGTTATAGTCACATTTCTGGCAGAGTCACAGTCGAGTTGTGAATGAGGAAAAGTACTGAGTTTGATGTTCTGGGAAAGAACACTACTTCACTTTGTTGTTGAGAGTTAGATGAGTGGGTTGTTACCACTCTGGCATGTATGAAGCTAAACCCGCTTGGCTTATCTTTATCGTAGCTTAGCATAAAGACTGGAAATTGGAAACGCTGATAGCATATTACATCTTAATGGAACATTAAATTAACATGAAATTTTCTGAAAACGCATCTAACGCATGCTTACACTAATTACACTCATCGCTGTCTACTAATTTATTATGTTTTTATTGGTATTTGTCCAGGCACACTACAGTACATGGCTCCGGAAATCATTGACAAGGGTCCTCGGGGATACGGCAAGCCAGCCGACATCTGGTCTCTGGGCTGCACCATCATAGAGATGGCGACTGGGAAACCACCTTTTTATGAACTGGGAGAACCACAGGCTGCTATGTTCAAGGTGAGAAACACCAGCAGTTCAAGATCCCATAATAGCAGCGAGTAATGTGAACAATAACAACAACAACGACAACATGTGTAGTGAACTTCACAAGTCTTCTTTACCATTCTGGACCTTTGAAATCCAAAAATATAGCTAGTATTACCTAATACTCACCATCTGTTTTCAAAAATATGCTTACTCTTTGCTATATTCATTAAAAAAAACACCATCAAAAATAATTAAATCTTCACTGTTTTGTCAACTCCACTTTTTATGGAAACAAAACCAGTGAATCAGCCGTTATGCACCTGCATTGTTTCACCACCTGTGTCCTGTAATGTGATCCAGCCCAGTTGAAACTCCAAATATTGCATGCAGTAACATTTGTTTAAACACAAACATGTAGAGCTTATTGAGAAGAACCAACAAAGTCTCCCTTGTTTGCTCTTTCCCGTTTCTATGTGCACGTGTCTTTGTTTCAAACCCATTACTCACTCATTTTAAACCGTGTGTTTGCTTTTGATGGAAATGTTAAGAGCTCCACGCCAGTCAGATATTGTTCTTAGCCATGTGTGGTCCATTAGAAATGTTTGCGGCTCGTCTGGAAGGCATTATTGCACTCCTGTCAAAGCTCTGAATCATGGACTTTTCCATAAGATGTCATTTAATTAAATGGCTGTGAATTTAAACAAGGAGGTATGTGTTACTCTGCTGAATGTACCCTCTAGTGAGCAAAACAATGAAAAGAATAAACCGGGATCTCCTCACATTTTCTGGATAAAGATCAGAGAATTCATGAAACGGCTTGTACACACAGATCATGTTTGTCTTTAAAAGGATCTCATGTGATGTCTGCAGTATGTATGGTATGAAGACCTTACCTAAATAGTTAAACAGTCCTTATATACTCTTCACTCATCCTTGTGGAATGTCTCAAGGGAGGGGCATGTCCCTGGCGGTCTTATGTCAACATTCCTCAACAGCAACGGCAGGAATTTCAAGCGTTCTTATTGTCAGAGTCTCATGCTTGGACTTTGAACATTCTTGCTGTCAGCTGCTAGAGCCAGACCTTAACTCCTTCTAACTCCTTAAGTTCAATGGCCAAACACTTCCTCATGTTGTCTCCTTGCAAAGAATAATCATTCTCCCAGAGAGCATTTGAGGTAATTTTGCTAATGTTTTTATTTTATTTTAAACTTGTCTGATCTCCTTCTGCTCCCGTCTGAACTGAATGTGTGCCCCTCTGTCTGCAGGTGGGCATGTTTAAGATCCACCCAGAGATCCCAGAGTCAATGTCGTTGGAGGCCAAAGCCTTCATCCTGCGCTGCTTTGAGCCTGACCCGGACTGTCGCGCCACCGCTTTGGACCTGCTCACCGACGAGTTCCTCACCGTCACCAGCCGCAAGAAGAAGAGCAAGAGTAGCTTCTCAGGTGGGCTCGGTTCCGTTTCGCTCAGCAGCTGAGAACGCTCTGTCGATGTGTTTCTCCTTTATTCTGCACTTGGACCTCCTTTAGCTTCCATGACATTACAGCAAGGTTTCCTAGGGTGCACATAAGAAAGAACTACTTCTCGGCCAGGAGCAGTGACTCCAAAAATGGACAACAATGAATAGAATTTTCAAGACCAATAATAAAATGTTTAAAAAAAATACATTAAATTAAATTAAATAAATAAAAATAAGTGATAAGAATTGTATGAAACCAATGATTAAGACTTCAAACTAAAGTTAAGGTAAAAGCCAGGCTACATAGAGATGTCTTCAAGTTTCTTTAAAGATGTGGAGCTCCTCTTCCAGAGATTAGGCTCATGGTGCATGCATTTTTGTTGAAATCCTTGGGACAATAAGGAGGCCAAGTGCAGAGGATCTGAAGGATCTGCCAGGTACGTAGACAACCAATGCAATGACTTGAAAGTGGGTGTCATATGTCTTTTATAACTGGTCTGTGCCAGTGTTTGGAGGGCTGTGTTCAAGCGTAGAGCTTATAAAAGCCTGAGGTGTACTGTACAGTCCCTAAATAGCCACCCTCTTTACCTTTATGCAATAATATGCAACCTGAATGCAGCCATTGTCTGGATTTCACAATAATCTCAGTTCTCACTGGGTTTCCCCCCCACAGCAGCGAGGCTATCATGTGCCCTGGCACCAGCACAAAAGATCAGACAAAAGCTTAAAAGCCTGCTCTGTTCTGCATGCCTGGAAATGTACTGACTGTCGTCCATGGAAATTGTGTTCTTGTTTAAGTGCTGACACGTAGTTTATGCTTCCTCCCCGACAGCTTTGTCACCAGTGACAGGTGAGGTACTTTACTCTCTACGCTACTTCTTCTTTCAGGCATATTTACCACTGCAGGAACTACTTTATTCTTTCTATGTCATTGAAACATCTGCCTACCCTGCTTAGGAGTATCTAGGCTACAGTTTTCTTTTTTTTTCCCTACCTGCTTCGCACGACTCTGCCCTTTGCAAGAACTCAAAATAGACGTTGCACAACTTGACTGCTTTCCAAATGCTTGAATGTTTTCTTTTATAATCCTTTTTTCATCATCACACAATGGCTGTAAAACATCAGATAGAGCTTCTTCTTCTCCCTAAACATGATGATAGAGACCATAATAACCAATTTCCCCTCTTCCTCTGTCCTACGATACATCAGACCATTAGTCCATAAATGATGCACCAGGCATGACAAATGGTTTTAATTTTCTTCCGTTCGTTGTATCCTCTAGAGTACCTTCGCAGTATCTCCCTGCCGGTGCCGGTGGTGGTGGAAGACACCAGCAGCAGCAGTGAGTATGGCTCCGTCTCCCCTGACAATGACCTCAACACCAACCCCTTCATCTTCAAGCCCAGCGTCAAGTGCTACAGTGAGAGGGATGTCAAGGGGCCCAGGTCCCTCTTCCTCAGGTAGGATGAGTCAGACCTAGATATGTTTTCTATGAGGTCAGGGTGATCATTTATTAATAATATGTCATTTTGATTCGATTCCGATTCTGATGCAAACACTATTTTAGCAACCCCTCATCTTCAGTTGCATTCTGTATGTCTCCCAGTTATGACCGGTTCAGCCAAAGAGATGTTTTCCTTTTATTTTATAGTCTATTGTTTATTATAAATAGACTATAAAATAAATAATAAATTAAAATAAATTAAAAAATATTTATATTTATTTTAATAGTCTTCAAGAAGTCAAATCACACAGTAAATTACAAGAATAAAATATTGAGAAAGCCTGACTCGCATAAAATGGAAAGTCATATTTACACCTGCCACTGTCTATTAACATTTTTGCCATAAATTTTACATTTATTTTACATTTATTCTGAGTTTCACATGTATCTTTGTTTAAAGATTATGTTGTTAGAGCTGCATTATTTTTGAAAAATTATTAAAAGTAAGTTTTAGTCCACAACCTGAATCTATTTTTTGGTCTTTTCTTTTCTGCCCAGCATTCCAGTGGAGAACTTTGAGGACCACAGTGCACCTCCGTCTCCCGATGAGAAGGATTCAGGTTTCTTTATGCTTCGGAAGGACAGCGAGAGACGAGCCACCCTGCACCACATCCTGACTGAGGACCGGGACAAGGTGGTGACCAACCTGATGGAGGCTTTCACACAGGTTGGTGACAGAAGACGCCATCAGTCAGAAAATAAAAGATACTTCAAATGTCAAACCCTGTCGTGTTCACTTCAATCTCATCCTGTTATGGCTTCTTTCCTATCTTACCCTCTTCCCTCTCACCTCCAGGGCTCAGAGGATATAAAACTAAAGCCTCAGCACATCTCAACCCTTGTGGTCAGTCTGGCTGACTTTGTTCGCATGGCGGACAGGAAGATCATCGCCAACACGCTGTCTCAACTCAAGCTGGAGCTGGACTTTGACAGCGTCGCCATTAGTCAGCTGCAGGTTGTGCTGTTTGGCTTCCAGGATGCTGTGAGTGTCAAACGCAGAAATACCATGCAAAATACTCTCCCCACCGGCTGCTGATTTACTTCTCTCCTGCACACGTGGTCCTGTTGGTTATCTATCCTCTAGCTGTAGACAAGGATGCTCCTAGCCTCTGCATAATCCATGGTCTCTGAACATTTAAGTATAAATGTTATCATTTTGCATGAGCTGCAGAAAGCAGTAGCAGCAGGCTGCCATGTTGCAGCTGCTCCTGCACAAATCACACTGATAACACTGAAATACTTTTAGCCTTTATGTAAGGTGATTAAAGGTGGGGAGTGACTGCACATTCTGTAAAAAGGCACTGATGAAATGAGTGTATAGCAGGTGCTTTTTTCTTCTTCTTTTTTTGAATATGTGAAAGGGGTGTTGCATAATCCTGAAGGAACATTAAGCTCTGATGCCTCCTGCTGGTCATCAAGGCAAACTGTTATAGTAGAAGAAGATTAAGATAATAATAACATTAATTAATAATAATAAGATCATAATTTGGTTTGTTGTGCATGCATTTAAAAATTAAGGCTAAAATGTCTACAATGTGAGTCTTTAAAGGTCCATTTGTGAAGATTTGGTCAGACAAAAACAAAGATAGACATAATAAATCATTTAAAATATATGCATTATGAATATAAAAAATACAACACTAAAGAATAATGAAATATAGTCATGATCTAAACACAGTAAAAGTGTGTTTTTGACTATGACTTGACTTCCCATCCTCAGGTGAACAAAGTGCTGCGAAACCACAACATCAAGCCTCACTGGATGTTCGCTCTGGACAACATCATTCGCAAAGCTGTGCAGACAGCCATCACAATCCTGGTGCCAGGTAACATCATTAGCGTCTCGAGCAGATCACCCCTAAATAAATTATCATCTGTCCCTCAGGGGCAAAACTGACAGGCTGATAAATGTAGGAGGTTTCCTTTGAAGCTGACGTGAAGCTAACGTGCAAGTGTTCGGTGTCCATGCAAGAAAAAGAAAAAAACTCTTTATATCATGGATCAGAACAGGGAAAACATTGATTAAAGTTGCAACAAACTCTTTTTTATTTAGAGATGATCAACCTGCCAATAATTTCTCTGATTAATCAATAAATATTTGATCCCAATCCTCAAATTGCTTATTTAATACTACAAGTAAAACATTTATAGACACTCGATCATGCTTTCCATAGAACCAGTGAGTTCCTATAAGAAAAAATCAAACAAACTGCATCTTATCCTGTGATTGACTGATTGATCATCCTTTAAATGGTGTGTGTGTTCAGAGTTGAGGCCTCACTTCAGTCTGGCCTCAGAAAGCGACCCAGCCGAGCAGGAGGACGTGGACGACGACGCTGACCCAGACAGATGCTCCACCCACCAGAGCCGGGTGCCTCCTGTCGCCGCTCACGACGACACCGTGGCCACCTCAGGAGTGAGCACGCTCAGCTCCACCGTCTCACACGTGTCCCATAATGCACAGCATTCTGTGAGCATGCAGTTGGGCAGGATGAAGCTGGAGACTAACAGGTAGACATGAGCTGTGATTAGATACGTTACTGCTGCAGGGAGTTTCTTCTTTTTTTTTTAATCAGACAGCTTTCACGTGTTTCATTAGTCATTTTATTAATTATTCATCAGTTTCTGTTGATAAAATCCATCTTCATGACGTTTTTCCTCCGTCGGTTCTTTGACTCCAGGTTGTTGGAGCAGCTGCTGGAGAAGGAGAGAGAGTATCAGGCCATCCTGCAACAAGTGCTGGAGGAGAGAGAGCAGGAGATCAGAATACTGAGGCTTCGATGTGAGCCTGCAGGTCCAGACTTTAAATCACGTTTTCACACTGACTGCATGTAACAATAACACGGCTTCTGATGCTACTGCTAGTCTGCCTTTACATTTCACAGCAGGGGACTTCACCTTTAAATTCAAAGCTGATCCATAATAAATAAATTACAGGGCAATTTAAAGTGCAGAGAAATGTCCTAAATTCTTCTTATTATAAAATTCTTATAAATGGTTCCAGCCTCACAAATGTTTGCTGCTTTACCTTTGAATTATTTTCATCTATTTTTAATAATAAATGTGGTTTGGACTGTTGGTTGGACAAAGCAAGCATTGTGAACAGGCTCTGGGTAATTGTAGCACATTTCTCACTGAGTTTGAACCAACCACGTCAAGTCAGTTTAATTATATAGTGCCAGTTATCTCATGACATGTTCCAAAAGAGCAGGTCTAGACCGTACTGATAACCAGTTTCATTGAGATGAAAATGATAATTAGATTAATACATAATGAAACAATCATTAGTTGCCGTTCTGTGCAGAATAGTTATAAATTAGTTCCATCAGTAAAATCCTGAATGTCTGAGTAATGGCTATCTAATAATAGATAACAATAAAAAGTCTCAGGGTTCATTTTCCTGCAGAGTACTTTTACTTTTAATACTTAAAAGTACATTTTTAATGCAGGATTTTTAAAGTGGTATTAGTACCTTTGAACACCATCTGCTCCACTGCTTGTATGTATTTTTGGTCATTTTGGTGCTGCAGCCCACAGTTTATTTCCTGTGCAGACAGTATGTTGGATGAATGTGTCCAAAATGTCTAAAGGAATCTGTTTACTGTATTTTCTGGCAGACGTTCCCACATCATCAGATGAACCAGAGGGACAGAGCAGTCCTCCTTCACAGAGACATGAAGACCCAGATCTGACCAACTGGCTGAGGCTTTATGGTGCCGACCAGGACTCCATAGACAGAGTGAGTCCCTGCTTTAACTTTAGAGCTGGACCTCGACTAGTGGTAAAGCTCACACAGCACCAATTCTACAGTACACACTTGAATCCTTCAGATATAAAAGCTGCTGTTTGTCGCTCATGCATTTTATATCTCTAGATACTGAACGAAGAGTACACACTGAACGACATCCTCCATGATGTAACAAGAGACGATCTGAAGAGTTTAAGACTGAGGTAGGAAACCTGCTTTTGTCTTTAAAAGATGGTAACAGTAACAGTTTCACTTCTCTATTCAGTAGTTGGTTAATAAACTAATCTGAAAAGAACTGCAGCTCTATTAACACCAGAAAACAGAATCAGACCTGTTAAAACTCTGTGTATTGCATAATGGAATTTGCAATGATGTGTTTTCCTGATCTCACCTGAGGTTGCACATACCACACATTTAATATTACTAGTTACCTACTGCTGTAAGAGTGAAACACTTATGTGAACCATAACAAAGACATTATTCATACAAACTCTTAAAAGCATAACTATATGTTGGATTTGTGCATTTCTGCCTTTTCGTATTAAAAAAAGACATCATTGCAGGCAGCAATGCAAATCATTTGACAGTGACATGTTCTCCAGGGTCTCTGCAGGTCTCAGAAAGTTGTTATGTTCACATGCTATACTTGTGTTGCTATTGGCTATTGTAACCTAACAGTCTTTTCTCTCTGTCCTGTCAGAGGCGGGATTCTGTGCAAACTATGGAAGGCCATCACAGACTACAGGCAGAAACCAACCTGAGGCCTTAAGTCGCACCAGCCACTCAGACAAGTCAGGACCTTTGTCCCAACAGATAGTTATTCTCCTCCTTACCTCAGTATTTATAAGAGCAAGACTTTTAGGAGTAGAGCCTGTGTTTGCCCTGTGCGCAGAGCAGCTATCCAACCACACCAGGAACTCTTATACTGGTTATGTTGGGAGTCTTTTGATAAATTTGAAAAAGAGGATCAATAAAAGGTCAACAATTCCTGAGAAGTGCCACTAGTTTTGCTATGCCTTATGGACATGACACAGCTTTTTGTTACAGGTTCGTAGAAATGACAATTTGGTGAAAAATGTGTTGTTAAAATCTTGAAATCTCTCAAAACCTTTTGTCCTGTTTACAAAACTGGAGACTGACCATTTTCTAATACAAGCCTGAGATACAGAATACTATATTCAGACTCATCAGTACTAATGTTTTTACCATAGGCATCTTATCACTACTTTATTTAAATGTATTTTTAATTTAATTGTTATCGTGATCTGAAGGATGTCAGTGCATGCCCTGTTTTTTTTTTGTTTTTGTTTTTGTTTTTTATCCATACTGATACTTTTTTAAGTTGTTTATGCTTTTTCCACATTTCCTTTTATAAGACAAATCTACATTTTTATTTTTCAGAAATGTGTAAATAATGTGTTATTAAATGTGAATTACATTTATGTGCTTAAACAAATACATTGAGAAGCATTGTTAAATTTCAACGTGGATTGGACCGAGTCTTTAATGAACACATTTAAAACATTATTTGCATAGGATTAGTTAACAATTGATATTAAATAAATATTTAATACTTTTCTCAATTTTTATTGTTGTACACTGACAAAATTGTGCTTATCTTGTTTGTGTAGATATGAGCATTCAAGCAGATGTGTGCTGTAATGAGAATTCTAAAATGAAAAAAATTTCATATGGATGACCGTTGACCTTTTTTATTTTAAAACATGATGTCAGAAATGGGTAAAATTATCATGAGCAGTGTGTCCGTTTTGTTTCATAGCTAAAATTATTCGATATTTTTGTGTCATATTGTTCAAATAAAGCTTTTCATCTTGAAACTGTGAAAGAAATGTGAAATATTATGTTGCAAATGTAATTTACGAGAGTTAACTAACTTTTTCATTGAAAGAATATTCTGGCACATGCAAACCTGAGGAAATCTACTCATGGAGAAAGGTTACATTTCTACTTGCTATAAAAAAATATATAAACTGAAAATTTAATCAAATGTTTATACTGTTCTCCATAGGCACCTTAAGTAAGATGTCTATTTATAGGTAAGTTTGAAAATGCAAATTTTTTGTCACATATCCTATGTCACCTCCTCCAGTTTGGGAATAGAAAAACTGTATGTATGCTTCGTCAGTTTTCCAGTAAATCATGTGGGATGATGCCAGCTGTGGCTGACTGCAAAACCTTTATTGTGTTGACAAAATTTTGCATTTACTAAAGCCAATGTCACTGTTTTACTTTTGAAAATGAAAAAGAATAATAATAATTTATAAATCAAAAATGGAAATCCATCCTAAGCAATCTTACATATAGTCGGAATATGCCAGCCACACTGCTGCGAATACTCATGTATCCCTTGTTCAGGAAAATAGACTCCAGCACAGCCAGTTCAACCTGCAGTGAGTATTTTACAGTTTCAAATGGATTTTATAAACAGTTTAGCCTGTATACAGTATGGGGGTGTTTCATGGTATGACATGGTCATGTCAAAAAGTAGCATAAAATGGAGTTTAATCTGATTTTAAAAGATGCAAAGTAGTACAATGTAATGAATGTTTCAGAATAGTTCTTTAATTTTTTTTTTTTTTTACATTTAAACATTTCCTAATTCAGTGTTTACACTGTTGTCTAGAACATGTAGCCTCTGTCCAAAAGAAGTTTATTTGAAGAGTAAAATCTCATATGGAAGCAATAAAGTGTGTTTTATAAAGGTACAAAAACCTTAAAATGTTAGAGGACAATAAAAAAAAAATACAAACAGCAGGCTTAAGGCTGCAACAAAAACAATTTAAATGTTCTTAAGCTCTCTCACCACTGCATTGTGGTGTTGAAGTCACTGCATATCTATTTGTGGAAGCAAAGTGGGCAGTGTGGGAGGTCAATGAGAGCTAACAGCTGTTCTAGCTCTCCGCTCGCCATATTAGTCAAATGTTGTGACGTCAGTGGTTTCCGCTTGACGGCTAAACGTCATATCATTTTAGTCTCGCGACGGTCCCCTCCTCACCATGACAACGACAGGTTTTTAGCATCGTCTGAAGACACGTCGTCGCCTCCGTCGCTTATGATTTAGAGACGAATATGGTGTAAAACAGGGTGTTTTATATCAATATCACGGAGTTATATTTCATGTAGGACGGCCTCCATTGTTGTGTGGACCCCAATGAGTCGAGACCAGCCGGAGGCAGAGGGAGACGCCGTTTAACTGCGTGAACAACATGGCTCTGCCTCAGCATCCCTGGCTGCTGCACGCTTGTGTTCTTCTGTTGTGCGCAGTTCAACCTACCGACACTCGGTCTTCGCCAATATCGGATCTAAAATCCAAAATATCAGGGGTAGAGGAGCTGCTGGAGGAATTCCGCAAGCAGCTCCAGCAGGACCAGGAGTACAAGGTAGGCGATGTGATTGACTCCTGTGTGGGCGACTTCAGCGACGTCGAGGAGCGCATCATACGGGCCAAGGTCTCCATCGAGCAGGGCGCCACCTTTCTCTTAGCCCCGAATAGGGTGTTCACCTGGAAGGACTGTCTGCATGCCTGCTGCTCTCAGCCTCACTGCACCGTGGCGGTGGTCCAGGAGGACCCGAGGCAGCCCGGGGAGAGTCTCAGCTGTTACCTGTTCAACTGCACCTACAGAAATAAAAATGTCTGCGCCTTCGCACCGCAGCAAGGCTTCTCCGCATACAGCCGGACCGTCAACACAACGCAGGGACACCTCCCTGTTTCATCCAGCGGTTCAGCCAGGAGGCCCGGGGATCCTGATGAGGATGGTACACAAGGTGGGAGATCTCACATGTCTCAGGCCTACAAGTTTTATAGCAACCTGGGGGAAAAAAAGTCAATTTCTTATAATATTCACGAATTAAAGCTTAATCAAACAGTGCTTTAGTGTTTGTTCTTAACCAGGCAAAGATGCTGGTTAGTTAGTACTTGTTGTAGGTCAGTATGATTAACCCTATAGCAAGTATTTACCCAGTGACTTAGTTGATATTTATTTGGAAACGAATGAAAAATGAATAAAAAGATGAACAAGCAAACGAGGGAAATACAACACACTGAGTCACTATTCATGTTGTTTACCAAAGTTATTTAATGACTCATTGTTTTTTTACTTATTCTTCTAAAGCAGTTAACAAAATAGTGATATATTGTAATGTGGTACTTTGTTTTCTAGGGTTGGTATCCTGAGTCTTTGGACCGCTCACTGGTATAATCAATTATCTTGAAATGCCATATTATGTATATTACTTGACTCCAAAACTAAGTCTGAGTTTAATTTTTGATCATCAAATGCGATCGACAGTATGCACAGTTTTACTCAACCTTTATTAAGGTTAGCTACGAGCAACTGCTACTTATCTTGATATAGCAGGAAAGCTGGGTTAATAATTAGCCTTTTATGTTCTCCGTCCTGCCAAATGACATCAGGAGCCTGAGAGCAGCGGCAGGTGTTTTTTTAAAACAAGTCATTTATTTAGAGGGAATTTCCAGCAAAGCAAAGAAAGTTGACATTCTAGTACAATTAAAGAAGTAGTTGAATAGTAAGTACAGAGCTGAAATGGCTAGCAGCATTAATTGATGGTGAAAAGAAAAATTTGAATTTAAAATACCATTTTAAATTCAAATGCACCCCCCAAAATAGTAATTTTGTAGCCTATAGTGGTAAAAAAAACAATGTACAAAGTGACAAAAAAAGAGTGAAATTGAAATAAAGTGTGTGTATAGTACATATCCTCTATAGTAGCAAGATTTTCCTGTTTCTGCAGTGACGGATGAGCCTCCTCGCAGTGATGCTGGACAGGATGTGGTGATCCAGCTGCCCACAGACTGGGCTGTCCTGGATGGACGGGACAGTGTGGACGACCACGGGATCAGCCACTATGAATGGACTCTCGTCAGGGGGGACACAGCCATCAATATGAGGGTCAGTTTTTACCTTATATAGCCTTTTCAGTGAAAACTAATAGTCCTCTTGCATTAAAATGTGTGTATAGAGTTAGATTTCTGTGCTCCATCTGAGCATGAAAACAACTGAAAAATAAACACTGGAGGAAACGGAGTGATTGAAGACAATATACAGGAGTGGCTTCGTTGTTTTCTCCCTCTGCGGATCAGATGATCATAACATTTGAACAGTCACTATTTGCCCTCACAAACACCAGTGTTGAATTTCTTGTGTGGATTAGTTATGTCAACAGAGCTCCATAATACCTCCCTGTACCAGCAGAGATAAGAGTTTATTACACCAAACCTGCTCCAAGGACATGTGAGGGTGTGCCCTTTGTATGCAGCCTTAGAAGAAACATGTGCAGCATTTAGCTCAACATGTCCTACTTTTTATACAAATACTCACATTTTAATCTGTCCCATGGTCTGCCTCCAACACACTGTTCAAGTTTTTGCGATTCACGCCACTTAGATGATCCCTTTAGAACCACAAAGTACAGTATAGGTCATTTTGTGCGGGACTGTGAATCAATGATCTGGACTGCTTCATGTTAATGTTGGAATCTAATATGAATTTTGCATCAGTTGAATGAAAGTGCTTTAATTTTTCCGGACTTTCCTTTGCAGGATTTGACACAAAAAACAAAAACAAAAACAAAACAAAAAAAATGGCGGGTTATTTTATCCATTAACAATTTCTCAGTAGATTTTCTGTAAAATGCATTTTGTGTTATGAAATAAAAAATAATTATTTTTTTCATATTTCAAGTTTAATATGTTATTTTGATTATTTTTTTGTGCATTCTATGCCTTATTGACCCCTATTTGCCACAAGGGCACCCAGCAAATATTGACGTGTTTATGCACTGAGAGAAAAAGATTTCACTGTATTTCATGGTGCGTATGTCTGGTATTGAATTCTTCCATATTAGTACTGTAAAAAATCTCAACTTCATATTAAATTTTCATGTCTGTCAGGCCTTCAAATTTGTTCTTTTGTTTTTATTGATGCATCACAGAATTGTTACCCATCTTGTGTTTTGTTTTTTTTGTTTTTTGCGTATGTGTTGAAGGCGACTCATCCAGGGCTGCTGAAGATAAGTGGTCTCCAGCAGGGTGTCTACACCTTCCAGATGACTGTCACCGACACAGCGGGCCAGAAGAGCTCTGACAATGTCTCTGTGACTGTGCTGGCACCGAAGCACCAAGCAGAAGGTGAGGAGTTCGCTCAAACATGTATCCTTGTTGTGTTTCTGTTGCGGGCTCCTTTAAGATGTAAGATGCTCTTTTAAATTCACGGTTATTGTTAAAGTACAAATAAAGGGTTCATTCTTAAGAGGTCCACGCGGGAAATATGTCTTGCTGGCCTTTCTTTCGTATTAATCGTCCTATTTCAAGATGTCAAACCGTACTTTCTCCTTTCTTTACCCACAGTGTGTACAGGTCACTGTTCCAACTACCAGTTCAAATGTGATGATGGTTGCTGCATTGACATCACCTACGCTTGTGATGGGAAGCAACACTGCCCAGACCGCTCTGATGAAGACTTCTGCCCAAACTGTAAGAACACACTGTTTCCAACAGTCCCTAACAATTTATTGTGTTGTTAAGGGCAATTAAAGGAATACAAGAATGAGAGAAAAACCAACAAAGTATCAACAATCTCTCCACCGATCTTTTTTTCTTTCTTTTTTTTTTTAATGATTTCTAGTTGACAGCAGCAGGAAGTCTGTGACCCACCCTGCTTATCTGTCGAACCTTCATCAGACTGCTGAGGCTGCTGATAGCTCCATGCTCCAGACTGGGCCCAGAAAGACCATAGAGAACATCATACCACCTCAGGACAGGAGCAAGGCCAATCCTCTACCAAGTCCCAGTCAACAGAAGGCTCCAGTCAGTCAAGGTAAGTTTGTCTTTATGTTTGAAGTGCTTATTTGCCATCTGTTAGTTGAACCGAGACACCAGGAAAATGTTGCTCTGCAGTGTTGGTGATGCTAAATGAAGTGCTGCAGTTGTTCCAAGCATTTCTTTTACTGCGGCTGTACCTATTAAAATGTTAGTCTGCCTAACAATATGATCCTCCTTCACTGTGTCCTTAGTGCAGTATAAAAGAGACAGAGAGGGTTTTTGGTGTGCATACTGACGTAGGAGCAGATGGACGCCCTGTAGGCAGCCATTGGGTCATAGCACTGAGCTCAAAATGCTGGCAAAGCCACAGGGCCACTTTGCTTTCCTGGGAAAGCAGCTCTTTGCCTGCTGGAACAAAGCACTTCTGTCCCCTCCGCCATCCGATCCCTGAATCAGGCTGAGACTGTCCAAAAAGGGCGTCTTTCCCCACTGGAATTTTACCAAAGGCATTACATGGGTGAGGAGCATTCTCAGGAGTCTTTTCTTCATTTCAGTAACTCTCAGTCCATCAGTCATGTCTAAAGGCTCGGTAAACTAAGGAAGTCATGTGGAATTACTCTAAAATATGTTACTCTGTTGGTTGTGTGTGCTAATGCCGATGACTGGAGGCTGCAGGCCATAAACACACTATTCACATATAATAAGCTCATAAAGTTGATGCGGTGAACTTGTTAATTTGGCTTCTAGCAGACATGGAACAACATTAGTTTTCATTTTGAGTTGTGTTTCTGTCCAAATGGGAAATATAAGTCCAATTTTCACTCTTTTTTAGGTGCATTTTGAACCCCAAAAACTGCTGATAAATTCTTTTGCTACTAAAAAATTAGTCACTAACTCCTGTCTGTATGCTATTGGGTGCCATACAGTTTTTTTTTATATTGCAGAGCTGAGTATATGTTTCTTTGGGTTTGCCAACAGCAACCACTTTCATATTTAATGCATTATTTAGCAGCTTTTACCTGATTATTATCGCCATTGCTTCTTTTTTCAATTGGCAGATTGTTTCTAAAATATCCAAAAATTGAAGAATGCGCGTCACATTCTTCCAGAGGTGAAGGTATTGTCCCCCAGCAGTTTACAATGCTAAACTTGTAAATTTACAGTTTAAGAGTGCAGCAGAAAATTGAAGGTTTGGCATTTTTTTGCTTGATGATAATAATAATGAAATGCCCTTCATAATTATTATAGATCAATATTCTCTCATTCAACATAGATCTCGGATCAATCTACCAATCATTTCAGTCCTACTCTCCATGTAAAGCACACTTAATATTAAAAAAGTAAATAAGAAATAATTGTGTCCGACTCTTTCTCTGTAGATCCATGTGCTGCTGCTCCGGTTGTTGGACCCTGTAAAGGCGCCTTCCCACGCTGGTACTATGACCAAAATGCAGGAGAATGCAAACACTTCCTGTATGGTGGTTGCCAGGGCAACCACAACAACTTCCTCCAGGATTCTGACTGTGTTAGTGAATGCATACAAAAAAGTGAGAATCTACTCAATGGCCATTTCTCTGTTTTCAACCTTATTTTGTAATTACAAAAAAAAAATAAAAGTACTCTATTCTTATAATTCATGGAAACATCTTTTAGGTCCAGCTTTCAAACCAGCAACTGTGGCTCCTCCAGTCACCAAACAGACTGAGTTAGGTAAAGCTGAAGTGCATTTCAGACAAACTCCATCGACATGTTGAATGTTCGCAATTGTAAATTTCATTTTTGTATTTTTTTTTTAAGCTGTGTCTAAAATCTCCCAGAGCCAAGCGGAGAGTGACGTCCCCAAAGTCGCCAAACCCTTTCCAGAAATGGGAGGACATCCTGTGCCAGAGTCAGGTAAGACCCAACCATGAACATTTTGATGCATATCATTGTACTGGATTGTGTCATGAATCTTAAGTGTACCTCTTGTTCTTTTTTGTATGTTATGATCTCTTCATAACTATATGGTTTTCTCCCATAGGTGCAATCCTTCCTCTGGCTCTGGGACTAATCATCACCGCTCTGTTGCTGCTCATGATCGGCTGTCGTCTCAGACTTGTTCGTCACAAGCTGAAGAAAGCCCGACCCCTCACTACGGAGGACTCAGATTACCTCATCAATGGCATGTACTTGTAGCCAATCAGCCAGGGGGACAGGACTTTTTGAATTGTCGCACTGCATCTCTTGCAGCCATTGTCTTTAATTTTCCCTCACTTCAGGTTGGAAACAACATCTCTACTGTCATGAACATCTCAGAAGAAGCTCAACACACTGAACCCTGCTGACTGGTAAATCTGCTGCTGATAGATGCTGCCTTCAAAGCCAATGTTATGTTTGGATTTAGCTTGCAAATTCATATGAACGCTGTCCAAATGAAATCTGATTGTAAATCCATGACATTCCTAGTTCTACACTGATATACAGCAGTCTGTATTCCTACAATACGGGTTACTTTGATATCAATCATGTTTATCTTCACTTAAGATGTTTTTTTCCTGACTATTGCTGCACAGATATGCTATATTTCTGCCACTGGATGACACTAATGTGCCATATCTGTGCTGTACATTTTACCTCCATTTACTTGTCTGAAGGGCAGAAATGAAACACATCAGTGCCTGTTATAGTGCACTTTTGGACTGATAAGGAATCAATGACTTATTCCTAAAGCTTTTCACAACAATATAAAGCCATAGCAAAATATGTTATTCAAATTCTATTCCTGTCTAAGGATTGTTGCATATTTTTCCTTGCAAAACAAACTTCTGTGGAGTATTTACTATACTTGATGTATTCCCTCAAAGTGCTGTCTTATGTGTGATATTAAAATTTATTATATGTTAAAAATAAATGGTATGATGTATGATTTACACAGATGTAATACTTAACCACATCACAAAATTAAATTACCACTGATGACAGTGAGGTCGTTGAATGAGGTGTTCACACTCACTTTACAATTACACACCAACTATAGTGTTATTATGCAAAACTGATATTATATTGCATCTTGTTTTTAGGATCACAATCTTAAATTTTAATATTTTTAGACAAAAAATGTTAAAATTACAAAAAATTACTAAAATTAACTAAACTAAAAAAATAAATGTTAAAATTACTAAAATTATTTATTTTCTCTATTACAATATTCTTAGTGTGAAAATGATGCATTTAGATCAACATAGAGATAAAGCACAAAAAGTAAATCATTTAAATAATCAGATCATTATGATCTTAAAGAATTGTGACTTCTGACCTCAATATTTCTGATAGTTTTCACAGCCCTGCCTGGATGACTTCATAATAAAATATATGTTAAACACCAAAGATTCAATAACGAAAGGCAAACAAAAACTTATGCATCTCTTTATTTTCATATGCCATTCCAGAAGCTGTGAAAGCCAAATATCATCTATCACATAGATCACCCAAAATAAAGTGTGCTTCTTTTTTTTTTGATTTAGAGGAAACAAACATTCATTCACTTGATGATGTTGGAGTATATTTTGGCAAAGCAGTGACGATCCCATTTAGTACCAGTCACCAGAAGAGCCTGCAAAAATTGTTAATAGACATCCAGCTGCAGAAAGCAACACATTACCAGGTGAGTATATTCAGTAGGATCCAATGCATTAATCTATGTGTTGAACGATCCAAACAGGACATGTGGGTTACATTAGTGTGTGTGTGTGCGTGTGTGTGTGTTCTTAATACTGCTGGCAGGGGGGGGGGAAAGCTCATATGTTAGCAGAGAAGTCTATAGTTAGATGATCTACACACACAAGTTGCAGCTTGGTGAAACATCTAAAACTTTCAGCCTTTCCAGCAATGCTGTCCTGCGTTCCTCCTACATTCAGCGCTGATGCTGCTGAAATGCAACACTGTAAAATTTTTTGATTGAAATAATAAAAGCACAAAAAAACCCTAGAAATCCAGTAATTTAAGAAGAAAACACAACCAAAAAGATGTAGGCCTGAAAAGTAAAACAAAAGCCGCCTCCAATATTTCTGTGCTGAGCTTTAAGCAGTCTTTCTTCCCAGCCCCTCTGAGCTGTCATCAATGTAATGCTCTAGTCCATCGTTAGACTTTAAAACATATTTTGTTATGCTTGGAACAAAATGTCATGGGCGGTTTGACCCCAAGTTTTCTCCAGGTTCAAACTCTAAGATGGATAATGGTTCGTCTTCCTCTTCAAAGTTCATCGCTGTAAGAAAGAGAAGTCAAAATGTTAGCAACGTCTGAAAAAGAAGAGTGGCATGCAAGAATCAGTCGTGCAAACACAAATTCAAGAGTTAGGATCACATGCAAAACGTGATGATAAATTCTCACAGTAAAATCAAGACGGTTATTGGTTTCAGTCTACATCTCACAGAGTAGGAGGTCAAACAGAAAAGTCAGAGCTGGGTTTTAATGCTTATGGGCATCCAAATTGACAAAGTAGTCATGCTCTCTCTTGAAATCCAAACATGCAACTTCACACTGATGCTATTTCAGTTTCTGTCATGTTTGAGCTCCAAAACTATGACTTGAAATGTCATTAGTCAGGCAGGTTTTATTGAACCACTATGGAACTATGGAGTTTTTTTTTTTTTTTAAAGGAGGAAGAAATGTGCAGCTAGTTGGTATGGTATGGAAGAAGCAAAAAATGTCAACAAGCAGCAAAATGCAGCCCCTTGTGATCCATTGCCTGCTCCAAGCCACACCATTTCACCTTTGCCACTGTGAGAAGGAGAGAGAGGGAGGAAGGGAAGAAGGAAGTCACTTCCACCTGGACCACTGCTTGTCTCTGTCTGTTAAAGGCACATAAATCACCCCCATCAAGGGCTTCATTTTGGTGCTGCCGTCCTCCAACTTGTCGTACTGCTCTAACATCTGGTTTCCTCCAGCCGGACCGACGGGCAGAATCAGGCGGCCCCCAGGCTTCAACTGGTCTAGAAGCTGGGAGAGACACGAGGTTTTAAAAACACATTTAATCCCAGTTTATTGATGATTTTTTTGTTTTGTAGTGAATTGGGACAATGCCACTTAAAGTAGTCAGAGCTACTCACAGCTTGGGGGACAATAGGTGCCGCTGCACCGACATGAACGGCATCATAAGGTGCTTCCTCACTATGGCCCATTCGCCCGTCTCCCACTGAAACACACAGTCATTCTGTTTCTCTGGATTGTCATTGTTTTATTATTGTTACTTCTTCCTGCTCTGTATGACATATACAACATTGACTGCTTAAATACGTTGTGTTTTAGAGACTCTCTCATGTCGTGTTGTTTCCTTCTACTCTTTCTTTGGATGTACTCTATTTTTAAATATACATTTCTGTCAACATTCTTCATGCAATTACTTAAAGATCAAAATCAATGTCCAAAAATAAGATTCAAATACATGAGCAGCATCCAGCAAACATTTGGTATGGAATTAAAAAATTGAAATAGCTCGCAAACACGAACAATCAGTCCAAACATTGCAGCTGCAAAGTTTAAAAAAAATATTTTTAAAAAACAAAGACCGAATGTCTGTTGACTGCCTACTTTTGACTGCCTGCTCCTCCAGAGCAGGTGAAAACAGGTACTCACTGCTCCATTATTTAGTGCCTCACTGTCATGTCTGCTGTATGTTTAGTTCCTCACTCAGGAAAAGACAGCAAGGATTAAACTGTCCCTTGTTTTATAAGGAACAGTAAGCGAAAAATTCTGATTCAATCATTTCCAAAAACGTTTGCTAATAGAGCTAAATAGAGCAAAACGTCTGTAAACTTTCATCAAATGACGTCTTACCTATTAGCTTGACTCGGCCTGATGTTATCAAACTGGGATCATCTTTCTTCACATTGGTTATCGAATCGTCTACCAACTCTTTGATGTGATCAATTCCTATAACTTTCCCTTTAGGACCTACCTGTAAAGCACAGAGGGAGGAACAGTACTCAGTCCACACAAGAATATCACAGCATTTTCATTAAATAAGTTTTATGTCATTCTATGTTGACTGGTCGACAAGCTAATGCATCTATCAAAATGCCACCAAAGAGAAATTGTATGTGTTTACCCGTCATGTGAGGCTCACCATTCGTGCGAAGCAAGCGGACAGAATTCCGCTGCCAGAGCCGACGTCCAGAGCTTTGGCTCCCTCATACAGCTGGTCATGTAGAAGCTCCAGGGCGTAGGCGTGCTGCGTGGAGGGGACGTCAAGGAAACTGCATTAGAGCCCGTCAGTGAGCATTCATACGAAACAAACACCGACTGTGATGAGATAAATCCCACCCAGCTAGCTGGCCAACATCACTAATTATCTCTTTCTGTGTCTGTTAGCATACAAAGTTATCATTTCTTCTGACAGCCGCATATTAGAGCGATCTGACAAAGCTAACATGTCGAGAATCGAGGAAGATATATGCATTTGCTCGTTTTGGTTACCTGGCATCATAAACCACTAAAACTATCTGATTAAGTTTTGTATAGAATAGAAAATGGGGAGACAATTTGTATTCCTCTGACTGTTTTGCCTTATTTACTGAATGACAAAAGAATTTGTTTTCACAGGATGCAGAAATGTCAAACAGTCTTTAAGGTCATACCATGTGTGGAGCGCTGATGGTTGCTTGATAGCCTTTTGGTTAAAAGAGAGGCATTGATTGAGTTAGTTCATCCCTCTGACATCAGACTGTATTTGTGTGCTGTGATGCATAAATGAGCAGATGAACAAACGTACCTATTGACTGTGGTGAGTCCATGTATGGATTACACCTAGAGAAATGTGCCCGGTCTGTGGCCAGCATGACTTCATAGACCTTGTCGGATTTAATAATACCATTTTCTGAAGATGCAAAAGAGTTTGTGTTACTTTGTGTTACGGAAACAAGAACAAGTACAAACATCAGGAAGGAGTATATCACATAATCGTGCAGCAGATATAAATACAAATACATAAAAGAAAAATGAGAAACAAGCAAGGACAGAGTGAAATCAGGGATATTAGGCGTTACACAATTACTACAATTTCTTTCAACCATCAGAATTGTTTTCTATTCTTTTATAACTCTCTATTGATTAGACCATTGTGGGCGGTTTTACAAATAAATGAGCTGAATTGTACGGTATAATGGCAAAATTTAATTTCTATCTAATTTTTATTTGACTATGTTGAGGAACCTTTATTTTTCAGGTATCTAAGTCACTGGATTAACCAGAAGGAGACATTCCTGTCTGGGTATTTTAACCATTATACCAGTTTTACAATTGATTTTCCAGAAGCCTTCCTATATTGTTTTAAGTATATTAAGCATGAAGGAGGTAAGCAGCACATCCTATTGAGTCATAAAGGGATAACAAATGTGAAAATGCATGCAGGAAGAAAATTGATTTGTAAAAAAAAAACAACCTATGCCGATTATGAAAAACTGAGAATATCACAGAAAATGCAGGACAAATTTGAGTCAGCAGACACGAAGTACCACATGTGTTATTGACAGGAACTGACTTACAGAAGGTCAGACAGTGCCAATGTTTAAAGGGGTGCAGTGGAAGACACTGAAAACAAGTGTTCATGTCTTCAGAATAATCCCTCATAACAGGTTGCTGTGGCAGCTGAGGCCAAAGGTAGGAAAAGCAAAGGACAGCCGGCGCTGCTCTCATTACTGGCTCCACTCGGAGCCATGTGCCGCTTTAGGATACATTACAAATAAACCCTACAAGCTGCCAGATGGACACCTACTAGAGATTCCTGAAATGAAAATAAGACTTACTGGCAGATTTCAAGCTGACTATTCATTATTATTCTCAGAGTTTAACATTGTCAGTATGAGCTCCAGGAGACTTACAATTATTTTTTTTAACAACAAAGAGTCTTCAGGTATTGGACTGGTAGCTGGGAAACAAGCAATTTGAAGACGTCACTTAAGGCTCTGGGAAATTGTGATGGGCATTTTTGGGATATTTTATGGAATTAACAATTGATTTTTAAATAACTGGCCGATAGACTAATGATTTAGCCAATTAAAAGTATTAACTTGAGTATTCTTGAATTAATTCTACAGAAAATTAACCTGCATGACTGGCACAAATTATAAGGGGATGCTCCTGATTTTAAGAAGAAAAAAAAAGCCTTTTGGTTAAAGACTAATTTACTTGTGGATTTCCACCATTTTATTATCCTGCACCAGCACAGCCTTGCATGCTGCGGAGCTTGTTTTAACTTCCAGATATTGTGACTGAGCAGACATTCCAGATATCATGACCTACACTTTTAGTTTTACCCTGCATGATTGCAACATACAGTCAATAAAAAAATCTCCTGGCAAAAAAAGATAACAACTGAATAATACACAAACATGCTTTTGTTGTACATTAATACCAACTAGACCATAACTCCCCACTTCCCCTAATACATACAGCGTTTGGCAAAACGTTTGGAAGTTAATTATCTGAGCCAATGCTACGCTAAACTGTACAGTACACAACATAAATAGCCAGCAGACTTGCACACTCTAGTCTGCAGTAATGACCACATTGATTTTCATTTTGCTCCATGCAAGTGTGAAACACCACTTGTGTAATCAGAGCATGTATTTTGTTATAATAGTTTGTCAGCCACCGAGTTCCCGTCTTCACCACACAATGCACCACTAATGACAGGAATAAATCATGTGGCATTAAATCACCCGTCATACTGGAGCACCAGATAGCAGCAGTCTAGCAGTGTGGAAACGTTACACTGAGTCACTGCTCATTTAGCAGACACAGCATGCTGTCGTTTTCAATTATCCACGAACAAAGCCGCTGCCATTGCAACCAACCTCACACTTTCAGCTGTCAGTGTCATTCACGTCGAAGCGATTGGTACAAACATGGGCATCAATGGATGTGGGCAGGGCACTTAGCAGCGCTGCTAAAGCTAGCTACCTCGTCCCAAATGACGCACATAGAGCTAACAGGCTAAGTTAACCTAACCTAATACCGAATTGAAGCTGCACAATCAATCTGTTCCCATCCAGGGGCGAGAGATAATTACTGTCTTGTTTGCTAATTATATGTTCCGCAACAACTGAGGCATGCATCTTTTCCACGGCGTGAACGTGGTTTGGGAATGGGGTGGAGAGAGGTAACGCTAGGTCAACAACGTATCACATAGTTTAGCAACCAGCTAGCTGTGTTAACCTCAGCCACCAAATAAATCATTTTCGGTGGCCTTCGTGTGAAATCGTCGGTGCTCCCGCCGCACATAGCATTTGGACTTACTGCGGAGGTTGTTAACGAGCTCTGCGTGGCTTGCTCCTCCTGATTTCCAGGCCATTATTAAGCAGACTTTGCGGAGTAAGTAGACAGCAGCTGTCAGTGCCGCGCCTGCGCCAAATGTTTTGGCGATGAAGCTGACAACCTCGAGAGCAGACGGTGGAGCGGCGAATACGTCACCAGACATCCAAAATTGTTTTACTGCAGAACGACCTTACTAATTCATACCCACATACAGAACAGAGTCGTTTTAAAAAAGATTTAAGTAACATTCAAGATTATTTGCACTGGAGAAAACAAATTTCTCCCTCAGTGCATTATCATTTTTGCTGCAGTAATATAGATAGTGGCTGTGTGCTACACGTACAATCGTTCGCTGTATCGAGAAAATCGGCTGATTTAATAGTTTGACCTTACTCGGCCACCGTAGTTACGTATGAAGTAGTAGGCGCGTACATTTTAGTGTTGCACACGAATGCTAAGCTAATACTACGAATCGTGCTGTTAATTTAAATTGTGTGACAGTGTTTTTGTTTCAATGGAGAGTATAAATGCTAAGTATGTGTCCCAGAAAATCAGTAAAACTAGATGGCGACCTGTATCGCATTCGCATTTGCAGCAACCAGACATCTTTGCGACTGGCTCGTGGGATAACGAGGTAATGTTAGGCAAGTTGTCAGTCAATGTTAGTTTATGTTTATTTATGATAAACGAGATTACCGAACTTCATTGATAAGTGTTTATCACTTATCACTTATGATCTAACAGTTCTAACCTTATCACTTATTATAAGTGATAGACCGCCTAAACACGGCTTAAGAGATGTTATTAATCGTAAAGTGTCTGTTCGGCATAAAACCGTGCTCGAACCAGTGTTAATTTGTGGTAGGGATCAAATTAAAAGCCTAAACTAGCAGTATCGTTAAAAGCTGGCCTAGCTATTTTTAATAAATTCCTGCCAAAATAACAGATACTATTTATTTTTTAGTAACCATATAGCATTTTGATTGAAATCTGTGTAGGGATGGATCTTAGGCCAAGGAGCTGATTCATTTTTAAATCTGATCCCGGTTTGGTGGTACTACTTAATTTGGCATGAGGCAGATTGGAGTAAAGCAATGTCATGGTGACATCACCATAATGTGTGCTATGCCCTGGGTGCAATGATGCAAATATTGATCACTGACAATGTTATTGGTGGAAGTATCTGCTGTCCGGGTGCTTTCTGGTTATGATCACTGGTTAGAACTGTTAGATTGACTTCTTTGCATGATCTCTACCTCACAATAATAATAAAAAAAAAAAATCAAACTGGACCTAAATAACCCCAATGCGTGTCTGTTGCAGAACAACAAGATTTCTTTTTGGTCTATTGGGAATCACGGAAATTCTGCTATCGACGATGGATTTGAAGGAGATCCACAGCTTTTATGCGAAAGCAAGCATGATGGAGATGTTCTGGACCTTCAAGTAAGACACTCATGAGAATCTCAATCAATGCACAGCTTACAAATAGTACTAAAATGAAGAATATTAAAGTTTCTTAAAGTTGTGCAATTGTTGACATAGAACAGGCTCTTGCCAACATCTAATTTTGGAATGCACCGATCCAGCTTTCTCTCTGCTGATACAAATTACTATACCTCAACCCATAGTATCTCCTGTTATTGACTAATGATCTGATACCAGTACTCTCTTCCCCAGTTTTTAACATTTGTCTACCTCCTCACTATAAGAAACTTCATGCATGCATTTATAAGTAAGGTAATATGAGGCCAGGGTTTGGGTTGGTACAAAAAAAAATCCTAAGTAAAGGTAATAGTGGAATTTTATGACATTTGACAAATAAATTGTATTTGATGTGGATCTGCCTAGTCTGGTATCCATGTACTGCATTGTTTTTCAGAATTAATCTGTATTATAGAGTTCAAAATGATAAAAGTATTTGTTCCAGAGAAGAACTTGAATAGACAATACTTTAAATTGGTCTACCAGGACAACAGCATCATGCTATTCTATTAAAATCTTTGCTGATTCACGACAGGATATCATTCATACCAAATGCCTGTCCCTGGGAAGAATGGCTTCAACTTAATTTGTAATAAAAGTATGTGTAAACTCTCTCAGAATTGTAATGCCAGGGCTAATTTAACATTTTTCCTTTTTCATGTTTTAATTATTTTACAGTTTTTAGACCAGGACAGAATTGTCACGGCATCGTCAACTGGAGCAGTCACCATCTTCCGCCACCACCAAAACAGTCAGGTACATGCAGGCCAAGTAATGTCCTACAAATACACAATTAATTAATGACTTTATAAACCCTTATCAAACAAGAGAATATCACTAAACTCACATCAGCAGACCAGAACTGCATTTCAAGCATCGGCTTGTCAGACAAACTGCTTAACTGGATTTATAACATAGTTGGGATTTGCTAAATATTCCAATTTTCTTTTTTCATGAATGCAGACGATATCAGTTTCTCATCGCTGGGAAAGAGCGCATCATTACCCTTGTGACAACGCACCTTGTACTGGCGTTGTGTGCAGCAGTCCTGAGATTGTAACAGTTGGTGAAGATGGCAGGATCATCCTCTTTAGAGCCGATCAGGAGGGAGTGGTTCGAGTCATAGGTGAGACTAATAATAAGATTTTGTTACCAGACCATCATGTCATATTAAAATACACAGAATTACAAGTCTTGGCATATGATCGCATATTGAGAGGAAATTATTATAATAATGCAGTACTACAAATATGTTTTTTATTGGACTGTTTAACCCTTGTCAGAGAATGCGGACAGCAGCACGATTCATGCTGTGACTTACTTGAGGACAACAGAAATTTTGACAGTGAACTCTATCGGCCAACTCAAGATGTGGGATTTCAGACAACAGGGCAACTCACCATCCCAGATTCTTTCCCTGTAAGATCTCATCAGTTTTATCCAAACAGTTGCTTTTCTCTGTTCTGCTCTTTCCTTGTGCATTTTGTATTCAGATCATTTTGATTTTAAGCACATCTAATATGTGGTTTCCTTTTCAGCTCAGGGGATAGAGTTCCTCTGCACTGCGTAGACAAACATCCCAACCAACAGCACATTGTGACCACTGGAGGGCAGGATGGCATGCTCTGTGTCTGGGATGTGAGACAAGGCAACACACCCATGTCACTGATGGAGGCACACACTGCTGAAAGTAATTAATTGGGCCAGATTATTTAATCTTATGTACATTGTTTTTATTAACTGTTTTATACAGAGATTTTCTTTGGTTTTCTGCACAGTGTGGGAAGTCCGCTTCCACCCAACCAACCCAGATCATCTGTTCACATGCTCAGAAGATGGCTCACTGCTTCACTGGGAGACTTCCTCACAGTCAGAGATGCAGTCCTTCTTACAAGGCAAGTCAAAGTATTCTGTCTTTTTGGCTGCATTCAAATCAAATCAGGCACTGTAGCAGTTGGCACAGTGTTGTGTGAGGACACAAGTCGGAGGGTATTATCATTTGGTCTGTAAACCAAGCCTGAATAGCACCCAGCTTCTGGTTCCCGGCTTGGGAGCAACAACTCTTCCTAAGAGTATTTCTCCTTCCCTGCTGGTGCAATGTCCCAGCAGCACAATGTCATTTGAGCCACCAAGAAATATTATTGAAACTCAGAGCAAGTTGTGTACAAATTATGGAAACAAAAAAATGTGCCAAGGAAACAATACACCACCATATAGCACAGCAATCATAACAGTCTTCTAATTTATTCATAGTTTTATGATTGTTTTCCAGGTGGCAGGAACAATAGCATGATATCGCGCAGTGCGATGGCCCCAGCTGGAGGGAACTCATCTCTCATCAGCACCTGGCTCAGCGGAGACTCCAGTAAAGGCCGATTGGAGACAACTCACATGCTACCCAGCCAGACACTGTCTGTCAACAGTTTGGATGTACTTGGACAATGTCTTGTTTGTGGGACTGATGGAGAGGCTATTTTTGTCAACAGACAGGTCCCAGTTTAAAGAATTGTTAGCGCACAGGACAAGATGTGGATGACGATCTGTTCAATTACTGTCAAGACATGTCTTATTGTCTGTTTTGATTATACAGGGTGCCCAAAATACTGTGGTCAAAAGTTTGCTTGTTGTTGCATTTTGACTTTTATACACACTATAGATTCAGTGGGTTATCAGGGATCAAGGTTGTGTTTTGATTCCATTCCCAGTATTTCAACTCAGCAGTACTTTTATATGGATGTCATTTGAAACTGTTTGAAATAAAAAGCCTTAATGCAAATGTCACGAGTCCTTGGATAGTTTTTGTTAGATAGAAATCCATGGTATATCATGAATACCATAGCTGCAGTCACTGTATTCTTTGTTTCCCATTAACTTGTCAAATACTGTCTACTACTTAAATACTGTCACAATGCATAAGCAATTATCTGTCTTGATGTGAGCAAAATAGAGTGAAATATGAGAAAGCACCCAAAGAGCACACATCTCCACCTGACAACACCATTGTCACTAATCAATTGTATCATACCATCTAGGGCATAGCTCATATGGTGATGTCACTATGATGGCGTTTCTTTACTCAGATCTGCCTCAGGCCAAATGAAGTAATGCAACAAATTTCTTTGACCTTGGAAACACTACAGGCATTTGGAATCATGGGTTTATCATCAGTAGTTTATGATTTATTGAGAAAGATGTGATCTTCCATGATGGTGGGTACAAATTAATTTTTCATCCAGATACAACTTCTCACCTTTCACAGATAGATGAAATTAATTTGAATGACTTGACTATACAGTAGAAGGTCCAGAGGTCAAATGAAGAATGTCGAGAAAAGGTACAATAAAATCAGGCTTCATCTGTGAGACTTCTAACATGCTGTGAATTGGCAAGTTCTAAGTGTAGTATTTGCGATGACTGTGATTGAATTATTTTTATTGTAATTTATGAGACTAGTTAAAGCGCAGCAAGTCCTTGAATTATCAAGAATTAATTTCCTCCTTTTATTGTGAAACTTACATTAACCGGAAGTGTGTTGCATTACTTCCGTGTCTAACTTGTTGCTGTTGTACTTGTCATTCAGACATCCTAGGAATTCAACCCGAAAAGGCACAAGAGGGCTCAGTACAACAAGGACATTTTACGTTTAAGTCACGTCCTCGTCGCCGGAAAAGGTCAAGGAAATATCGTTTGTTGTCAAAATAGGAAATTTGTCGAGGAACGCGGCAGCTACAGACATTGGTAAATTGTCAGACACGGCTAACAGCTAAATATCTGTTGCTTGTTGTGTCCTGAGCTAGCAGCTAATTCTAAACCCGTTGTTGAATTAGCCTAGCAGCAAATGGATGCCTTTAACACACAGGCCGCGGAGGAACGGCAGCGGCGTGTGACTTTTTGCAGTCTGAAATTGTGATAACTACACTTGGTAGCACATGGTTTTGCTGTGTATCAGTGATATTTATGTGACTGTGACAAAGAACTTTGATATTACCACGATAACCGCAAGAGAAGGAGCGTCAAAGCAGCGCTCCGTTAGCCCGAACTGCTAACGACGACAGCAAGTGCACGGTTTCTTGTTTTGCCAAGTAATACTGTTTCTTCTTATTTTTTTGTACCATAGATTTTTGATCACGCTTATCTCAAAGCAAAATCGTAAAGCTCTGAAGTAAGGCTTTTTCGGCGATGGTCTGATAGTCTGAATTATATGATTTTGTTGTTAATGTCAATCTGTTTATACCTCTCACTAATGCTTAATACATCTCATCTTTCCAACCAGTTAACGCTAGGTAACACGACATGTATTCTTGATGTCTGCTCATTTCGCATTGATAATGTGCATTTCTGTCGGCAGCATGCAGATGTGAGGTCAGACATCAGAGCCCCGTATTATCCTTTGCTGCAGCCCAGGATTGAGTGACATCTTCTTCCCCTTAATTGTTATTATATATGCTCTCACATGAAGAGAGTGGAGAAACCCGAAGGATACCGACAAATGAGACCCAAAACATTTCCAACTAGTAACTACAGTGGCAACAGCCAACAAATGCTGCAGGAAATACGGAACAGTCTGCGCAACTTATCCAAGCCCTCTGACCCACCTAAAGTGGACTGTGGTGTAAGTGGAAAAATGCCACCTGAGGACATAAGGCAACAGGGGCGCTGCAGCAACCCCAAGCAATACCATAAGGCCTTGCAGGAGATTCGCAAATCTTTGATGCCCTTTGCGAATGAACCCAGTACTTCAGGCCCAGAGGTGAACAAATACATGTCGCAGGAACAACAAGTTGTTGGTTTTGATGAGGTGGGTTGAGTGTTTTTGTGATTTTTCCCACAGAGACAGGTTGTTGTGAAAGATTGTGGAGGAATGTCATTCTAGACATTGCTGCGTAATAGACAGTTATCACTCAGCACTCTTGTGTATGACGAATCATTTGAAAAAATTGAAAGTATGCAAAGTGGAATGACAAGCTTGTACAAGTAACAATACAAACAGTTTCTCAGTTGCCAGCTCTTGTTTTTAACCAGTGCATGCATTCCACGTATGAAGTGGCACAGTGTGCAGTGCAATAATTCTTAGCTGTAACAATTTGAATTTAACTGTTAAATTATCTGATCCACGGGAAATTAATATGCAAGTATTGTCATAATAATTTAGTATTGTTTATGTAAAACTTCCCAATGTCTGATTTGCTGCTTTACTCTGTTTTATATCATTGTTAACTTAACATTTTATGGGTTTGGATAAAATAAGACAAATCAAAGATGTGATCTTGGCACGAGACAAATTTTGTGATATTTTAAATACCAAGCAATTAATTTACTAAACAAAAAGTACTCATATTTATCATATTGAATTATAACAATTAGTTTTAGTTGCACATTTTTAACACATTTGCATAACTTTTTAGGAATGTAGAGATGCCCAAATTGTTGAGCAAAATACTTAATTCTGTTTACATTTATATATAGCTTGTTGGCTTAAGAGAGCAAACTCTAAAATTTGTTTTTTGTATTTTTCTTCTTTTCAAATAGAGCAACTCTCGTAGTGTGGGAGCAGACTACATGGGTAAAGTAAGCTACCAGGAATCGATGAGGGAACAGATGGCTGTTGCAAACCCCACCACTACAGGTCTGAAAGCTCCAGGTTTGTGTGATCTACTTTGGTTTTAATTACTTTGTGTTTGAGCAATTCAGTACTACAAGCAATGAATATAATTTTGTTAGCATCATGTCACCATGATTACATTTTCTTTGTGCCCATAGGAGCTTCTCATATCCAGCAAGCTGTGCTGAGGCGGCCAAGCTGGAAAGGCTCTAAGGAGTCTTTGTCTACTCGAATAGGTCCTCTTGTGGCTGATGGAATGATGTACCGCTCAGACAGCCCTGGTCCACCTCCTGCCTTCCCACAGAGTCACCCTGCTAACAGCCAGAGAGTCAATCCTCCACTGCCGCCCCAGGTACGCAGTGTCACACCTCCACCAAACCGCAGTGCCATGCCTCCTACACCATCCAGGGACAGCAACCCATCAACCAAGCGTTATTCTGGCAACATGGATTACCTTGTGCCCCGAATCTCTCCAGTACCCCAGGGGGCCTGGCCTGATGGGTACCAAGCTGCAGCACCCCAGAATCAGCGCGGGATCAGTCCAGTGCCTGGGGGCCACCAGCCCATCATAATGCAAAGCCCTGGAGGTAATAAGTTCACTTTCCCCTCCAGCTGGTCTCAGAGTGGCTCTTCTCAAGCAGACTACATAGCAGGGGGCAGCAGGCAGCCTCCTCCCCCATATCCAGTTAACCAGGGCAGCCGGCACAGCCCAATTGATCAGCAGACGCAGGCAGGAGGACCTGCATCATCTCCTTCTTATGTCAACGGTGGCAATATCCCTCAGTCTATGATGGTTCCTAACCGGAACAGTCACAATCTTGACATGTACAACATCGGTTCTCCTCAGTCCTGGTCCCAGGCTCCTCTGACCCCCAACCAGTCCCAGTCTTCCTCTGGCAACAGCAGCAACCAGGATCTGTCCCCATCATGGCAGCACAACATTCCAGTCCGTTCCAATTCCTTCAATAATCACCAGCTGAACAGCAGACAGACCCATCCAGCCAACTCCCAGGCCTCTGCCACCACGGTCACTGCCATCACCCAGGCTCCCATCTTGCAGCCAGTCAAAAGCATACGTGTCCAGAAACCGGAGTTACACACGGCTGTTGCTCCCACACACCCTCCATCATGGCTGCAGCAGGCTCCACTACCTCCAGCTGCACCTGCTTACCAAGAACCCTCAGCCCCTGTATCTCAGATCCCTGTTGTAGCAGAAGTCCCCAGCTACCAGGGCCCCCCTCCTCCGTATCCTAAGCATCTCCTACAACAACAGGCTGCATCCTGCCCTCCTGCCTATGATCCAGCGACCAATAAGCTCAGCACAGGCAGAGAGGAGCATGCTGAAGAGGAGAGCAGCGGCGGTGACAGCTCCCGAGATAAGACGACGGAAAGCCCTGAAAGCACCACAGCAACAGAGAAGGAGAAGAAGCAAATCACAACATCGCCCGTTCCTGTGCGCCGGAACAAGAGAGACGAAGAGCGGAGAGGGGAGTCTGGAAGAATTGCACTGTACTCCCCCCAGGCCTTCAAGTTCTTTATGGAGCAACACGTGGAGAATATCCTAAAGAACCATCAGCAGAGGATTCGAAGGAGAAAGCAGCTGGAAAGTGAGATGCAAAGGGTGAGAATGTCAACTTTCTTAATTAATTGTAGTTATAGATGGACCAATTTCACTTTTTGCTATTCAAAAGAAAACTGTCACTCTTTTTTCCAAACTTTTCTCTCTGTTATCTTGTCATCACTGTATTATCTTGCAATTATTGTCTTTTTTTTTCTTGCTGTTTGGTATTTTCTTAGCTGTTCTCTCTGTTCCTTTCTCTCCTTGCTGTCACTAACAGCTGAGCTAAAAAGGTAAAGGTGTCACTGATGTCCTGTGCCACAGAACAGTCCACACACATCAGTTATTTCAGTAAGCTTGTGTTGAGAGACTGGTCTTTTGAATTTTAAACGTGCTACATGCCGCATGTTGTGGCTGAAGAAATTGCATGCCACTCCATGACCTTCATCTCACTCATCATGTCACTGCTCGAGCATCTTTGTTTTGGACTAAAGTGATGATTAACATGTGAGGAAGATGGATTATGTTTGCATACACAGATAATTTCAAATGCATTTTGCACTGGTTTCCTACAGTGATGTAAGTTGATACCCATGATTTCCAGTTTATGTCTAACCAAGGCAACTTTTGTGTTTTTTCTGCAACTGTTTTGAGCCTCCTTCCAGATCTTGTGGTCCATTTAATAAATTCTGACTGTCCTGTGCTCAGGTGGGTTTGTCGTCAGAAGCTCAGGAGCAGATGCGTATGATGCTCTGCCAGAAAGAGTCCAACTACATCCGGCTAAAGCGGGCCAAGATGGATAAATCTTTGTTCAAACGAATCAAGACCCTTGGTATCGGAGCCTTTGGTGAGGTGTGCTTGGCCAGAAAAGAGGACACTGGAGCTCTGTACGCCATGAAAACGCTCCGTAAGAAGGACGTTTTGCTGAGAAACCAAGTGGCCCACGTCAAGGCTGAGAGGGACATCCTGGCTGAGGCCGACAACGAGTGGGTGGTGCGTCTTTACTACTCTTTCCAAGACAAGGACAACTTGTACTTTGTCATGGAGTACATCCCTGGAGGGGACATGATGAGCCTTCTCATCCGGCTCGGCATTTTCAAAGAGGAGCTGGCCCAGTTCTACATTGCAGAGCTGACTTGCGCTGTGGAGAGTGTCCACAAGATGGGCTTCATCCACCGAGACATCAAGCCTGATAACATCCTCATAGACCGAGATGGACACATAAAGCTGACAGACTTTGGTCTTTGCACCGGCTTTCGCTGGACGCATGACTCAAAGTATTACCAGAGTGGTGAGTCTCACTTTATTCATTATAACAGTTCATTTAAAATATTAAAATCACCCTTTAAACAGCGATAAAAAAACTAACACTTGGCTTTCAAAAAATACTAAATCTTGGAATATTTCACCAGACACTGAGGTCACTTGCTATTTTCAGTCAGGTGCCTGGCAGATTAACATCACTGGTCAGTATATTGAGCAAAGTAATGAGAGTTGAACTCTTTGGTCTCTTTCCAGGTGACCATGTGAGGCAGGACAGCATGGACTTCAGTAAGGAATGGGAAGACCCAGCCAACTGCCGCTGTTCAGACCGTCTGAAGCCTCTGGAGAGAAGAAAGGCCCGGCAGCACCAGCGCTGTTTGGCACATTCATTGGTGGGAACGCCCAACTATATAGCTCCAGAAGTGCTGCTCCGAACAGGTACAGTGGACCACAGCTGTAGGATGCAAAATTTGTACATTATTTTTTATGCCCCTCCAAACGAGGGCATACCAGTAGCGGGAACATTTTGTGTCCTGTTGCTTTATAAGACAGAAACAATTATTAAAATAGCTGTAGTTATTTATGTGTCCGTCAGCACCATTAGCTAAGTACATGTAACTGATTAAACTTAAAAACCCTCCCAAGAGCTGTTGTTGTAGTCTGATTGTTGTCATTAATCCCCTCCAGGATACACCCAGCTCTGTGATTGGTGGAGTGTTGGTGTAATTTTGTATGAAATGGTTGTTGGACAGCCTCCCTTCTTAGCAACCACACCCCTGGAGACGCAGCTGAAGGTATGAGAAGCACCTGCACTGGAATGATTTGTATATATAGACTTCATTGTTTCTAATGCGTCTTGTATTTAAACCAGGTGATAAACTGGAAGAGCATGCTGCACATTCCGCCGCCAGCCAAGCTCAGCCCCGAGGCATCAGATCTCATAGTTAAATTGTGCCGCGGCCCCGAAGATCGCCTCGGCAAGAACGGCACAGATGAAATCAAAGCTCATCCCTTCTTCAAGGCCATCGACTTCTCCAGCGACTTGCGGCAGCAGGTGGCGCCTTACATCCCCACCATCGCTCACTCCACAGACACCTCCAACTTCGACCCGGTGGACCCGGATAAACTGTGGAGCAGCGACAGCGACGGTGAGGACAATCTCAACGACACACTCAACGGCTGGTTCCGCAACGGCAAACATCCCGAACACGCCTTCTACGAGTTCACCTTCCGCCGCTTCTTTGACGATAACGGCCACCCCTACAGCTGCCCCAAACCCATCGAGTACGAGGGTTACGATGGAGACGAGGCGGACTCAGAGGGCCCGGCGCAAGAGGCAGCCAGTAGCTCGGCCAGTCAGGGCCGAGACCTGGTCTACGTTTAGCATCTGAGGCCAGCTGAGCTGCTCTTTGGTGCGTGAAGGAGATTGCAACGGTACAGCATTTAAATCCTTGAACAGAGGAACTTATGTTTTTAGACGTAGTCTGAACACTCTGCAGCACACGATCACGTTAACAGACTTCGATAAGGAAACCAGAAGTTCACATTACATGTTAAAGAAAAATACATTTGCTTTCCTGCCTAGAACTGAAAAATATGTTCGATATCACTCTTGTGATTGTACTGTAAATATAAAGCTACAGTAGATTAGTTTAGTAAAAATACTGGAAATGGTGAACAGCTAGCCTATCTCTGTCTGAAGGTAACTATCTGCCTACCAGTAGATTGGGGGGAACTTCCCTGTAGTCTCATCTCACACAGCCAGATGTCTCTTCACACTCTCATTTGAACACACTCTTTCTACTAACCAATGATTGTAACCAATCACCATCTGAGATTCCACGAGGCAGAAATATGAGATATAAAAGAAGTGCACTGTACAACGTTTGAAAGCACAATGCCTCTCGATTCTGTCTTTTTAAACCATTTTAAGACCCAAATAGCACTGAGGCAACAGCTGCTTATTTTCTAACAGGAGTTCATACAAATAAATATGTTATTTTTAGAAAAGATCATTGTTATTGAGTAAATTGATTCATGTAAAAGTTAAAATGCAGGGTTCAGAACTAAAAATGTCAGATGATAGACCGGATTAAAGAACCACATTAATCCTTCTACCATTAATAGCTCTAGTTACCTTTGGACACAGCCAGTTTAGCCATTTGCCCATTTCCTGTCTTTGTGCTGAGCTAAGCTAATCAGCTGTTAGCCAAGCTTCATATTTTCCATGTTTTGTTTTGTTTTTTTCTCAAAATGTTGAACTATTCCTCTCATATGTGAGGGGTACACTGTAAGACGTGTGACCTTCAGAGGAACAAAAAGCAGAGGGGGGAAAAAAATCAGGATGGTCTCTGACGACTTTTTTCAAAGCCCCTTCTTGAAGCCTTAATTTATTTAAAAATTTGAACTGGTGATGCTAGTGTAGATGCTGTTGTTTGGGAATTTGTGTTGTTGGAATTGCATTTATTGGAGAGAAAAAAAATGTTTTAATTTATATTTTAATGTCTGTTGCAATGGGGATTTAGATTTATGACTCATAGAAAGTCGCAGGGATACATTGCTCTAATTATTCATTGCTGTGCCTTTTTTGATCTCTTTTTATCTTTCACCAAATATAAAGAGGGTTAATAATCAGATTGGCATGAGAGTAGCAGTAGCTGATTGAATTACAGTAGGTTTTTATTTTTCTAATTTATACCTAAATGTATTTATAAATTAAGTTGTATACAGTGGATGTAAATATTTTTTCTCCTCCCTGTCAGCTGATTTTTATTTTTATTTTTTGTTAGGGCAGGCCCTCGTCAGTGTCTACTGCTGCTGCCTTCTGTCAATACGTTGTGTACTTTCCCATCTTTCTTGCACCCAAACTACATACGGCACTCATTCACCGGATCCTGAATGAACTCTTTTTGCTTTACTACATTTCTTTCATCACCGTTCAGATTTCATGCTTGTCTATCAACCAAAGCACTATGATCACAAGACCATGAAACTAGTATTTGTGGTGTTTACTACACAATGAACTAGGAAAGCTATGCTCTTAGGTTCCTAAACACTTCATCCTATAGTACTTAACATTGTGTCTTGAATCTGGGAGAAGCTTGAAAGCTTAAACCCTGTTCTTTCTAAGCAAAGATTTGATGTTTTTGAGAAACACTACAGATGACTGTCATGTGCCTCTGCACTGATTTAAAAAAAAAAAAAAAAAACTGGATGGATGGACTGACGGTGGAGAGATCCGCTCTCCATCACACATCGTGACGATTTGATTTTGTAACTCTTCTGTGTTTGTATTTAGGAAAAGATCAGTGAATGTAGTTATTGACTTAATGGTGATCACTGGCATGCTGCACTGGTTTTGTTGTGTTTTCATTGTGAAAGAACTTTATTTTTATGTACATTATTACTCTGAGAGGCTGGGTACAGGGACGAGGGTGATGAATAAAGAATGTAAAGAACTACACGTTTTACATGCACACAAACCGTGTTGTGTTGTGATAAGTCTCATCTAGAAACATTGGTGCACTGGTGATTTACATTAGAGCTCAGTCTAAACTCAAAATGATCAACTACCATGTAAGACAAAAGCAGCAAAACCTTCAATTTAAGAAATGGAACTGGAGTATTTTTATTTTTTTGTTTTTTCAGTCGTTAACCATTTCAGCCCCAAATTAGACCTGCATCTTTCAGTTTCCTCCTGACCTTTGCCAGGTAAAAGATTAAATATGTAAAAATGTTTCCTTATGTTGAAGCTGGAAAATGTGAAACCTAAAATTTGAGCCAAAGAAATATTTAGAAATCGTCTAAATCATTAACGTGCACATTGAATGGAAGCATTGCCTTTCCTTAATGTTTGAGGTCATGTGATCATCTGTTTGTTTGTCCCCCAAAAAAAACATCAATGTTCGGTAATCAGCAGTGACTTCTGGTGTAGTTCCTACATCTGCAGTAATAGATAAAGTTCACATACAGATAAAAGCTTGTATTCAGCATGAAAACTATTGTGGAAAGGAAATAACTGGCCTAATATAGACAGATTTTGACAGCAGTCGGCCATAAGAGGCAGGCTGGTGATGATTTTAAGGCTGCAGCTACAAGATGAAGTGTATGTGTAATGTTTGTTATAGATCAGGAGTAAGATGTACACATGTATAGTAGAGATGGACGATATATATCTATTTATTATCAGCCTGATAATTGGAAAATTATATTCAACTAAATTGCAGATAAAAGGAGCCAATACAAAACAGAGAAAACTATTACTGTATTTTTTATAATTTTTTTAAAATAATTGTACATCAGTGCCTGTCCAGTGCTGCCCCCTGATGGTGTACAAGGACTTGATTCCATTTTTGTCATTTTAATATTTTCTCATATTCCATCCCATCATTGAAAAGAAACTAATACTTCATTTTAAGTCTTTTGCACCAAGATTAACAAGGAGAAATTTGCTTACATGGTGCTTACATAAAAACAGGACCAGAATTAATGGCACTATTGATGAAAGGAGTGGGAACTAATTTGGCAAACACAGTTGAAATTTTGTCTTATTTATCCCCTTTTTACATAAGCAGACAAAAAGGCATTGAGCCTGATAATCAGGCTTAACAAACAGTTGTCATTTAAGATTAATGACATTACTATACTGGCATGCCAGTTGTTTGTGGGTTCAAAGATCAGAAAATGTGACTTGGACCTTAGAATCTACAGCATTAACCACACATTCTTTCATTCATCCGTTAAATGGCTTACGATGCAAGTAAATGTGTAACTGAGCTCTTAGGGACTCCTTGTTAATGTGAAGCTGATGCAAACAGTGACAGTTTCTGAAATCAGACGTGTTGAGACATGAAACGACACACTGCAAATCATTGAGGACAAACAAGTTAACTTAAACAAGCTTATTTTTAATGGATCTGCAAAATTGTTTGAATTTCCAAAGAGAACTTCTGTACCTCCCACCCAGTTACCCAGTGGCAAACGTTACACAACATTACAGAAATGCTTCCAACCCAAAGAAATCTGCATGCAGGAACCAAAAAATAAAAAGGAAAAAGAAATAAAAATAAGCAAAATAAATTCTACAGATAAAATAAACCAGTAGAGGACATACTGTATAAAGCCATTCTCTTGGCTGGACAAATTCAAACGCTTCTGCTTCAGTTTAGCTTCCTCCAGTCAGAGCCTGAGCTGACAGAATATTAAACTGTAATTCATTGGGTGGATGTGACTCCGCCCACCACACAGCCCCGCCCCTGTCTTCCATATAAGGCACAGGACAAAATAAACCCCCACATACAAAAGGAGCTAGCCACGCCTCTGTCACTTGGTAACAAATTGTAAATGACCAAATACAGTAAAACAGAAACCCCACTAAGTGTACAAAATGTTAATCCTACATTTGTCTTTTTTTGTTTCATTTTCTTTTTATCTCGTTTTCCTCTGACTGAAGGTGAGTGCTGTGGGTGAGGGGTAAAGGGTGAGGGTGTGCGATCAGGTGACATCAGGCAAAGGAAATATTAAAAATATGAGCTTGTCTTTTCACAATTTTTTTCTTTTTTACAACTTTTAAAACAAATGACATGAAACGTGACTGGATTTCTCTTTTTATCAGAAATAAAAGACAGATGGAGAGTGGAAGAATATGGTGGGGAGGGGATGGGGTATTAGACGAGTGAAGTGGTTTATTGTTTTATTCTGATACAGAGACAGAGTGTCAGTGTGCAAGAAAACTCATGAGACAGGTTAGAGAACAAGAGAATTAGAGTTAGTTAGAAAGAGAGAGATAGTGTGTGTGTGTCTGTGTGTGTCGTGTGCCTGTGTGTGTTAGTGTGACTGAAACAGAAGTTGTTCAACTGCAGCACTTGCTCTTCCAGCCTGTGACTCCACTTCCACTGCTGATGTCGACGTTTTCACTGTTGGGCTCTTTTACAGGCGTCTGTCAGGAAAAACACAAACAGAATAAATTCTTACTTTTATTAAATACATTTAAATAATTTTAATCAGCTGCTGAAATCTGCAGCAGACACGTTAGCATTATACTGCCTCCATGAATCAAAAACATAAGCTGCGTCTCAATTCAGGGGCCGCACCCTTGGAGGGCTGTATCTGAAGACCAGATGCATCACAGCAGCGTGACCAGGACGTCCCATTTCCTTCAAATGTGGCCCAAAAATGCAGCCCATCTTCTCCAAACCATATCCAAAGATTCACTGCATATTGTTAAGATTTGCACCACACTGGTATAAAAGACGCCCCTCGCCAGCTGAGGAGAGAATATCTTATGATAATGATAATAATAAAAGTTGAATTTGAAAAAAGAAGAATTTCTGTTGCCATCACTACTGCCTCCACTACAACGGTTTTAATGACATGATGATTCTACTATTACTACAACCACCCACAGCTTTTACGCCAACTACAACTATGACTACTCATCAACTCAAGCTATTAATGTTGCTAGGCGACAGGCACAGCGTTTCTTGACACACGAGTAAGAACAGGAAAAGCTGGTGAAATTCTCTGTAGACCAAGCCGCCTCATTTAAATAGCGCACAGTGCGACCTTAGCAGGCTACAAAGAAGTGCCACATCTGTTAGAAAAGAGCAACTTCGTAGACCACATCCATCGAAGGACGCAGCTCCTGATTAAAGACACAGCGACAGGGTCCACAGCATGTACATCATTACTGCTAATAATCCCACAATGCAACGTGCAGCAGCTGATAGGTTGTTGCCTGTCGAAGAGACCAAAAAGGGAAACAAAGGGCAGAATGACCCCCGTCTTCTATCACCACCCCTTCGCTGAATGCAGCAAAGTTTGTCACACTTTGGCCGACAGCTCCTTATTGATCAGGACATGAACACACACTATAATTCCATCTCTCGGTTACACACGTGGTGTTGAAAGTGAACACGCACCTTTCTCAGGATGTCTTCTGCTAACGTGAGGAAAGCCTTCTCGATGTTGATGTTGGCCTTAGCACTCGTCTCAAAAAACCTAATGCCGTGCTCCCTCGCGATCTGTGGAGGAGGTAGCAAAGTTAGGGAGATGAGAGAGTTTCATAAGCTCCAGTCGTAAAATAAAAGTGGTGCAAACCACAGATCAGGTGATGCCAAGTCAAGTACACACACACACACACACACACACACACACACACACACACACACACACACACACACACACACACACACACACACACACACACACACACACACACACACACACACACACACACACACACACACTTCTTCCATTCTAGTCAGGTAGGTGTGTATTAGAATGGTTACCAGTTTCACAGTATACCCTGGTATTACATTTGATAGATATCATACCACAGACTAGGTCAGGGCTTCAGATTACTATCACGATTATTTCAAACTGTTAACTTGATTCATTGATTATGGCCAATTATTTTATATGCTTTTTTTTGTTACACTGCATTCTTTTTAGAAAAATGTTTTGAAAATGTTTGAAAAATTAGAAAATTTGTAACTAGGCCCATTCAAACAATAAATAAATTAGGCATGGTTTTCAGCTAAAATAAATTGTGATTCGTAAGATAAAGATGTAGTACATGTACCTTAAAAAAAGATCTAGAGCTACATTTTGGACACAGTTATAAAAATATTGGCCCGTCACTTATTGTACCAGCAGAGGGGGCAGTGTCAGAGGCTGTGTAAATAATAATAACCAGCACATTAGGGAAGGAGGGCAACATCACAAATGTACTTTTCTTAAATGCTAAAACCTCATTGTACCTTTGTCTATATGTTTGATTTATATTAATTCCATGTTTTCCTTTCACTGGAAGGACCTCAGGAACAGCCTCCACTACTGTCCTTGCTCATGGATTGAATATTAATAAAGCAACAAAAAAAAAAGGTGTGATGGTGACATTCTTGTAAAAACCTTTTGCACTTAAGATGTCATGTTGGATTTCTCTTTGTGCAGCGTCATTCTGACTTCAACAGTTTTCAGTTTAGTCCACATGAATCATGGATAGTGCAGTGTCAGAACCTGCCAGGTTATGTTATGGTGGAAAAATGTGTCAAGAAACCTGACGTGTTCCCATTTGGTAATGTCTACACTACCTTGTACATACCAAGAATAACCAGTGATGTTTAGAGGCTCACACTGACTTTAGTTACAACCTTTAGGGCCCCTTTTAAGCACGTGTGAAACCTCATTGAATTCTATCAAGTGGTTTTTGAGAAGATGTGGATGGACTATTCCCTGTTACACACAGACAGGCAGACGGACAGACAAAGGTAACCCTATATGCCCTTTTGGCAGAATTTAAAAAATCTCTCCTCACTGACACGATTATGTGGTTTTGCTAAGTTCCAAATCAAATTAGTCAGTATTGCTGTGTAAGCATCGCTCGAAGTGGTCAATATGTTTATTGTTCTTCTACAATTGTTAATGCACAAGCAGTTCCATTCAATACAAATTACACCGTTATATAATTTATGTATACAGTTTGAATTGTGCCTTTGTCTGTAAAGACAGTGTCCAGAAAATAAAGTCATCCCTTTCATTTTAGCCATAAACACTTAATGCTAGCTACAACAATAGTTCAGTGTTATCAGTTATTCTAATGTATCAATTCTGCATACCCAGAAACTATTTTGTTAGCGCGTGAATGCATAAAGTTTTAACTCTCAAGAGAACAAAAGCATTTCTGAGGCAAGTTGACTCATCATGTTTCAGCTCCTCAGCTGATCGGACATATTTACAGTCATGCAGTGAAGTCGATATACAGGAACTGAACTTAAATCGTTGCCAGTCACAACCACAAAGCAGATCTAGAATTTATCTCGAGGCTCAAATATAATGCAACTATTTGATTTGTTAAGTAAGTAAACATTTACATTTAAGTAGTACTTTGCTTTTCAAACATTATTCATTCAAAACTCAATGTTTAACAGCTACAAGTCCTCTGCTGTTGTTGGATCTGCTCATTGAATGATGTTTTTGTTTTTTAAAGACATACGGTACATTAATTAAGTTTTGTTTTTACCAGTGCATAAAGACATGTTTAAAAAAGATAAAATAGTAACTGCACTTGTAATACAGTGAACAGGCTCACATTTCTCAGCCCTGAGGCTCTCGGCTTGCAACAAAGTTCAGTTATTGACAACCCCTTTACTCTGCAGCAGCTATTTCTTAAAGGGAAACCTTCGGCGTATAAAACCTGCAATAAGGGATGGTATGAAAACAATTATTTGTGACTAAAAAGTATTTTAGGACTTTTTAAAATTCATCGTAGTACCGTCATTCATCACTGAGGTGTTGTAGCAGTCATAAGCCTTTGTGGCATGCAAACACAAACAGCAGCTTACTGCACAATCTACAGGGAGGAACCGATTTAACGGAGGGTGCAGGCTGACATTTCACAAGTGATTTCAAGGAACACCTAAACTATTTTCAGTGGTCCCAATATCGGTGTCTATTCTCCATATATTATTTTTTTCTCTTTGTGTGAAATTTCATTAACCGCAGGAGACTTCATGAAAAGAACCTTAATGGCGAATGGCTTTATATAGCTGCAGCAGACTGCACCATCTCACCTGCTCCCCCTTGGCTTTTGGTACCACCCTCTTGTCCTCCATGTCACACTTGTTGCCTAGCAGCATCCTCTCAACGTCCTCATTTGCATGCTGACAAAGATAAAGAGGAGAGAGTACAGTAGATTAGTTTTTATACAAGCACCTTTAAATTTAGCATCATCTCTGATTTCACTGGCACAAGATGACAATCACCTCCAATGACACACAGACACAAAGGTGTACTATCCATCCATCTATTTATTATTATTATTATATATTATCAACATTTCAAACCTTCTATTAAACACTGTGCATGGATAGGCTTGTAGGATTATGTGCTTTGCATCTAAGAATTGATGTATCCGTCTATCTGACTGATGCCATAACAGTTTAGTAACTCTAGTACCACAACTTCCCACACATTCAACCAACCGACAGGTCTGGACAACCTCAAGGAGTCTCATGAAAAATCTGAAAGATCGCATGATGATTAAAAGTATAAGAAAACAAAATATCTGCATTACACAAAATTACGTTTTAGACTTTTTAAAATCAGAATCATTGATACTTTTAATGTGGCTGACAAATGTTTTCATTATTAAACTATGCGATAAATGAAATCAGTCTTCAGTGAATAAGGTATGCAAACTGCATGATAAGTCAGATGTTTGTTTTTTTTTTATTCTGAGGAGTTACGATCATAAAAAAGGTGGAGACCACTGACCTAGATTTTTGTTGGATTTACTTTCCAATACGCTGAAATGTCTGTTTTGTATTAGCTCTCTCTAGAGCCAACATGTTGTCCCATATGTAAGTGCAAACATGCACAAGGCTGAGTTCTTAGGTAACAAAAAATACAATGCGTTTCCTTTCCTTTCCTTGCCTGTATTCAAAGTTCTTTACAGTGAGGGTGAGACAAATTGCAAGAAAAGCCTGGCAGTCTCACCCTATGCAGTTGATTTTCAGTGTAACACCTTCATACTGACCAAGTGTCATAACATTATATTACACGAGATGTAAAGCAAAGAGGCAACACAGAAAAACAAATACGATGGAAGCTACAGAGGAAGCACAGAGATATATCTACCGCCAACAGGGGTGAGCTCAGCAGCAGGACAAACTATTTTATAGACAGCTCATCTTATTGTTTTTGATAATCAGTTAATGAATTTGAAATATTAGACTTGTTGGAGACTGATGTCACCAAATGTTACATGCATTAGGTTACACTTCCTTGCCCTTTTTATCCATTACGAGAAAACCAATACGGAGACACCTCCTCTCTCAGCAATTCATAATGCACACAGAATCTCATGAAGTACTCAGGTTGGGTGTAACCTCTTTTTAACAATGACCTAACAATGCTGTTGATTTCGTGAAGACAAAAAGCAGAGGACCATACTTTTAAGATTACCGTTTGATTTTTCTGACATTAAATATGGAGATGGTGTAAAACATGTTGGGCTGAAGGGATTGGACAAAAGGTGGACACATCTCATGAAAAACAAAAAGAAAAAAGCAAACGATTTGTGACCTTTATACAACAAAATTGCGATATTACAATACATTAATTGTTGACGTGGCATTTAAGTCATTCACATCTAATTTATTCAAGAGTTAAAACAGTACAACCCCTGGTTCTTCTGTATCCATCTGACTCATCTGATATTATTTAGTCATGGACTCCTATTTCACAGATTAGCCATCTAGTTAGCAGCCTTGGCTGCATTCCCCAAGAGAATTTAAGTCATTTTGCTTTTGGGCCAACAATTAACAATAGAAAAAGGAGTGTCAAGAGTCAATGCTACAAAAGCCACAAAAACGTCAGATAACATCTCTGATATGATTTTCCACACGATGGTATTGGATCTAAGTATGGAGAGAGTGTGTGTGTGTTTTACCTCGTCAATGTTGCGCAGCCATTTGCTGATGTTTTCAAAGCTCTTGGCATTAGTGATGTCGTAGACCAGCATGATGCCCATGGCTCCTCTGTAGTAGGAGGTGGTGATGGTGTGGAACCGCTCCTGGCCCGCTGTGTCCCTAAACACACACACAGGTTTGATCTGTTTCCATTTGCTGCTTGCTTGTATTATATCCCATTGTTACTTCACATAACGTTGAGATTTACCACTTTCTGCGACTGCAAATCAACGCACCAACAACAAATGTTGAATTGTTTTGTTTGAGACAAAAATGGAAATAATATTTATATAACATTATTTAGCATACAGATACATTGGCTCTAATCTCTAGTTGGTCTGCTTACTCCTCTCAATTGTAAAAATCTGAAGTCACGATTGATGTCAGTAACAAGTCATCATAAGGAGCGCCAGAGATCTGTCAGTCATTGTAAAGCTATTACTTTAATCGCTAAACAAGGTTGACAAACATCTTTAAATATTTAATGTCCTACTAGCCGACATCCAACTCTTGAGCAGAAAACCATGCAGACGAATAACTTGAGTAGCCTGTTAAACCTTACAAGTAAATCTGAAATTTGTAATTACCCAGACATTACAATCCACTGCAGGCTAATGATGTCACGCATTTGTCTGGTCTAGCATGCATCTCTACTGTGACATTTTCCCATTTGGGGAGATCCTGCCAACATTTATCTATCACCATTCATACAGAAAATGAGAAGAAACCCAGAAGCACTAGGCTTACATGTGCAAATCAATCCTTTGCTTAATATATAGATGTTTCAAACTATGACACTCAAAATAATAACTGGCTGTGCAAAAGCTAGATTTTCTTGAATCTGGTGAGTATGACCCCATCTCTGAGCGCTCAGGCAATACAGCGAAGATCAAATCCAGACATAATGTGCTTGGACAGGAGGAGGAAAAAGTGTGATGTGGACTGAGACTTAACTATATACCACTGCAGAAAAGGTTTTATGGACAGTATCAGACCAAAAGTAATTACTATATTAAAAACCACAACTGAATGCAAAGCACAAGTATTACATGAGCTAGCAAATTACTTCATTCAATCATGCAGGTTATGTTATATGTGTCCCAATAGAATTTTAAATGTGTACTAATCAAAGGCCACAGACAGTAATTTCAGTTGGGGAACCTCAGTTGCTGTAGACAATAATGATAACCCTGCAGCAGACCTGCTGATAGACCGATGACCATTTCCTGTCCTAGCATATGTCTGGGCTTGAGGGAGGTATGTCAAACAGATGTTTCACTCTGATGTCGCAGAGCACAAACAGAAGAGGTTGAATTGAAAGATGATTTAACAATGTCAGTATTTTTAAACCTTGTACTCCTCTATAGAAAGAACCGTGACTTGGGTATACAAACTGAGAAGAAATGTCTCAAAACAGTCCATCGACTCACCAGATCTGTAGTTTGATCTTCTTTCCTTGTAATTCAACAGTTTTGATCTTGAAGTCTATTCCTGTGAAACACACAATATACATCAGCATGTACATCAAGCAAAAATATATATAAATAATAACTTGCATGTGAAGCACTGGCATTTAGAGATGTTGGCACTGATGCAAACTGAGGGAAATATGGAGATGTCAACAATAGATACTCAGAAATAGCAAGAGAAAGACCTTTAGGAGCACAGGGAAATGGAAAGTGAGTGACAAATGTTTCCATCAGAGGGACAGCAACATTATCTCTTCCTGATTCTGCAGTGTCGTGACCAGACCTTGAGCCTATGAGCAGACAGCTGTGGGATCAGCAGCTGGCGAACAATGGGTGCAAACACACACACACACAAACCAGGTTTAAGCAGGAAAACTGAGAATGTGTTTACATGCAATGCAAAAAGCTTATTTCTGGAAAATGTGCTTGAATGCAGCTGGTTAGAAATATGATATTACGAATGTTTTAAGTGTATAAGTGATATCTGTAGTTGAAGTTTAAGCTTATTTTTTTATTACTTTTGGCTTTTTGACTGATGGGGCAGTGAGGATGTACTGCGGAGACAAAGCACAGTTTTTCCTATGTGTGGATGTCTTTCAACATGGAAACTGACATAACTGAGTTTCCATTTTGGCTGGACTTTGGTATTATTATTATTTCTTTAATACAAGGACACCCCACTATGTTTTCTTTCAGTAGTTCATCTGCCTCCAAGTTTTTCCTTGGCCGACTGATTCGTATTCTATCCCACTCGTTATATTTCTTTCTTTCTTCTCTTTAATCTTTACTGAGACTAATTAATTGCCAATACTGCAGTTACTCTGTGACTCACTCTGGATTAGAATTTAAGTTTTCTGGTATGACAAAACAACAAACAAGGTAATTGCAAAACACATTATGGTGGCAAATTATCATTTGCCACCTTAAAATTTAGACATCCACCAGCTTGTTGCAGTTCAAATTTATAAAAACACAAGTTGAAAAAGTGAAATGTTAACAATCCTAATGCATGACCATGTTCACAAAATTTAGTAATCAAGATTACAATGTTTGTCATTATGAAAGCCCTGGAGGCAGCCAGTTTAAAAAGGAGTGACTCATGACTGAAACTTTTTGGCCAAGTTGCATTTTCCAGTTACATAGTGAGCTGTCAGTTCAGCTCTGCTCAGAAAATTTGGTTGGTTAAAAAGTTTAAGAAACAGCTGTGCGCTAGGTGGGGCAGGACGACAGAATAATGAAGGAACTGGCTGCCAAGTTGTGACTCACTAAATATTATGTACTTCCCAGGGAGAAGGAGAGGACAGAAAACTATAGCTGTCTAGAAACAAAAAGAGACAAAGAGGAAGATAGAGGTTCTGCAGATGAGACACAACTTACTATTTCTATCTTGACAACCTTATCCTCAAAATTATTAAAGAAGAGCAAGGATACACTGATTAAAACTTAGTAATAATTATCGAGAATTGTATTACGAAATATATTCTCAAGAAACAAGCTAAGCAAGAATGACAATGAAGTCCCTGGCAAGGAATGAAAGTGAATATCTGTACTTTTTCCTGGTTAGGTTTGCCAATTTGGCAAGTTGGACAACTTGCAAAAAAGTATGCGCATTGTGCAATCACTTTACCCAATAGATGGAAAAACGCACTTCAGGGGAGAACATGGGGACAATGAAACTTTGCATGACAGCCAAATGTTGAACTGGATCCCTTAAAACACAAAGTGCTCGCTGGTTTTCTTTTCCAAGAGAAAACAAAACCAGAGATTTCGGATTGCAACATCATGCATATTCAGCACTCTAATATACAAGTTGGAAGTGCGTAGAGGGATTGTAAATGAGGACAAGTGACTGAAGATAGGGGGGTTTCCAATGGGGGTATTTTGAGAAGCAGCTGTGCATCTGTGTCTCCAAAGGTATGAGTACTGTGTCAGAGAAAGAACACACTCCTGTTTCATGTCGTGGTTCTGCTGTTTTTTCCTAAAGTTCTAGTCCCTTCAGAATTTACTGTTTAGACCATTTCTGGTTTGTTTGCCCTTGTCTAAATGTCAGAACATTGTTCGAAAAGATGGATAACAGTGCTTCAATAACATTACATTTTTTATGTGCAGATTTTAAGTACTATGATATGTTAATTGATTAACGAGTCTTTCAGTTGTGTATGCCAAAACATTATTAAACATCATAGCCAACAAAATATTATACAAAACAATCAACAAACAAATCAGATGCCAAACAAAGAAAAAGAAAAGTAGATAATTGCAGTGTTTCCCATGGAGTAACAGTGGCAGGGATGGGGGGGGGGAGTGCTGACAGCATTTAAAAGAATGCATTCATTATGCATAGGTTACGTCTTACTTCAACATTTAGAATTCTGCTAATCATGTTAACTCTCAAGCCAATTTAATTCGCTCACCTTGTTTTTCCACACACACACCTTCCTACACCTGACTAAAACTCCTGTTCTTAACTTTTCCCTTGTGATTCCGCCATGTGTGGAGGATAACTGTTATTAAAAATGTTTCAGAACAATCAAAATCAACGTATTTTTATGTATTATGAATTATATCACCATACAGAAATCTAATCAAAGATCATTTTGAGCAAATTGGCTACTGGCTTTTTCCAGAAGTAGAACCATCACCTAATATCTGAACATTAATTTTACAATAATTCCACATATATACTGTACAGTGTTAACAATCGAAGCTCCCTGTTGACTAAAAGTCTGGTATACACTATAATGAGCTGAGAGATTATGTTCTCCATATTCTAAACTTTTTACAGCTCATCGCTGTGCATGTCTCTTTGTTTTGAATACAGATGGAGAACAAAAATAAGCTGAGACAGCTTGTGACTGGATGAAAGCTGTTGTAGTCTCAAAGGGAACCGAGTGTTGTTTCAGCAAACATCCTGACACAGAGTAAAATTATGTTGGTTTGTGACTTTTAATGTCAGTGTCATACCAGTATCTCATGACTTGCCACCACTCTTGTCATATTATATACAAACTGAGTAGGGACCACCATAAGTGAGCACCTCAGTTAAATGACAACAATGATTGTAATGGACAATTTCAGTTCAAGCACTATGATGTCATTGTTTCTGGTATTCTTCATACTTTAAATTACTTGTTCACTAATGTAAATATAGGCCCTATTTTCACCCATGTTATTCTTCTGGGTTAAATTAGACAAAACAGCACATTATCCATGATGTATAAAGGGTTGTTTTGGACATTATTCTAACATTTTGCCTGGGCATTAACTCGATATGTTGAATATTAGCAGTGCACGATATCTTGTTTCAGCATCAACATGGCAATTTGCACAATAACATTGCAGGACATGCAATGTCAAGCAAGGAAAATTGACTTGTACGTCATGCAACAACTTTTTTACCAAAAGGAAACTCTCATTGTTCTCATTTTCCATGACTAATCTACAAGAATATCTGTCTGATATAATCAAATTTACTCCATTAATAGAATTCTTGAATACATGATGTTTGTTACCTCCGCCACAGAAATGATCTCTTCATCAGTGTCTGTTTCTTAGTTGGTTGGTTAGTCAGCAGGATTACTCAAAAACTACTGAATGATTTCCATGAAACTTGGTGGGAGGATGGGTCGTGGGCCAGAATACACCCCATTAAATGTTGGTGTGGTGCAGATAAAGGAGCAGATGCAGGAATTTTTCCCCCACTTTCTTTAGCATTGAGAGATTGGCAATTTTTTTAACTTTTTATAAAAAAATTTTTATTTCTCTGGGAACAATGTATCAATCCTGATGAGACAAAAATCTGGTTTATTTAAGTAGAGGGTTGGTATCTATGACTGTGTACAATTTGGAATGGATTTAAATGGTTGGCTGTTGCAAATTCAATAACCTTAAATTATGATTACAGGGCTATGAGTTTGATTTTGGATAAGGTTTGGTTAAATTCAAGAGAGGTGTTGGGCCTTGGCAAAGGTGTGCACTCTGCTGAGTGCCATTCTTGTTGCAGGTGGGTTACATGCAGGACCTGCATCTAGCCAGTGCTTTTGGTCAGTGGCTGAGAGATGCACCAGTTTTACCCTAGGCATCAGATCAGGTTGTACAGTCTGAGTCACTGTAACCAGCTTGTGGTAAAATATAATTGTCTGTAACTATAACTGACTATAACTAAGTTTTGAGAAACAAGACAGAGTGTAACACAACACAAATAGGCAGATTGCAAGACAAAGCAAAGCCAAAACATCAACGTAACCATACACAAACACATACATATGACAATAAGCTTTGCAACAGAACAGCTGTACATTGCTGCATCTCACCAAAACTAATCTAAACTGGATGCCACTGGGGATACCGTCACACATTATGGTTGTGTGTTCTTAGGCAAGACAGTGAGGAGGAGTTGTCAACGCCTAGTATCAGAAATCTGGGCTTGAATTTAAGACTATAAATCCTGTACACCACAAACAGACAGCTTCAATGTGGTCGAGTAAAACATGTCTAATGTTACATTATTACTCAGCACTGATCTTAAGAAACAGAAATAAATGGAGCCTTCACTTGGGCCATGCAGGGATTTGGCATAGTTTACACTTGACTCAACCGAGTGTGATGTTGGATGCATGAGTAGAGGTCAGAGAGACGGCTGATGATGCCAAAATGATGAGCAATCACACACAGCAAGTAAGTATAGTAACTTGAATCCCATTTAGAGATACTTTTACTTTTTCAGTAACAGATTCTGCTGCTTTATACTTTGCCTCCATTACATTTCAGAGGTAAATATTGAGCTTTTCACTCTAATAAACTCATTTGACAACTACAGTCAATAGTGACATCAAAAACTCAGATTTGACATAAAAGAAAGAGTCTCACAATATATGATCCATTGCTCTAAATGAGACTAAGCAGCAGCATATTAAGTAGTTAAATTAATGCAAGTGCTACCAGCTACAGTGTATTAAAATGTTGCTTACACTTTAATGCAAATGTGATGATAGACCAGCAACATGTAAATAAAAATATCAAACTAACCATTTTCACTGCTTTTGGATTTTCCTTGTGTGACATCTATCATTTTGAATAAAAATCCAGAGAGTTGTGGCTTTTGAGGTGTAATTTGTGACAAGGATAAGCCTTTACTGTCAAATACGTGTATACTGAGATATATTGCCTGTCAGTACAGAGGGGAGACCTGTGCTTTTGTAACAGCAGCACGGCCCTGTACTGCTACCAAGTGGTAGCCTCGTTAGCTCACTAGCCACTCGGTCAAGTGACATGACAGCAATTCCTATGGCACCTAAACCGGTTGTACTTGCCATTACTGGCAGGCTGAACCACAATAATAGTCGTGTTTAGTTATTAAAGTCACGGTCATTTTTTGAAACAGTGACCGGTGTTCAGCAAAGGGCTCACAACTAGCTTACGAGCTAGCATGAGCAGGCCAGGAGGGAGGCTAACGTCAGCATGCTGATAGCATACTTGCTAACCAAATATGTCCTGCCTACCATTTCCAGCTGCAGGAGAATCAGGTGAGTCACCCAGCTGTCAAGCTACCTCCGACGTGGAGGCAACAATGTCATTACACTTGTATCAACATACCATACAGTATCTGTGGCACTATATCTTCTTACCTATAGTGGAGATGAAGGTTGTGTTGAAGGCGTCGTCAGAGAAGCGGAACAGCACACAGGTCTTCCCCACGCCCGAGTCTCCGATCAGAAGCAGCTTGAACAGCAAGTCGTACGTCTTCTTCGCCATTGAAAAACAGCTTGTGTTCACCCAGACAAGATACAAAAAACCTGATAACCTAGCACGCCTGTGTGAAGTCTAAAGTCAGCTCCTTTGCCAACCTGGCCAACTGCCCCGCTTCACTACTGTTAAGAGTTAACAATCTGGGATTTGTTGATTAGCCTGGTAAGCTAGTTGGCTAAATACCACCCAAAATAACGTGTTCGTAGACGTGTCCAAGAAGTTATAATTCCCGAGCCCGACAGTTTTCCCCCTTACAGCATGAAAACAGAATGGAAAAATAGGCTCTCCTCCCGTGTGATTCCGCTTTTCCACTCTTTCTCTTCTCCCACACAGTCGGGACAAAATGGCTCCTCTCTCTCTACCCCGACTCACTCTTTCTTCAAACTAACGGCGAGCTAATTCAAATTCTTGGCACACCCCGTCATTCCAAAGCCTTGCGACAGGCTCGGCCGATGAGAATTTGAAAAATATCTTCGCCTTCAAGTGTGTCAAATTCACTGTCGGCTCGGAGTTATTTCGCTTTTATCAGGGCAGATTAGAACTGAAATACAGACGACCGCCGTCGCCTTCGAATGGGAGCCACCACGGCGACACCCTATACAGCAGGCACGCCTTACTCCAACCCCTTCTGTCAAAAGCCACAAATCTAATTGGTCAATATTGCTGTCATGTCATTGACCTTCCTATTGTGATTGGCTATCATCAGATATATGTTGAGGTAAAAGGGCGTGCTTTTGATTGTCAGAGAGGGCAAATGTTACTGTGTAAGTTACTCGGACATTTAGGCTCAAAGTTCCCATTAGTTCAATTAATGAAATTTTTCTAATGATCCAATATGGCGGTCAGTTTCTTGCTGATCTGTTTTAGCCGGGGTGTGTTTCAGTTTTCATGGCAAGCTGGCGTTTGATGCGGATACTATCCCAGCTGTGAGTCAGGCCAAGTGATGTCATAAGTACTTCTGTGCTTGTTACGGGCGTTTCCCACATCATCTGCACTGTAAACTGCAAGAACATTCGTCCTTTAAAACACGCTAAGTGTAAGAAAAGAGAGTATCTTCATGTCCACATCATTATCCTAGGTTCTTTAGACTTGGCTTTCTGTGCGTGTGTGTGAGCGAGAGAGAGACTTTCCTTCTTCCGCCTGTCAAAGTAGTTTGTCTCTCAGACACTCCTTAGGAATGCTGAGTATGCCCCGCTTTCTACAGCCGAGTACAGACTTGCCACAATGAAAGAAAGATATAAAGACAGACAGAGAGAAATAAGTCAGAGAAAAGGAAAAAACCTTGTGTTGACAATAGATGAAAGGACATTCAGGGCGTAAAGTTTCTGTACCATATTGCATGGTAATCCACTCAACAGTGGTGGAGGAAGTATTAAGATCTTTTACTCAAGTAAAAATAGTTATATGTGCAAAGGAAGTATTACATTCAACATTTTAATTTAAAATTACTCACCAAGCAGAGTGACCTATATGCAATAAACTGCAGTTTATTGTTGGTTGTTAATGACAGATAATTCCTGAAAAAGGTTGTGCTAATATGTACTATTTTAAATTCTCCTGAATGGTTTAGTGGTTAGTCACCTCACAACCAGAAGGTTCTGTGTTCAAGTCCAGACCTGAGGCCTTTCTGTGTGGAGTTTGCATGTTCTCCCCATGTCTGCATGGGCTCCCTCTGGGTGCTCCGGTTTCTGCCTACAGTCCAGAAACATCCACTATAATTGAATGGGTGGCTGTAAATTGCCCATAGGTGTGAATTGTGAGCTAGAATGGTTGTTTGCCAGCCTGTGATGAACTGGAGGCCTGTCCACGGTGTTTCCCACCGCTGCCATCCGACAATGGGTAATGGGAATTCAGCTAACAGTTATGTCTTTTCCCCTCATGGTGGAGCTAGAGGAAAAGTTCAAGGCATCACCAAAATTACCAGGCTTCATCCTCTGGGGAACCTGCCATACAAGGAGCTCCTATACACTGGAATTACTCCCTTTACATCTATAAGTGACATTTAGACCAACAACAGTCATTTAATATATACAGCATATAACAATCCAATCCAGTGGCTGATGATGTCAGCATGACCAAAAAGAGAAAAAAGATGCAGCTACCTAAACTCAAACCAGCCGATGCAAAGTTACAAACAGATTGCAAAGATGTTAAAAGCGTGATCTTAGCAGAACTATTCACGGAATTCACAGATGTTCTTTAGCCAGTTCTTTAAGATGTCAATGGCCAAATGAAGAACAGCTGAACTTTTAATTGAGCTCATACTCAAATAGTATCCCTGCACTGTCTCTTTAACAGTGAAGCAATCTCTGTTAAGCTAATAAATCATGTCTTAACACAAAAATCCCCCCAAATCAGGGTGCATTCCAATAATTTGCTGCATGGGGCCCAAGGGTTCTTCTCACACTCTCACACAAACAGCCAGCAGTTCTGACTCAAACCCTACTCTTCTGCCAATGGTACTAATCCACATTTAAAGAAGAACTCTGTCATCACATGTATCTGTTTGACAAGTAAACCGGGTGATTTTATGAGCTTTTTGCGTTTTTATTTGCACATTTTTGCTTTTTATCAGCAGTGGGTGGTTAAAAAGTGTTAGGAAACAAGGGGAGGCAGAGAGGGTTAAGAACTGGGAATTGGGCAACAGTACAGTATCTGGTATGCATGAGGATCCCTAGGACACCAGGATGTCCCAGCCATGTGTTTAGCTTTAAAAGTTTGCTGCTTTTGTCAAGTTACAGCACATACAGTTATTCTCTACCAGAGCTAAAACAAGTTGTCGATTAATCTATGAGATGTTTAAGTCATTTTTCAAGCATCCTTTAATCCCAAATTTCATCACACCTACTTTATTTTTTTTATCTGTTTAATTTCTCTTGTTGTTTGTATCCAGATTGTTAGCAAATTAGCTTAAACTCTACTGCCTCTGTTGCGTTTCTTTTCTGTACACATCAGTGTTTATCTGTATTGTCCATATTGAGTAAAAAATATATAAATAAAAAAACAAAACTAAATATCTGTAAATCTGATCTTTTAAGAACTTTCAATTCTCATACTATCTTTTAGTTTTGAGCTACTGCTTGTACAAATCAAGCAATTTGATGACATTGAGCTTTATGAAATTCAAATGTGAATTTTCAGCTATTTTTCTAACTTTATACAGGCCAAAACAGGACAGACGACAGCTTCCACATCTAGGATAACAGTTCATGCAAAAATAATGTGATTGTTCCAGTTTCACAAATGTGAGAATCTGCTGTTTTAATTTTTATTTTGTACTTTTATTTTTTATTTTCTTACTACATATTTTCATTGCACGACTCGTATCACAGCATTTTCACAGTGTGGTGTTAGTACTTTAAATAAATCTAGTAAAGGATCTGAATACTTTCTCTACCACTGCTGGAAATAGTCATGTTTGCATACATTCATTTTCTGATCTCTGGTGACACTGACCAAGTGCATGGATTAATGTAATACACACTTATGTCACCAGATGATGCTGTTGTGTTATAGTTACATTATTTCATTATTTCAAGACTGGCTCAATATCTTTGACATGAATTTAGATCAAACTTGTTTGAGTCAAGTGAGGTTAGTCTTAATCAAATCTAATCAAGTCAAATTATTAATGACTAATGATTATTGAAGGTTACTTTTGATTATTAGTGACTGCAAATCATAGTGTGCTTTTCTAGCCTTAGGCTATCTTTGTCTCTTAGAAATAGATGATAGATGACCTTTGATCAGACTGATCACATACCATAAATTTCTCAGGTGAAACAACTTGAGTACAACATTTCACATAATGATTAGTGTGTCCCCCATCAGCATTGATTCCAGCAGTAATCCTCCTCCTCATGGACTGGAACAACCTCCACATGTTATCCTGAGGAATGGCTCACTCAACCAACCCCACAGATTTTCAATGAGGTTTAGGTTGAGGCTCACTGCTGGCCAGTCCAGAACTCAAGAACCACCTCACACCAGTAACATGATCCTGATCATGTTGCCCCCAGCTGTGGCATTCTTGCAGATGTAATGTCCTCCCCAATCTTCATGGTTTCTTAAGGTTACTTTAACAAGGGAGTGGTCATTTGGGATTAGTCGGATGAAGGCATCCTGACTATTTCTCTAAACATTGAGGAAAGGTTTTCTCATATTCAACTAAAAAATAGTGGTGCGTTTTTTGAATCCCTAGATTCTAAAATGTATTTATACACGTCAAGTGTAAATTGTAGGCCTACATATCTGCAGATGGTGCAAATGAGTAGATATTGAGTAATGCATTACATATATACTGTGCGTGAAGTCGGTAGTTGTGTACAATTATGAATAAATTTCTCTAATTGTGGGAACAACGACAATGTAAATTGTTTTGCGCCATAAAATAATTTGTCAAGTGAACAAACAGATTGGAAGAGTGAGGCAGCCTTGATCAAGTAAGCAGTGAGATGAAACAACATTTCCCATGGTCCTTTGTTTCGCTCCGCAGTGATGTGGGGTGTGGTGGTGGTTGGACGAACGTGTGTATATTGTGTGTGTGTATGTGTGTGTGTTGCGTACAGGAGGAGAGCTCCGTCTCTCTGCACACACCGAGAGCCGCAAACACCTTCGGAGCATCCCTGAGCGGAGGACAGGAAGATGCGGACCGCGGTCTGTAGCGGATCTACAGCCAGGACGACATGAGTTTCATATCTGAATGTTTTTATTGTTGGGTTTTTTCTCACCGAGTCAATCTGGACGTGTAGCGGTACTGCAATGGATCGAGCGCGTAAGAGCCGCTGACCGTGTTTCTATTTGGAAGCTAATATTACAGACAATAACTGAGGGAAATTAGCCATTAGTCATAGCGGTATTTTCATCATTTGTGCTGTGTTGTAAGGCACTGCAGCTATTTTCCTCTATGATATAATCAAGAAGCCATACTGTCAGCCTTTTAATGGTTAAATAAATCATTGGATACACAATTCAAAGCTCAGACAGGAGGCTGGTGAAACGTTTCCAGCCCATTTTGATTTAGACGTTATAAACTGTCCTTTTGTGTAATTACAACAAGAAACAAAAGCCAGTCATGTCAAAAAATAAGAGCTGTGAGTCAGTGAAAGTGGTGGTTCGATGCCGCCCTTTGAACCAGAAAGAGGAGTCAAATGGACCTGCAGGGGGCGTCGTGCAAATGGACCTGAGGCTTGGACAGGTGATCCTCAGAAACCCTCGTGCACCAGCCAGCGAGCCCCAGAAGACATTCACATTTGATGCAGTTTATGATGCAAACTCCAAACAGCGAGACCTGTATGACGAGAGTGTACGACCGCTGATAGATTCTGTGCTCGCAGGGTTCAATGGGACCATATTTGCGTATGGGCAGACCGGAACTGGGAAGACATATACCATGCAGGGGGCATGGATGGACCCAGAGAAACGGGGTGTGATCCCCAATGCTTTTGATCACATCTTCACACACATCTCCCGCTCACAGTCTGATAAACAGTACCTGGTGAGGGCGTCCTACCTCGAGATCTATCGGGAGGAGATTCGGGATCTCCTCGACCCCAAACATGGCAACGCCAGAGCCCTGGAGCTCCGGGAGAGTCCAGAATCTGGGGTGTATGTTCCTGACCTCACATCATGTGTTTGCATGAGTATCAAGGAGATCGAGGAGGTGATGAACATTGGCAACCAGGCGAGGGCAGTTGGAGCGACAGACATGAACGAACACTCATCTCGGTCCCATGCCCTGTTCCTGATCACAGTGGAGTGCAGCCAGCCTGGACCAGATGGGAGGAAACACATCCGAGTCGGCCGCCTCAACCTGGTGGATCTGGCTGGGAGTGAGCGCCAAGCCAAGACAGGCGTCCAAGGAGAACGCCTGAAAGAGGCTGCCAAGATCAACCTTTCCTTGTCAGCATTGGGGAATGTGATCTCAGCACTGGCTGATGGGCGCAGCAGTCATGTGCCGTACCGGGACTCCAAGCTGACCCGTCTGTTGCAGGACTCTTTGGGCGGGAATGCAAAGACTGTCATGGTTGCCACCTTAGGCCCGGCCTCCCAGCACTACGATGAGACCCTCACCACCCTCCGCTACGCCAACCGGGCCAAGAACATTCAGAACCAGCCAAGAGTCAATGAGGATCCCAAAGATGCCTTGCTGCGGGAGTTCCAGAGGGAGATTGCTCGCCTCAGGGCCCAGCTCAACCACAGGAAATGGAGGACCAAACAGAAGAAGGAACAGGTGGATGGTGAGGCCTGGGATGAAGACACGGAGGGTGAGGAGGAGATTGTGGAGAAGGAGGCAGAAGACTATGTAAAGTTAGAGGAGCAGCGGTTGGAGATGGAGAAGGAGGCCATCAGAGGAGATCAGTTCATGTTGGCAGAGGAGAAGCAGAGGCTCCTGGGAGAGAAGGAGAGGATGATGGGAGATCTGAGGAAAGAGCAGGAAGCCACCGAGCAACTGACCGCCAAGTACAAGGTGAGAGCTTGAACCTTTGAGAAACCAGTCGGTAGCGTCATTCATTATTTACACCCACAAAGTCCATGCAATCCTTGATCGAAACACTGGATCCTACAACTCCCATAATGCAAAGAGTGTTTCCATAGTGTCTCTTCATTTGACCTTTCCTCCTGCCTGTTATACATCTTCTTTGCATATCCCAAATCTGAAACTCAAATCTGAATACTGCAGCTCAAAATACCAAGGTCTGAGCTGATAAATGTGCATGAAAACTAAACCCAAACGATCCACATCTACTTTTCGTCTCATTTGTTTCCTTTTGCAGGAACATTATTGTATTATATTACATGTGCATCATGTATTTATTCATTCATCAACAGCCTGCACATCATCAGAAAGACTATATATATATATAATTCCAGCTCTTGATATCTGTAAAGTATTCTAGTTATGTGGTTTGTAGACATTTCATCTGGCTGAAAATCTTCATTAAACACTGACATGATAACGAGGTTAAATTAAAAACAGCTGGAGACACTGACTCCAGTGCCAATACCAGTAATTCCAGCGACTGCTGTTATGTGTGTTTTTGTACGTGCTGCTATTTTTCCACAGTTTGGATGGGAGTCTTTGTATGTCCACACAAGAACTGGTGACCATTCTATAGCTTAAAATGTCGGCTCTCTCTTCTCTGCCCTACTCGCAAACAGGCAGCAAATCAAAGACTGAGTCAGAGCTGAATTAATTACTTGCTCTGACTCATGAGCATTGCCAGTCAATAAGTCACCGATGCAGAATGGCTGTGTGACCACAGATACTTCTGTAGCTGCAGCCTGGACCATCACACTGCTGGATCAGAGCGCTGAGCCTGAGGGCCCAGTGTGAGGAAATTAGAGGAGGAGAGAGATATTCTCAGACTCAAATGTATGGGAACAATAGAAAGGGGAAATCCCTGCTAGTATCCTCGTTTTGTGGCTTTCCATTGGAAAGATTTGCTGCTTTAAAGTGCCTTGACTCACTGTTTTTGGTAGTATTATGAAAATCTTTGTGTTTTTGCTGACCAAGTAAGAAATTAGGAGATGCTAGTTTAGTTTAGGTTCAGGAAAATTGTGATGGATTTTTTTTTTTTAGGTTTAATAGATCAAACAATTAGAATTAGTTGAAGTGCCAACCCCAGCAAATACATAGCTTTTTAAAATTCTTCAAAGGAGACTTTCTCAACACTGCTCTTATTTAAAAATGTACCGTTTATAATATTAAGCCAAGCATGACATGATTATAAGATGGGGATGTAAAATGATAAATGCAGTTAGTCTGCATTGAAGTTTTTCATCTTTAATCTTATATTTCTTCATCTTTATGCAGCCCACCAATCACAGTATGTGGCCTACAGGCTCCTTTCTTCTTACCGCTCTGATAACCAATGAGAGAGACGTTGCTAGGCAGAGTTACCGTCTCAGAGAGAGAGCCTGGAAACACGGTGGAAATGATCTCACAATTAACCAGTTACTGTAGATACCATCAGACTGAAAATCTCATCTCCCATTTCCTGTCTCTCTTTCTCTTCCTCCCTCTCACCCACAGATACGTCCACATGGACACATACATCACTCATAAGTAGGTCAGAGACCAGCCATGTTGAAAGTTTATTGAGTCAGCTGGTGTTTCTGCAGGGTGCTGTTAGGCTAATTGGCGTCCAGGTGCAGCGCTCCATCTGTAGATTCTGTTGTGATATTGATGCAACTGTTAGTTAGCTGCTGGAAGTGCCACCATCTTTGACCTATGTGGGCAAATGTAATGGTAGAAGTATTAAAAACCTTTATTTCCCCCATCAACTCTGGAAAACCAATCTTTAAATGGGAGTGAAAGGCTCTATTAGCATTTTACCGTAGTGGTTGGTTGAGGTGGAGCTCGTTTTGAACCATTTTTCATAGCACTGCAGCTAATGATTCTGATTCTGATTGATAATGATTCTGTCATTATCACTTAAGTTTAAGTTTAAGTGCTGAGGAATAGTCTTCCTGACCGAACTTTTGCTAGAGCGTCATTTGCAAATATTCAAATATAACATTCAACTGCAGCACCACCGGTCATTTCCTGTTGAGGAGTGAGTTATCATCATGCTATCACACCATAAATTGTTTGTGTCTCCAACTTTGTTTGGGTTTTTAGCAATTAAGAAAGATTCAAGATCAAGACAGATTCCTGCTAATCTTTCTTGGGTGCATCCGAGAACTCAAATACTTTCACTCTTAGCCAACCACACCAGTGATATTCTTTTTCAGTACATTTCAACAGCACCACATTATGTCTCTGGAGTCAGTTATTTTATCTCCATCTACACAACTTAGTTTGTGCTATAATGAAACAGTCAAATATAAGCACAGTCACTATGGAGAGCTTAATGCGGGGCAGCAGGTTCTCATAAGGAGGCTGCTGTTGTCTTCCATCCATTGGACTATTCTTAGATCCACTTTTCTGGGTCACAACTGTTACATCTCCGTTCTTTCTTACTCTCTCTCTACCTCTCCATGCTACATCACTCTATCTCTTTCTTTTAAAGTATGTGTAGATTCTTCAAAAGAAGACTGTCAGACTTTCATTTTCTCATTTAAATTAGTTTCTCATCTCTTCATCAATCCGAGCTGTCCCCATTTAAAAATATGTTATACAACCTTCCTTGTCCTCTACTTTGTTTAGTAGGTTTTTGCAATTCCCGAGGATGCTTTTTTTGGTATGTTCCCAGAGAAAAGGCACAGTGGATCGTTTCATGCATTGCTGCATAAATGCTCGCTTGCATGCTTAAATTAAAAATAGGATACCGTTTGAAAATGTCACCACAAATACAGTACTTGCAAATAATTTTAATGAAATTGTAGAATTTTAAGCCTACTTTACAGTGGCAGGAATATATTGTCAGCACAGGCAGCCCTCAAGAGCCTGAATCGAATAAACAGAGACTGAAAATAGAAAAATTCCTCCATGACAAGCTGCTTAGATAAAATCTGTGGGAAAAACTGTGCCATTTTTTTCAGATTCTTATGATCTTTTGGTTTCCTTTGTTAGAAACACAAACATAAATGTTGCAACATCAGGCTTTAGAGCAAACAGAGGAGGTTAACTTGGCCTGGAGCAGGATGATAATTGAATGTCTTGAATAAAAAACACTATTTTTCACCATGAGTGCTTTTTACGGTCTTTGTTGTCTTTTGCAGTCAGGGGAAATAGACGTTGACTGTGCATTAAGGCCTTTCCTGCATCCTGCCAGCTGAAGTTCAGCCAATCAGAATGCGTGGTCAACAGCAATTCCCATTGCCTCATGGGAAATATTTTTACCTTACGTATCAGCTTTCCACAATATGCCATGGACTTTGCACAATGTATTGTCCACCCAACCAACACACACACACACACACACACACACACACACACACACACACACACACACACACACACACACACACACACACACACAGTCTCGTGCATGACATTATATGATGGAATGACTGTTTCCTGTTTATGTAGCTGCCTTCCTGTCTAATTAGAGGAGGAAAAGGTGGATAGCGAAGAGGGGTCCTCTGTGTGTGTGTGTGTGTGTGTGTGTGTGTGTGTGCGTGTGTGTGTGCTCATTGCTGCTCTCCATCTTTTAGCATGGAAGGCTGCATCACTGAAATATTGATGAATCAACTCCATGTCTGTCTGTGTGTCTTTGTCTGTGTGTGTGTTCATGAATTGAAGGAGACACAATTGTGAGGAGACACACACACACACACACACACATAAGAATAATGCAAGATAAGATATTAAATATGTTACTCTTAATAAGGCATGGAAAATGAAAATGAAATTTTTGCATGGATGAGGATGTTATGTTGGTTGTTTTTTTTACCACTTGTAGCCTCATAAATTCTAAGAAATACCTGGAACATGTGGACACCTTCAAGAGCGATCATTATCTAAAATGATTTGATCACCAACCCCTACTTTGAGGTCATTTTTAAGACATTGTGCAGCTCCCTCTGGAGCCACAAAAAGCTGTATTCAACTTTCTTTTATCATGTAGTGGTTCTCGCCAACACCTTTAAACGGACTGATGTTTAAAATTGAGCTCCCCTTTAACATGTAGAATTTTATCCAACGAGAAACAAAGTCCTCTGATGTGCAATTTGCTATGACATGTTATTTAATTTGAATAAACAACAAATATAAGTAATTCATTAAAAAAAAATTCTTATTCAGTTTCATTCTGGCAGCACAAAAGGACATTTTCAGGTTTTGATATTTGCTCTTATGTTGGGATCTGCTGATTGTGTGTCACAGAGGTGGTCTGACCTTTTATTGTCTTTTTGTCTACCTATTTGTTTCATGATAAATACCTCCTGTCTTCTCACCTTCCCCTCTCTTCTTCTGCCTCTTCCCAAAACAAGCCTTCTGTCTCTCCGCTGCACACACGAGAGCCGTTGTCGTCACATTATATTTATAACCCGGTTGCTCCCAGCAGGCCCCCCGGCCTTGCCGCGATTGGCTGGATGATGTGGATGAGGCAGCTCAATATGCAACACTTCCCATTCTCCTCACTCTCCCATCAGGAAATCAGATCAGTCACAGCCAAAAGAATTTGAGCACACACTTAAGGGCGGATTATGCAGGCTGGCGCAGACACGGACACACAAGCTCCAGGAAAAGTGTTTTCTCCTGCTCTTTTTTTCCCGTACCTCCTCAATGCCACTTTTAAGATTTTTGTCTGATGTGAACAAAGGTTATTCCAAAGATTTAGCCATCAAGCTCTTAAAATAGACAGCATGAGATTATTTGTTTTTAGAGAGTTACAGAAAATTAGTGATGGACAAGAACAGAGACAAGCTTCTCGCTGTTCAGCGTTGGCTTGTCGTTATGTGTTATCCTCAGCAGTCACTTCTTCTTCAGACACACACATAATCAGATAAGCAACATTCAGTATTTATAAAGACACAGAAGAAAGAAGCAAGTAAAAAACAACCCGGGGTGACTCTGCTTTTTTATTTATATAGTACATTGAGTTAACTTAGACACTGCTTTACATTGTAAGGCCATATTAGAGGAAATGCTTCATTATTTATGTCGTTAGCTGCAGCCTTTGGTCACATGACTAGTACTCAGCGAATGCAAACCTTCAACAATGCAGCTCAGCTTCTTCATTATGTCATTGCACCTAAAACCGACAGTCCCACGACAGTGTGACCGTCATAATGTGACCTCTTCACCATGAAAACCTGCCCCTAGAATCTGGAATCACATTGGTATCATTATACGTTTGATAGTTATTCAAGAAAAAACAACAAGGAACAAGCAAACAGAAAAGACAGTCAGGACAAAACTTGATCCTGGAAACAACATGTAAATACAGGAAGGTTTATAATGACAATGATTATCTGCGACCTTTTGAGAACAGCAGACTGCATGACTGCATCTGAGACTGAAAATTCATTCTGTATGGATTCCAGGAAACACAATAATGAATGACAAGCGAGTCGTCTCATGTGATTGAAGGTCATTAGAGTCATCATCCTTCCTCCTCCTCCTCCTCCTCCTCTCTTATCTTCTTTTCACTCTCACCTCCGATACATTAACTCAGATGTCAAACAGCTTGACTCGAACACGAGGCACCGGCATGGGAACCCATGACACCACGACTGCAGTAAATGCGTTACATTTAAGGATAAGTTACTTCCCTCCTCGATAGTGAACTCAAACGTGACATGAAGTCAAAGCGGGATCACGGTCAACATTCAGAGTTCATCCGTGACCTCGGAAACAATTTAGTTGAACGTATAAAATCTCAAGTTGTCCATTTACGTCTGCTCGTAGCCTGCATTATAAAATCATAAATCCTTTGAATGGATCTAACCAGCCAATCAGAGCTCAGAGATGTGATGGGATGCACAAGAGAGGAAAACCCCTGACATGAATCAGCCCTTTAATGAAGCTGAAAGAATATGACAACACACAAAGAGCTGCATACCCAGCAGTGACACACACACACACACACACACACACACACACACACACACACACACACACACACACACACACACACACAGAACAGAACACAAAGGCAGCTCAGAAACAAAGAGGCTTTCTGTAAAGACCTGCTGCAGACTCGTTCTCTATGAAGGATTCCACTGTACTCTCTGCATGAGCTTCACTATGTGTTTTTGTGCATGTATGGAAGAATGTATAGGCTGTACACACACACTAACACACACACTAACACACACACTAACACACACACTGTCCTGAGACTGGAATGTGGCTAACACAAAATTGCCATGGCCCCTGTTTGCCCTTCTTGGGCCCCTTTTTTCCTCTCTTTTCTCTCCTCCTTTTTACCTCTTCTTCCTCTCCCCTTTGTTTCTCTCCCTATTCTCTTCCTCGTCTCACTCACTCTTCCTGCTTCTCTATGTTCTCTATCATTTTCTGATTTCAGCCCTCAGGACAGAGAACATGTTTGTGACTGTGTAACAGATTACATCACTGCGATCTCGGGCCGCTAAGCTCCTCAGTAGCCGAACACCCTGTAACCAGAGGCATGATGAAGATTTCTTTTGTTTAAAAGATATGTAACTTAGAATTTATTTGCTTGTTCTTTGCTTGTGTTGTCATCCTCATTGATGTTGAGATGTTTTACAGAATAAGAAAATATGGATCTGCTGGAGTTGGATGAAATACCAGGAAAATGACCAAAGTCTGTGTGATTCAAAATGTACAAAACTTTATTGCTATCCATCAAACAATTGTTGAGATGTTTCAGTCTGGACCAAACTGGTTATCATATGTCGGTGAAAAAGAAAAACACACCGTGTCATTTTGCGTTGGTCTGTTTTTGATTGTGATTCATGCCGGGGGTCTGATGTGCTTCTTTGGCCGAGCTCAGCTTGTTGTGGCAGGATATGAGCTGCCCTCTTCCAGTTTCATCTGCCTCATCAGCACAATGTCTGCACGGACTGCAGCTCACAAAGATTCATCTATCAGATATCCATATGAACTTAGCTTGACCTCAACAAACTCAAGCCTTGTCCTTAAGGAATTTTTTTAAATTTTTGACATATTTTCACTATGATTATTTCAGCTACTGTACATTTTTTTGTAACTGGGAATAGATTCCAGCTAAAATTTGAATAATAACCCTTTGATTACACAGTTTGTAACACAGCTGGATTTTGACACAAGAAAAAACTTTGGAGGAATCAGACCAGAAGACTCTACCAATGTCCATTTTGTGTAGATTTGCTTAAGGGACTGACACTGGTCAACTCCCCAGCAGGACTTATGTTTCTTTTTTCTTTCTTTTTTACAGACATGATACTGGACATAATAAGTTCTTAATCATGAAATATGAATCCAAATATTCTTTGACTTTTCTCAGGCGATGGAGAGCAAGCTCCTGGTGGGTGGAAAGAACATCATAGACCATACAAACGAGCAGCAGAAGATGCTGGAGATGAAGAGGCAGGAGATCGCTGAACAGGTAAACTTGTGCGTTACAGTGTGTCTCAGGAGGTAGAGCACAGATCGGAACGTTGGTGGTTAAATCCTCGGCCCCCCCCCCCCGTGAAGAAGATATGGAACCCCAAATAGTTCCTGATGTCTTTTCCATTGGTGCGTGAAAGTTCATTTCTCCTGATGAGGAGGTGGTGCCTGAATGAATGAATGTCGGCTCATTTTGTAAAGTTGTCTAATAATGATTAGTTAAATTATGAATGAATAAAAATGTTGGTCGTTTTTTTTTCTCCTGGTCCTTTAATATTGAGTCCTTACATTATATCTATTATATATTATATCTATATTATAGCCTTTAATATTTAAAATTGAGTCTGTTATTGAAAGTACCTGCAAATTTCACCTTGTATTTATTATATATTTACATATTTTATTTGTTTTCTGCACAATAAATACTACAGAAGGCTACAGTATGTCTTCTTTACAAATGAATGCTTTTATAATTAAGTAAATATACTCAAAGAAAAATATTGGAGATGAGTCTTTGTGCTGCAACAGGAATCTTTGTGAAAGGAGTTAGATAACTTGGAACTTTGGAGCTTTAGAGTTAAATTTTACTTGCAATTAATGATTAACTTGAATGAAATACAATTTTTAAAAAAAGCAAAATGACCACGATTAACAAAGGCAGATACTGTTTAATAGGGAGTTGACATTTCGATCATTGCTTTCAGTCACGCAGCGAGAGGGAGATTCAGCAGCAGATGCTGATGCAGGACGAAGAGACTCTGGAACTGAGAGAGACTTTCACGTCTCTGCAACAGGAGGTGGAGGCAAAAACCAAGAAACTGAAGAAGGTAAAAGATGCACAGATACTCCGACTCCAAAAAGATTCATGTGTACACAGATTGGAGTACAGTAGAGCTACGCATTTAGCAACACATGAATTTTAAATGCACACACATACACCTTCATTTTTGTTCCTAATGTCAGTGTATCCCTCTTTACCCCTTTCACCCCTGACCTGGATCCTATTGACCCCCTGCCTTGGACACATGCTCTGTAAATCTCAGTACCTTAAGGTTTGTCCTGCCGTCCTCTCCTTATTGGACCTCTCACTCCGTCACTCCTTACCCCTTTTTAATCTCGGGCCTCTTCACGCATCCCAAGCTAACCTTCTCTGTCTGTTTCCCTTCCTTGTTAAAGGATCTTCCAGTAAATCACTCCTGAATCCCTTTTTGCAAACCCAGAAACATAACTCTGAACCTTACAAACCCCTCCATGCTCTTCTCGCCACCCAATCCGTCGCACCTCCAGAAGGACTAACCTCAAACAACCCATTGTGTGAGTGTGGACGACAATGTGATGATCCTGCCATCTACCCTTCTCTCACTGCATGGTGCCGTCTCTCTGAGGAAAAGGAGGATTCAAATTGGAAGTTTTCACACTGTGATTTCGAAGCTGGTCACTGCAGAACCTTTTGCATGTAAAGTTATTCATTAAGGGGTTAAAATAATGGCGCTAACGTCTGTAGCTGGTTTAGGTTTCACCTTAGATATTCACTTCCTCAAAAAATGCATCTATAGAGATACCATGAAATATGATTGGTCAGATGGACTGATTGTTTTTTCCTGCAAGTTCTTAAAGTTGGAGAAGATCGTCGATACTGTAAATGACATGAAAGGCATTAACTCTTTGCATTAAGTATAAATCCGTTAATTCCACTATTTTATTTTAAATGTTTACAGGAATCACCTTGTCACAGGTAGTGCTTGGAGAACTCATGTTTTAAACTGATAAAGAAGATAAGGAAAAAGGTCAATGATATACCAAACATTATGTTGATTCCCTTTAAATATCTGATTGCACCTCCAATCTGTCTTTAACATTTAAATTTGAGTATTTCTTGTATGCCAAGAAAAGAGCTGCCACATCGGAAAATTAGTGAGTTGGGCTAACGTCAGGATTAGCCTGCTTGTTTAAAGTCCATGCAGGCAAAGAATGAACAGTGTGAAAGCTTGAGTGCAAGAGGAGAGAGGGAAAATAAGCTGGAGGGAGAGGGGATTGCCATGTTGCCATGCTTCTATTGGCTGCCCATTTCTCCAGACACCAGTGCCTCCAGTGTTGTTGCTATGGGCAACCAAGCGGCAGCGAGACCGAGACTAGTTCATCAGCGACTGCACTGCGCTGGGCGACATCTCCCCTCCTCACTCTTTCTGTTTGTCTCTCTCTCTTTCCCCGTAGCTGTACGCCAAGCTCCAGTGCATCAAAGCAGAGATCCAGGACGTGAACGACGAACACGTGAGGAGCCGACAGGAACTGGAACAAACTCAGAACGAGCTGACCAGAGAGCTCAAGTTCAAGTGAGTCGAACAAAAGAGTCAGCAGCATCAGCAGATATGTTCGGATGGTTCAGCAAGCACAGAGCGCGCTCACATCGGACATGCTTCAATAGGGATTTATTATTCAGCACCGAGAGATGCTGAGAGATAAGAGATGCGAACATAACGGATACAATCTATAAGTAGGACCGTCACGAATGAAACTGTGATTCTAATTCTTGCAACATTTTATTTAGTTGGTATTTACACAGACTGAACTATGCCTCGTTTGTCAGCGTTTTTAGAATTTTAAATAACATGATCTAAAAACTGTAGGCATTTTTGTGAAAAGACGATTTCTTCGGTTTAGATTTTGTCCAATTTAAATTTTTAGACCCAAAAGATGCACGTGAACTTGACAAAAAGTTATGCTTCTTCAATATTTTGATAATGACTGATGTGTTTTATCAGTGAGCATCATCTGCTAATGGGCATTCAGAACAAACACAATCCTGCATTCAAAAATTCATGGATGCTGTTGTGGTGTTGGCGGCATTTTACTTCAGGCACCATAGTGGCAATATAAGGTCCAAAGTCAAAACACTGTCAGATAAAGTAAGTTATATGTTTTTGTTCAAGGGCAAATTGGTTTTCAACCACTTGTCCTCCTGAACCCAAAGGGAGGGCTCGTCCGGGATTTGAACCCGGGACCTCTCGCACCCTAAGCGAGAATCATACCCCTAGACCAACGAGCCACTGTGCAGGACTTTGTAATACTATGACGCACAATGTTGTTTTAAGCTATTTAAAGTTATTGCAAAACGGTTGTAACGATTGCAACTAGAAAAAAATAAAAAGTCGTCTGAAGTGAGCATTTGATTTCAATTATTCAAATGAAAAGCAGGATTAACGATTCTCCTCGTATTTTTTCTCATCCCTTTGCCTCCTTCCATGTGTCCACCACATGTCTGAGGAAAAACAAACCACTTCCACATGTCTGTGCTGCTACACAAACACACACACACACACACACACACACACACACATACATAAAAGGTATTCACATTGTTTTACAAATTTTGCTGTCGTCATTTTCAATATTTTAAAAGAGATCTGTTCTGCTTCTCTTGGGTTGAAAATCAAGCAGTTCCTCTGAGGGCTCCCTCTAGAGGCCTGGAGGACTTATGTTCTGTTGGCTGGATATTTTTTTCTCTGTTGCACTTGTTTTTAGGATTTGTGGTTTGACTTAATAATGTTTCTGTTTTCGCAGCATGTTTGCTCTTCAACACTTTTTCGTTAGGAGTATGTTTCCATTGTTTTGTCTCGGATATATTTGTGTTTTTAACTGGCATTGTTTTGAAGCTGCAGCATGTTTCTCTTAATGGAAATGCTTTTGAGATTCTTGGCCCTTGTTGGCCTTCGTAGATTTGTCACCTTGCTGAGTGATGCGCTGCGGCAAAAGTTGAGCCAAGAAGAATTAGAGCAGGATCCAAAAACAAGAAGAAATAAGCAAACTCACAGTTAAGAGTGTGTGTCACTCTCCAGACTGAAATGTAAACCTTTCTGTGCCATTTGCTCCTGATTTGACGTCAAACTTAAACATTGCAATGCTGCGTGTTGTGTACATGCAGGTATCTGATAATAGAGAACTTCATCCCTCCAGAGGAGAAGAATAAGATCATGAACAGACTGACCTTTGACCCCGAGGAAGATCAATGGAGGTTTAGGCCTCTTGTTCCAGCTGAAAGGTCAGTGTGGGTTCTAGATGCTGGGATATTCTCATTTGGGCCCTCAGATGGAAATAATGAACTCAAAATGTGTTGAATCTGGGTCAGGGTTCATGACCCTTTGTCCTTCCTGCTCTCTGTGCCACTCACTCTTCTTCTCTTGTCTTTTTTCCATCATCTGCCAGTGCTGTTAAAGCATAGCAGCCGCCACAGACTTTAAAATTGTCCATTCATGACTAGAGAGAAAATTTGGATACTATTTCCTCTATAGAACCTGCTTTGGCTGGAGCTCTATGAAGATGCATTCTGGCATTTGTACATTGATTCAAAATTGATTTGAAATCATTGATCTGCCTCTACTCAGTAAATCCCTGCAGATGAAGAAAAGGCCGACATCTGCGGTTGGATACAAACGTCCAATCAGCCAGTATGCAAGGGTTGCCATGGCAATGGGAGCTCACTCCAGATACAGGGTAAGAGTGTTCTAAGTATCTAAGACAAAGTCAGGGCATAGTGACCCCCCTACGCCCCCATTAAAACACCTTTGTTTCAATACACTGTGTGTGTTGGTGTGTGTGCAGGCTGAAAACGTCATGTTTCTGGAGCTCGACATGACTCCTCCAAACACCGTCTCAATGGATCGCTCAAAGGAGGCGGCGCTGAACCAAAGCCAGTCCCTGGACAACTCGCCCACCAAGGATGTAGGAGTCCGCAAGTCTCGATCCTGGTGAGACTGACACCCCGAACCAGAGCCTGCAGGCTGATCAGTCAGCGGCTGCAGAACCACTACATATGTTGGCATTTTACTTGGAATGATGATCCACATACAAGACTTTATTTCATACATGGGAAACCTGCTTTTACTGGCCTGTATCTGCCTCGTGTAAATGGTTTAAAGTCAAATGTGATTATTCAGGATTAGCCACAGCCTCTCTATCATATGAAGTTGATTCTAAATTGTATGTAAAGGTGGAGATTACAGATTTTTTCTTATCTTTTCTTGCAGGTGTCAGAACCCAAAATCCATCACTTCGTCTTCTTCTAATGTTTCCTTGGCGGCGTGTCACACTGCCACACCCATGGCAGCACAGTAAAGCTTCAGTGAAGATGTCTTTTTTCTTTTTTTTAAATTCCTCCTCTTCCTGTTCTTGTCCTCCTTTTTTTGGCCAGTGATCCTCTAAAAGACTTCTCAGTGAGGCCTACAGCTAGGACAGAAACACACACCACCACCTCATGCTGAATCTGGACAGGTGATAGACTACATTAAAAAGTAGTTAACAAGTAAACTGACTGGAAACTAAATGATGAACCTCAGAAACACCACCTCCTCCTGCTCTTCAGATGTAAAGACCCACCAGAACCATGTCCTCCTTGCATGTATGAGACCACGAGCCTCAGATCTTCCTCTTTAACACCCGACTGCAGTGCTGAACTGCCCTGAATCTGTGTGTATGTGTGTGTTATCTGTATATACAAGGCTGTATGATTGCCTGTTTGTGTTTCAAATTGTGCCCAAATCTGAAACCTCACAAACTGCTTGAATCGCCTGCAAGATATCAGTGTTAATATGTCATGTATTTGGGTTTTTCGGGGCAGGTTTGGCCTGTTTTCTGTGTAACAGCCTAGACAGCTAAGAAATTCTGTCACAGAGATGAGACTATATGTTCATATTGACTGTTGGAATGGAGCACAGTAAAAAATAATGTAACGCACTATGTTGTTAGTCAGATGAGGTACTCTGAACCCTGAATGATGACATGTTGCCTCACATTATTCCTCTGTCCTTTTACACTCTCTAATTTAAAAACAATGCCTGAGAATAATTCATTAAAATGAAAATAATAAGGCATGTCACACTTTCGAAATAAATGTCGTCTGATTTGTACCTGATTTGAAATGTACCTCTTTAAATCAGTCGCCAAGATTCAAAGGACACTGATCAAGTTGCAGTGTACCACACTGGCTTGTTTCTATAGCAGTCTACAATCAGGTGTGTACAGTTTAGTGTCACGGGGTTCTTTACTTGTAGAGGTTAAGAGGAGCAGACAGTGGGGGCGGGGGGGTCAGGCTGTCTAATTATCTCTGTATTATTAATGCCAGGGGATCAAGTTGCAGCTGAGCCCACTGACAAGTGTAAGACAGCACAGAGTCAAACAGAAACAACATTTATTATAATGTACTGCACACCGGTATGGACAGTAGCTGCAAACCTGCTCATTCTATGGCCATAATGTATCTGTTTTTTTATTCCCATTACATATGAATCTGCAAAGACTTATTTTAATGAACGATTTTGATGTAGAAAAGGTGAAAAGAAATTGTAAAATTGTAGAACATATGGTAAAAATGTCTACCACATGTCCCCAGAGCCCAAGGTGGCATCTTAAAAAAGCGTGTTCAGTGCAAAACCCAGAGATTTCCGCATCACACCAATATAAAACAGAGAAAAGCATCATATTTGAGAAGCTGGAACCAGATGGTGTTTGAATTTTTGACTTAATAGGTTTTACACTCATTCTAAGAAAATGCTGTCTCCTATTAAAGTGATCTATTATAAATAAAATGAGAGGGAAAGGGTTCAAATGCTTAGCGTGTTACAAAGTACAGATGCTGTTTCATGTGAAACATCTCGATCATTTCCAGATGCATACTGATGATGTGTTCAGTCATCAGTATCTGGGTGCATAACTGACCCACTTTGTTAATAAATGTGACTTTCATTGCTCTGAGGCTTCATGGAAATGTTCATGTTCTTGCTGTAGTATGTAGGTTAAAATAAACGCAACTGTACCTTTAATGAAGAGCAAGACTCACCGCAGATTGAAGTGTATTACTGTATGGTGAGATGAGTATCTATAGAAAAAGATGTTTTACATTTATTTAGAGAGGTTTTAAAGCATGAGAGGATCTGTCAGACTATATTTCAGGGTGATTTTCATCAGATAAAGACATTAAAATATTGATATTAAAGCAAAAATGATGGTATCTATTGAAAACAGACACTCCTTTAAATGTTATTTATTCTGTCTGCGTCAATATATCCATGAATTATTGCCTAGAAATAGGGCAGACAGTGATGTAATGATGAACGTGATCGGGTTAAATGTTTAGGGAGCTTACGTTTGTTTATGATGAAACACAATACCAGCCTATGTTGCCTCTTAAACCTTTTTCATGTATAAACGTTTTGTCATATGAATTGTTTCAAGCATCCATGTATGTTTCACATCTGTGTCAGGGGTGTATCATAATGTAAATGTGTGCGTGTGTGTGTGCGTGTGTGTGTGTGTGTGTGTGAGGGCTGTGGGGGTTGGGGTGGGAAGGATGCCGATGGAAGAGGGGTGGTGGTGGATGGATGAATGGATGCAGGGATCCAAAGACAATCAGGAAGTGAGGAACGACTGTGGAGGAGGTGGATAGGCCCGCTGAGCCTGTTTCCATGGTAACCTGCCAGTAAAGGGTGTTGGGAAGGGGATGGGGGTTTTGTGTATCATGTATGTAACATGTTAGGCCGTTTGAGCTGAGCTCATGTCTGGTTGAAAAAAAAATCAAATAAAAGACACTGTCACAGAATCAGCCATGTTTAAATGTTTATTTTGTTTATGCTTAAATGTAAATATTTAATTTTATTTAATTTTATTAGGAATGCCTTTAGCTTAATTGGAGGAGAAGCTCTTCATCCTGTGGTCCTCATTATAAGGAACATATATGGTCCAAGATCACATTATAACAGCACCATATACTAAATTAGTAAATGCTGGGGGGGAAAAATCAGTTATGGATAGCAGATCAAATAATATGATATAATAATAGCTATTTATTAATAAAAGAAGAAGAGCTAGATATATTTTGAGCCATAATATACAATATATCTGGTGTCAATGTAATATTTACTCTTCAGAGCTCCTTTGAGCTTCCAAAGACTCAAAGTGAGCTTTTCTTTTATTAGTCCCTCAAATAAACATATTTCTTTGGAATTGATGGGTTTATATGTTTATAATCTCTTCTTTTTTTCTTTTTTTTTACTATTACCGTTGGACATAATTGATCCAAATGTTTTATCTGAGATCTCAGTCTCTTTACATTTGGTGCAGTTTGTATTTGCTGTCGTTGTTCCTCTTTGTTCTACAGGTTTATCAGTAACCAGGGCTGTCAATAATTAGGGCAGCAGAAGTTAATCTGGGTCACACACCACAGACTACATGCTAAATTTAAACTGGATAAACTCATGAAAGAAAGATCTTAATAGTGGATTGAAACAAATGTTCAATGGTTTGATTTGAGTATGAACATGCTCTTAAGATCTGTTAAACATGTACAGTACTCTATGGGAAAAGCACTTTGTAGCAGCACCGTCATTAAAACACCCAATGAGGGAATATTTTTTTTAGAACAATGATAGTAAACAGTAGATATTTGACCATTTTACCAGCTAAGGTCATAGGTAATAAAGTAAGGGTAGGTTTAGGAAAAAATCATATTAGTGCTGTGTTGCATTGGAAAAGATGCCAGTCTTTTAAGACAAAAATGTTTTAGGATTATTCTGCAGCGCCCCCTGCTGGTATAATGATAAACACACATCAATATGAACAAAACATATTCCCTCCAGCCTTATTGAATATTAATCAAAATTACTTTATTTAGTATGATTCTTGAATACATCAGTAACAATAGATAGATAGATTTATTTCAAAGAAAATTTCATTGTCAAGCAATAATTGCTGGTAAAATATATCATGAAAATTACAAATTGCAATGTACAACTGAATCACATCATATGGAATTTTATTACAGTCACGTGTTCTCATAATTCTCCTCAAATTGTACTTGTTTTTTTTTCTTCCTGAGAATACATTATCTGGCACATGTAAAAATATTTAATTATGTTTATATATTTATTATAAATTTGGCTGCTTCTACTGCTGTGTGACATCAGCATAATAATCTAAGAGTGGAACATCATAGAAACCAGAAGGAAATTCACATCTGAGCTCCTCAACAGGACTTAAGAAGGTCATGTTGGTGTTGTTCATCCAAGTTAGGAAGCTCTTCAGGTTTGGATCACAGTGAAATCGGTTCATTTTCAGATCGAGGAACCCGAGGGAGCGAAAAGCGGCAGGGTCAGGGGAGGCTATGAAATTGTTGGAGAGGTAAAGTACTTTGAGACTTTTGGGTAGTGCATCAGGTTGGAGATAAGTCAAGGTATTGAATGAGAGGTCCATCTCCAAAACCGAGGTGAGACCCTTGAAAATGCCCACTGGAAGAGACCGCAGCGCGTTGAAGCTCAGGTTGAGACCGAGCACATTTTCAAGATTGTCAAACAGATTCAGGCATCTCCCTTGAGACCACAGAGACTGCAGGGAGCTGCCGTGAAGATCCAAGACTTTTAAATTATTCAAACCAGTTGCAGAAACTCTAAAACTGAGTGTGCACCACCTGATGGTGTTTCCTCCATAGAAGAGATTCTGGAGGCCTTTCATTTCAGCCAGAAGGTTGTAAACATCCCCCAGGTTTGCTAATCTGTTGTCCTGAATGTCCAAATGCTTAATATTACTACCAAACTGTGCGAGAGTGCTCACTGACGAGGACATCAGCTTATTGTCATTTAACAGGAGATAATCTAAGCTGGGTAGAGGTGAAGGGAAGCCAAGGTCTCGCAAAGAATTATCTGCTAGAAACAACACTTTCAAGTTGGGAAGTCCTCTAAATGAGCCAAACCCCAGTACACCGATGTGATTGTGAGACAGGTCTAACACTTGCAGGTTTGTCAGAGAGGCAAAGGAGTAAGAATAGATTTCCCCAAGCAGGTTGTGGGAGAGGTTGAGCATTTTTAAATGTCCCTGAAGTCCCTCAAAGGCATTTCTGTGTATCTGATTCACTCTGTTTTGGGAAACGTCAATGATCGCAACCTCTTTCAACAGACTGAAAACCCCCTGCTGCAACGCAAATATCCTGTTTTTAGACAGATCCAAAGCGGATATGGAACTGTTCCTCAGGCCTTCAAATGTTCTCCGGTCTGGATCAAGGAGATTATTGAATGAAAATCCTTTCCCTATGTGTCCTGACAGTTTGAGATGGGAGATCTTTGCGCCTTCAACGGCTCTGAACAACTGCTTTAATTGACCAACATTAAACCCGTTGTAGGAAAGGTCGAGTGTCTGGAAGGACATTCCTCTGAAAGGATTTCCACATTTCTGCCAGTCGAAGCCTGCCCTAGTCATGGCCCTTAAGTGAACAGAGTCCAAGTTCAGAACCTCAAAGTGCTTTCCCTGGAAACCAACCAGATCAGACTCACATATTTGGTCAATTTTGTTCAGTTTGAGATTCAGATGTTTTAAATTAGTCATGTTGACGAAGAACATTGAAGGCTGAAGTCTCTTTATCTGGTTCCCAAAGAGATCAAGAGTCTCCAAGGAGGACAGCGGCTCCAGATAGTTCTCCGTCAGTATAGAGTCTTGAAGCCCACAGTAATCCAGGTGGAGATTCTTCAAACCAGACAGTCCCACAAAAGCCTTTGGCTCCAGGCGAAGGCCGACGTTGAAGCCGAGGACCAGCCTCCTCAGGCGTGTTTGCCCGCGGAACGCGTCGTTCTGGATTACAAGTGGTACACGCTGTAGCCCGAGGTCCAGCTCCTGCAGCTCCTCAAGGCCTGACAGGGAGGTGGCGTTGATCTCTCCGATGTGGTTCATCTCCAGGTACAGGTGGGTGATGTGGGGAGGGAGAGGAGGAACCCAGCGGAGGTTCTGGGAGCCACAGTTGGCTATGGAGCCCGTTATGAGGCATGATGTAAAGCAGCCTGGAACCTACAAAAAAAAATTCAAGAATGCAACTGGATTTTAGTATATGATCAGGTATCACAGATTTTTTTGTGTGTGTGTGTTTGTTGCACACTATAATTGGTTTATTTATATATCAATTTATTATTTTATTTATTATTTATTATTTATATTTATTTTATAATTACTACTTGAGATAAAATGTCTTCCTATAAATTTCTTTGCCTTTATTGAACACATTTTAACACAATATATTTAACAAAATAAACAGAGAAGACCAAGATCAGGGAACTTCTAAGGTACAAAACTCTTTTCATACACTGCTAATCCTTAACATAACATTTCTACTGTGAAAATAATCATCAAATATTATTCCATCTATTTAATTTGTTTAATTTCTGCCTTGATAGCTCATAAAAAAGACACCAAAGACAATGCATTCTTCCTCTCCATTAAATCAAGTCCATTAAATTCACAAAGGAATAAAGGGTTCCTATGCTTTTTCAAACATATCATGTCTCCATGTTAATACAGACCTTTTCAAATGGAAGAATTAACGTCTGCATTACCACACATATCAATTAAGCCTCTCAAATATATTTTGTCCTTAAGGTGATGCTACACAAATAAACTTGCCTTGTCTTAAAATTTTAGGCTTATTACTATTCACAGAGTTGCAGTATTCCACAGCGTGTCAAATTAATTCACAATTCTATGATGCTTTAAGTTTATTTACCTGTAGGAGAAGACAGATGACAGCCACCAGAAGACCCAGCATCCTCATCTTCACACCGCTTACCAGAAGAAATCAAGTTCTTAATTTGAGATTAAATGATGATCCAGGCTCTGCAATAAAACCAGAAATCTATTCTGATGTGAACTTCTGTCAGCAACCGTTTTATCTGTGAGTGCTTGCGTCACCGTTGCCGGTCATTGCATTGACCCTGCAGCGTAAACATGACGCTGAGTGGCATTTCCCCTCTTTTTTTTCTACTTTTTTTTCCAGATTTACATGAGGATAAAAAGTACGCTTACATGTTTGCAGTCGTTGCTATGTACTGTGTGTTCTGTGCGTATTGGGGTTAGGATGGTTAATTGTTTTGCACAATTGGCTCCTTTTCAAAACAGTTGCTACCAAATTTGCAGGCATGTCTTGATTTTTGTTTTCAACATTTTGCTAGAAATATGCTTATCTACCTTCAAGAATACTTACTGGTGTGCATCATTTCAGTGTTGCCACATAAAAAAGCTATTACATTTAAAAGTGGTCCTATGTAGACAAGTAATTCTGTACAGTACAGCAAGTCATGAATGTGTAGTTCAGTTATGTCAGTGTACTGGACATATTTGTACACAGGTACTGTTTTAGTCACAGGATATGTTGGAAAACATTTGGTCTGATTTTGCTTAATGTGCAACAAATGAGCAAATTATCTCATTGACTTTTTTATTTTGCACAATTTCCCTATAACGCTCTTCCTCTTTCAGACATCAAGACTTCACAGGTTCTGTCGATATATGTTGAGTAATTCTCTTAATTACTTAGAGGTGGGATGTAACTATGTAGATATACTCAAGCACAAATTTGAGGTTCTTGTAATTTACTGGAGTATTTCCATTATAATCCCCCTACATAACACACAGATATATTGTACTTTTTTACTCTTAAAGGGGCGTCTCTGCCCAACAAGTACTTTCTTTTGATAGCACTTATGTTAATATATTAGAAATACAATGTTGAATGCAGGCCTTAGAGTATTTTTACAGAGTGGTATTGCCATTTTTACTTGAATAACAGATATAAAGAGTACTTCCTCTACTAATGCAATCACAGTATAGGAAAAGCATGATCTGTTTCTCACTATGGTGAGTTTCTTATGGGTTCAAGCTTATCGCTCTTTTTTAAAAAACTGTCAATCAGTATAAAAACTCAACATGAGCTAGAAATGATAGAAAAACAACAAAACCATTGATAAACTGTTTACACACATTCTCAGTGAGGGGGTGACAGGGGGTATTGAGGATCATGATGTGAACTAATCTTGAGCACTCCTTGTATTCCTCTGTACCAATTACCTTTAAATTTCAATCAACTAGCCAATTCAGGGTAGCCAAATTGCATACTGTAGGCCTACAGACTATAATATGGTTGATGTGTAATTTTCATTATAATCTGCAGAGTGGAGGGTTGTGTGTGGTGTGTACGCGTAGTTTAATCACACAGGGCTGGTGAATTTCACAACCTCTGGAGAATGAAGGTTTGTCAAATACAGTAGGCTATAGAGAGGAAGAGAGAAGGAGGCTGACTGGCATTGTGGCCTTGTGAGGACAATCAGTAGCTGTTACTTAGTCATTAACAGAAAGACATTGGGATAGGCGGTGGGATGTAAAGAAAATGATGTTGCCATACTCAGATCTTCCTGATGCCAAATTAAGTAAGAGCTTCTAATTCCTTAACTCTGGAAACCTACTCAAAGCATTTTAAATCATGTGTTTATTAGCAGTAAAAACATGATTTTTCATAAAGGCGGATCTGGATCTATTTTTCATCTTGATAGAACTTTATTTATTTATTAATTTTAAATTTTATATCCCTCTGGTATGAAGCGGAACAGCCCAAAGAGCCATACAAAGTGCAATGGTGAGTGCGAGCTGCCCTAGAGTAATCTTTCACAGATACATGGAATGGAATCCATTTTAATGAGTCTGAATCTGCATTATCTCAGCTACATATTGTTGGTAGTCACATGTTACCATACTGTAGCCCAATACATATCGGCCCCCTTCTGAATACATGTTTTAAACTCTCAGATCCGTGTAATGATCTGGATCAGGACCCAATTGTCCACAATAATGGAAAGTCACGAGTTGCCTATGCTTGTTGTTTATGTTCTTTGCTCTGAAATAGTTTTTATCAAATATTATTATAGTGGAATGTGGAAGAATATTAATTTGCAATAATTCAATAAATTGAGTCAGGCTTTGTTATTATTTACACATGCAGAGTATGACTTTTAGACCATAAAACATGTTGAAATTAATTAAGATTACTATCTCTACACCTGTAGTTGTCTCGGTTTTCAGCAGCTGCACTGCTGTACGGCAGTGGCAGTACTAGCGGTCTAAGTAAGGCTAATTAATGTTGTAGAGCACATTTTAAATACATAGCAGACATTAAGGTAAACAAAATGTGATTTTAGAAAAGGCGGCCTTTACAACACAAACAATTATCCTCATTATGTGGAGTAAACGACATTTTAAATAGAAAAAAATAGATAATTTTTGTAGAAGTAGAAGAATTGACTGTCATGTGAGAATTGAGTTTGTTTTATGTCAGCAGCGTACACCGCTCACTGTCACAGGGGAGGGGCAGTAGGACGGGACCGAGGAGAGGAGTGACTTCGTTTCAAAAATAGTATACTTCATCACAACCGGTACAGCAGCAGCGGCGGGCGGGTACGGTGGGTGTAAAGCATGGCTCATTACGGAAATAAATAACGGGACCGGGATGATATGATTTAAACCAAAGAGGAGGCCACAAAACACGGCGGAAAGAGGAAGGAGAGAGGATAAACCACTGTCTGAAGTCAGTGCCACACGTCTCAGTGTTGATGTTGGTATTTTGCCACGAATACCTGCCGAAAATAGTCCCGGTGAGTATTTAAATGTTAAAGTATATTAAAGGATATAGGCTGGTACAAATACAAAGGTTTAAGTTTTATTTGACGAGTTACGATGTAAAACTTTCATTCGAGTTCGTGGAGTTTTTAAGAACACATTCATTCGGGGGAACAAGGTGAACAGGGAGTTAAACTTTTCTACAATATGGCCGCTCAGATGTCACAAAGCTTCGCAGAAGTAGGCAGAACCAAAAGGAGCTTCGATTCAAAGTCTTAGAAATCAATGGCAGCTCAGAGGACCGTTGTAATATTGAACCTAAAAACTACCTTCTGTCCGACTGTTGTAACCTTAGTACTCATAAGTCATGCCCACTTCTCAAATTAAAACTGCCATTGGTGTTTGACCTGTACGTAGTAGTGTTGTTATCTTCAATGGGAGGAACTTTGTTTCATTAATAACCTGACGATTTACGGCACCTGACCTACAGCTAAGCATTCAGGCTCTGTGGAATGTAACTTTATTATTAAGGCTGCTCCATATTATGTTTCAGCTCTGATATTGCTTGACTTGCTGCTGCCTGTCTTGTCCAGGACGCTCTTGCAAAAGAGATGTTTAATCTCAATGAGACTTTCCTGGTAAAATAAAGGTAAAATAAAATAAAATATTGCAATGTGCCTATGAGTTACAGTCACAACAGGAAGCGCAGTGTCAAGTAATTCTAAGGCAAATTAACTTTTAACACCTCAAGCTACAACTTTTTTGCTGCTCGATGCAAAGTGGTTCTCATTTTCCCAGAGTATACAAGAAAAGTCTGTCCGATGTAACTTAACTTTGATTGAAAAACCTGTCCCACAATCCTTTAAAAAATTCAGCATCTACAGTACATGATGATCCGGATCACTATCAACATCTAAAGGATTGTTTCTTAGTCCATACCCAAACAAACCAACATCTGCAGAAACATTACCTCCTTGGTGGATGTAAAAATATCACAATGACACTTTTTTTTTTACAACATTCATGCTCATAACATTCCTCCATCTCTTTCCACGCAGCTTGATGCATTTTAATTCTAACATTACATGCATGGATGACCCGAATTTGTAATACCTTTTGGAAATCGTTACCGACCACTGTGAAATTCGGGTCATCCATGCATGTAATGTTAGAATTAAAATGCATCAAGCTGCGTGGAAAGAGATGGAGGAATGTTATGAGCATGAATGTTATAATGAGCCAATGTTAGTCATAATAAATCAGTTTGATGAAATTAAATGGTTTGATAAATCATAATATGCTTGAATGAATCGGCAGCCATGTAATGAATCAGTCAGTCTGACCTGTGGGGTCAATTGAAATGATTTATCACACCCCAGCCTGTCAGAACTTGTTATCAGAGACGGCCAAAGCACCTCCTTCCACGCCTCAAATGTGCGTGGAGCATATATGAAGTGGAGATCATAAAACAGTATAAAAAGAGGCCAAGCTCTGTGGGTTGTCCACATAACTCTAAGCTGCTTTGGAAGAAGATTTCAAGAGGAAATTTGAATTCCTTATCCTGCAAATTGCACATTTCCAGGGCTGCGGAGCATGTGATGGTTCCTGAGATCGAGTACGCAGACCATCAAGCAAGCAGCTCTTTATCTGCAGCTACAGATCAAGCAGTCAAATCATTTTCATGTTCGTTAACTAGCAGTGCAATTAAAGGTTCTGACATAAACAGACCAGAAACACAATTAGTGTGCATTTAAGTGTGTTCTACTCAGGTTGCAGACCTGTGGAGGAACCTGAAGAGACAAAGATGACAGAGGGAGATCACAGGAAATGATGGTCTGTGTCCCAAACTGTCCCCTGAGGGTCTTTACCTTTTTTTCCCTGGTAGATGCCTATTGTTTACTTATACTGGTCTGTGGGCGATTTGTTTACATCATCTTTAACGGTAAAATGAGAGAGCAAAACAAAAAAGGAACCATCCCACTTTTCCCGGCACCCACCATCCTTCGCGATAACCAGGAATTAAAAAAAATGTTTATCCAACATTTAATCTCAGTGTCTCCATGTGGAAAGATTTTATCTTGATTTATAGGAGCGCTGATTGTATTCCTGTCTCCACCGTGGGTGGGGGAGATAATGATGCTGAGGGTGAAACCTGTGATTAGAAGGAACAGTCATTCCTATCCAGCCTCTAGTTTATATAATTTCTCTCAGGTTAAATTATAGTGAAATTTTAAGTATTCCTCACTTTGTACGTAGGAGCAGTTGGATGGCCCTTCAGTGCTCCTACAGCTTCTTCACCGTTTGATATGTTAGATGCCTCTGAGCTCAGACAAAGACGTACCTTTTTTTCTCTTTTTTTTTTGGTCATGGATTAAAAGTGAGTTTGTCTAATGGCTTGTTTTGAATTCCTGAAATGGATCTCTGATGTCATATGATCATCATCCGTCTGTCTGTTCGTAGATCTGCTATAGAGCCCGCTGACGGAATCTGTGTACAAAATCCAGTACACGTGACTTTGATTTTGGAAGATTTTTTTGCATCGAGGAGGGAGGTTGAATTTAGTTATCTTTGTTATTCCCCCACCTGAAATCGTTCTTAAACTCGTGAGCTGTTTTGCACATATTGCAGAGTATTTCAACAATGTCAGGGTGCAAGTTAAATGTCACACGATCAAACTACTCCCACTGTTTTGCAGTGTGTTTTTGTCAGGACAGTAGACACAACTTTCACTTCCTATCTCTGTCTGTGTTTTTCTCTTAAGCTCTTCCTGTCTCTTTCGCCATCTCTGTTTCTCATGCTTATCTTCCTTCCGTTCTTTCCTCTCAGTACATCTATGCGTTTTGTCTTTATCACCATCATCTTCCTGTATTTCTTAATTTCTGTGTTTGCAGTTGCCATAGCTGTCAGGTCCTTGATCTACTTTGGTTCTATAGGCACAGTTCTGGGGTTTGTTCAAATCCAAATGGACATGAGAAGAGTAATGGATGGTAGGTCACATATTGTATGTTCACAAAACTAACTACTGCGTCAGGTATTCAGACTGAAGATATATGTGTTACTGTAAAACATTGCATTGGTTGGGGCATGTTGCTTCAGGTACTGATAAAACGATGAAATACAATCCAGGAACATTGGTTTGACAGACAGATCCACAAAAAAACAAAAAAAAACGTCATATCAATTCAAAGTAGTACAAGATTTTGCAAGTCTGTAAATATATCACCAGTGTGTAACTTGGCACATATTCCTGCTGTGTCATTAATTTCCCATTGGAATGAATGAGTGAAGCTACATTTCTTCATGCACTGCCTTTTATATGTTGAAATATGATCATGTAAACATTTAAAAGAAGCTTTTTCACACTTTGGATGTAACAGAATTACTCAAAATCACCAACTTGTGTCCACTTCCTGTGGAAAATCCTTAACGCCAGAATAGTCCATCTTGTGTTTTGGTGGAATTGGTTCTTTGGAGAACTATTTGGACCTATACACACCTCCACAACAGACTCCACCACATCGCCACCTCAGAACACGCCTCAACCTGTGGACGATTCCTCCCAACACGGTTGGCATGCTAGCTGTCCATCTTGAATGTGTAACCAGAGAGGTGCTGCATCTGTTTTTACCTGCCTGGTGACAAGCCCGGGGTCGTGCCAGGTCGGCCGGGTCGTCTCTATGGCAGCACAGGGATCAAAAGTCAGGAGGGAGGGATTGGAGAGGGAGGGAGGGACTTTTGCTTTCACTTCAGCCTGCATGTAATGTATGCCGTTGACATTATTTGTATGTGGAAAAGAAGTTTTTCGTTTCCGTAATTTCTTTTTTACACAGTCTACTACTTTTAAATTTGACAGCTTTATGCTAAAACGTTCAGAAATATACAATCATTTGATGTTTTTATTCTTGTAGAGGTGTAAAACCTTCTCTACCACTGCTGAAACATTTAGTCTGTATTCATCCATTCATCAAATGACAGAAAATTAATTGTTTCATTTTTTCACTTTCAATCAAAAGTCAAATATGTGTCGTTAATGTCAATAATAATACTAATTTGTGGATTTGCTACTTTTTTCTACTTATAAATGTGTAAAGCGATTTGTTATTTGCAGCCCTGCCTTCATGCAACACTTACTGTAAGTCTACATTGATGCTCTGAGCACTCCTATGAAACCATATAGGAGCATATTGGAATCAGCTCATGTTGTTAACGCCTAGTGTCAATCAATGCATACACATCTTGTCAAGCAAATCTCACATCGAACTGCATCTGCTTTTGAAACCTCAGCTAAAATGTTCCAGCCTTCTATTTGATGTCCAGTGACAGTTTATTTGGTCTCCCATACGCTCCAAAATATTTCAGGATATTTGAGATCTGGGCAGACCATCGGTGATGCAGTCAACTCAATTTCCTGAATTAAAAAAAAAAGAAAATTACTGCAGAGCTTTCATAAGGATTTGTTGGTCTGGCCAGCAAAAAAAAAAACAACTCATCTGTTTCGTGTGTCACAGCAAAGGGTTGTTTAGAGGATAAATGGAGCTCAGAGGTATCTCAGCAACGCCAGTGTCTAAAGTTGCAGCATACTGTATGTCATCTGTAACACACACACACTGCTCAGGTCCTGTCAGGACAGACGGTGAGAATAGTGAGCAGCTGCAATTGGTAATCTGGTCATGTGGCATGCATGGTTGTGTGTGTGTGTGTGTGTGTGTGTGTGTGTGTGTGTGTGTGTGTGTGTGTGTGTGTGTGTGTGTGTGTGTGTGTGTGTGTGTGTGTGTGTGTGTGTGTGTGTGTGTGTGTGTGTGTGTGTGTGTGTGTGTGTGTGTGTGTGTGTGTGTGGTGGTAAACACCCTCTTGCCCCTCTTTATACCACCTCGCCTGACTGACGCCCCTTGCTATATCAGTGTCATTGCTGCATTGCTTCTTCTGTTCCACAACACATTTGTGGATTCACCCGCAGAAAGCAGCGGTGAGTCGAGTGTGAGTGTTGGTCTGGAATGATTTTTTTTGGCTACAAAACCCGGCCAGTAGTTTGTGTTTCAGACTGAGGAGCTGATTCCTAAGACCAGGTGTGTATGTGAGTGTGTGTGAGAGAGAGAGAGAGAGTACAGTTTGTGGACGATCATTCGCTTTTACAGGTGTTGGGTCTCTACATAAACGTAGCCACTGCTCTGATGTGATACTGCATTTGAGTGTGTGTGTGTGTGTGTGGTTAATGCACAGGTGCACTGGTTGGGTGGTCTACACTAATGCAACGTCCCGTTCACACACAGTCACACATGTACAAAAACCCTGTAAACAGCAGAGAGAGAGAGGGGAATGATGAGATTGACCATAGTATTTACATCATGCAGACATCCATTATTACTTTTGCATGTGACCTACTTATGGAAAGGGCCGCCTCTAACGGTTATCATTATATTTTCATTATCAGTTAATCTGTGGGTTTGATTAAAATGCCAGAAAATGGTGACAAATTGCAAATTTCTGTCAAAGCAAAAGAAAGCACCAAATGACACTCATCAAAAATGTTTGGTACTTTTGCTTGATAAGTGAATTAAATGATTGAGTATCATAATAGAGATTAATTTTCTCTCTGTCCACTAATTGATTTAACAAATAATCTCAGCCTTACTTTTGCATGAGAGCGCTGTAAACTCGCCTTCTTTTTTTCATTATCACTACAGCTGTGTAACATTTTATTTAATTTATTATATTTAGTTTCAAATATGAAAAAAACTTTGTTGTGTTTTTTTATTCCAATTTCTCTTTAGAACAAATTGGTACTTTTTTTTAACCTAAACATGTGAAAAAATAAAATAACATCAAATTAAAACAAAAGTATACATTGAAAAGGCTATAAAAAAAGAAAAAGTCAAAAATAATAATAATTTAAAATAAATAAATAAATAAAGATAAGAACTCGTAGCATCACAGATAAACTATGTACAATCAACATTTGAGTTGCTCAGATATAAACTTGGGAGAAGTGGTGTCATAATTTCAAGAATCTTCTGATTCTGAACAAAATAATTTAAAAAAAATCAAAAAATCAATTTTGTGTTCGTACTACATTAAAAAAAATGACCATTAAAGGAAATGTGAATCGAATGTGTAAGGCAGTAAACGATGACTGTAGACTAACTAGAGTGAGGACTTTGTGCTATGCTGCAATCTGAGGGTCTCTTTTTATGATCGCTGGTATAAAATACTACCTGAGAAAAGCTCTTCAAATCAGAGCAACCTGCTCTCACTGAGAATGAAGCTGTGAATTCATTTAGTCATAAAATGAGGGATTGATCATTAACAGAACAGATCAAACTGGAACATTAAAGGGGGCCCTATGGTCTGGGCCTATTCAACATTTAAATAGCCATTTAGTTTTCACTAATGGAAACACTACTTCAACATGTCAGAATGTAATTTATTACATATATTCAAAATCACATTATGGATATATTGGCTTTGAACTGTAATTAGTCATAAAGCAGTTGTTTATATCTACAGTTGCTATCCTAGCTCATGTTTGAATGCTAGTTGTAGATGTTCAGCTGTTTCCAGTGAGCGAGGAAAGGACGAGGGAGGACGTCTCCTCATATCAGACAGATTACACTGCCCACAAATTATTTATACCACGATAAAAATGGCTTTTGATGTCAAGCAATCGTGCACGGGTCTAATGCGAGTATAGACATGTAGGGGAGTGTGTGCCCCCCCCCCGCTGCTTGTGTCTGTATCCTGAGTGTGTCTGCCGTCCCCCAAGAGAGGCTATGACATTATTGTCCTCTGACTAATTAGACCTTTCAAATTGCCTTTCTCTTCTCTCTTTGTCTCTCTGCTAGACGTCCTTTATTGAGGCTCCTCTGCCCCGTGTGACCCCCAGACACAGAGAGGTACGACCAAACACACACACACACACACACACACACACACACAAAATACACCCTCTGTATGGGGGGGGATGCAGAGGCGCTGGGATTTTTAGTCAAACTGAGATGTTCAGCCATGTTCATTTCAAACCCTATCTTAACCCAGAAGACTGAGAGTGTATCCTCTGGCTCGGAGTGTGTGTGTGTGTGTGTGTGTGTGTGTGTGTGTGTGTGTGTGTGTGTGTGTGTGTGTGTGTGTGTGTGTGTGTGTGTGTGTGTGTGTGTGTGTGTGTGTGTGTGTGTGTGTGTGTGTGTGTGTGTGCGCAGAGTGTCGTTTGTGTGTTTATTTCCGTAAAGCTCAGCAAATGTCAGCCATAATAAAACACCACGGTGCAACAGCAGTGTGCACTGCCACCCACATGAAGGAAAAAGCAGCACACATGCAGTCAGCTGTACTGTCTTTACTTCCCTTCACTGTCTGACTCGCTGTCTGTGCTTCACTTTTTTCTCTTTTTTTCTTTTTTTTTTCTTTTTACAGCTGAGCTCTTTAAGAGAAGACTTTGACCAGCAGAGCATGAAAGTAAGTCAGTCATCGGTTGCATTAACTGTGAAGTCTCCAGCGAGTGTGTCAGGCCTTTCATTTCCACTAGAAACATATAGGATATACATGTTCCCTGCTCAGGAATACAGATGTTACCATTCTGTATCACCGCTCAGAAGGAAGCATGCATCCACTCATGAATGACAGGATAGCTAAGTAAGCCAACTAAGCTAGCTAATGTTACTGCTCAGCCGAGGAGGATTGATGTCTGCAAATGTGCTTTTGGAGCTTTGAATACCACATTTAAGTGCCATCTTGTTCCATTATATTCTATCGATTTTGGGGTGAACTGTCCCTTTAACTTTTTAACTAGTCCCACCATCAGGTCACACATTTATTCTGTCCAATACTTTTGTTTATGGCTAGTTAATATCTGCCAAACTAAAAACTTTCCCATCAGCCTCTGGTGCACTTTACGCTCAGCGCTCGGTAACATTTGCATGCTAACAAGATAAACATAGATGATGGATATGATCACTATTATACTCCAAACACCAATATGTGAGCATTATTATTGCGACCACGTTAGCATGCTTATGTTAGCATCATGCTCAAAGCACCACCTCGGTACAGTCCCGCAAAGGATCGCTGCAGACTCCGCTTTGATTCCACTCACTTCTCAAATTGAAGTTGAATCATCAAACACACAAAATGAAATGGGATTCATTTAAGCCTGTACTTTACTTCTTGAGTCAGCTGCAGCTGTAGGTAATTTATGAGGCATGGGCGTGAGTAAAAGTCTGTTTGGACTTTCTGAAAAATGTTTGGATCCATTTCCTGTGACCAACCTTCCGTCCCAGGGTACCAGTGTTTGGGAAGACGGCAGCTACAGTAAGCTGCTCCTGGGCCTCTGACATAGTTGGGGGTAATTGCAGGAAGGTTAATTATATCTAAGATGGTTGAAAGCTTTCAGAGTTATAATGGGAAGCAAACCTCACAGTCCAAATGCTCCTCCATGTTAACTGTATGCATACAGACAGACAGACAGACTGGGTGTAGTTATCAGTAAGGCTAGGCTGAAAATAACAATTTACTCAGCATGGGATTCCAGTATGGTAACTGGTGAGACTTTTGGAATCACTTATATAATTAGCATCAATAAAACTTCTCAGCAAGAAGATTCTCATGCACCCACCTGTTCAGGTTCCCTCTTTTACTGCTGACTGTCCCTTAAAGGAACACTGCAGCATTTTAGGAAATATTTCTTACATCTTGTTTTTTTTTATTCATACAAAGAAAAACACAGAATACAGGAATTATCAAACTTTTTTTTTTTTTATCACACTCTGTCCGAAAACACATTTCCCAAAATGCCATTTCTTTACCACTTAATTGTTTTTCACACATGATTTATCATATTTTTTAGTTTCTCCTTCTCATATTTCGTAGTTTCTTTCTTTGTCACACATGAAACAGTCATTAGAGTAATTGCACAATATATAATGTAAAGAGGAGTGTATGTGTGTGTGTGAGAGAGAAACGGCAGTAAAACAGCTGTATGAAGATGCATGGGAATGTGAGACTGTGTGTGTCTGTGTGTGTGTGTGTGTGTCTGGGTGATTGTCTGTGTGAGAGACAGAGTGACTGAAAGAAAGGAGGAATCCTTTTTTTTGTCTGGATGAAGTATGAAGTCTCCTGGGAAGCTTTTAAATCCTCTCTGGAATGTGTGTGTGTGTGTGTCTGTTAGTGTGTGTGTGTGTGTGTGTGTGTGTGTGTGTGTGTGTGTGTGTGTGTGTGTGTGTGTGTGTGTGTGTGTGTGCGCATTTGTGTGTGTGCATACGCTGATGCATGCATGTGCCAGTTTCTTAGATGTGTGTTTTGGGGGACTGGCTTGTCATTGCATTTATACAAGGAATGCAAATATGTGTGTGTGTGTGTGTTTCAGTTTCGAGGTGTAGTGTAACTGTTACCATGGAGACTGATCCTCTGGTGTTTTCTGTGTCACCAAATAGCATGTTGGTTGGCTTTCTTTCTTTCTTTCTTTTTCTTTTTCTTTCTCTCTTGCTTTCTGTCTTGGTCAGAGTCCGCCCTACCCTCTCTCTCTCTCTCTGTCTCTCTGTACCCTTGTTAAGTTGTCTAAATACCAGCCTACAGGTCAGATTGCATCAGCTGCTCTCAATAATATGTTTATTTACCAAGCACTCAACTCATCCTCTGGTGGCCTTGAATGTGACTCTGAGTCTATAAAGTGCTTGGTTTCATAGGGGCTGGTTTCCTAGTTGTTTTTTCTTTTGCGGTATATCAGAAAATTAAGTCACAAAATGAATCCTTCGAAAGATAAAAAATGGAAATGTGCTTTGTAAACATCAAACAATGCTCTTACAAGCACAATCTACATGAGAGAAACATGATGGGGGACTGCAAATGAAGATTAGGTTTAAGCTAACTCTGGTACTAAATAGTGGCAAAATAATAACTAATAACTCCTATGACTTCAAATGCACCATCTAATGGCCTTGAAAGTAGATGGAAGCACCACCAGCTGACCTCTCTGGAGATCAATCAGAATATCCTGTGCATGTTTGAGCTGCAAGACATTGAAACAGTCATCATCTTGATCATAGCTGGACTGCTTTATTACTTATTTAACAAAGAAGCATGAAAATGCATGAAAATGTTTTATTGCCTTCGGCTTTTCAATACTTCGATGTCAACACAGGTCTTGAGTTTTGCTCCTGTTTTGTTTTTTCATGCAGGATGGTGATGGAGGAGGGAGGTCAGAGAGACAGGGGGAGGGGGACTTCAGCAACAGAGGGGAGACAGGTCTTCGTGGAGCTTGGTGAGTGACATCGGACCTCTAATATTCCCTTCATAGCCTCTGCATGGCATCGAGGGTGATTTGTTTTCAACAGGAAAAGGAAGTTTATTCTGAGTGGTTATAGAGGTTTTCTGTCCATGATGGATGCACAACGATCCAACAGGCCTCATGAACGTCTTCTTTCCATCACAGGCGAGCAGAACTTTGATGCCATTTGTATCTCTACATATCGAACAGCCTGCAAGCTCAGATTCATACAGAAGAGATGCAACTGTAAGTCAAACTAAAAATAAGCTTTTAAAACCAGGATGTTTGAAGATGTGGCTTCACCGACTTGACTTATCTCAACCCAGTGCATCTGATCGACATATTCAACGTGATCGAAGCTGTGCGGGACGCTGGTCTGAACGCCGTAGAGTTGAACGCCGGCATCTCTGTGACCCGTCTAGAGAACTTGGTGTCCTCCCTGTTCAACCAGCTCAGCAAGCGCCTGCCCACCACCCACACCATCAACCCAAGAGAGAGCACCGCCCTGTTGGTCGAGTTCTTACTGGCTGCTGTTGACAGGTAATAAAAATAAAATAAAAAAAAGAAGGAAGGAAGGAAAAGTGTGTTATTGGCTGCACTGCTTTCATCCTGTTCCTTAAACATGAAAGTGGAAGTGTGAGTCTGTTCTGTGTTGGTTTCAGTGAGCCGGACAGCCGTCTGACGGTGCTCTCTGTGAAGGCGATGCTGGCCATGATCTGTGGAGGGAAACTGGTCGATAAACTCCGCTGTGAGTACCAGTCAACACCATCACGACTTCCATGGAATCTGTTACAGACCAGAGATCTTACATTTACCAGAAATACTCAAGCGTTCCTCAGAAAATGAGCATGAGCCAACTGATATCACTCGTAGGCTTTGAGTGTCATCAGCTGTTTAAGACAGGAACGTCTGCACCTCCTCAATATAGCGGCTGCAAATTTTTTTTAAAAGTTAACAGCCGCTAAAGTAAAGTAGCATGGCTGTCTGTGAGTGGCAGCCATTGATTTGTGCTGTACAGGATATTCCGTGCGTGCCGGGCATTGACCAATCAGTGGTCTTGAACGTTTCACGTGACTTTTTAGTACCTGCTCGGCTCGCTTGGAACCGCAACGGAGATGGTACTAAAAAAGTAGTACTAGGTACTTTTTACCTAATGGAAAAGCAAAATTTAATACAGACAGTCCAATTTAGTTGACACTTATTAAAATCTAATGATGCACATGTTAGCACTATTTTGCAGCTGCTTGGTAGAACCTTAAATTGATGGTGTGTGTTGCTGGAAAGGATGCTCATCATTTGTTTATTTTTCTACATATAAGTCAACATATTACCATGACTCATACCCACATTGTTTACTGCATTTATGTCTTGTTACTCAGTCTTTTAGTGTGACTTTTAGCATGAATGCATGTCACAGATGTGCCACCTTGTGGACAATGCAGGTCAATGCTGCTGACTGTTCATTTTTAAACCTGTAAGTGTAGCTAATTATGTTATGGGTATGGTTGGGAAAAGTCTTCAGTAAATGACTATAATTTAATATGAATGTCTCCTAATTGTCTGTCTGTAGATGTATTTTCTCAGGTATCTGACTCAGGCGGCGTTTTGGTACAGTCCAAATTTGACGGTTTTCTGAGGGAGGCTCTCAAGCTGCCCACTGCTGTACACGAAGGGCCGTCCTTTGGTTACACACACACCTTAGCACGCTCATGCTTCCCACAACAGGTACACTCACACACCTCATCCACCTCTCCTTTATCATATACATTTATTATATATTTATTTTATACATTTTATAATATCTACAGTCTTTCAACAACAACCCATTTTCCCTGCACAGGGTAATAATTAGTTATAGCATTATTCTTAATGTAATGGTTATTTTTAATGGGCGTGTATTGTGACTTTTTCCTGAAGTGTTCCTGAAGCGCTGTGAATTTTCTTGTTGTTGTTGATGTAGAAGAGAGTGATGCTCAACATGTTCCTGGACATTGTAGCTGACACTCCTCAGTGTCTTGTTTGGCTCCCTCTCATGCACCGCCTGGCCAACGTGGAGCACGGTACACACTCACACACACACACACGCAAACACACGTGCCACAAAATACGCACAAGCATATCAGATGGACAATTTGTTTTTGGCTAAACTTAACCTGCACTGCTCAAATTGCAGCATCTCGTGTTTTTATAGGCTGCTTGTTCGTATTTATTTGGACCTCATCCAAAACTGAACTTAATTTTTTAACCTATTTTTGACCTTTCAGTATTTTTATCCCCCTGCCAAAGGGGGCATATAGTGTTACCCTTGTCCATCCCTACATACTGTAAATACGTACATAACGGGATATGGTCTACACGCATGTGTGAGTTTACTTAAAATTCACACATGCTTTGCAGGAACCCTAAAGGTGTGCATATCATACACATATACCGACACCAGTTTGCTTATTTTTACTACAAAGGTCAAGCCTTTTGTCTGACAGGTTCTGTCTCTCTTCTCTCTCTCTCTCCCCATCAGTCTATCATCCCATCTCATGCTCCTACTGTCGTGGCAACGGAATGACGGGCTTCCGCTATCGCTGCCTCCGTTGCCGCAGTTACCAGCTCTGCCAGAACTGCTTCTGGCGCGGCAACGCCAGTGGCTCTCATAGCAACCAGCATCAGATGAAGGAGCACTCATCCTGGGTGAGTCTCGGTGGGGTTACTCATTCGTGTCACCAGGGGGCACTGCATGTGTGTACGCGTGTTGTTGGACCTCCAGCCTTGTGAGGACCGTTATGAATGTTACAACTTGATGATGGGGCGCTTGGAAAGGAAAACATGCTTGTGTCAGTACATTTTGACTGGTCCTCGGCACTGATTTTTACTGTTAGATCAAGGAAACACAATTACATCTGCCTCTCTTTGTCTGTTTCATGAGCACACCTCAAAACAAAGTCAAATCAGAAGCTGCATCCAGAGTTTAATAATAATTGTCTGATTTTTCTTCTTTTTTTTCTCTTTTCATTTGATACAGGTGTGATATTAGAAATATATGCACACAAGATAAAATGGAATTAAGTTGTATGTTAGATATAAATATTTTTCAATCAAATATTCAGCCAAGTATTTGTTTATTTACTTGAGTCTCTATTAGCTACTACCAGAGCTACAGCTGCATACAGTGTTCTTCCTAGGGTCCATTGAAGAAAATACCATTACAATTTAATTAAATACTTATTATACTTAGAAAATAAAAAGTGGTTTCAAGTTCCATTTTTGGATATATTTGTTCTGAAGTGTTTCCTGGTCTGTACCTAGATCAGAGTCAGTCAAACCACCAAGCTTAGATTTGTACCACAAGATTTTTATCAACAAAGTCTCGGCGTTCAGTCATGCTCTTGAAAACATTTAGCAGTCCTGCTAATAAATTATGCGTTCCAAAGTCACCTGGTGCATGGAAGTTGATTTGTATGTCTGTATATGTGTGTAGAAGTCGCCGGCGACGAAACTTGGTCGAGCCCTGGGCAGGACTCTGGGCTGTGTGTCGTCCAGAGAGCCCTCTCATCCAGTCTACCCAGAGGAACCTGAGAGGACCCTCAACCTCGCCAACATAGTGTAAGACCTCACAGCATGCACAAACACTTATGACTGACACAAGAGTCGCTCAGGAATGGTGCGTTTAAATCAAGCCTACCTGATGCCAGCACATCATGTTAGGCTGCCACAAAAACCATGGGAGATGCACATGTAAACTGAATAACAAAGTCATTTATTAAACAAAAGTACAGTCAAAGTATCCCAACCAGACTGGCTGCTGCTTTGGCTTACAGAATAGAATAGAAAACACATCTTTAGATGATATGCTTGTTGTTTCCTCCTTTTAGTCCCATTCAACTCAATCAGTTAGGCTCATAATGACGTCAATAAAGCTGCAGGCTTAAGAAAATCTTCAGTTGTAGTAAAATCCAATATGCCATTATCCTGCAATTACCGCTCATGGCCACAGGGGTCGCTGCTGAACGGTGGGCACATAGTTGTGGAGTCACTGACATTATAAATAGCACTGCTATCATGACAGTGTAGATGTGGTATTTCTAAAGTCAAGGTCACAGAACTAGAGCTTAGCATTGTGCTTAAAATAAAAACTCTTTATGATTTATTTTGTTAGTTTTTAATGACATATTCCACTGAATCAGTGGCAACAATATTTTATAAAACTGTAACACAATCTGATTATATTGGCCAAGATGTTATTGCTCTAAAAGACTATACACAATAATACAGAATTAGTGCCTAGCCCTATATGGAAGTACATATAACTACATAAGATAGTAGTTTATGATTGGTCAGACGAACGTTGAAGGTCTTTGTAGAAGCTGTAATGGAAATGTTAACATTTAACACTGAAAAAGGCCTCATTTAACTACAGGAAGTGAAATATTCACTGGAAAATAACATTTTGGTCTGTTATCACCGACACAGTTAGATACATGTATGCACAAAGTCCAGATAGCAAGAGACCTCAGAAGTCCCACCTCTATCGCCAACCACTTTGGTTGCTCCACCCCCTGTGGTGGAATCACACTGTTTGATTTTCCAAACCACGGCAGACTGGGTCAATACACTGGCACTGGGCACATATTCAGGCCGGCACACAGAGACTGATCATAGTCACATGTGAGTATGCTTATAAAGCCTCATCAGGTTTATTCCTCTCCCAAACTTTTACGAATTCTCCTCTTTCGTCTGTGCTTCTTTCTTTCTTTCTCTTTCTCTGGTTGTCTTTGCCCTGTCTGTGTTTGCTCACGCTAGTACAATTCACCGCTGCATGATTGCACTCAAAAGCATGTGAGAGTGGGTTGGTGAGTGAGTGAAAGAATGCGGGTTTTCTGATAGTCAGGGCTTTGTGTTTAAATGTTCCAATGCTATTATTCTTTCTCCGTGTTTACACTGTTGATAATATGGGTCTGATAAGTTGTGGTTGTTTTTGTGTGTTTGCAGGCCCTCTCGTCCCATTAGGAACACCAGTGAGGCCATGTTGCTGCCCTCATCAGTGCCCGAGTCCTCCAAGAGGTAAAGACTGCTTTTAAGAGTACAGTAATACCAGCTTATTGTTTGTCATTTAATTTAATTGACACCTTGGGCTATATGCTATTGCGATTAGCGTTTTTTTTTCTGTGGTGGTTGAGAGAGCTCAGCATTCTTCAGTCTAAAAAAAAAACAGATATATTTTCATATCTTGTCTTTTCTCAAAGTGCAGCACCTTGATCTCTCTTGGTCACTTTTTTTCTGACATTTCTTCCGGACCAAACGATTGGTATTGAATTGTTAGCTGGAGGCCGAAACTGAAAAGAGAGTTAAACAGATGGCATTTGAAGTGCAAAATAGAATATCATCAATAGAGCTGTGTACGTTCAAGATCTAGTTTTCTGCCATCTATGATGCCTCTTAACTTGTCTGCTTCATAGAAAAAGAAATATAGACTGAAATAGATAAAGATATTTGTTCTTTAGCATCTATTTTCTGATGTTTTTTGGAGTTAGACATTGAGAAATGTTGGAGGGCTAAAACTATGGACTGGAAAGTCCAGGATTTTATTAACGGAGGCAGATGTGATATGTTTTACAAATACATTACATTATTACCTAATATTAAAATATGATTTGAATGTGGAATGTAACCATACAGTATGCTGAAACATGCATAAAGCATAGTAAAAATATGTGAAAAAAAAAAAAAAAAAAATTCAAAGTTTGAAAATAGATTAATGATTTAATATAATAGTAAACTGAATATACTGAATTTTAATTATGTTCATTCACAGCATATACATGTTTATGTCCCGTGTTTTAACCAGTTTGGCAGCCGCTCAGCGTATGAACGAGGAACACGCTCTGATCGCTGCGTATGTGAATCGCCTCCAGACCAGCCCATGGTGAGCGAGGAGGGGGGAGCTTACATAAGAGAATCAGGGAGGGTATAAATGAGGAGAGCTAGGTGCAGAAGAACAGTTCAGCCTCAGCTTAGTCAGCACCCAGAATTGATCTTTTAGTTCTCATAATTATCAAAATTAAAACAAAAATCAACCTGCAAATCATGTTTATACAAACTGAACATCCCACGCCCTTGATCTTTTTTTGGAGGGTTATTTTCATTCATTTTGGAGGTAGTTACATTCATATTGTGTGTTTACAAATAGATAATTTTGCAGTATTGCTAGAAACTGACAGAACAGAATAGAACAAAATGTTGATGAACATTAGTTAGTGTTGCTGGCAGTAAGTTGCTGATTTCCCTGCTCTGTGTGCATCAGTAGTGTGGACAGTCCAAGCAGGCAAGATGAGGAGCACAAACTGATCGCCCGCTACACCTCCAAACTGGCAGAGACTGATGGCGCAGGAGTGAGTCAATAACTTGTTTTCTCAGACCCAGTAAAGGGCAAATACATAAATACACAATCAGGTGCTGCTGTGTTTCATATACCGATAGCTCTGATACACAGCTGTGGGTGGTCTCTGTCTGATCTCAACGCCCCAGCTCTAAACTAAATTCTTCTTTCAGTTGTTGGGTGATAAATGATCAACCCACAGACGCTTCAAATCCAATGAGCTCTTGTACTTTTTGTCCGTCGTTCAGGTAATACCTAACCGGAGCATCAACTTTGATGTGAACAAACAGAAGAGGGAGCTCATCGCTCAGCTTGAGTGCAAAAACAGGTCTGTATAAAGGTCATTATTAGTATTGTTATTATTGTAGCATACCTATATTCATCATTTTTAAGTTGCCCTTTAGCCAACATGTAATTTTCCTCATTAAATCTGCAGAAGCATGTGTGTGTGTGTGTGTGTGTGTTGTCCTTTCCAAGTCTCCTCAGTCATGTGACCTCCTCCAGCCTCGGCTGACAAGTTTGTTTTTCATTTCCCAGAGAGATCTTGGCAGAGATCAAACATCTCCGTGCCCAGCATGACGCAGCGTGCCAGGCCAGCCCGGAGAAGGGCAGCACCAACCCAACCCTGCTGGCCGAGCTTCGTCTGCTCAGGTAAACAAAGACTCCATCATAGACTGGCCAGAGGTTGGGTTATATGTTGCCCATATACATATAATAACTCATTTTTTGTTTTAACTACAATCTTTGAGTCATATCACAATTAAAAGAAAAAAAAACATGTTAGCCCTCACCCTGCATTTCCTGCATTGTGTACCATACTGTCAAATTTGGCGGGAAATCGGCCGCGTTGGCACAGAGGGCGAGTGCTTTATGGCAGATGGTGGTGACAGATGGTGGGTTTAGGGAAAAGCCAATGTAAAAATCACTCCCAACAGGGAGACTAGATATAAATATTCTGCCAGAGAGGGTTGCGGTAATGATGATGTAAGGATATTGGTGGTTTAAAGTGTGACACACAACAGCTTTAAATCCACCGTGTATACATTTATATGTGACTATAGAATCATTAAACTTAACATATGTGCTGTTTTGTTTGATAATGGTGTTGACAAGAATATTTAAATCATGCTGTGATGTGATGAAGGAAGACTTTCTCAGAGAGCTCCTCTACTGTCTGGCTAAATGATGTGCATGTTCAGTCAAAACTGAAACAGCACTCAGGGAACAGTTCACCCAAAAATAAAAATTGAGTCATTATCCTCTCTCCTCCATGATGACGGCGAGTCAGATGAAGTTTTCTAGTCCTCCAAACATTCCTGGAGCCTCATAGCAAAACAGCGTTGCAGCATTCTCCTAAACAAATGAAGATGACTTGCTTTAGAGCATAAAAACAACAAAAAGCAAACATCTCCAGAAGTCTCCAAATTAATTTGAAAATATATTATTTACATCCTTTTTTTTTTAAGCTGAACTCTAAGCTTTAAGTGTTAGCGCCCACCTTGTCTGAGGTGGGAGCATGAGCACGCTCCAATAGAAGAGATCAATGGGAACATGTGATCCCTGCATACCTCAGCTTTAACTGCTAGCTGGAAGTTGCGTCACACACAGCAGAGAAGACTCGCCTGAAGGAAAGCCTCTGTCGGATCTAAGGTTAGATTTTTGGCGTTTTACAAGCCGCTGTCTGAAAGCAGCGCTCTCTCAAGCAGGTTCCAGCTTGTGCACCATCTTCAGACTCTTGCCCGCTGATGCTATTAGCATAGAGGCTGCATCTCTGCTTTTAAAAGGATGAAAATGACATCTGTTCAATCACTTTGGGATCTCAGGGCTTCTAGAGACGTGGATTACATGACAAGAGCTGGTTGGAGAGTTTTTATGTTTTAAAACAAGTCCCCATCTTCTTGAGTTGTCTAGGAGAATGCTGCAGTGCTGTTTTGCTCTGAAGCTCCAGAAATGTTGCGTGAACTAAGAAACTTCACCTGACTTCCCATCAGTTTTGGGGTGAGGAGATAATGACTGAATTTTAATTTTGGGGTGAGCTATTCTTCAAACCAAGTGTGAAACGGGCCTGTAAGTCTAATCCTGTTGCCTGTCTGCACCAAATTTCCCAGTATAACTGTGTCTTCTGCGAGTCCTTGAGCTCTTTTATCGCTGCCTCCTGACACTGTTGCGTGACAGTAATGGAGGGCTGGTGTGTGTTGCAGACAAAGGAAAGATGAGCTGGAACAGAGGATGTCGTCTCTGCAAGAGAGCAGGAGGGAGCTGATGGTACAGCTGGAGGGACTGATGAAGCTGCTCAAGGTGACACACACACACACACACACAGCCTATTGTTTTCGTCATGGTGTATCGACACACACTAGAGGGCAAAGTTTCCATTTTCCATCACACCTCTTTGTGTCTGTCCTTGTAGTAACAAGCCTCACTTTTCCCTCTGCTATTTCCTCCTTAAATAATTTCACCTTCTCTTGCTCTGACTGTGTCTGACATCTTTTTTTCCATCCTTTTCCTCTGTGTTTATTTCCGACTGCCCATGTTGTGGCCCTGTAGGATGAGGAACAGCGACAGGCAGTAAGTCTATCCCCCGTATGTTGGATTCATGGTGGTGTAAATGTGAAATTCAGCCCTAATGTCACCCGTTAACTAGAAATGTCAAAATTTTTCCAATTGGGGTGTAAATAGTGGCTTTGATTTTTCTAGCGGTTACTAGAATTTTTACTGCATCATGGAGACAATGTCAACCACAACTTAAATGATGAGTTGTTTCTAACACAACTGATGCATAACAACCTTTATGAATCCTCTCAGGCGCAGGCGGCTGGCTCTTCTCATGCCTCTCCCTCCCGACCGAGCCCATCATCTGTCAGATCTGTAGGTGCTGTCTCCCCCCAGGCTCAAGTATATCCTCCTCAAGATTCACTCGCTGGGGTGGGCGGCGATGTACAAGAAGCGTTTGCTCAAGGTAAGTCTGAACTCACCGTAGGGTGAAAAACATTCAGACAGCAATTGCTGTGGGGGTTTTTTTGGTCTTCAGCAGTAAAAAGATCTGATGGCTTTTACTCTTACAGTAAGTGAGTGATGAATTTAAAGGGCAATCAGTCACCTTATTTTTTTTTTTTTACCTCTTCATTAAACTGCATCTCTAAAAGTCCATTAAAATCAAGCTCTATATTTCCGATTTTGCAGATTCTTGCAGATAATTGCTATATTATTGCTCATCTGTGGGGTTGTAATTCCAGCTGTGGCCCAGATGTTTTTATTGTATCCCTGCTCAACTACAGACACAGTCATACGACAGTTCGAGCCAGTTCACAGTACACTGTAAGGCCTGTAATGTAAGCCACTTGACGGTTACAGATAGTTCACACAAAGTGGCCGATTTGTCAAGGAAATGCTGAATCACAATAAGGTTTTGTGTTTAAGAAGAAGACATTATGAGAAAACTGGTGTGGAACAATAAGATCAAATCTTGATTCAGTGTCCAAAATAACAAAAAGGTGTTAAAGGTGATTTTAAAAAAAAAAAGCTGTGCAGTTGCTCTAAGCTGTTTTTCTAACAGCAACAACAGACAAAAAAAGGCAATTTAATTGTAAAACTATTTTCTTATCCATACGATATCATTTAAGTTAATTAAAAATGTGCATTTGAAATCATTCATTACCACAGAACTGTTTAGTCAGTCTGATGTGCAACATTTGATGATCATTGTTTTGTTTTTGTCACGTCTCTCCTTCTCAGGCCCGAGGAGGAACCTGAGGAACGACCTCCTGGTTGCAGCCGACTCCATCACCAACACTGTGTCCTCACTGGTCAAAGAGCTCCACTCTGGTAAACACACACATTCATATGTATCCATACAAACACCATAGTATCCTGAGGATTAATCTTTGTAGCTTCCAAATGATCTCCGTTTCATTAAATAAAACACACTTTTTTATGTCAGTTTTGAGTATAAAAGGTTATGTTTTATATTTATAACTATTAATAAATCTTAAAGTAACTATATTTTATCTGACACATTCTCGTCGTTGACTTCTTACCCTCGTGTCTGACCAGATGATGTTCGGGAGGAGGAGGAGAGATTGCTGAACGGAAAGGACCGAGGTAAATTACTCTCTTCAGTTCCACATTATCTCTTCCTGCAGATTATTATCCTCTTCTTACTTGCTTACAAACGTCACATGACCGAGATCATCATGATGCGTAACCTCTGCACTGGGACTAACATGGCTGCTTGAGATTGGTTTCTGTACTGCTGAATTCACACATCGTCTTAAACTTGCCATCTGTGTGACTGAAATCTCACACAATATCATGCAAAACCAACAACAAATAATAAAAAATAAATCAATGAAAAAAAAAGTTTGAAAAAAGTCTGGCTGAGACTTTAAATGCATTTGTGCTGGCGGCTTGCCGTGCGACCACGTGCACACCCTCTAGACTGCACCACTTACTCTCCAGGTGCTCTCGTTCCAACGGCAGCAAGCTTCATTAACATGCCGTCTCATTAGCCATGCTTTATGGAGCCCCACCTCTTTACAAGAGGACCGCCCGCAGAGACCAAGTGGTGAAACTACTTCCTGGTCTGCTCCCAGGGCTCAGACTAAACTCTTTATTAAAATACTAACCTGCAGTACTAAGCCGCTGACCCCCTAACCACCAGGAGGCATACAGGAGGCCAGGTAAAAATACTGCTAGACTGTCCACAATTTTTTTCCTCTTGACTTTGTCAATTTGTGTAGAACTTAGCAATTACTGTCTAGTTTTACGTTTTTATACTAACAACTGGTCTGGTTCTTATTAGAGTTTCTGGAAACCTGTTGCTCTTGTTGTACCTTCAGACCGCACTGTCCTCTGCTAACGGTTAACTTCCTTCTCTTTCTTTAGCAGGTTAAAATGATCGCAGGACAAACAAATACAGTAAGTGATTCAGTATTATTGTCATTTTTTTAATTACAATAAAAAGAAAAACACTATTCTTTTAGTATTTTGTTAGCTCACTGTACAAATAAAGCATGACACAAAGGTGAATCTACTGCTCCTCTTTTCATTATTTATCCATATATCAGTCAGCATATGTGTGTTTGTTCTGTTTTAGATCAAAAATGTGTGTTCATGTTTTATGCTTTGTGACTCAAAACGAGAAAGGACTTCTGATTGGTTGTCTGACTGTTCTGTCCCTCTCTCCTCAGACAGACTGATGTTTCATAACAGCCAAAGAAGACTGAGGATATTTTGCTATATTAATTGATAGCATTTTGGGATTAGCGCTCCACTGCCAATCAACCAATCAGAATGCTGGACAGGAAGTGGTCGCTGGGTCCCTACTGATATCACATAGCTGTGATTCTGTGTGTCTTGTCACTGTGGTTTTGTTTTTGTTTTTGTTTTGATTTGATCATGCATAGCTAAACAAAGAAACCTACTGATTAGTAATGTAGCGCGCACGCCTGTGTGTGTGTGTGTATGTGTATGTGTGCGCGCTCTGCTTTTACGAGGTGCAAGAGGGTCGAGTAAGTGAGAGGGACACCATGAAGAGACAGAAAGATGTTTTGAGAAACTTTGTGAAGGATGTAATTGCAGGAACATTTCAGGATGGATATACAGGATGTAACCGCATCAAAGAGAAAAAGAAGAAGAAGAAGAAGAAAAAAAGAAAGTTAAAAAGGCGAGAAGTTGTCATGTTACGTTTGGGCACTGTGTGCTTAGTATTTATTGCTTTGATTGGATTGGATTTTTTGCCATGTATTCATTCAGTTTGAGTGTTCATGTGTATGTTAGTGTGGTCAGGCCCTGCTGAGACGATAAGCTTTAATTGGACGCTTCCTGCTGTGTGAAGCCGAGCCCAGCCCCCCCCCCCCCTTTTACCCCTGTAGCTGTGATGCAGGGTGGAAAGTTGAAGTCCCGGTCCTGATCCAGGCGTGTGAAACCTGGATGAGATTAGTGCCTTGAGTGCTGTAATATTAACGATTGTGTATCCAGGTACTGCAGTGGGACTCCAGTCAAAGAGGAGATATCTCATTACTGTTGTGTATATATGTGTTAGTGTGTGTGTGTGTGTGAGGGAGTATAAATCCATTAGCTTTCAACTGGGTTAGTGCAGCAAAAGAGTTGCAAAGTGTGTGGAGAAGTGGGATCCATTATTAATAATCCCCATTTTTAAAAAAAGGCTTTTAAATCGGTGAGTTTACCAAAATGACAAAATTCGCTTTATTTTCTCCGAATTCTCTACTTTTTTAGTTTCACCTTTTGAGGCACTGTGACCTACTTATTGAATTTAGATTTTTACACTCCATGCCCAAAATACCTCCTCACACTTTGATACTCTATCTAACATGCAAGGCATTGTGGGAAGTTCTCTGTGGATGCCAAAGTGCATCCAGTACCCCAAAATCCGTCAGACTTACAGCTGTATGCCAATTAAATATGATCCAAAGTGACTTTGAGCTTATGTCTGGTCAGACTTACTTAAATTCATCTAACAAATGTCAGATAATGTGATCAAATACATTTCCAACACTGTTTTAGCATTTCGGGGCATTCGTTTGTGCTCATAGAAGCTGTACTGTGCTGTTTTTGGATCTTTTTTTTTTTTTTTTTTGGTCTTGCAGACATCACTGGCCAGCCACATTGTTTGACTGAATGCTTGTGACTGAGGTTATCACATTTGCAATCTGCTGAATGATTTACAGAATTGAACGAGTGATTGATGAGTTTGTGTGTGTGAGTGTGTGAGAAAGACTGAGGGGAACCTAGACTGACAGGACAGACGTGTCCTGACATGTAACTGTAATCACCTTCAGCTCTGAACCTGTCAGAGCTGACGGCGTGAAGACTTTTTATCTGTGTTGCATCTGTAATAAATAATATTTAACATCAAACTCTGAGCTGTATCCCTCTGTCACTATCAGTTGTCATCAACACAAAAGGCTGTGCCTCAACAACAACAAAAAAAACAAGGATGTGTTAAGTATAATTCAATAAGTGCCATGACTACTGCTATGTCGTAGCTCTTCGATGACCTCAACATCTTATTCTTATTCCCTCCTGGTTTGTTGGTGTGCTTTTAAAGTCTGCTTTTCACTACAGATTAGCAAAAAAAAAATATGTAATGCAATACATCTGTTAAACAAGCTGGAAACTACACTGGTATTTATTCCTGGAAAGTGACCCACTTTTAAAATTCCTTGACTGCTCTCATCTGCAGAAACTCCAGTTCTACTATGAACAGAACAGAATCATTTAGAGCATGACTGCAGAGTGTTTGATTTCAATGATTTACACGATTAAGTTTTGGGAAGCCTCAGCTTCACAAAACATCACCTATTTTAGGAACATAACCTACCAACGAAAAAACGTCAACCACTAAAGGAATGGTAGGACATTAAAAAAGAGCAAAATTTAACATGCAGTTAGTAATAAAAAAAAAAGAAATAAATGAAAAAAAAGTTAAATGAAAGCATACACTATTTTTCTCTGGACTGTAATAAGCATTTAAAAGCTCTGTTGCTCAATTGTATACATTCAGTGATTTTATTGGTACAGTCAAAGTAGATATATAATCTGCACTAGATGTCTTGCTTGATAAGATAAACTTAATTGTCCCTGAAGGGAAATTTGTCTTGGGACAGCGGTGCAGTCACACAGCTCAGTGCAATATTAGACGAAATATATCAAAAAAATAAAATGGAAGATAACATCAGACAAAAAGTAACACAAAGTGACAAAGAGTAACATAAGATCCTACGGTGTTACTAGGATCAAAATGCACCTGTGCTATTTACAAAAAGTGCACACAACTTTAAGAACATACACATACACTCAAGCATGCTGCAGACATTTAAGTAAAAGAGCCTTGAGCAACGTTTGCGTAGTATTAGAATATATTTGATGCATTAATGGAAAGCTGTAAAATAAATGTAGTGGAGTAAAAAAAAAAAAAAAAAAGCAGTATGTACCCCAAAAAGTAGAAAATAGAAATTCAACCATTTTAGCACATGAGGAGACATGTTTGCTTTTGTTTTCCTTCATTCCTGTGAATGTGTGTGTTATTGATCATAACCCAGTTTCTATAAATAAACACCCCAACGTGGACTCCCAAAAATACACCCCTTTTTTCCTGCATGTTTTTGACTTTCACCCTGATTGAGTGTCCTCATTAGTATGGATGAGCAGTTCTCACTTTTCCCATGAGCTCCCTTCAGAGGTCACGACTCTTCGTGTGTGTGTGTGTGTGTGTGTGTTGTGTATGTGTTGTATATGTGCGTTTGTGAGAGTGTGTGAGGCGGGGGTGTAAATCATAGAGTGAAGAAAGCTCATTGAGGTTGTCTGTTGGTGACCCCCCCCCACGCCCTCACACACACACACACAGACACACACCTCCTATACTTACTCACCAATCAGTGCAGTTATGACCCTGTTTAGTGTGGATCGAAAGGTCAAACTGAGTTCAACCTTCTCTTCTGGAGCAATAACTGGACCCTGGTCAATCTGATCTGATTGGGAGTTGAGCTAACATTTAGTTCTGAATCAATGTATAGATTTGCCATTAAAAAAATAGTCATCAATGTTTTGGTAATCAGCCAAGGTAAAATTAAAGTCTTTTCTAATCTTTGCTTATTCAGTGGAATTGCTGTTTCTCTCAGTTGATGTCATTATAAATTGGATCATTTACAATAATTACGATGTTTATGGACTGACGGATTCAAAAGATTTCCACACTTCTGTGTGAGCTGGTGGAAAATACCACTTGTCCATCCTCTTATACTTGTTCAGGGCAAACTAGAAATTGTTCTTACAGATGTTCGCACTCCTTTTTCCTAATGAGATCGTACCGCATTTGGTGCTTTTCGTGTCTTTCCTTGAATGCTGTGTGCACCGCAGTGAAGGGACAGGTTTCAGCTTGTTGCAGCAGGCTTCAACTTCACCTGTTGAGAGATCTGTGATTAAATGAGATTAGAAGAAACTAACCTGCCAAACAGGAGAAGATGGAACTGTGTTGCATTCACTGGTGGGTTGTAGGTGGAGGAAACAGAAAGAACAATTTTTTTGGTTAGTATCAGCAGCTGTTTGTTAAACCGAGGAAATTAAATTGTACACAGTGGTTCCAAGCCTCTGATGGTAAGACATTAACTTTGGTCACAAATGAGTAGCTGGGCCCCTAAAAAGTCCCCGTTCCTCCCACTCTTTCTGCATTACGATACACTTCTGTCCCTGTGTTCTAATTCAGCCTAGTACCAACACAGGAATTAACATCCATATGTGTGATTCTGCACCATTTTTATTAACCATATCCATTTTTCCCCCCCTCACATCATCCATACTGGATTGAGGTGAGGAAAAACTCAGCCAATATCAACTTTTTTTGTCTGCTGATAGAATTATTTATTTAGTTTAAACACACAAATAATTAATTCACTGTTTATAGTATGAGTAAACTACATAATACTGTACTGTGAGCAACAAGCAATGTGTACACAAAATTAGTGGCCTTTTACTGTGACCATCCCAACACACACCTGTGCAGTAATCATGTTGTTCAATCAGCATCTTGATATGCTACACCTATCAGGTGGATGGATTATCCCAATCAAGGGTAAATGCTCTCTAACACAAATTTAAATAAATAAATTTGTGGTCAAAATTTGAGGGGAATAAGGCTTTTGTGTGCTGAGACAAAGTCTTAGATATTTGTACTTCAACTCATGAAAAATCGGAGCAAAAAAAGTGTTGTTTGTATTTTTTTTGAGTGTACATACACCCAATTTTATGTGTTATACGAGGGTGTTTGCTATATGTCTGTTTCTATCTACCTGTAAATTGTTCTGTGTTTAAGTGCATAGAAACTCTTCCTTGGCCCAAGACCCATCCCCAAAATTTCAATTAATCTGTTGACAACTTTTCAAGATATCTTGCAGACAAACAAACAAAACAAATGGAGGTGACCACATAACGTCCTCCTTAAAGGGTTCTTTACCGACTCAGCAATTTCTCTTAATGATGTCAATAAAATTGTCCTAAAGTGTTGCCAATGTTTGCAAGTTACGTTGCTGTCAAGTTATGCGGCCAGTACTCAAAACGGAATAATGCTCTAATTGATATTTACTTCATGGAAGGTGTCGCCGCTCCGTGCACTCCGACACCTGTCTTAATATGCGTGTGTGCGTGCTCGCGCGTGCACGTGCTCGCGCGCTGTGGGGCTTGTAGTCTTTAGGACCACGCGGAAATATTTTCTCTAGTGCTGCAGCCTCTGCGGCTCGTGAGAGAGCTAACAGGCCGGTTGTTGCGAGTGATAAGAGTGAGAGAGAGAGACAGAGAGGGAGAGAGGGGCAGGCGGGGGAGCTCGAGCCAGCAGCGGAGAGAGAAGACCCGGTAGAGCGTGAGGAGAGAGAGAGAGAGAGAGCGAGAGAGATCGATAGTGAACGAGAGGAGAGAGAGAGCGACGACCGTCAGGGTCCGTGTGCCTAAGGGACGGACGACACGGTAAATATAAACATTACATTTTGGCTCGTGAATGCACACTGGCACTAGTTATAGCCATGAAGTTAGCTACAATCATCTCATGAAGTCAACGTTCGCGCGCACCGGAGCCAAACCATTGGTTCCGCTTTAGCAGATGATGTGCGCGTGAAGACGGAGCGGTTCGTGAACTTGGGTGAGTTCTTTTGTACGGTGGGAAGGAAATCACGGCGACGGGACGACCATTATAGAGCTAATGTGTGTCAAATGTTAGCGGATGCAGCGTATACACCAGCTCACCCCCCGCCTCGACACTAGCAGGTAATGTTAAACTGGAGCGCACTGTCCTCTTCGCACAGCAGATGCAGACAGACACATCAGCGCGCGGGACCGTCGCCTCCGCTGAGAGCGCGCGAGCCGGCGGGCGCGCGCCTCCCGGGGTTACTGAGTGCAATCGGTCTGAAATGCGCCCCGTGAGTGTTTCTTTACCTGGCCTAGTAAAGCTTATCGGCCCTACGCATTCAGACACGTGTCTCTCACCGGCTGCCCTCCCCGCGCATCCCTTGCTGGGATTATATGATGTTTTTGAGACGCCGTCCGGTAAAGGCCGCGTGAGGTCGCTCCCAATATGAATTGTCATAAAACCGAGCTTTGACAAGTTAGCCGGAAAACCTTGGACACTTCCGGCAGTGACTTTCAAAATAAAAAGTGTATTTTTTAATTTTATTTTTTATTTTAGATACTGTATTAATCCCACAGGGGGAAATTCTTTCTCTGCATTCGACCCATTAAACCTCTGCAGGATGAGGAGTTGAATTTAAGTCAGTGTATAGACTTGCTGATGGAGTTTGAGGTGTGTGAGTGACCTAAATAAGGAGAACTTGCAGAAGTTGTTTGGCCTGGAGCCTGGAGCTCATACAGGGAGCCCCTGGGGGTGTGGGGTGGATACTCTACACCCATTTCAACAAAGTTTCCACCCTTGTCTTTCCGCTGGTAACCCTGGCTGGCGGCCTGTTGTCTTCACAGTAGGTGATGTAAGACCACAGCATGAGGAGCGACATACTGTACAATACATCTTGAGGAAAGCCAGACATATTGGCTGCGCACACACTGTGCTCAAATCCAAATCACTGCTGAGATCCAGTTTTGTTTTAGGCACATGCAAACATAGTATTTTAAGCTCCTTTCGAGTTCAGCATCTGATACCATTCTGAACAAAGCACACTCTTGAACTGACTCGCAAAAAAAACCCCTCACATAAACTTCACACTTGGCATGCTCATGCAGAAGTAAGTTTGTGAAATGTATGCTAATTTGACTTCTCATGAATGGTGTAACTCATATGGTAATGCGCAGCCGAGTTATGGCCAGGAAAATGAGTTCAGACCATTTTAAATGTATAGGCCAAAATCACAACTTAAAAAAAGTGGGTGCATGGTGTCCATTAAAATCTTATAATAGAATCCTTAAAAGAAAGGTATGGTCAAGAGTTTAACCACTGATCTAAATCGGTGGATGAAGTGTATTAGGATAAGAATCACTATGTGGCAATTAGTTTGTGATAATTAGATTAGTTGCAAATTCAATTGGGAATATGCAACACTAAGGGACAGCATAAGCTAAAATCCAAAGGAGCTTTAGCCAGAAATGATGCTTCCTTTTTGGTGCATGGTCCTAAATTAAGGTATAGACCGGTGTGTATTTCACAATAGGGACACTGGTTGGTTTCTTCATCTCTGGGTGAAATGTAATATAGAAGCCATGTGGAGTCTGCAGTGTGCTCTATACCTAATAAATACTTAGGTTAGATGGACAGAGATAACATGATACTTGCACAATGCAAAGTGAATGTGACGAACTGCTGTAAATAAAGCAACACGGCTAAATATTGCCCAAGGTCACACAGGTGGCTTTTTCCAGCCCTGCATATAGAACGTAGCTTGATGCTGCATCACCAGACAATAACACTCGCTGAATAGACTACAAAGAAAACTGGAAAAAAAAAATAGAGCATTTGAACACAGTCGACCTAGTTCAGGTGTTTGTAAATGGCCTCGACATGAATGCAGTACTAACAGTCACAGTAAAGACTTGAATCAGGCTTGTTTGTGTTTTTGCTTGCTGGCTACAACCTGTAGAGTTCTGTATGTTTTTTAATGTCACATCAGAGATCATATCATTTAATTTAAGTGCTAATCAGCGAAGAAATGATGGGTAATAGTGCAGCAAGACCAGCAATGTTTTAAGTCACCAAGAGTTATGTTTGTCCTTTACTGCCTGTCTTAAATTCAGCTCACCTTTGTGGCAGTTCACATGCAAACTCAGACTGAGGGCAGAGCACAGTGTACTAAATTTGATCAAGGAGTGTAGCAATATTTTTGGTAGACTGACTCCACCTTCTCAAATAGCATTAAGGTTCCCCTCAGCATCCTCATTTGTCTGAGACCGTGATATGAGCCTCACTGTCAGATGTGGGAACATTTTATTGGTAAATGACTTTCAAGCCACCAAAACAGCTGAAAAAAAAAAATGAGAGAAAGCAAATTTCACACTTGATGTTCGCCGGATCAGTTTTACACTCACAACCTGTTCAACACTTAAAAATCTGTTCCTGTGACATTTGACAATTGATTGCAAATTGAATTCCTCCTTTGCTTACTCAATACTTTTCGGCACCTATTAACCTCCATATTAAAAAATTTATGGCAATTGGCTAATGAGCCAAAAGAGTTCAAATGAGTCCGATCACACGTGGCTTACTCTCCTCTGAGCACATCCTTCACTGCTTGCCCTCCATTTTCCTGCACAAGCTGCATCAATTATATTTATACGAATGTCGAATTGTAGTGAAATAATATTTATGGCTTTATGAAAAGCTCAATAAATTGCTTGTCACAAAGTCTCGGCTTTGCTGTTTTCCTTGGTTTTGTATCATCTTAGATTTAATCTCGGTGGGTTTTGGACTGTGTTGCAAACAACACAAGCAATTTAAAGATGTCAGCTTAGATTCTGGGAGACATTTAGTATCATTTATATTTGTTTCATCAGACAGATTTGTGCATAAAAAAACAGTTAATGATAGTGGATTCTGGTAGCCTTAAAACACAACTGTGTTGCATGTCTTCTCCCTCTCTCACCCTTTATTCTCATTGTGCCTCTATAAGCTGCTGTAAAAAAATATGAATAATGATAATCAGTAATATAATCAGTCAGTGCACAAATATGAGTAACTGTTGATTGAATGAAATGCAATCAAGCTGTGATAGCCATGCTGAAAGCCACCCTGACCTCTGGGGACACCTGCATGTGCATCGTGGGATTGTGCGCGTAAACCGGTTACTCCTCTGAAATGCAATATTTGTGTGGTCCCATCCATCAAGAACAGGGCAGTTCATGAAGACACACACCTGTTGTGCCAGCCTTGACCTCGGGGGCTCTGCGTGTGTGAGCGAGAGGCGGATCGCCGGAGGAAGAGAGAATAAAGAAGGATGGCGAGATATTAGCCACATACTGAGAATGATTTCTTACTCAAGAGTTGACAAATTTCCTCTTACTGTATATTCACTCATGTCACGCTGTGTGTGTGTGTGTGTGTGTGTGTTTGTGTTTGTTTTGTCTTTCCTCTCCAGGAGAGGGGGGAGGACTGAGTGAGAGAGGCATCATCTGAGCAACCTACAAACAGACAGATTGAATGAAGCTGCACCTGGTGCTTCTGAGGGCATCTCCCATGTATTGATTTACTCCATTTAAAAAAAAAACAACCCAACTTTCTAAACTTGGTCTCACCGAGCCGCTCCCCACCATGCCATCCAACAGTCCTGCTGCTGTCCAACCGCCCCAGACCCCTGAGAACGACACTGCCAACGATGTGGTGAGAGAAACGGATTATCACTAACCTGTAGGGTAAAAAAGTGTCATGACGACAACAGTACAGTGAAGAAAGTCACATCTTAACATGAGTGAAACTCGCTGTATGACTGATAAAATACCATATATGTATGTATTTTATGTCAGCTACATCTTCTCTTACTGCTATTGCTGTTGATTTTGATGTTTCTATTATAAATGTTAGATTATCACTACTGTTATTTTAGCTGTCACTGATATTATTACAACTACCCCCACTTTTCTCCACAGCTATCATTACTGCCACTTTGGCCTGTGAGCTTGCAGTTGAGCGCTTTTTTTAGCCAACACACACACAGATAACCTGGGAGGTCGGACTCTGTGTGTGTGTGTGTGTGTGTGTGTGTGTGTGTGTGTGTGTGTGTGTGTGTGTGTGTGTGTGTGTGTGTGTGTGTGTGTGTGTGTGTAATAATTAAATGTATAGTTATTTATTTACATTCAAACCTCTCTGCATTCCACCCACTCAACCAACCACATGCAGATGAAAGCAGCAAGTTTTTTTTTGTTTTTTTCTAACCCAAAATGAGCACACACACACACACACACACACACACACACACACACACACACACACACAGAGAGAGAGAGACATACACAAGGTGAAAAATGGTTCCTTTCATTTGAGCCCACAGAGCCCAGGGCAGCCCTCATAAATCTGTGAGAAGTTTGAAGTTCATTCTATAGCGCTGCTATAAAAATAGCCGTCATACTTCCACATTCACACACTGGCAAAGAGCCAACATGTATAGAGTTTCTCTTATAGAGCACTTGAGAGTTCGTTGTGCTTTTTAACTTCATGAAACCTGAGTGACTCACAGAGTTTAAGGATAGAGGGAGACACGGCATGTCCACTGTAGGGGACTCATTCTATATAATTCCACTGGCCGTCATAGAGACTACTGGTCTAATGTTGATAGAAGGACGTTAATGTGGGCTCAAACAAGGGTACAAACATTTTTGATCTATGAAAAGACCTTCAGAAATATAATGTCAGAGGCTGTAGTTGTGTATCACCCTCTGTAAACCTATGAAAAAAAGTTAGTCACTGTAAAAAGGATTTAAAGATAAGGAAAAAAATAAGATCAGACATCAGACATCAACCCTTATGGAACCCCTGTACGACTTAATTTCACGTCCCTTCAGAAGCTCAACAGAGTTCATATGGGGTAAATCCAGAATTTAGAAATTAAATTAAATTGAATTTTTAAAAGAATGAAATCATTTGATTTAAATGACTCAATTCTCCGCTAATTGATTTGAATGAATCAACAATAAGATTGCGTCATAGCGACATCTGTTGCGCTAAAGATGTGTTTAAATGTTATACATCTGTACAGAGGCTATATATAGATCTACTGTAGTGTTTGTCCTGTTGACAGCTTTATCCACTAATGATTAAGCGAGTCGTAGAAAATGCAGAAGAAGAAAAAGAAAGAAGAAAAGCAGAAGCGCAGGGAGATAAAAGAAAACGAGCCTGATAAAGACAACGGGGAAGAGACAAGAGAGGAGGACGTGGGGATGGGGCAGAGAGAAAGAGGACAATATGTCTGCTGCTGATGGTATCCTCCTGTGCCTGCCTCGTTTGCGGTCTGGTTACTTAGCAACAGCGGTGGCCTGAAATGACCTGCCAGGATACAGAAATAGACTGAAGATATACTGTATGGATGGGTTGGCCAGTGTGTCTGTGTGTGTGTTTGATTGTGTGCATTGACTTTGTCTTCAAGGGATTTGGTTTTCTAGCTCTCCCTTTAAGGTGAATAGAGTAAAGACGTTAACTAATATGTATCCTCATGGTACTTACCCAGTCGATTGCTTACATTAATGCAATTATTTTGTGTAAGTTTTCTTAGATTTCATGTTTAAATATGCATAGTACATGATGTACTATTTCAATATGTGCTAATTTCCACAACAGAAATATGTTTAAATGTGCAAATGAGAGGAATTTGCATCAGTTAACAGATATCTGACCTAAATGTGTAAATGTGTATTTTGGACATTTCTTTCAACCTGTCTGAAACCTGGAAGAAAAAAACAACACTTTTTTTTGTCTATTGTGTCTAGATTTGCAAATTAGGTACACGATTGATCAATAAAATGTGTGTGCATCGTGACATAGGCGTACGGACAGCAGCACTGCAGGCAGACAGGCGCACCGTAACCAACTGGCTGCAGTGCTGATCGTCATGGAAGTGACATTAGCATGTTTAGTCAGCATGGCCGCCCTGTCGGAGACAGTTGCTAAGCAGTTTCTGCACCTTAGCAACCGTTCCACTGTCGCTGCAACAGACGGGGCAACAGTGGAAGGAGAGGAAGGGAGAAAAGACAAGGCAGACAAGCGGCGCACACAGAGTCACATTGGTACTGGTTACAGCAGTGAAACAGAGTCGAGGAAACGCAGAGGATAGAAGTCAGGCAGTGTTGTAAACAAAAGTTTCTCTGAACACAGCAAAATATAGGAGGACAGTAGGCTAGACGACAATGTGTCTTACAAACAGAACACAATATAACACCCCTATTAATGAGGATGAGACAGCTGTAGTTGATGAAGACCAGTACAAGCAGTTCTCAGTTGTAATGCTGGCTAAAGGTTATATCAATATATATATATATATATACTCTTTAATCTCTGGATGAATTAAACCATTGGAGATACTAAAAAAAAAAAAAAAATTATTATTTCTTTTTAATTTACCGGTTTTGCCAAAAACAAACATCTTCATTAAGAATTTCTCTTTTGGTAAAATATGAACAATATTTCCCTCAGTGATGCATTTAAAGCTCCCTCGTTCACTTCAGCACTCCCAATACTAGAGTCTAATGGTTCTCCCTTGTCGCATGTGACGTTTATTTAATTTGTGCCTGAGGCTGTGATGCACATAGAGAGAGAGAGAGAGAGAGAGCTCAAATATGAATAAAGAGATCTTTAATGGGAATCACTGTATCTGATATTACATCATTCATCACTGAAAGCCAGATATCGGATCAGTGCCTGGTGTCAGATATCCTTAGTTTAGCCAATACATGCAACATATCTACAGTTACATTATCAGTACGTTTTATCAGTATCTGCATATTTTGGTGCAATTTTGATTTTCTGAGGCAAATGTTTTATCTTTTATCTGGCAGTCAAAATGTGGAACCTTCCCTCCAGCACTCTCCTTGTGATTGGCTGCCGTCAGATCTGTCCTCAGGAAAATGACGGAGTTGATTTGCTGCACGCTTTTTTAAAAATATAATTTGGAAACTTTGAGATTTTGGGGCGAGATATAAAGTCACTCCAAAGTCATGAGTTATTGTTGTAAAGGTCAAAGATGAGTTGCATCTTGGCTTTTACTTTATGCTACTTTTTTTTTTTTACTTCTATTCCACTACATTTCATTTCATTCAAAGGGGGGGGGGGCCTGTGAACCAATAGAACATCACAAATATGGGTTCTGTAGTTTTAAAGACAGAAAGAGATCTCATCCACAGCACTGGTTGGGATCCTTTCAAAGGTGTTTTTTTAACTGGCTTTTGAGCCAACACACTCACTACCCAGCTGACACACAGGTGCAGCATGCTATTTTTATTTTATATATATATATAGCACTATAAAATTACCCTACTGCTACTCTACAACACTGCTGCACCTGCCAAAAGGTTCACTAAAGAAAAGACCTTGAATGCTTATCTGAACTTTGTGTCTCATTTATAATTTTTTATAGGAGTATTTGAGCTGTGTGTCCACATTTAGATCAGTCCAGAGGAGGCGGAGAAGCACTACAATATTCATCCTTTTTGCTTTACCATACACAGCTGGATTTCATATCTGCCAACATATAATTTAGTGGTTTTGTCTATTATATTTTGCCCATTTATAGCTTGAGAACCGCTTTGTTAATCAGAACTTGGCTTTGTTTGCTTGGTTTTTAGATCTTCAGATCTTTATTTTTAAAATAGTTTTTTTTCAAATCGGTCTTCAATTTAGCTTCCTGTCTTCTGGAGTCAAGAGATTGCAATGCTTTCTATTCATTTTAACCTGTTCTGAGTGTTTCTTTCGCACGTCTCCTTAAATCACTGTTGCTTTTAATTGAACCTCACTGCTCACATCAATCATATAGTCAGTCCACTGGCTCAGAGTTTGATGTGGCCTCTCTATAATTGTCCAGAGTGAAGATGGAGCAGAACATGACAGTCGAGAGGAGGAGACGCCAGCGAGCCCCCGAAACAAGCGCAGAGTCGGTCGTCCTGGCAGGAAACGCAAACAGCTGCTTCCTGTGAGTACTGTGATTACAGGCTGTCATCAGCCTTTTTTTTTATGATCTATTCTGCAGCAGTAATTCATCATCTATTCACCTCTACAGCATTCCTCTGTGTCGCCCCGAAAAATTCAAAAAATGTATGCACCGTTTCCACGAACACATTCACGCCGTCATGCCTGCTAGCTCCTGAGTAGCAAAGGCAGCTAGCTATGCTTTGTGTATTAACAGAGCATCAGACACACTTATATGAGTGTGTTTAACAAATAATGTGACAAAGAACCTCCTCACAGCAGTTTCCTTTGGTTGCTTTCCTTCTGCTATATGTGTTACATTTAGACGTTTTTTATTTATACCAGCATTGTATCTGAGGACAGTGATTCTCATGCACATTGACTGGTTGCAGGGCTTTACAGTCGATGCATATACTCCTCCCTCAGCATGTAGATGTGAGCTTCACTCCCTCATTATTCACTTTTTCACTTCTCAGTCTGGTTGCAATCCTACACATTTTCTGCGCCCTGCTCTTGCTGTTACCACGTTGCTCGGAGTTGAATTTAAGTTGAAATTATGTACGATTTCATCGTAACAAATTCAATAAATATTTCACCACACAGTAAGTTGTTGTAATGTTGTGGTAACACTGTTCTGACGAAAGTGATGGTTTTCAGAGTGGCAAGCGCTGAAAAAGTCAGCCGTGGTTTCAAAGTCTGCTTTATTGATTTAAGTTTTATTCATTTGGGAAAGAAAGCAAATTTAGATGAAATGAAGCCAAAGTAAAAACTGAACTTCCTCAATAACTTATAACTGTGACCCTCGTGGTTCGCCGATGCAATGAGGTAATATTAGCGAAGCGGTAGCTAATATGACTATAACCGTAGGCTTGGTTTCTACCTTCACACACGTGTTTAGCGATGCTGACGTGTCCTGAGATCTCTGCAATTACTCTGATGTGCACAATGATAACATAACTGACAGACATGACGCCTGGAGCGATGGAAGGAAAGCCCAAGTCGTAATGAAACGTACAAAGCCCAGATTTGTTTTAAAGTTGTTGTCACAGTTTCAGTTAGTTAAGCTATTTTAAGAGTCATTATGTGTGACGATCGGTTTCATGATCCAGATCACCGCAGACATCATTTCCTGTATTCATGTACCTGTTTATTTGTAAGGTTTGGATACCCTCACATTGACAGAAGACTGAAAACAGAACAAACCCCACCCATGTTGGAAAGACGGATTGTTATTCTGTGTGTAGTGAGAGCTTTGATTAGTCAGGGATTATATGGATACTTACATATGGACATAATGAAGGTGAAAATCACAACCAACACATGTGTTCATGCTGGATTCTTTTCCGCTTTCCAATCCTCATGTTTGTATAATTTGCAAATGTTTCCAGTCCGGTTGTATTATTGTGATTTAGTCAGTAACTACTTCTGCTGTTCTGGTACTTTTACACAAGGGGAACGTGTCACACACTTCCTCTGTGTGAGCTCGTGTTGGGGTTTGAATAGGCAACCTTCCAATCACCTTTAGGTCAGCAGTAATAAGCTGTGAGTTGTGTTAACGCAGCAGCATTGTAACTGCAATGACACCATACTGTATTCCTCCAATCTGTCTGACTTCAGCTCCTCCATGTTTCTCTCTCCATTCATCCTTTAATCAATCACTTGCTTTGTGTGTGTGTGTGTGTGTGTGTGTGTGTGTGTGTGTGTGTGTGTGTGTGTGTGTGTGTGTGTGTGTGTGTGTGTTCGTGTGTGTGTGTGTGTGTGTGTGTGCGCATTCATGTGTGCAGGAGAGCAGGTCTGATCATGCTTTGAAGTCTGAGCTCTAATAACGTAGGCACATGGATTAATGTGGGCTCTGTCTCTCTCACACACACACACACACACACACACACACACACACACACACACACACACACACACACACACACACACACACACACACACACACGGCTGGAGACAAAACATATATGTTACTCGTAGCAACAGTCTGCATGTTAGTGTTGTTTGTCCTGCACTAGTAGCAGCATCAATCACAGCACTGTGGTGCTGTAGCAGCAATACTCCTAGCAGTAGTAAATGTACTGTAGTAGTATGAGTGCACTTGATGTAGTAGTGGTAATGGTAGTAGTAGAATATTACTAGGAGCAGTTGTCGTGTTCTTAATTGTATCAGTGACAGGTAAAATAACAGCAGTTGTAGTTTTAGTACAAGAGGAAAGTAGTTGTAATGGTAGTCATAGTAGTAATAGTAATATTTATGTAGTAATTTAATAGTAGCGGTAGCGATAGTAGCATCGTAGCGCTATAATCAGGGGTGCACATAAGTGGCGCACAGGTGTGCATACCTGGTCAAAATAGACGATGCACGGCATGTATCAGAACAGGAAGTGCTTTTTCGTACCACCACTGTGTCCATCGTGTCAGTGCCGAATGCCAGATCGTTTAGTTAATTCATTAAGGTGTGCATTGAACAGCACAGGACATCGTTAAAGGGGGTAACTGTAACTCTTCCATGCTCATGGTTTATGGTACGAGTGGAAGACGGCGTTGGTTTCAGTCTGCACACGGAGTCAATGTTGGAGTTAACAGAGGGGTCATTCCCAAATTTCGTGAGATGGGGGTGCATAGCTACGCTACGCTACGCTAAGTCAGCTGATCACATGGTCCCATACTACTGATATGGCAAAACGTACTGATGAGGATATGACCGTATTAATCACATGTAGTCGTTGTGGAACATTCTGATAACTGCCCAGCCACAGTATGCCCATTACCCATTAACTCTCTCTCTCTCTCTCTTGCTCTCCCTCTTCCTCACACACACACACACACACACACGCACACACACGCACACACACACACACACACACTGTACAGTGGAGTGTATCCAGGAATAGAGCCATTGTGTGGAGCTCAGGGTGGAGCTGACTCACACTAACTACAGCATTACTTTCTCTCTCTCTCCTCTGTCTCCTTCGCTCACTCGTTCATCTCCATTACAAGTAAAAGCACAGACACACATGTAAACAGACACACCACTCTGAACACACACATTATTATTACAACGATAATGCCGGCTCTGTCCGTGCCTTTACTTGACATGTGGGATGCCTGCTGATATAAATAACGAGACCTTATATGCACACTGATAAACTAGACTTTATCCAGAGTAATGCTGGACTAGATTTCAGAGCTCATGTAAAACCTCAGGTCAGTGATAGCCCTTTGATGTTGCCATGCATGCAGCTCAGGCTGGTTTCTCATAGTGTTTCCGTTTCGCACCTAAACACAAAGGTCACACACACACTGTGGGGAAAAAAGAAAAAGAAAAAAAAAAAGTGGTTGATGAGACTTGTAGCTTGGGGGGGGCTTTCTTGGGCCAAAAGACAACACTACAAGTCATGGAGCTTGTTTTAATGAGCTTAAATGCTGATAGCTGTTGATAACTAAATGTTGATGACAGATATCTTTAAAACACATCATGCAAACTGAAGCTGCAGAAGAAGACAGATCTACTATGAGACTAGTTAAATTACATTAGATCTTAGTGAGTTTTTAAGATGAGGAGAAGTCACTGCTGGCTTTTCTGTATTTCTCAAAAAGGTCAAAAATGTCTGCATGCATTTTTATATTATATTGCATTATATACATTTTATAAGAAGTGTTTCTGTCACTACGGTAACTACTCATTGATATAAGTGGACAATAGTCCGCAACTATTTTCAGTTATAATTTTAGTCATCAAAGTGATAAACATGTGATGCTTCCAGCTTATTAGATATGATCATTTTAGCCTTTTCTTTGTCATAAATTGAATTATGTTAGCGTTTTGGGACATTATATACATCATTTTTTTAAGCTATTTTCTGACATTGTAAAAGTGAAAACGATTAATCAGTAATGAAATAACTCAATACTTATTTCATCTGTAGTCCTGCTAACAAAAAAAAAAATTGCAAAACATAACCTCCTTGGCAGAGGAAACAAAAACACATAAAAGGTCTTGAGCTTGAGGACGAGGAGTAAAATGTTGCAGTTTTAACGCTGCTATAAATTTCGAAGCCGTTAGGGTTTGTTTTTTGTTGTTACGGTGGACCAATAAATCTGCTCCTTTTTGACAGGCCTCCAAACCACTTGACTTGACATGATCTCCAAATCGTCTGTGTAAGATTCACAGCTACAGTGATTCAAACCATGAATAAAAAACTGTAATAAAAAGTGCCTGCTGTGCATATATTTCTGCACATCTGCTCCATTTGTCACACTTACATTGGAAACAGCTACAACTTATTTTGGCCTATATCTCGTATTTATTTCCTAGTTTGGTGCGACTGCTTAATTTATTATTTTTGGCACAGTATTGTTTTATTGTTTGCTACATCCTGTTCTCTCCCCAGACAAGCCTTGGGTTTCATCCAGCCTTAACACTGCCTTTGGTTGGATTGCCATACTGTTCACACACATTAGATTAGAGTCAGTAATGTCAGGTACTTTCCATCCTACATGTCATTCAAGATCACGCTTAGATTGCAGAGAGAGGAGGAAGTGCAGTTGTTGAAACACGATAAAACAACAAGCTAACATGTTGGAGGTCCTGTCTGTGTCTGAATGTGAGTGTAACCCTAATTATAAATGTTGTTATATTGCAATTTATAAAACTCGAACGCTGCATTTCGCAGTTTCTTTGACAGTCACATTGAATCAGCAATCTGCCTCATGAAGGCCATAGTTTTGGTTCACCGGCCTAAATGAAACCCAAACCAATGCACCTGCTCTCACAAAAGCAAGTGTACAGCAAGCTCACACAAGTCGAATGCACACTTCCTATTTAGCGCAAAATGGCGGAGAGACAAAGTGTCTGAAGAACGTCGAGCATATAGCAATCCAAAGACATCCAGATATTTTCCTCAAGAGCTGGTGGACCAAACATGGGCTGAATTGGATTTACATTCGACATGTGACCAAAAAGATGACTGCAAGTCCAGATTCCTCTGTTTCTGCTGAATGTGTAAGTAGTCAGCTGTTTGCTTAAAAGTTAGCTTTAGAAGCTCTTATGAGTCTTTTTGCCTCCTAATGTAAAAATCGCTTAATGCAGCTTTAATTTCAGTTTTAAAAAGAAAGAAAGCTAAGACCAAGTGCTCACATCAAGGCCGTTGGTATTGCATGTGCACAAGAGAGATGCCGGTGCACCCATTTTAATTTAATATTAAAGAAAAGTTCATCGTCTTTAATTGACGACATCATTTATGTCGCTTGTGCACACATTATAAAATTCATGCAAGCTTATTTTTAACAAAGCACCTGGTTGTTGTTTTTTTACATAGCAAGTTGTAGCCTGATTTCAACCACTTAAGTGGTGGCCTTAAGTCGACTCCTTTCAATTATGCTTTTGTCTTTTATGTTTATGTCTTCTTGTTGTCTTTTTATGTTTTTGCAATTTATAAATCTATGAAATGCTGTAAACAGAAATGTCTTTATTTCTCTTGATTTCCACCCCCCCCCCAGACAATTTCTCTTGAATTCTGTTTCAGCAGTTTCCCAATAACATTTACACCGTTTTAAACACACTTTTCACCAGACTTGAAAGCGACTTTATCGAATTCAATCTAATTATCTACTGCCGACACTCTAATATAATGAAATACTGTCAGTAAAAAAAAAAAACAAGAATCAAATTTAGAGCTGAACAGCTGGAGACAAACACACTGCTGCCTTGCAGAGATTTATCTTTAACTAGAACCGGTTTGATGCGGTGGCAAATAAATGGCCTCGTACAATACATGCACAGTGCTATTTCCAATTAGTTTAAGAATGGGCAAGGTCTGTTCATAGCTATGATGTCTCTGGCAGAACGTCAAAACCTTCTTCTAATTTAACTATCCAGCGTTAAAATGTGTCCTAGAGTATATAAATGTTCCCTGTGGCCCTTTTAGTCGCGTTTTGTGTTCTCAGCCTTTTTACGGGCCTCCTTACCTGCTCATTAAAGCTTTTATGGACTTATTAGCGCTAGCTAGCGTTAGCATAGCATATGAGCTTTACATTCACCCCGGCGCTCCACTTCCTAACCACCAATCTACAAAATCTTATTTGCCTCGACACAATAACATAAAAAAAAAATCCTGCTGTCCTTTTAGGGGAGGACACGTCATCAGAGATTGGAATCAGTGACTGTTGTTGAGCTAATGACATTGAATTAGAGACGGGATTATGTAAATATTAGATTGGTTCAATGCGCATTTAAACAAACCACTTACTATTATCTTTTATGGTGTAATTGCAATACGTCTGTTTGTAAAGCATCACATCGAAAAGTATTTTTCAAATGTCTGAGGTGATGTTTTTTTTAGGTAATTTACCTTATATGTCATCCTAACCCTGTTCTAGCAGGGGTTATTATTTAACACAAGGGGTCCCACCCACATGTCCTCAGTAATCATTAGCTCTGTTAATAACATTAATGCTTCTCATTTAAAACGTGTGTGTGTGTGTGATTGTGTGTGTGTGTTAATGGGAGCTAGGGGTGTTTGTTGCACTGATCCAATACAGACACACTCTGCTGGATGCATCTGTTCTGCCTTGTGCTAACAAGGGCGGACTAAAAGGTGCTGTACGCATGGCTTTTGCAGGACCTCTTTGATTGTGTATGCAGTTTTCTGTTGGTGTGTGTTTGTGTGTGTGTGTGTCAGGCCTATAAGTGTATGTGTGTAGTTATTATGTCTGTGGAGTTCTTTGATGAATCTAGACATGGGCCAGCAGCAGTTTTCTCAGACCTAGACTGTGCTCCGTATGTTTCCCAGGAGATGGCGACCTCTGACCCCTGTGCAAACGCTCCCCCAACCCCGCCTGAGGAGCCAGAGCCCTCCCCCTCCCCTCCCAAGAAGCGTGGGCGTCGGAAACTAGAACAGCCCGAGAAGAATAAGGGTATAGATTTACTGCAAAGTCATATGATTCTTACAATATGACTGTGCCCGTATATGCATATTATAACAGTGCAGCAGACGACAGGTAACGTTTTTACATTTTAGATGCTTTTAAGGATGTGAAAAGCTACAGTCATGATGTGTCCCGAAAGTAGTTGTCAGTTTACCTGACTAATAAAAATAACTTCCAGATTGCAGTGTTTGAAGGCATTTCAACCTTAAATTTAAATGCCAGGTCAAAGTGATGAAAACCATGACTTTACCTCCTCATTAAAGCTCTTGTTAAATCTGTACAAATGGGCCATTTCCTCTAACTTTTGCTCTCCTGCAGACGAACCAGATGACAGAAACTGCGATTCCCCCAGAGAGGTGAGAAAACCAGCTGCTACCCTGCCTCTGATGTTTGTTTGTTGTTGTTTTTTTTTAAAAATCCAAATGAATAAAGAAAAAAACACTCCCATATTACAAGCAGATTTAAGATTAAACATGTAACAAGGGTTTTTATGTGTGTGTGTGTGTGTGTGTGTGTGTGTATATGCATGTGCAGGGTGAGACTGGGAGACTGCGGAGGAGACCAGTCCCACGAGTGACTTTCCAGGCTGGAGATCCGTATCACATCAGCAGGCGACAGAGGGAAGAATGGCTCAGCCGCTGGAAGCTGGAGGTGGGAGAGAAACAGGTGTCTGTCTGTGTGAATTTATAGCTACAGTAACACTGAGGCTTCTGTTTGACAATACCTCATGCTGACACCTCAATCAAACACGTCTGAGAGATCATACTTTTACACATTATTTTGGAATGTTTTTGTCCTCCAGTATATTATAAAGTTAACTGACATTTTCTGCAGCCAGGAGTTCTAAAGTAGTTTAGAATTGGATCTATTGATTGGTACTTTGTATTATTAAGCAACCAAAATTCAGTAGAAGTCAGCTGTGGTTTGCTCTGTGTAGTACATTCTAGTACTGTCCCACTAAAAGTCTTGTTTACCAGTTAAATATAATGTCTCAGGTAACATAACTTTGGTGCTTTTTGTTAAATGTTCAACTTTACTCAAATAAAAAAGAGATTAAAAAAAAAACAACAACATTGAAGATTATTTTAAAAATGAAGTGATGCCTTCAAGCTAGTTCCGTTCATGTCCTCTCACTGCATCATACATCCACTGCACACATTTCATCACGGCCGTTCACCTATATTCATTCACTCTGCTGCAGCATGCTAGCTGCAGCATTGTTCACCTTAAAGCTATGCTGTCATTTTGCCGCTGCTGCTGCTGACATCACCGCTGTTACTTCCAAAGTAGTGAGGATGAAGTAATCAGCATCGTAGTAAGTTAGTAGTAAGTAGTGCTGTTACTACTACATAATAGTAGCTGTCAGCATCAAGTAATAATTAGACAAGCAAAAAACTTAAATGAACTTAATGTATCATTGGAAAGTGTTATTGCTGCTGGTGGGAAGTACTGGAAAAATGTGACATAATAGTAAATATGGAGGATACTCCATGTTTATGGAGTATCCTCCATATTGTCCCTCCAGGTTTTCCATCAGACTTTGATCATTTGCCCAGTAAAACAGAGAAACAGACATTAAATTGCATCTTAAAAACTTGAAGTTGAAGCCCGTAGAAGCCCTCCACAGTGAAATAATATATGTCATTAATAAAAAACAATAACTCCATCATGACATGTATCTTAACGTGACAGAGCTCTGTTTCAGAGCACTTTGTTGTTCTCTAAAGCATTGAAGAATGTTCAGACGTTTCCTGTGGCTTACCAATTTATGCAACTCCATAACCTGTAATTACTGAACATCTTCAGCTCATATAACAAGAACATTAGTCTGTTTCCAATAAAGTTGTATATAGTTTGTAGTTCTAACATCTGCATATAATTTTGTCGACATTGTCATCATCTTTCGTTGAATTTCCACTTTTGCATTATTTTCTTCAGTTTCAGTTTTCATCACTCACATTTGTTTTTACAGTCTTCTTGCCCTTCTTTAGTAAATGTTTAAACTGGAAAGGGAGTTGTTTGTGAAAAGGGCGGATGTGTTCTTTCAATTTCATTGGCTTTTTTTCCGTGACATTTACTCAACATTTGACTAAGTAATGAGCCATTCAAAGTGACAATTGTGCTTTGCCTTTCAGTGGCTGCAAATACCTGACATGCATCATTTGTCTTTTTTAGAAGAATTCAGCTTGGGTTGAGTCTGGCATGCATAGCCCTTAAGTGTGGTGGTGGTGGTAGATCCTAGTATGTTAACTCTGCTATAAAACAGTGGCGCCTAACCTATATTGTCCTCCCCAAAGCCTTGTCAGATGGTTCCATCTGCTTTTATCGAATTGTTTTGATTGTCACCGCAAAGAAAACAAAGTGGCTGTGCTGGAACATTCGATTTCTTTACTCTACTCCTGTACAGAAAGCTTTGATACAAGGTTTGCAAAGATAAAACTTAAGAATAAACTGGGGAAATATTTTTTTTAAATATTTACATTCATACAATCTCCATTGCAGCATGTGCTGTTAAAGGTGTGACAGCTCACTCAAGATCGGGTGGGAAACGGAGGTATGTGAGCAGTTGGCCTGTGGCGACTTGAGGGTTTCTGGTTATTGTGACGATCTACCTCTTCAGCCATCTGTGAGTGATTATAGTCTGAGATCAGACTCACACCAAGTTGTAGTCCTGTTTGGATTACTATTTTTTCTCCACATTTATGTATAAAAAAATGAGTTAATAACTCTTAATATCTTTCAAATTATGAGCTACTTCACAAGTTTCCACTTACCAGCTGCTAACTGCAGAGGTACCACTGAGGTAGAACTGCTCTAATCACTGCTCTACTATAGAAAGGTGAACCCACTATGACAGCTGATATAACAGCAAGTATATTATGAGAACAGAACAAAGGTTTGACAAAAAGCATCATTAAGGCAGCTGTAATCATTTGTGCATCATTACATCATGTAGGAGAACAGGGTTATTCGTAACGATGAACCCACAGAGAGTTATAACTAAACTTTGCAGTTCTGCTCAACTCTACGAATCCTTACAGTATTTATTAACCCGTTTTCACTCTCACAGATCTCTTCAACCATTTTTGTGTAAAAACTGCAGACAGTGGCAAAGTTAGCGACTGGCTAGTGAACAAAATGCAGTGTTGGCAACTAAAAAGCCACATATATGAGTTGCTGGAGACCAAAATCAGAGCTATAGAGAGAATAAAGATGTAATATTTTACATTTGTTGGGTGTGCAGAAATACAGCTGCAAATGTATGGTACACCATGTCCCCTGGATTTATAAACAGGCAGTTGTTGACTCCCAGGATCACCATTACGACCTACAAGGTGAGATTTTGTTAGCGTCATGTGTGCAACTTCTTCTGCTGCTCCAAAGTGGGCCAAAAAATAATCTGATACGAATAGTTACATTATTATATGATCATAAGAAGTCCAAAAAAAAAAAAAAGATTTTCCACCACATGCATGCAATTATTAAAACAGTGATATCTGGCACAACTGTATAGACGTGTACCACAAGATACTAGAGGAAATACTGCGCTGCCACGCTGTGTTCTGTGAGGCTGGATGTGTGTGTCTGAGGAGAAAGTAAAAGTCAAAGACAGGAGTGACTGCAGAGACAGGATGTGTGTGTGTGTGGTTATGAGAGGCAGAGAGAAAGTCATTCATGTGGCCTGTCAGACAGGTCGATGGAAACACACCGTGATGCCGCACCGAAAAGACCCTCCTCTACGTCCTTTTTTTTTTTTAATTTACGTAGAAGAAATCCCTCATGCGTAATTGTAGCATGTGTTAACACAGCCGATCTCTAGTTGGTCAAAGTGATACCGGCTTGTCTTCATACTGCAGATTGTTGCATATGCATGTGGCAGCTGGAGAGAGAGAGAGAGAGAAAGATGCTGTCGAGGGAGCTGTAACTTCCTGTCAACACTATCTTCTCACTTACTGACTCATCACCGACTCTCAAAGCATAATTGTTGTGTTGACTCGTGTTGAGTGGTATTTCACACTAAAAGGCAGGTTGTCCTCATGAATTTGTATTCACATATTTGACAGGGGGAAAAAAAAGAAGAATCTTAAGAGGTTTAACAATATAGTAAATAAAAAGTGTGTGTGTGTGTGTGTGTGTGTGTGTGTGTGTGTGTGTGTGTGTGTGTGTGTGTGTGTGTGTGTGTGTGTGTGTGTGTGTGTGTGTGTGTGTGTGTGTGTGTGTGTGTTCTGCCAGTCACTTGAACTGCTGCCAGCTGTTAACACCCCCATCAATATCCCACCTTGCTGCTGTGTGAAGGAAACCTGGTAATTCTGGAAAGTCTTCTCCATTCCGGGATGAAAAGATTGTTCGAGGGTGGATTTTTTTTTTTTTTTCTCCCCTCGTGCTGATTTGATTTAACACGTCACACACAACGCACACACACTCAGCTGTGACTTCTCCTGTCCGCTATTTCGACCTGAGGACCACAGTGTAAATGACATAAACTGTCAATAACATGATCTGATCATTGATGACATTATAGGCATTTTAGCAGAAATAGTTACGTTCAGGGTTTCTCACCTATGTATATTGTGTTTATCCTTAAGACCTAAGAATATGTGAAAATAATTTTCCTTCCTCATGAAACATTTGTTTAAAAGCTGCCCAGTTTACATCCTTGTGTCCATCAACTAGCAGTCCTCTTCATCTCAACAGTTGCAGATACTGCACTTTGCCTTTGTTGGGCCGATGTAACCAATGAATGCTTTTAACCTAAACATCACATTACTCCTACTCCTCTATGCATAGACTCTTGATGTTTTCTCTTATGTGCATTAGTATTTCATCCCTTTTTCTTCAGGAACATCAGTGTTTCCTTACTAAGTGCATTACCACTATCGTTTTATACCTTGTGTGTAATAGTTGCTAACATAATAATCAACTTCTTCTGAAAGCCTCCTATTAATATTTGCATTTACAGGGATTAAATGTAAAAAGTGTTGCTGAGAGGGACGAACGCACAGAAAATGATCCCCAACTGTGCAGCACCTGCAGAGCTTTTTGGTCGCTCAAAGCTCATTGCTTTGTCTTTAATTATATATATATATATATATATATATATATATATATATATATATATATATATATATATATATATATATATATATATATATATATATATATATATATAATTTCACACTCAGTGCTCTTTTCCAGAAGTAGTAAATATATTTTTTAGCTAAAAAAAAAAAAAGAAGCTCTTATAAGCTTGATCCACCTTACCTGCCCGGTACCAGACAGCAAAGTTGCTAACAAGCTGCTGAAGACGGTCAAACGTCTATAGCTGCTACAGAGCCAAATGTTTTTTCTCACAACGTTGGTGAAGACGAACAAATATTGTACTGCTATTCCTCACATACAATATAACGAATGCTAAATTTTTACTTTGTGACCGCTGGATTTATAAATAGGCTACACTCTGCTAACACCTTCCATACAACAACTCCAGAGAGAGACTTATTGGATTTTTAATGCTTTGGTGCTGGCGTCATTGTGGCTTTTCTCTCTCCTCTATTTTTGTGATACTTTGTGGTATTTTTTTAAACTTAGATATGCCCTAATCAATAAAGGCATTTGAACTGCACCCTTGGCTCGATGTTAGTGTGCCTGAAATAAGCTCAGAGGCTTTTCTTTGTCAGCAGTTGACCACTTTTAACTTCTCTGTCTTCTAGAGCCCCTTGGCATTCACCTGGAGTTTACTATTTCATAACCGCGAGCACCCGTTTTTGAACAACTTTTTCAAATTTGTCAGTTCAGTTTGCAGCTCCTCTGCACTCTGCTGCAGCTACTGAACTGAAAGGACTTAGTGTTCCTCTTATTTCATACATTCACTGTATACAAATTACATCAGCTTCGTTCTGTAACTCTAAACTGCATCACGTGACTCGCTGTGTAACTGCATTTCACAGTAATGTGTACTTTTTTGTGTGTGTGTGTGTATATGTGAGGTTCTGACCCTAACACATCCCACTGCCTCGCCAGCTCTCAGGCTTACCTAACCTTTGACCTCAGCGCACACACACACACACGTCTCCTGTATACACACATGTAAACACTTGGCTGGATTTGTGTGTGTGTGTGTGTGTGTTTCATCATCACCCTTAATCCCCCGGGGGGCTACCAGACATAACTCTACACCCCCCCCCCCCCCCCCCCCCCCATTCACTGTGCATGTATGTGTGTGTTGTTGAAGTTCACCTAAACATCTGTTAGGCCAGGGAACCAGTAAATCACACACTTCATTGCTGGCCAATCAGCAGAGAGAGGGGGATAAAGAAGACTTGAGGGCGAGTGTGTCTGAGGAGACGCATAGAGAGCAAAGTGGAGGAGAAAGTGGAGGAGGTAAAAGACAGACAGACAAGGAAAATGACAGAGAGAAAAAGAGCCAGGGAAGAAGGCCTGGAGTTACAGAGCTGCCATGTCTGGTCTGTAAGTGATTTGATTTTTTGTTGTTGTTTTTCCTCTCCATGTGTGCACGTGTCTGTTAAAGTTGTTTCTTGGAAGTGTTACAAGCTTTTTCTGCCACCAGCAACTTATTTCATGGCAAGTTTGTTTTTTTATATGCTAACAATGCTTCCGTTGTTAGCGGAAATAAAATGGTTCTCAATTCACTTTTAATGGTGTCTCGGTGCAAAGTGCTTGAACATAATGGGAGATCCCAGCAGTAAAGCAGTTGACTTTGCGTTTACCTTCTTATATACGTACAGTACGGCTTTTTTCCTGGCGTCGCAACTCAAAAATTGAAATTATTCTTTCATTTGTAAGAAAAAAGAAGATATTGGAGGGAAGTTTTTAAAGAAAGCTTAAAAGTGTTGCACAAATATTTTTATTATAATTTCCTGGTGTTATTAACTTTTTTTTACAGAAAACATCATAGTAACTTTTTAATAGTGATGTCAGCAGTCCCTGTGAGTTCTAGTGCTATTGCTCTAACTGGAATATAAACCACATTATTGTGGGTTAGGTACAGTATACTGCTGTTGTCCTCATATAAATGGCAAACAGGCATTTCATATTTATTTTATGACAAGTGGTATTTTTGTCATTCCATCATTTGTTAAAGAGCGGTGTTGTACAAGCCTTTTGAAAGTGTTTCTATTCTTCTACTCACCATAAAATCAGTCATGAAACATGTGAAAGTATCACCAACACACCAGATGTATGTGTTCCAGGGTTAAAAACAATGTTTGTATTGTCCTTGAAGAAACCCTCATTTAGTGCATTTTTACCAGAAGATGTTTTGTTGTTTTATTTCCTTTACTTACTCGTTGATTTTGGGTTTTTTTCAGATTAAGAATAAGATTTGAAACAAATGCTTTAAGCTGCACACATGGATTCCTAAACGTTTCCACTTGTCTTACCAGTTTGAAGCATTTCACACTTTTCCACTTTCTGGATGTTAATATTTGGCAAACAATATAAAGCCACTAATTAATTACTTCATAATCAGGTCAGTCATTTCAGTATTATTAAAAAAACAAACAGGCTATTTCATTGATTTCATTCTAAAAGAGCTCAGGGGAGTTTCATGGAAAACCTCTGCTGTTGTCCTTTTCCTTGATGCTAATGAATGAGCAGTCGCCCGGTGCATTGCTTAATGACATTGTGAGACAGGGTCTTTATTGCTCTCTTTATTGTAATCTGTGTTTGTTGAGCAATGTCGGGTTCATTTCGGGGTCAGGGTCAGTCACGCTCATAAAAGGGGGTGTGGTTTAAGAAATGGTTCATTGGCGAGGTCATTGGTTGAGGGGTCGGAGGTCAAGGGGGGGTGGCACCAAGAGTGAAAACACTGACCAGGCCACGGGGTTTGTCAAAGTTCAAAGTTGTAACTCACATCATTACTGCTATTCTCTGCCTTTATTTGTCCTCACATGAAGACACACAGGCCTGCTGCTTTTTTTTGTGCATCCCTGAATTTTCTGTTCCAGAGATCACCTTTATTTTAACATGTAACAATCAATATGTAACATGTATAAACTCTAATACTAGTCTACCAATACATATTTCATACAATGTGTGACGTGCAGAACATTTTGTGGTGGTGTATCAGGAGCCTGTCAGGCATGCCTGATAAGATCTGCTGAGTTCAGCTCCTCGCAGATACATTTCTGCACATGTGGGCCAATCAGAAACAAGATATTGTTGCACAGAATTGTGAAATTATCATTTGTTTGCTGTAATGTAGAAACAGTGTCCACATTACAGTTCGCTCACCAGGGAGAAGTAGCAAGAATATTTTCAACTGCAAAATTTCCCATTCAGTGCATATCTTGGTCACAATTTTCCAATAACCATAATTGATTAATAAACAAAATTAATAGCCAATAAGCCCATTTAAGGGATTATTTTAAAAATGTAATATGTTGATTTTGCCTCTCAGATATGTAGCTCAGTATCAGTATCTAATATTGTTGAGCTCTATTACAGATCAGGGCTCAGCAAGAAGGATTGGGAAGGTTTTTGCAATTAGTTTCAATGATTTTTATTTTGTCTTCAACCTGCTTTTTAGCACATTAGCTCAAATGCAGCCGTTCAGTAGCCCCAACAGGAAGCAAACACAGTTGTTGTGTCCCTCACTTGTCCATGTGATTGTTTTTACATAGGGCGCACTAAGAGGAGGTTCAAATACAGAGGCAGAACACAAACATGCCATAAAAACTAATCATGTAGATTATCCTATGGCACACCACTTTCATGTTCGTCATGATAACAAGGACTGCCTTTTGAAAGTGGAGGGCATTGAGTTCAGGGAGCAGTCTATTGCTATGTTTTTGATTACTACTGTGACTATTAATGTCAAGCCTATATAGTATATTCAGTGTATAGTATATATAAGGAATCAATACATTCCAGTCTGGTTTACGCCTCTTTCCTGTCACACCCTGAAGAAGACCCATTGTGGGTAAAATCAGCCAGCATTGTGGGTAAAATCAGCCAGCGTTTTCCTCTTTTTGTGAGATTTGTTCTCTTAGATATGCCCTGATAAATAAATGCATTTTGACTACCCCCTTGGCTTCATGTCAGTGTGCCTGAAATAAGCCCAGAGGCTTGTCTTTGTCTGCAAACACAGTAGTGTGTTGATCTTTGGAAGTTGGCAAAAAATTTTAAGCCCGAAAATGTTCAAGCTTTGAATGAAGTCCTGCAGAGTGGAGCACCCCCAGTTAAATTGCTGTCAACTGGCCTAATTACTGTACTTTTGATGGGTTAGGAGGGAATTAAATATATCACAGGTTGCCGTGAATTTGCTCCATTCTCATGCTCAGTGTGCAGAAGGGGAAGCAGACTCTCCAGACATTTTTAGTCCAATAACAAACCTTTTATAAATACATGAAAAAATGGTTACAGGTCATTAGAGACAGTATTTATGTAAATGTCTGTGTTTGAAATAGTTAATCACACTGATGTATTGTATATTTATGGTGCAGTCAATCATTCTGTTAAGGAAGTATAAATGTAATCAAACATAAGTAATTAAATAATTAATCAGAGCTGCATGCCTTTTTTTTGGTTTTTTTTGTTTTTTTGAGGATGCGACCCTTAAGTTAATTTCACACTGTGTTACTTTCAAACCTGAGCGGATGAATACATCAGTCAGTCCCTGAAAGCAGCAAAGCTTCCTGATAGGCTGCTCAATCAGCGGATGTTGCCAGGCAACAAACACAGTTTGGTCCAGTAAGCTGGATTTTGGCAGACATCTCGTATAGCAACATGAGTGAGGTCCAAGTCTTCTAATGAGCTGATGCGGTCCAGATGCTGACAGGAATGATCACGTTTCATAGCAACAAACGAGTGCAGAAGTGATTTCTGCAGGAAAATGATATTTAACAACTCACATGTATAGATTTGGTGATAAATACACGAATGCTTTATCTGGAAAACAAACACATTTATTTTTCTAAACACAAATATTTTCGACATTCAATACAGATAAAATAAATGTACAGATTAATAAGTAATATGTTGTTAGTACAAACTGACATCGACACTGAATGCTGAGATTAACATTAATATTAGTGTAAATGTAATATTAATTCAATTTCGCAACATCAGAGAGTTCTAAAAATGTGAATCTCATTCAACATAGAAATTGAAAAGAGAATTTACACAAACATCATGTCCCAAATCATATTAATATTGATTATTATTATATCATTATTATCATATTATTCTACACAGTATATAATAATTGTCAGAGTATACCCACGGTTTTAACAGTGCATACGTTTCCATTTTACATTAGCAGGCAGTGCAATTTGTGCGGCATCAGACAAACAAACTTTGGAATGTGACTGCCAGTTAAACTAAACAAATACACAGCAAATACTTCTCGTGTTTTTGTTTTTCCCCACACGTTTCTCCAGCTGCTCACCACCTCGCACAATCAATTTAATTTGTTCCAGCTGTGCGCAGCTCCTTCTTTATGTCAGAATCATGTCCAGCACTCTCAGCCATATACTGTCTTGTCTGAGTCTCCATCATTTTGTCACTATAAAACGTGTGACGTATTGATCCTGGACTTTCCAATCAGTTCAGTTGTAGAAAGGAAAAATCCAGACTTTTTTTTTTTTTTTTTTTTCAAGTATCCCAGATGTTTTGAAAACTAGTGATGACATGAGGTTTTCTATGCAGTGCACGTGAGTGTTGTGTCTGTGTGTGTGTTGGTGAGCGTGGTCTGCCCATGATCCGTGTAACAGGCTGATTAGGATTTTATGAGGTCAAAGGTCAACAGGAGCTGGGGAAGAGCGACCTCATGACCCAGCGGTCAAACAGAGGAGGCAGCTGTCATGACCCAACACTTTCACTTTTTACTGTCTCTTGGGCTTGAATTTATGCCATCGTCCCCTCCCCTTCCTCCCTTGTGTGTTGCCTCCTTTCTGTTGTTTTTTTTTTTGGGTTTTTTTTTTTTTTTTTTCCTCGAGGACTTCAGCAGAACGTGTTCCCACCACATTGTGTCACACATTCATTACATTGGATGGCGGTTTTCAACCCGGCTAGATGGAAACCAAATGGTTCTCTCCAGTGTTAAAAACCGAAAAGGAAATGTTTTTAGGTCATGGAAACTCTCGGGGGTAGTTGTGGGATTTTACATCTGGGCCAGTGAGTTTCTTGCAGTTTTGTAACCAGTGAGGTCATGAATATTTTTGAAGTAAAATCTTTTTAAGATGTGTGCTCACCGCTGCAGTGTTTCTACTCTGGATCTCCCAGATGTTGTCAAACTATGTCAGCAGCCCTGTGACGTCTGGCTTTGATGGGGTCGGGGGTAATATAAGTAATCACTGCATGCTCCCAGTGGTATCAGTCCTCTCACATTACTCTCTGCCAAAAGTAAGTTTACTCCCCAAACTATTCCTTCAAGTGAATTAGGTTGCTTTTGTACTCCTACTTAAATAATACTTTTACTGGTAATGGTGTATTTTGTAGTTATATTTCTACTTTTACTTGAGTAAAAGATAGAAATACTCCTTGCCACCAGAGAAAAGCAATATTGTTGTAAATTATAATATAACAATTAGTAATAAAGTAGAAAATTGACTTTAGATTGAAACCTAGTCTATGCTGTATCTTATCTCCTTCCTACTGATCTCACTTTTATAATATAATCCTATTTACTCCCTCTCCTTGTCTTTGTCTCCTCCATGTTTCTCCTTCCTGAGCTGAACCTACTGAACTCCTCCTCACCGCACCCTTTCTCCCCACTCACTTCCTGTTTAGAGGAACAACTAAAGGATTGTTCCTACAGCCTGGGGCACCAAGGCCTTGATCTAGATCTGCCACCACATCTGCTAGAAAGATCCACATTACACATCAATTATAGGACCTCCTTAAAGTGCTATTAGCCAGTAGAAAAAAAAAAACAGGAAGAAACATAATCGAATATTATTGATGATCAGCTCTAGAGGAAACTCACATGAGGGGACGATGCCCTCAGCAGGCACAACACAGTCAGACACGATCAACAAAGGTTAGACTAATAGAGCACATAGGATTTTTAATGGTATGGTAGCATAATATGGCATCTTAAACACTAACATACCTGAAAGAGTAAGATTATTGTTATTATAGATATACTAGACGGGGTTTATATTTAGGTTTATTGATTGGTTGCGTGGTTGTTTCATTGGTTGTAGAAGAAGAAGTAGTAGTAGCAGTTAAGATGTTATAATTGGGTAGAATTTGGGTAGAATTTTTTGATTCAGCCCTGCAGCTGATAATTAATTATTTTTATTTTATGATTAACAGACAGATGTCTGCTACCAAACGTTGAAGTAAAATTTAACATCTTCAGAGTGCCTTTTTCTGCAGCCCGTATCATATTCATGGTACTCAGTTTCTTATAATGTTCAAATAAAGAAGAGTTATTTTACTTACTAAGGGACCTGCATTAGAAATCTGTTATCTAATCATATCAGCACCAGTGAAGGAGTCTATAGAGAGTATGAGGAGGCAGTTTCCCCAAAGGAGAATTTGATTTAGAGTCAAGTCCTGTACACTTGTTGCTGCATGCAATTACAAATGGATTTATTTGCTTTATAATTATTCAAAAATTAGGTCAAAATGCCAATTGACCATTCTCAAATATAAAACATCAAGTGTCACTGGATTTTTCATTTGAAGCAGCATGTCAGACCAAAACAAATGCCTGATTTGTTTAAAGAGAAATAATCTGAATACACACTGCTCAAAAAAAAAAATCAAAGTGTACACTAAAGAAACTAGTGTTTAGTTTAGTTATATTTAGAAAACGTTTCTTATCAGACCACCACATCGAAAACTGGAGGACAAAGACGGACTCACATCCTCAATGCTCTCATGCACTAACGTGTCTGCAGCCTTTCCAGCTATTAAAGTGGAGAACAGATGCTCACTTTCTAACATGCATTATAGCAGCTATATCTTTACATAGCAAAAAGTTGTTGCTACTCCATTCATGAAAGTCAATGTGTTACTGAAAACATGAACAAGGTAGATAAAATGTTATTTGAAGTGGCCACTGGGTTCTTCTGGTTGCTCATCGTTTGGTCTCTGTCGGTCCTTCACAGGCAGAGCGACGTGCGTACAGAGAGGCAGAGATAAACATGATGGACGACCTATCAGAGGGAGACTCTCACAAAGAGGATGAGCCAGCCAGCCCAGCCCCGCCCCCTTCACAACAACACACAGACCCCGCCTCTCCAACGGTGGCCGTGACACCGGAGCCGGTTGCCAGGGGAGAACAAGCCACGCCCCGCGAGGTTGAGTACCAGGTAAATTCACTAAGAAGGCTTTGAAATGATGAATTTGTATGAATGTGTGACTTTTCTAAAATAAAAAAAATGCATACATCTTCAGTGTCTTCTCAGAAACAGGATTTTTTTTTTTTAACTTACATTCTGCTGCTCCAATATTAATGACACTGAAAAAAATAAATGACACTTAAAGGGATGCTTGGTTGCTGTCCAAAGACTGATAATCAATTAAAGGTACAACAATCTCTCAGTGTCAACAATGGGAACAAGTTGTAGTCCGGTGACGTTTAAAAAAGTCACAGGACTGTCATGAATGAATGTCATGTAGTTGTGCTGTCAGCTCTGAAAAAGTGATTTCCATCATAACATGAAACTTTTTAGAAATTCAGTGTAAAATGCTTTAGTTTTAAGCTATATTTAATTAGCTATAAATTGAAACTGTCCTTACATTGCTTGGGACATAACTGTATTGTTGTGAAAATTAAACTACCATACTGAAGGTTTTAATATCTAACTATTGTAGATTTGCCTGGGCTTTTTGTCTATGTTGCCTTGACAGCTACTTGTTTCCTGTTCACTAACAGGATGGCAGGGGTTTTGGCATCGGCGCGCTGGTGTTTGGGAAGCTGCGAGGTTTTTCATGGTGGCCCGGCCGGATTGTTTCCTGGTGGATAAGCGGCAGAAGTCGAGCTGCAGATGGAACTCGCTGGGTGATGTGGTTTGGAGATGGCAAGTTCTCTGTGGTGAGTAGTTTTATTGAAAATCCATAGAGTAATTGATCAAATTCTAGAATAATGTGTGTTTCATCGCAGTAGAGATACATCAGATGCTTATAAATTGGACCCAACATCTTTCCAAAAAGAACATCAGTTGTTGTTAGAGCAATTTGACAGGCTTAAAGCAGTATATTATCTTTAAAATCCCCAGTATTTAAAACACCATTATTCACATTTCATCTTTTATAGACATCAGAATATTGTCCCACTTAAGACATTCACAACCTTTTCAAATAAAAATTGATACTCTCCAGAGCTCTGCAGGTTTATCAGTGATTAACTCTGCCGATGTTTGTTTGTTTATCTGTCTGTTAGCAGGATTACTCAAAAAGGTATGAATAGAATTTGATGAAATATTTTGGAGCACTAGGCTATGGCCCAGGGAAGAATCCATTATATTTTGGTGGTGAACCGGATCATCATGATCAGGATTCTTTACCATTGCAGGATAGGGACAATTACCGGATTTGTGCTTCTACCTTCATGGATAATGTCTACAACGCTTTGACAAAAATTTTACATGACGACATCCCCAGAAGGTCTAGCAGCATCAAAGTCCGATTTGGATCCAAGTCATATTCTGGATCTGGTGATCCAGGATGTTTAAATTTATAAGGCTCACTGGAAATTCACTATTTTGAGAGAACAAATAATAATTCTACAGACTTGTAACTAAGATCAAATTGTCAAATTTGAAGTATCATCAAAAGTTATTGAGCTAGATCCTGAATAAAACCACCATTAGTGAAATATAGTTTTTCTTGAATAACCATCAAACTAATAATGATACCAATGTGATTCCAGATTCTAGGGGTGTGTTTGATGGTCAAGGAGTCATTCTATGAGGGTCAAACTATCATGGGGCTGTTGCTTTTAGGTGCAATGACATAATGGGGAAACTGAGCTGCCTTGGTGGTGGTTTGCACTGTGTGAGTGCTGTCTAGTTCAATGTCTTCCTCACAGCAGCAAACTATAGTATGCAGATATAATCTAATATTTTGATTTGATACAAAATTGCCTTGATTTCTTTCCTTTTTTTGTTTTGACTTAATGCAGTTTGTAATTTGATGAAAAAATTGATCAAGAAGACAGATAACTTGCAACAAAAGCTCCTCACCTTTTGAGCCATCTTTCCTAAACAATATATGGCACACAAAATCATCTTAATTAAGGATTTCAGCCCTTGTTAATGTTTCCCTGTGTTTCATTTTAATCTTGAAAATAGTCATGATCTTTGTTTTGCAGGTTTGTGTGGAGAAGCTGATGCCTCTGAGCTCTTTCTCATCTGCCTTCCATCAGCCCACCTACAACAAGCAGTCCATGTACCGGAAAGCCATCTTTGAGGCTCTGCAGGTAGCAAACCCAACATTTCATCACTTAAACTCTGCTTAATGTTGAGGAGTGAGTAGTTTTCTGTCTTTTTTTATGTTGCTGCATTCATTGTATTTCTCCCTGGATGAAATCAACATCTAAAAAATAAAAAAATATAAATTTATAAGACTGATGACTATGTCTTCTTGACTTTCAATCCAAAAACACTTAATAATTTATTGCAAGTAAAGAACATGTGGTCCTTTCATCTCTCTACAGCGCCACGCTGGGTTATCATTCGTTTGAACATCTATAAAGTTATAAACAAACAACCAAGGATTTGTACACTTAAACCAGCGCTTCTTTTGTAATTTGCTACTTCATGTGCAGCCATAATTACCACATTTTTATTTCTTATTTTACGCATTTCAATTGTGTGTGTGTGTGTATAGGTGGCCAGTGTACGGGCAGGGAGGCCAGTTCCTTCCTGTGATGCCAGCGATGATGCAGATGGGGTTGAGATTCAAACCAGACAGATGATTGAGTGGGCCATGACCGGCTTCCTACCCAATGGTCCACAATCACTGGACCCTCAAGAAGGTAAACACACTTCGATTAATATTTAATACATGGTGGTGATGATTAAAAATGTAGGGGATTATGATGTGTTCAGTAATGCAATAATGGTGCAAGATGTTGACAACTTCTGGAGATATCTTGTGGACAAACAAACAGACAGACAGGCAAACAAACAAACTATGGGTGTCAACATTGCCTCCTTCAGCTATCGTTGTGGGGTAAATATAAGGAATTGAGGTGTATCAGTGAAACTAACTTCGTACAAAACATTAAAAAAAATAGTTTCTATCTTTTCTGAACAGCCAAACATGATTGTCCATTATAGAGAGTGGGTTTAGACATAATAATGGTTCAAATGGGGATAAAGACAGAGGTTTTTAGACAGTCTTTCCTATAAAAGTTTCAAAGTGTTCCACGCAAAAACCATAGAAGTTATGCAAAGAAGGAAAAACTGCATTTGGAAGTCTACAAAAGCTTCAACCAGTGACTCCACAGCTTTAAACCAGTTTCAGAGTATTATTTCTCCAAAGTCATTATTGCTGTCGAATTTAATTATCTCCCGCAGGCGAGCAAAATCCATATAAGGAAGTGTACCCAGAGATGTGGGCAGAACCTGAGGCGGCGTACACGCCTCCACCGGCCAAGAAGCCCCGCAAGAATGCAGCTGAAAAAGCAAAGATCAGAGAGGTGATTGACGAAGGGACCAGAGGTAAATGTCCAATATGAAACTTTAGCTGAAGCCCCTTGTTTTCAAACACGAACCTGCAACTTCTCTGTATGTTCGTTTAAAGAATTTCTGCAAGTGAAGGAGTAAATAAGTGCTTGCACTTAAGGAAAAATGTTGAAATGAAATACCAAGAACCTACAAGTTGGTTAAGAGCTGACATTATTGGTCATTTTCTGACCAGCTGGATGAGCACCAGACTGAATCCTGCCATGCAGAGGCTTTATTTTGTTATTGACTAATTATATTCAGGTCAATAATACATGTGTTTGTCTTTGTTAACATGACTGTTCCTCCTACAGAGAAACACTATATCAGAAATAGACACATTTTACAAGAACTAATGTCATACCACCCAGAAATGAAAGCAGTTTTTCTATAACACTCATGTTTTGGAGGTGAAAGACCTGCAAGATACTGACTATATATTCATATACGTCCTTAGCTTTTTTAGGAGCAGTGTCTGTGTGTTGGTATTCAGTATGGTGTTTTGTTGTGTATGTATTCTGTGTTCCAGAGAGACTCATACTTGAGGTCAAGAAGAAGACCAGGAACATAGAAGGTAAACAGCTTCATTCATAAAATTAGACTTGAAATAAAGAAGTGATGCATTCATTCTGTGTTTGTTAAGGGGATGGACCAAATAAATGCCTTTAGCTTACAGAAATGTTTTATACGGTTTGACTAAAAGCTAATCAAGCCTTATAGAAAGAGAAGCTGTTCCACATCTGTTCCACCTAAATTGAGTTGATAAAAAATGTTAACTTAAGGTTTATTCAGTGTACAGTTTTCCACTATTATTTCTATTAGTTTTTTCTGTAGCTCAGAGGGAAACATCTCTGGAATGTCCTTGTTTACATTTTTGATACAGCTCATTCATTTATGCAGCATGAGCTACAATAATAAATCAGTGGTGGACTGGAGTGATGGCCTGGGCATCCACAATGGATTATGAGCTGAAAAGAAATCATAGCACCTGGCCAAGTATTTAGTCAATCTTTGTTACTGATTATAAGCACAATGTGGATGTTTGGGGCTCACGGGTGGTAAAAGTCTTATCCGTCATACCTGTAGTTCCTACATTGGTGTAATCAAATGGATAAAAATGTGTTAAATATGCTATTCTGAGCATAACTATGTTGTCTGTCTGCACCTGCTCAGATATCTGTATCTCCTGTGGAAGCCTCAACGTCTCTCTTGAGCATCCTCTCTTTGGAGGAGCAATGTGCCAGGGCTGCAAAGTAAGACACCTACCTACCATTCTCATTCTCATTTTCATTTTCATTCTCATTCTTATTCTTATTCTCATTTTCATTCTCATTCTCATTCTCATTTTCATTCTTATTCTCATTCTCATTCTCATTCTCATTCTCACGGAATCATGTAATGAGATCGTTTAATTAGTTCATTTTACAAAATTCTGAAGTATTTCTCTTATAACACTCAGTAACACTCAGTTCAGTTTATTTTATATTAGTTGTAGCCTTGCCATAATAGGACACATACTAGCAGCATGCGACAGAATGCGTACATTTCCCAAACATTTATGTATACCGACTAAGGCTGCAACTAATAACCATTTAATTAATTGTTTGATTTGTTGTTTTGTTGTTAGATTATTTGTTTTGTATATAAAAATTTTGAAAAATGTGTAAAATGTCTGATACAACTTCCTGAGCTGACGAGTTGATGTCTTCAGATTGCTCGATTTGCCCAGATGTACTCAGTTCATAATATTACATAAAGAAAAAAGTCAAACCCTCACTTTTGAGAAGCTGGAACTAGAGAGTGTTTATAAATCAGTTTATCTTGATTCATGATAAAATACATTAGACCAACAACTATACTGTATATGGAAGTTGTGTTTCCCCAGTGGGCCAAATTAATAAACTCTCCCTTTCACTCTGTTTTGAACAATTAAAATATTGTATTTGTATGTTGGTCATTACACAGACCCATGAAAAAACCTGACTCTTTGCCTGCTCCTGATTCTGTCTTGTGCTCTGCCAGAACTCATTCCTGGAGTGTGCCTACCAGTACGACGACGATGGCTACCAGTCCTACTGCACCATCTGCTGTGGAGGCAGGGAAGTGCTCATGTGTGGCAACAACAACTGCTGCAGGTCAGCACTGTACTATAATGCCGTTTTAAGTTCTACAACTGGAGAGAAGCAGTTGAGTGTTTTTGTGGTCAGGACGAGGTTTTAAGTTTCACATCAACAGGAACCCATAAACGTCAAACATGATTTATGGCTCTCTTTATTGGTAGTTGAGTCAGCCAACTCGTGTGGAGCAGATTTATATATGTGAATGTACAGTTTATTTTGGCATCAGCACTCTGACCTCATCATTGAAAACATGCACCAGCTCAACAATCAAGTCAAGTTAAGTCAATAGCGGTTGGCGCGGGTTCAATTCCCCCTGTAGCCACTTGCTGCATGCATCCCCCCCACTCTCTCTCCCACATTTCCTGTCACCTCTTCGGCTGTCCTATCAATAAAGGCAAAAATATCTCATGACACTTTACAAATAAAGTAGATCTAGACCATATATACTATTACATACTGCTGGGTAATTTACCCCATAAAAACAAATCCTAAATTATTAGTTCACTTATATTTTGTTTCAGTAATTTCAACATGCTATGTAACTACTGTAGTACCTAAGTTAGCAAATAAGTAACTAACAAAGTAACTAATCAATATTTGTTATAAGACAATTCCATATTCATAAGCAGTTTAATAATGAAAACAAATGCAATGCAAACTGCAGGGCTCATGATGTGTGTGTTTGTGTGCAGGTGTTTCTGTGTGGAGTGTGTGGACCTGCTGGTAGGAGCCGGCTCAGCGGCGACAGCCATCAAAGAAGACCCCTGGAACTGCTACATGTGTGGACCCCGCAGCACCTACGGGTTACTGCGACGACGGGACGACTGGCCCAGCAGACTACAGCACTTCTTTGCCAACAACCATGAGCAGGAATTTGTAAGTCTGATGAGTTTGTTTGATGTTCTTGCAGCTTAAAACATATTAAGCACCGTATGCATTTCCTACCATTAGGGGTCTCTTAATCAAAGCAAAAATGTAAGTAGCTCGGCATCATGGGAGTTGTTGTCTTCATTCATTGTCATCAGCGATGAAATTCTATCACGCACAAGGTAACAAGAGCAGCCCATTCAGATCAGTCATTCCACAGTAAGGGTTCAGCTTCAAGGCTTATCATATTTAAAGTATCCATGAAGGCTAATAGAACAAAACAGACCAAAAAAAACAGATCGTCATAAATTTAGCTGATGTGTTAAGTACTGCTCTGCCCTCTTTGCTCTTACTGCACACTGTAAGGGTTCGTAGACCTAATTCTCATCAATGTCTCCTCTTCCTTTTATCTTTTAGGAGCCTGCCAAGCTATATCCTCCAGTTGCAGCAGAGAAGAGAAAACCAATCAGAGTTCTCTCCCTGTTTGACGGCATTGCCACAGGTACGTAAGTGAGGGATAGCACCCTGTGATTATTTTCATTATTGAATCTTTTCATTGGTATATATTGCCTGTCTGTCAGTCTGCCACTGAAATGTCTCAACAGTTATTAGATGGACTGGCATGAAGCCGTGTTTAGTCATTCCCAGAAAATGAATCCTTCTGCTCTTAATGACTTTTCCTCTAGTGCCACCACATTTGTGGTTTTCAGTAAAATGTCTTTACAACTATTGCACGGATTGCCTTAACATTTGATGCACACATTCATGTCTCCATCTGGAGGAATTATAAGAACTTGACTACTCTGGTAACTTAATGGTTTCTTAATTTTAATTTGTCCAATACATTGGTGTATATCCAAATACAACTGTACCGACAAAACAGATATTTCAATGATCTTGAGCTAATTTACTAATTGACCAAAGTTATCATCCTAGCATTCTAAAAGATGATTAACATGGTAAAAACAAATACGCCTGCTCACCTGTTCAACATCATTTCACCTGAATCTAGCCTCACAACTTTTTAATTCTTACTTTATGAATAGTTTAGTTGCTATAATAAAATGAAAAAAGTGAAAATGCTGCAGCGCAAGTTCCAAGCCCTCAAGGTGACGTCTTTATTTAGTTAATTTTGTCCAACCAATAGTCAAAAAATATTAAAGTATGATATAAAACATAAAAGAGAGTGAGGCAGTAACAGGAGAATGTTAAGCATTTTTATTGCATACATTATAAATTAAAAAACTGTTGCTCTGCTAACTAAAAGCTAATTGTTTCAGCTGTAGATGTGTGTGTGTGTGACTGTAACAGAAACACACTCATAATTCAGAATGCCTTATTTGTTTTTAGGGCAAAAAAAACAGTTTAGGTGTTGTTGTTGGGTAGTTGGGAGTTGTCTGCCTTAATAAAAAAAAAGGTGTCTGTGCACTCAGGTCTCTTGGTGCTGAAGGATTTGGGCATCCAGGTTGACAAGTACGTGGCGTCTGAGGTCTGTGAAGACTCCATCACTGTCGGCATGGTTCGACATCATGGTCGCATCATGTATGTGGGTGACGTGCGCAACGTAACACGCAAACATGTAAGTGACAGTCCTCTTTGCAGCATAAATAACTACCTGTAACATTCTGGGAGGTGTTACAGGTAGTTTTCTTCTTTCTTCTTTCATGCTGGTGTTACATCCTGTACATGTTGATTGTTTTTTGTTGTTCTACTCCATTAAACTGCTTGTTAACCTCTTTTTCTGACGCTGATGTTAACTCATGCTACGTGTTGCTTGTTAGATCGAAGAGTGGGGACCATTTGACCTGGTGATAGGAGGAAGCCCCTGTAATGACCTCTCCATCGTCAACCCTGCAAGAAAAGGACTTTTCGGTAAGAAACGTACCTGTTTGGGTTAAGAATAGTTAACATAGTACATTTAAAAAGCTACAAATGTTCAGAGGCACTGGTGATTGGCTGATTTAGTCATATGGATGCTGAACGTTCTCTCCTCCCTCAGAGGGAACTGGACGGTTGTTTTTCGAGTTTTACCGTCTGCTGCACGAGGCTCGACCGAAGCCGGGCGATGAGCGGCCGTTCTTCTGGCTGTTTGAGAATGTGGTCGCTATGGGAGTTAGCGACAAACGGGACATCTCCCGCTTTCTAGAGGTAGCATGAACACATCAGCAACATACAGTTCAGAAGGTAGATAAAGATTTTAGTGAGTCAAAAAACAGACTGAAGCAGGACAGAAAGGAAATATAAAGGTTTACTACTCAAGAAGCCACACACTTTATGAAATTAAGTCACGCGAGGTTTTTCTGTAGATACTTAGAGATGGTTTCTATAGCAACTCCATACGTATCTACAGCAAATTATAACACAGATAACACTGGAACACTTTAGCATAATAGATTTCACTCTTTGTTTCAATTAATTGTTAGTTCAGATGGTTGTCACTTCAAAAGAATGGACTGAAAAAATATCTTAACAAAGGAGGTTGAAAACTCATGAGGTTTTTTACATCAGTATGATAACCCTACTGTTCTTCTTCAGTGTAACCCAGTGATGATCGATGCTAAGGAGGTCTCTGCTGCCCACCGTGCTCGCTATTTTTGGGGAAACCTGCCCGGCATGTCCAGGTGATACAAAGGCACAGAAACACACACGATTGTTATAATAAGTTCGCTTTCCATTCACTTAATCACAAGTCTAACTTTTCATTATTACCAATGCTGAGAATGTGGCTCCAGCTCTGATACATTTACATTTTAAATTACGCTTAATATTACATAATATTCCATTCAAAACTTACTCTTTATATTTTGTTGTCCTTTTTCTCTCCACATTTTGTTTATGGCAGACCTCTGACTGCCATGACGAATGACAGGCTGGACCTGCAAGAGTGCCTCGAGCACGGACGCACAGCCAAGGTATTTACCCCCGTCAATATGTGTATGTGTGTGTGTCTCTGTCCTATCATCAGGTTTTTGACTAGTGTGAAGCAAGATTGAGGGTTCCACACAAATATGGAAAGTAAAGCCAAATGTGGATCGTATTTAATGTTACTTTCTATATGATATGTGATGCGTAGAAAAAGAAAACAATGAATTTAGGTTTTTTCTGCTTTGAGCACAGATACACACCATAATAGAGACATTTCCTTCTAATTCTGCAAAAATGTAATAATTTTTTGCCGCATTTTATGACTTTAGTGTTACTATGAACTTATTCAAATCACAAATGCATCAGAGAAAGCTGCTGTACAACAGAAGGATAGCTGTAGGATTAAAAAAAGGATTTGTCTGTGTGTGTCTGTCTGTGTTTGTGTGTGTTTGGTTCTGGATCTTAATTCCAGTTTGAGAAGTTGCGTACGATAACGACACGATCCAACTCTGTGAAGCAGGGGAAAGACGAGCATTTCCCCGTCTTCATGGACAACAAGGAGGACATCCTCTGGTGTACCGAGATGGAAAGGTACAGTGGTGAATGTATATCTGCTCCTGTGTGTGCCCCTGTGTGCATTTTGTGAAGTTCTCTTTTTCCGTGGCATTGTTGTACTTTATTGACGACTGCTGCAGTTTTCTTAATATTCAGATCTGTATTTCTAACACATCGGTGGACAGTCCAGACGTTCAGACTATAGTCTCTTTTCTTTATGTGCAGCATTTGGAGAGTTTCCCACTAAGACAACGAAAATTAGTATATCAGAGGATAAAAATAACACAATTCAGGTTTGCAGATGCTTTACTCATTATTACCAAAAACTATAATATGAGTTCAATGACCAGATTAGATTTTCACTCAAATATTATGTCCCCATATATCCAAACCTTCTTTACTGCTGGAAGGAGACACTATTCCTTACAGTTTACGGGTAACAAGGTTACTTGTGCATGATATTTACATATAAGAAGAGAAAGTGGTGAGTCTTTCAGAGTAATAAAGTAAAATGAACAAATGTTTTGCACTGTGACTTGTGATTGATTCCATTTTTATGCCCCAAAGGGGGCGTTTAGGGTTATGGTCTATCCACACCTCAAAAACCGCTGGATACAATTCAGTGAAATTTCACACATGCTTTCTAGGAGCCCTAAAGGTGTGCATCTCATATATGGTTTCTGCAACTTGCTTATTTTTATGTTTGTAGGCACATTTGAACTCTTTCATGTCATTTTGCTCACATTTAGGGGCCATGGTCTTTCCACATCAGCACAAATTAAGTTCCTCCAGTAGCGGTGGCATCAAACACACATTTTCTAGTTTTAATACTGATTTTTTTTAAAAGACAAAAACTAATAATAATAATCTCCATTATGTTAGATTAAATTTTGCTGGTCAGAAATTACAATTATTATTTTTTTAGCATTTGGGATTAAAAAAAAACTTCATAAAATAGTCACAAATGTCTACCACAGTTTTCAATGAATCAGTATTTTACCAAATGCTGATCAAGTGTCTGTCAGTCATCTGTTCCAGCTTTGCTTCCTACACCAACCTAAACTAAATGTTGTCTGTTGTTCCCAGGGTGTTTGGTTTCCCCGTCCACTACACCGACGTGTCCAACATGAGTCGCCTGGCCAGGCAGAGGCTGCTGGGTCGTTCCTGGAGCGTCCCCGTCATCAGGCACCTCTTCGCCCCGCTCAAGGAGTACTTCGCCTGCAACTAGTCACACACACACCAACTCTCTCTCTGTCTCACACACACACACACACACACCTACATATGCATAGAAGCAGTATGTAATGTGACAAACACAGATAACTACACACTGTGTACAGCTAGTACATGAAGGTTGGATGACAGATGACTGGACATACAAACATATACTCACACACACTCACACTCACTGTAAAGGACTGCTTCCCTCGACCCCATATAGACCACTGGCTGACCCTAGTCCCCCTGGTGCTACTTTGCTGATATCCACACACACACACTGGTGCATGGTCTATGTACTGTATTTGTTCACACGCAACTTCCTGTCTGACCTTGAAACTGATGTCTTTGGGCTTTACAGCATCACATTAGCTGGAGTTCAAAACCTCCAGAGGGTGCAACGCTGACAGATGCCCAACTGTTTTATTACAACTCACTGAATACATCAACACAACGATGAATCCCTTTGAATCATAACACTTAAATATATTATATGCATATTGACACTGGTACTGATGTATTACAGAACAATGAATACAAACACACACTCAAGTTAACGCTCGTGGTGCTGATCAGGCAGCGATAGAGTCCAAATGGTGCCACTTTAATACAACACTTTTAACGTTTTTGGTGCTCTTAGAGACTGAAGAGTCTCTGGTTGTTTCAGTCGCTACTGCTTTGTGTCCCTAATTGCGTTAACCAAATGCTTTATAACAGGTGGAGGCAACTCAAGCCAAGTGAGGTGAGTTTTTAACATCTATTTATTTGTCAGATTTAGTGAGAGTGTGCAGAGGGAGCGTCCAAAAGAAGAACAAGACAGCTGTGTTCAGACAGATTTACATGGAGCCTTTTATAAATTGTCTACAACTAAATGAGATTGTAAAAGCTGCTCTGGGGGTACAAATTATTTTAGTCGTGGAGTGAAATCTTCCTGATGAAGACCACTTATGTATGGTGTCAGCGATGTAACACTGCCCCAAATACTGACATAAAACAGATCATTTTTAGGGATGTAACACAAGTGTGAGGTTGGTTTTTATGCCCCCGTCAAAGTGGGCATATGGGGTTACATTTGTCTGTCCACATCTCAAAAACCGCTGTACAGAGTTCAATGAAATTTCACACATGCTTAGGAGGAGCCTTAAACTTGTGAATCTCTTAATTGGTTTCTTCAGTCTTCTTTTTTTTCATTTTATTATTTTACATATTTAGCCTCATTTGAACTTTTTGTGTCAGTTTGCTACCATTCACCTGTGATATAGTTAAATTGTCTGTCCTCATCAGCACAAATTGCATTTTTTGTTGTTTTTTGTTTTGATCATGCTTGTTACCCTGCCTTTGCATATTGCCTATTTTAAATTAAATGCGTAGAATCCCCATTAGCTTCCATTAATGAAATTGTTAATCGTCCTTGGGTGTGTGAAGACTCTCATGTATTCTGAACATGGGACAAAATCACACGCCTTGACAGTTCCTAAAGAAAAATGAACAAGAGGAAAATAAATTGATTGATTTGAAGTATTGTTTAACACAAGCCTGGTTGGCACATAGTCTATGAAGAAATAAAAGGCGGAATATTTGTATTTGGCTTCAAGAAGAGACTTTTAAAGTAACTATGAAAAGCCTTGATATGGGTCTCCATCTTCAGTGTTTGGAGCGCTCTCTAGTGTGGGAATAGTAAGGAAACACTGCCACACAATCCTTTGTGATCACTGGATTTGAAGTAGTATCCACCATTAGTTTCATACAACAAGCACCTGTGTGCTTTTTAAAAAAAACATTTTATGTTTATTTCTCAGTGGTTTTTGCAACATTTTAGGCCGTGATTGTACATTAAAGTCAGCTAATGCTTTGGTCAATATACTGTACATTAGAAGCATATTACGAATGGCTTTATTTCCTCTTGCTGGTATGCAATACTTAATCAGTAACATTCATATAAGTGATCTTGTGTCGCATTAATTACTGTGCTGTTGCTCATATGACTGATGTTCAGCGTAATGGTGTAATATTTGAATAATGCTGACTGTTACTGTGTAATGACACTGTAAAGTAGTCTTTGTTTGTTTGTTTGTTTGTAGCCCGGCTAACTTTGGTTTGGCCCAGTTTGTTTTTACCCATCATGAGAGTGGCTTTCTGTACGAGTTACACAATATGCACTGTTTATATAGCAAAATGGGTAAGGTAGTTAGCAAATATTGTGAGTTTTTATGATTAATAATGCTAGCCAGTCTGTTGGCTGTTCAAAAGAATTGAGTTATCTTAATTTTATATAATCAAATATAAACCCTTTTGTTTTAATTGTCATGTTTCATCCTGTCCTTCAAAAACCACTTAAGTGCTCACATTTTCTCATTTTCCTCTTCAGCTCCGAACATGTTTCATCTCATCCAAAGAGATTATCTGTACCCCCAGAGCAGCAATGCCTCTGAGAAACATTACACTAAAACACAGATGGACTTTTAGGAATTCAGTGCTCAAAGCAGCATTTAAAGTGAATTAAAGTCATTGGGGGATGAAACCTCAACCCTTCCAGTTACTATACAGCTTCTCTTGTGTTTCAGCGCCAGTGACCAGTGATATAGTCAGCGTCTACCAACCCTTGCAGTTACACTCTTACATTACTTCAGAGGGATCCAAAATGTGCTTCATTTATTGTAGGAACTTCCACAAAAACCAGATACTGTAGTAATGATAATAATAATAATAATAATAATAATAATAATGATAATAATAATAATCTTTATTTATAGATTACTTTTCATACACCAGACGTAGCTCAGAGAGCTTTACGATAAAAAGAAACATCACATTAAAACATGAAACAATAAAATAAGACAATAAAAAGACAGCAGATGATAATATATGTAAAAGAAAGTAAAACAAACAGAAAGCAGTAAGAATAATAAAATATGGGAGAGCCCTATTAATTAACATCTAAAGTAAATAAACAGGTTTTCAGCTATTGCATCTCCTCTAGGTCCTGGCATGGGACTATCTTCCATAGTTTTGAGGCGTTGTAAAAAAAAAAAAAATCTTTAATCCTTTCATCTGTAGACACAATGCTGGTTTTCTACTTCCTGAAACAGACAGCCATGTATAAGTAACAGATATGTCATTATATCACACAGATACGATTGGACCACCTGTTGTTGGCGTGTCTACTGCCTTTTGCCCAATCCCTGTCGGGATAAACTCAGCCGCTCTGAGACCTTGAATAGGAATATGCAATTAATAAAATTGGCTCGCCATCAAATAAAGTATTTCTATGACTATTGAACACACAGACGTTTTGTGTGAACATCCCTATGGTGTTTGATTTAGCCAGGGCTGTCTTTGAAGACAACATCTCATTCAGTCTGGTGCTACCGGTCGTCATAGGACCGTCTTTTTCCAGGAAGCCTTCTAATCCTCTGACCTTCCTCAAATACCAGCTAACAACTGAACACAAACACACACAAACACACACACACACACACACACACACACACACACACACACACACACACACACACACACACACACACACACACACACACGTACAAACAGCATCAAAAACCAACAATAAACCAGGAGGTTCACAGTTTTTTTCCATCATGTTTACTTGCCGTTTATACAACCAACCTTCAGGTGCTTTTGTAACTCTACTCTTTTTTACAGTGCTCTTGCAGGTTACGCAATCAGACACACACACACACACGCACACACACACACACACACACGCACACACACACACACATCTGCTGGAAACAGTTCAAATGCTCATAGAAACTCCTTTTTCTACAAAACACAGCATCGATACACACGTGCACACACACACACTGTGTTGCCTGTTGCCACCAGGCTTCTTGGGGCGCCGCAGGGTTTGATATCATCACCCTGCGTCGCTTGGTGCTCCCAAACCCACACCCCAACCCCCACTCATCGACCCCCCCCAGGTGCTGCATGTCAGTCAGTCCGTGTAATCTCTGATTCCATGTTAGATTAGGGAGTAATGATCATAATAATAATGGTTATAATAATTACAATAATAATCTGTTATTGTGTGTGTGTGTACTGTTCCAGGTTGGTGCTCAGTTCAGTTCAGTCTCAGCCTAGAGGGGAGAGAGAGGCTAGAGTAAGAATATATTACAGTTAGTATAGTGACTTGTTCTATTGTACCCAAGGATGCTAGAAGAAACTTAAGCAGATGAGCTAAAGGACACTCTCAAACAAGAGTGAGTTGAAATAACATCTAAACAACAAACTGGTGTTGTAAAAGAGGTGGATGAGGCAGGTGGAGGTGAAACTATGAATCGCCACGACCTCATCAATAAACACCCAGAAATCATGCCAAATATGATCTGGTGGAGAAAATGGATAAGAATTTTCCCCAAGAACCCAAAGTGGTTCCCAAAGTAGGGGTCAAAAGCAAGATCATTCAAATAGGAAGATAAAATCAATGGTGAAATATCTAAGTTTAGGTTTATTTAAGACTGCAAATTACAGATTAATTTCTCAATTAAACGTTTGGTCTAAACTGAAAAATACCTATTACAAGTTCCCTTTAAAGGTCTTTAAATATCTTGTTTTGTTTAACAGTCTAAATAATGCTTTTAACACTGACACAAATATGGGCAATTGTGAGTTTACGCTTTTTCAGTTCAGTTTATTTCATTGAAATCTCTGTCACTGTCAAACAAATTGTGCTTCGAGGCACAACAGCAGTATCCTTCATATTTTTGAACCAAATTATCTGACAACTGTTCTAATACTCATCGCCTTAGCTCGTCCAAACAATAAGTCTAAAAGTTGCACATGACATGACAGTAAAAGATTGTGTATAAAATATACTGCAGTAGAACAAAAGGAGAAGCTTTAACTTAATGGAGATATATGACTGTTACAGCTAGGACCCCTGACCCCAAAACCACAGCGTAAAAATGCACATAAAAAAGGTATTTTTTTAAATCAAAATTGGATTTGATATCAAATTGGTAACACCAGTCGTGTGTTTTGAAAGTGCAACCTGTATTCAAACACAGTGTTGACTGATCTTGTACTAAGTGTTGCCTTAATGGAGCATACAGCCCCCTCGACCATGGAATGAATTGTACAGGAACATACTGTACGTGCATTACTCTTTGCATGTTTAGGTTTGTATGCTGCAAGATGATGCCAACCTCTTTTCACAACTCACTGCAAAACTGTAGGTAGTTATAGCAATTTGTCACTTTAATTTAACCTATTAAGAAATGTATATATCAAAAGATTAAAAGACCCACAAAAACGACAGAGGACATGACCTCAGCCTCCTCAGTGGTAGTAGATACAGGCCTGGCTGTGATTAGGAGTCACAAGTCAAAAAGGAACTACAGTCTAATGACATGATGAGACCAAAAAAAGAGATTTAGTTGTTACTAAAGTATGCTTTAAATTTTAACGAGGATGTTTGGGAGAAATTTGGGAATATTATGATAAGAGGGCTGAAAAGCTGAGTTTGAATGGATTAAAATGAGCTTCTCATAGTTTATTAACATGTACAAATTTTGGCCAGGGCTTTGAACTAGCTTCATTTTTCACAAAAGGTTTGAAACCACTTGTGCAAAACATGGACAGCTTGTTATTTCAACATCCCTCTGTTTGAGAGTGCAGTTGGACAAAAGTGAGAGGAATGCAGTTGATATATTTAAAAGATGGGTGACAGGGTGATGATGTTTCTGTTAGCCTATCGACAGCTTTTAGGCTGAGTAATGCGTTGCTATCAACACTGATACACTTATTAACACAAACACCCAAAACACTGTTATGAATACACAGAGCGAACAATGCTCATACGCAGAGATACATGCACACAACACCTACAAATACAATGCTGTGGCGCATTCAGACACTCATCTCATGGACTAAATGAAAGATGAGCTTTTAGGAAAAGGAGGACCTGGTGGTGTTTCAAAAGGTGCTAAAATTTTATCTGAAAATAAGAAAAATATATTGTTAGGAGTATAAATCAAGTTTGTCTTTACAATGACTGTATTTAAGTTTGTCGTAGTAATGAAAAGGCACTATTGCATTATTTTACTCTTGTATGAATATGAACTAATTAAAAAGGCATTTTAACTTTGTACTTGAACAATGTAAGAAATGAAACGTGAATAAAAAAAAAAGACTGTTTCTTGTGATTTGGTCTTAAGGCTCAGTGTTATCTACCTTTGTGTCAAGTTGAGGGTGTGACTACTCAGACCAAGTCAAAATTCAATTTGTTTTTGTTTTTAACAGTTTAATTAACTGTATTTGATGCCATTTCCCTCTTTTTTAGGCTTTGCAAAAACTTGATGAAATCAAATTTACACAACACTTAGAATTTTCCCTGTGTGTTGGTAGTGTGTGTGTGCAGAAACTCTTGCAAGTGTGTTGAAGAACAGAATGTATTTAAATATGTTAAAAACTTCCTGTCACAAATTCCTCTTTTACCAAATCACTTAGAAATGTTCTAAGCAATAGCAATGATGATTTTTTTGAGCAGCCATTGTGGATGACAGAAGCATCCTGACACTGTTGCTAATTGTGCAGGGCCCTAAAATGTCAAAACAGTTGCATTACAAGCACAACTGTATACACATTAAGGTGTTGAACACTAATATTGTGTGCACCTAGGTTTTAGCCTTACAACTGATCCAAATTGGTCTTGAAACGAATATAAATATGCTGACTAATAGTCATATCATGTGGTGCTCATTCATTATTGCATTGGCCCCTGCAAGATGATACTGTAGAAATGCTGTGAATTTTCATCTGCAGGCTGTGCAGACAGACAAGTAGTAAATTATTAATGAGTTAACACATATAACGAACCTCTGTTTGCTCTCACCTCATTAATTCCCACCACAGCCCTACTCAGCCATCCTGCCAAGGAAGAACGCCCAGTCTCCATACTGTGGTCCTTTAATCCCATATTGTTGCCTTCAAGTGCTCCTTGTGAGCTCCTCCAAGTGAAATAGCAGCATTCAAGTTCTCTGGGTCAGATATAGTATCACACTGGATGCTGTGACTTGAGAGCATTTGTTTTTCGTTCAGTTCATCATTCATTTTTTGCATCACAACAAAATAGAGCTTTATTAGTGGAGGCCAAATCAAACCAATTTTAGCCACTTATCCTGACATCTTTTTAGCCGTTGAGTGACAGAACTTCATATTTATTTCATGTAACTTGCAGAGTAATGCAATTGGTATTTATATAACAGAGATACTTTTAAGTCTTACTCTAGTAAATATAATATATTCTTTGTTGGTAAAGCAGTGTCACCACAAGGTCTATAGCTGTTCTAAATTATTATATATTAATATAGTATAAATTAATAGTTGTGTCCTGGGTAGCTATATCTGCTGATGAGGATTTTGTGAAATGACAAATCCATAAAAACACATTTGTGAACTTTACATCTCAATATATCTACTACAATAATACATAATGCAACAACTATTTGACATATCTTGGGTTTGTGGTTTACATTTACCTTTACCTCATCAATACTAATTAGATTTAGTCATCAACAACATTCACTATTCCAATAATAAATGTAATTGTCAATTATCAAATAATACCTCAGTATTTCCGACAGCATTTTAAGGCACCATAATTCGCCAGCGCAGGAGACACGCCCCTATCTACTGAGAAGAGATCCCATCGCTGGACACATCTCGTCTTCTATTGGCCAGATTTTCCCTTGGTTAGGCTAGAACGGCAGCTGATTGGCTGCAGCCTGACTATTGCCATTGAAGCATCTGCGGCTCGCGCTGTGCCAGCTGTCCTCGCTCACTCAGCTTGTGCTGGGCAACAGGGAGAACCCTCCACTGAGGAGAATCTGGGAATCCGGCTAAAAAGGGTAAGAAAACCCAAATAAAATTGAAAAATTAAGCTGTTGACATTTTGTTATTCTGATTGACAATGATGAAAGGAATTAATCATCAATATTCCTATTTAGATTGATAAAAATCTGTGCCATATATCGTATCACGTTACTAACCGCGGTGTTACAACATAATTATCTCCCCCCCCCCCCCCTTCGCTACACACTAGACATCTTTTTTTTAATTTTTTTTATAGTTTTTGGATCCTCTGTGACTCATTTCAAATTTCATTCACACAATGGTGAAATTCTTCATTTACATTTGAATGGGAATTAATCAATGCGCGCATTTTCTTTGGTGACTTGAAAGAAATTGTATGATTTTTAAATAGATCCGGAGAAAATGGAAGATTGGTCATTATGTTGCAAGCTAGCATCGTGTGCGACGAAATATGGGTGAGACGTGTCTGTGTGTCTGTGTGTTTGGCGTTCCATCAGTGCAATAAGGCTCTATGTAATGTGTGTGTGTGTGTGTGTGTTGGTCGTTACATAAATATTTTATTCGTTTATAGGTTATTCTCTGTTCTATAAAATATTCTTTTATATATTCTTTATATTCTTTTATATATTCTAGTCTCAGTGATGATGAAGAGGAGGGTCTAGAGTCGTCATGCATACTAACGAGCCCTCTGGTGTGTGTGTGTGTGTGTGTGTGTGTGTGTGTTTGGTTGAGAACACAATGTGAACTGAACAGGTTATCTAATCTGTTTTACCTCGTTCTCTGTTGGATTCTGGTTGTATGGATGCAGACTTGCTGTGGTTTTGTGGATCAGTTTTGAGGCCTTCATCATCTGGTTTAAGGATGCTCAATGTTGCCTTAAGTGCAGCACAATTTATTCAATATATTAGAGCATCCTAATGATATGATTTTACCTGTTTGACCCATGGTATATTAATAAGCTATTCGTATCTTATCGAAGTTGTCCCTAATCAACTTCACTGTAAATATGTGCTTATTCTGAATTTTATGCCAGCAACACATCTCAAAAACACAAAAAAAACATAAGACGAGGAAAATTGATGTGGAATGCTGAAAAACACCTGATTGGACCATTCCACAGGTAAAGATGTTAACTGGGAACATGTTATGGCATCATGATTGAGAATGAAAGGAGCATCCTGGAAAAGGCTCAGTCATCCAAAGATGGAGAGAGAGGTTCACCACTTTGTGAAAATCTGCTTAGAATGTCACATATAAATAATTTGAGCCTTTTAGCATCTGCAGTCCATAATATCATCCAAAGATTCAGAGTATCTGGACGAATCTCTGAATGTAAGGGTTAAGGATGATGTTACCATGCTTACCCTGCACCATCAGTGTGGTAAAACAGAGCAACCAGAGAGGAGAGATGACAACAGCGATGCAGATTGTCAGCTGTTCACAATCTGCTTTGGGAGCAGCTGACAAAGTGTTTGCCGTCCTCCAGAGCAAAATGTAACACATGCATTCACTACTAGCGCATCCATTTCGGTTTAAATGCGGTGAGTTGATTCACAAATTTGATGTTCGTTTTTTTTTGTATCTGGTGATGCAGATGACACTTGCTAAAATGTATCAATGTTACGTGTGCATGCTGTTTCTGAGGACAGGTAAGTCCACATTAGAGCTGGATGCAGGTCACTTGTAATAACATGGATGTGAACCATCAAGATAACCAAACCTGATCTGAGCAAAGCTGATGTTGGACCGATGTAGCAAGGAGGAGTTTCACATGGTGTTTGACCATCTTATATCCCCTTTTTTTTTTTTTTTTGGACACACTTTCGATAATAGAGAAAATATGGGGTCATTTAAAATAAAAGGAGCAGATGATCTCCTACTATATAGTCCTACTGATCTATTAGATTATGAGACATCTGATTGCAAAGTTAACTTAGTTTGAGTGTCACTTAGATCTTCATCAGAGAGGACAGTGATGAGTAAGAGAAAAAGATGCATTAATCAAACATGATGCACGTAAAATGTACAATACAAGATAGATAGATGCCTCTAATCCTCCGAGTGATGGCCTAGTTAGCTGTTATTGTCTATTAATCTGTGTATGATTCACTAATTTGCTTATTCATCCATGAAGCTCCAGCAGCACCCTCCACTCTTTAAATCGGATCCTCTGGGTGTGCGCGTCTGTGTTTTAATATCTATTTTTACCTCCATTTGGTCATTTGGTTGTGAACTTGTCTGATGCACGTTTGTTCTGGCTTTTTAAATAGCTCTATTCCTCACACACACACTCCCAAACGCAGACACACACTACGCCATCCCTCCCTGTGGCGGTTACTCTCTAGATCAAGCAGGAGTCAGCAGCTGTCTACTTCCTTCTTCTCACTTACAGCATGCTTAAACACACACACACACACACACACACACACACACACAGATATACATTCTCATACCACACATGTTGCCTGCATTCGCACAGAAACAGACATCTTGTTACGGCTGCGTGTTTTAGTTCCGGACCCAAACGTAGATTTCAGAGACTAGTTAGTAGATTTAAAAAGGATTTTTATTGTCTTTGGAGCTGTTGGGGAGGGCCGGAAAAGGCAGGTGACTAGCAGAGGGATTTCTGAATGTGGGACAGAGTCCGACTGAGGGTTAAGTTTCTTGAGGTTTGATTCTGAGGGGATGGCTGGCATGGGGGGGGAGGGGGGCACAGGTAGCGACAGGGAAAAACACATTTGGGAAACTGAGGATGTCAGCAGCTACTATGTCACATTGAAAATGTTTCTAAATCTACAAACCTTCCTCTGAAAATAGATTTGTATTCCTTGAAACGTCAAGAATAAGAAAAAACAAATAAACCTTTATTTACACACATCATGCAAACATTTGACCTATCAAATTTCTAACCACAATTTTAGCGCTTCATTAACGACAGTGACGCTGCAGAAATAGTTTGATCCTTCACTGACAGAATCACAAACTCTTTCCTTGCACAATATTAACCATGATGAACAAACGGCTCATATTGTTGCATGCAGGTTTTTCCATTACATTCGGAGCGATGGCTGTGTGTATAGTAAGTATGGCCATGTTGTGTGTGTGTGTGTGTGTTTGTGGAAGCAGCTGATCAAAGAGCGAAAAATGCTGTCTGGTGTGGCACTGTTTGTCTCGCTCTGGCATACGTGCTATGACACAGCAGAAAGTGAATGCTAACACACACCGGCGGTCACTCACACACACACACACACACACACACACACACACACTGAAGACCTGCAGTGAAGACGTCTGGAACAGATCTGTGTTTCTCAGCAGGTGATCGTTCGGAGTGGGGATTTTTGGATGCAGTAAGTGAGACCTTGCAAACGCTGCAGACAAAAACTTGCAACTGTAGCTGTGTCACTATTAAACCTGTGTTGAAAAGTCATCCGTGGATGAATGAGGAATCACCAGGGTCAGGTTTCAGACACATTCTATTGTGGTTGGGGCAGTAATCCAACACTTTCACACCAAGCAAATCCACAGAAGTAGCTGTGAAAAAGACCAGTGGTCAACTCTGTGACGTCAGACCAATCACACACTGTGTCTAATGCAGATTTATCATGCCGAATTGGCTACTGATACCAGCTGATTAGAACCAACAGTGCGTGACACATTGACGCCATTGTCTATAGTCAGCTACATACAATGGGCATTTTGAGGTTTCTTTGGTCCCTTCCTTTGAGCAGCTGGAGAGCTTACTGTGTGTGTTTGTGTGTATTAATTCAAAGATGTCACCATCCAGAATGTCAATTATATATGTTGACTTTAATTTCCTCAGACTTTACAGTCCTCTCAGACACACAAAGCTCCCAGTGTCTGGAGCAGAGGTCTGTTTAGTCAGGGTTCCTGTTCCCACACACAGTCAGTCAGCTGTGTGGGTTTGGACAGAACTGACTGGAGATCAGTGACAAACAGTAACTTCAAGCCTTTAAATATGCAGCAACAAAAGGCCAGAATTGGACAAATATTCCCAGTGGGACCAATAGATTGTCAGCTAGAAATGAACAGCAGCAAATGATACAAGTCAACAAAAATATTTAAAACTAGCTCACAGCTCGTAAAAAGTCTTTTTTTTACTGACCGTAAGTCAGTAAAAAGTCATAAAGGGCCAGAAGGTCAAACAAACAGGTTGATCTTTTATTTGAAATCATCCAAACAACAGAAAGAAATAGTTTTTTTTCTTTTCTTTTTTTCATTGTGTTGGTGTTTTAGTATTCTTCAGCATGCAAGTGTTTGTGTATGTGTGTGTCTTTGGTCTTTTCCACTGAAAGCGCTCCACTTCCCATCTCCAGGGAAACCAATCTTTTATTCAGGCTGCCAGGCCTGTAGGGCACTGCTTTCCATACTGAACCCCCCTCTTTGCCATGCTTACCACCATCACTTCATCTTCCATTTCTACACAACCTTCCCCTCTACTGCTCCTCCATCAGTGGACTCATCCCATTGCCATCCTTACTCCTCTGCCTCTCCCTTTTTTTTTCTCTCTGTCACTCCTTCTTTTTCCCCATTTAACCTAATGTATTCCTTGAACAGAGAATCTCTGACTAACCTTTCTCCACCTATTTGGACCCCTCGTAGCCTCACTCAGATTGGGTACAGATTTACATTTTTTTCCTCTCTTCTCATTATTCTGTTCACTGTTTTCTTTCTTCTGTCACTCCCCTCTCTCTCTATTCTCCTCCATCTCTTTGAGTTGATTCTGTGTGACTGGGAGGCTATTGTATCCTGCCATCAAACACATTGCATACAGCCACCCATGCAGAATACACACATAGATACAGAGGGATGTTTGTAGAAGTGTTTTTTGTCTTACACATTTGAGCAATACCTGGTCAAAACCAATGTGACAAAAGTCTTGCAAATATCCTACAAATCCATGCATCTACTTTATGTTGCATTCATTGAGAAATTATCTTATTTTATCTTATCTTATCTTATTGTATATATATGTGTGTATGTGTGTGTATATATATATATATATATATATATATATATATATATATATATATATATATATATATATATATATATATACACACACACACAGCTGGCTGAAGAGGTGCAGAGCAGGTTAGATACTGAATTGATGGTGTTTCTCCAGTATGGTAAGGATTTGGTAGGGATTCATTCATCAAAAACTCCACTTAAGCTCCGCTTTCAGAAGCCTTTAACGTTGAATTAAAATTTTTTGTTCACTTCCTGGCACAAGAAAACAAAATCTATTATCATCACAGAGCACTAAAGCAAAAGATAGATGTTTTTTTTGTTTTTTTTATTGGGCTGCCGGTCATGAACTATTTAGCAGCATTTCCTTGGTTATTTCCCAGCGTATTCTCCTCGTTAGGATGTACACCTTTGTATTGTAAAACTGTTGGTTAATGTCCTTTTTGTTCCTCTTGTAAGATGACTGCTGCCAACATGGGGTCGATGCGTATCCTCATCAAGGGAGGGAAGGTGGTCAATGATGACTTCACCCAGGAGGCAGATGTCTACATTGAAAACGGCATCATTCAGCAGGTGACCGCATTTACACACATGAGCTGTACACATGCACTTTTTGTCAAGTCTCACAGAATACCATACACATTAAAACACATGCTATGTCTGTTTTAACATACTTCTCTGTCTGCCATGCAAACACTCACACAAACTTTGACCCACATCTTTACTGTCCAGTGAATCCCCAGCTGTTAGTGTGATTCATTAGCAGTAATACAGCATGAAGAGAATGAACCTAGCAGCGAACTCTGTGGCGCCACATGATGATAGTGGAAGCTATAACTATGCGCACAGAGCGTTGCCATAGAAATGGGCTTTGGTTTACGTGAGGATGCATTTGACTCACAAACCTGAAACGCTCAGGTGTATTCTGACCAAAATACTACAACCACAAAGCACATATTAATAAAGTTGTGCGAGTTCGATTAAGTCGTGCTTGTGTTCTCTGTGGCAGGTTGGAAAGGAACTGATGATTCCAGGCGGCGCTAAGGTGATTGACGCCTCTGGAAAGCTGGTGTTGCCGGGCGGAATAGACACCAGCGTGCATCTGCAGGAGACTTTCATGAACGCAAGTATTCAGGATGACTTCTACAGTGGAACCAAGGTACATGCACTCACACACACACATGCAGGATTGTGTTATGACTAGGTTCATTAGCATGCCTGTGATTAAACACATTTAGAAACCAGAGATGGCTGTCATTCACACTCTCTCTGTATCTCAACCTCTGTCCTTTCTATACAAAAATGTTCACCCTGCTTTCAGCTTCATATGTTCCTTAAGAATAATGACCACATACTGAATGTTCTCACACTGGTCCTGTAGAAAGTAAACCCCAAACAGCTGTCACAAGTTTCTGTTTAAAGCAAAGACCTCTCTTTTTACATACTCACACACAGCTGTTCAGTTTTCATTCATACTGGGTTAATGAGTTCAATTCCAGCAGCATATTTTAGTTTGGATGCTCTGCATGTTTTCCATTGATCCCCTGAGACTTAGAACAGAGATGAGATGATTTAATAATTAAAAGATTTAAAAATTCAAAGGAGAAAGTGTAATTATTGCCTGCAGTGATGTTTGTTGGAGGATGTTGTGTTCTTGTTGTCTGACAGATTCTTATTACCTAGGGGTTGGGTGTTCACTCGGTATACAAGGATACATACATACATTATACATAGAGTACTGTTGGCTGGGAGCAAAGATCAAGTAAATGGACTGAAATCCATTCTGTAGTCTTGTATAACAGTAAGTTAACAATTATGCATTTAGTACCAATGTTCCTCATCATAATTAGAATTAATCAGTCCCTCCAGGATTTTGCAATGTCATCACAACTATTAATGCAAAATCAATCAATCCCTGTGACTTCTGCACGACCTTGCAATTTTGTCCAGTCACTCTAACATATTTCCAAATATTGTCCAATCATTGTAGTTTGCCGTGAATTTCACCAATCGTACAAGTCTCCCATGTTGAGCTATACTTGTGCATCACCAAACTCACTTCCTTGTTTCTGGTCGTGAAGATAAAGACACGAATGCCTCACATTTACCAACAAAAATTACGGTTCAAGACCGTGCGAGGTAATTCCCTGATGTTCTACATGAAAGCAGGGGTAATTGTTTTGCACTGCATTCAACGTTGTGGTGGACAAGAGACAAAAACCACCAGTACAGAGCCACCACTGCCATAGTTTTTTAAAATCATGAAATCATAAGTTGTATATATGTTGCACACATATTTATTTGTTGTTTAAGCACAGTGAAGCAGACATGTCTGTTCAGAATTTTTTTTTTTTAAAACAAACAGCAAAATTATAAATATTACAAATACAATATGTTATCTGTACATTTAAATAAATAAATAAATAAACATTTTGTTGTTATTTTTGGTGCTGAGCCTCCATCACTGCCACCATGCGCTCCAAGAGCCCACGCATGGCACTTGTGTGTGCCTCCATTTGTGCCATCATATCCCTGTTATGCTGCAAGAATCGCTCGTCTGCCATCTCCATATATTCGATTAGCTCGGAGTAATCTCGCTTCCGCTTTCCTGTGTACAAGATCAATAGCAATAAATACAGATCTTCTGTATGGTCAGACAGAAAGCACTGAATCGCCAGTGGGAGATGAAGAATAATAAAATCTGCCTAATTGGAATAGAAACATATCTCATTGTTTGTATAGTGTCTGGTGTGACAGACTACTTTATGGTCTTATCTAGCACAACAAAGCTTACCCCGTCTGGTCTGTTGAGACGACGCGGAGCTACTGGTGGATGGTGCGGGCGAGCTGCGGCCCGGTGGTAGCGGTAGCTCTGTGTCAACATCATGGCCAATGGCAAACGACTCTATTGAACAACCAACATAGAACATTGTTTCTAAAACAACAAACTACACCACACAACTACACTCGTAAGGGTTTTCGAGAAAATAGCACCTTAATTTCAGCTATTGATTCCAAAGTTGGTCAGCTGGATAGCTAGCTATTAGTCAGCTAACTTTACCAAAGCAAGCATAGTTACTAATTTCCCAGATGAATTTTACGGACGTCGAGCGCTGACATTGATGCAAGATCACATACATGCTACAGATGAAACACTGATTTGAGAAATTAGTAGCTATGCTAGTTTCGGTAATGTAAGCCGACCATCAGCTAGGTAGCTAGCTAGCCAGCTACAGCATAAGTTAGCTGACCATAGGCTAGCAAATGTTACGTTACATGTGTTTTGGCAATGTTCGTAACACTGATGGGAAATTAATTGCTCAGCAGCAAAGAAATGCATAACTAATAATGAAACTTACGCTCTTCTTGTTTTACGGTGGTTGGCATCCCACAGTCCATAAGTTGTTTTCGGGGCTGACCATTGGCGCTCCTTGTGTCCCGCCGGTAGTGCGATCGCGGTGCCCTCCGCCTTGCCATCAGCCACAGGCACAGTAACTGTACTGATAAAAATGGATGTTTCATTAATTTATCAGATTTGTTCAACTGTTATGTGATCATTATCAGCGTAGGTGATGCTTGGTAGCTCGCTGAGGGGTAATGCTAACAGCGGCTACAATTTACATCTTACGTTCAGCATTTATAAGAATCAAAACGTGCAGAGACATTACCCTTCTTCTCGAACGTAATCTCCGTATATTGTAATCCCGAATGCGTTTTTGTAAAAGAAAGTAGAGTTGCAAAAACAAAAATGGGAGCAACGATTGCTCTGGGCTGTTGTGGTCCGCCATTATTGCTGACTGAAAACACTAGACGCTGGCGTTGCTGGGTAAAAAGAAATAGTGACGTAATGCCGTGCTCTGGTGACGCAATGACGTGGCTCTAGTTCATCTCCAGCCAGAGGAAAACCAACCAGTTCTTTTTATTTTATTTATTTCATTTTTTTAAAATTTATTTTTTATTGAAATAAAACAGATTAGATGAGGAGGGGGAGAAAGGGATCAAAGAGGGTGAGGTGTTCAGCTGTAGTGTGAAGTGTGAGAGGTGCTGAAAGTGGCTGATCAGAGAGAGCTGCAGAGATAATCCGTCTGACACTGATAGCCTCACCTTCTCCTCCCACAATCCCTCTTTTTTGGGACGTGTACTGGCAATGAATTTTAATTAAGGCCATGCAGGCAGACAATGAACATCTCTCTCTCTCTCTCACACACACACACACACACACACACACACACACAGAACCCCGACAGTGATCGATGACAGTCCACACTTCATGAACACATATGCAGATACCTAAGACACTGATGCTGCAGACGATGCTAACTGGTTATTATGTTAAAAAGAAATCTGGTAGCTCCTGATATCCTGTTTCATAAATCACAATTGCCTGTTTGCCCATCTCTCCTCAGCACAAAATACTTCTTAGTCTCTGTTAGACAATATTGAATGGGTGACTGCCAGTGCAATTTTGAATTGGGGCGGGGGGGCATGTTACAAGCATGGCTGAGCAGTATCTGTTGTCATGGCTACACAAAAGTGCATCTACTATTCATCTGAGACAAAGTCACTGCAGAATTTCCACATTTCCGCTCACATCCTCTTCTTCTCCTTTTCATATTATCTATTTAGGACTTGAGAGATTCAGTCAACATATTTTTTTAGGCTGATCTGAAGTACTCTTTACTAATATTTTCTTTAAAATATTGTTAGTTTTTCTTAACAAAAAACCTACAGATGTTTCTCAAGAGGAGTGAAAATGTCAAACTAATTATGCACAGAGTAGCAGAAGAAAGAATAGAAATGCTCAAAGTTGATCTTTCTGGATACAAACTGGGAAATAGCTAACTTAAATGTTTTGTATTTGAGTAGCCGAGTCAGGTTTAGTGCATCTTAATTAAACTAGTAACAAGTAGACCGATGAGAAAACAGTTCATGCTTACTGTCGCCAGAACAAACAGTGTCTGTGTGCTTTACAGTGGAATCATTGTTCTCATCTCTAATCATTCTCCACCCCCCAAAATCACCTCTCCTCACCCCCTCACCTCACCCAGGCAGCTCTGATGGGTGGCACCACCATGGTGATGGCTATGGTCCTCCCTGAACAACACTGCTCCCTGTTGGATGCATATGACAACTGCAGAGCTCTGGCCGACGCCAAGGCGTGCTGCGACTACGCTCTGCATGTCGGGTTGACTTGGTGGGGACCAAAGGTAAGAGTCAACATGTGAGATGTATAAACTTTCATAAGCTTTAATAAAAAGAGATATCATTCATTGCTATTGCATTTGCTCTGTATAAATAATAAAGCAGCCAAACCATTTTCATTTATGGGTGAAATGTGTAGTGACCTGGATTAAACCTTACATGAACTAGGTTAACACACATGCTCACTGGGCACGTTAGGTTGATGTTGTGAGTCAACATGCCTCATTTGGCCTTTGGCTTTAATATCTGTGCCAAATCATCTGTTACATGTAGTAAAATGTTTCAATGGCACATTGTTTAAAATATCACTGTTATTATTAACATCCTTGCAAAACCATGACATCATAATGAATAGGGCTGCAACTAAAGACTGGCATTATCAATTAATCTCCCCACTTATTGATTAATAGATCAATTATCCGGTCTATTAAATGTCAGAAAATATTTTTAAAATGCTCATTCCATTAAAATGCAAATTCCCAAAATATTTTTTTTTAATGTCAGGTTTTGTCTGACTAACAGTCCAACAATCAGAAGATATTCAATTTATAATGATTTGAGGATCGATTAATCATTTCAGCTAATGACGTCATGTTGCCTTTTATTATCACCCTTTATAATACCCTCCAGGTAATTGTATATAGAATAATATATATTATCGTAGCTCACACTTGATTTGAACATTGACTCTTCTGTCAACACTTAATACTAGAGAAATGCTCCTCACAAGAAATTACAATAAACAAAAATGTTTACTTGCCTGAAGCTTATTTACTTAGTAGCATTGATTTTGTGCAGACTTCCTGATGACATTATGGTTCATGTGTTCTGCATCAAATTGGCTCCAGGGTATTATGTCCATTCAAATGAATGATGATTCTCCATAGACAGTGCTTGTTTCATATGGGCAAAGTGACAAAGTATTCTCCTTTATTTGAATTTCGATGACACCTTTTACTGTAATGTACATAGAATATTTTATCTGCTAAACACTGTCTAGTTTCTGTTCACTGCGTTTTGATAAAAATTAAATAAAATAAAATTTTCTTTGTGTTTAATGTGTCTGTAGGAGTGTGAATGTAATGTGAACTCATTCTGGCTGCTCTCCAAGCTCCATATAACAGATTCTTTGCCCCGGACCTTTGTCTTGTGATCAGGTGCGAAATGAGATGGAGACCCTTGTGAGGGAGCACGGCGTGAACTCATTCCAGATGTTCATGGCCTACAAAGACATGATGATGCTGAGGGACTCTGAGCTCTTCCAGGCGATGCAGACCTGTAAGGACATTGGGGCCATTGCACGCGTCCATGCTGAGAACGGGGAGCTGGTGGCAGAGGTGCACATCCCATAAACACTCAAATAACCACGTGCATATTCACTTCCTCCATGTTTACTTTTTAATATCAAATATTCAGCCCAATTATTGTAAGTTTACCCGACATTAGCTATTTTAGTTCGTGTGACCGTCTGTATATGTGCGGAATTTTAAAAATAAATATTGAAGATGCAATTACAAGTTTTAACTTATGTTTACGTATGTTATGTTACGTGTGTTGTTAGAGTGCCAAAGAGGCTCTGGATTTGGGCATCAGTGGACCAGAGGGCATTGAGATCAGTCGACCAGAGGAGGTAAATTTACTTCGGAGGTTGTCACTCAATAAATTTTATTAATGGTATTTATTCCTGCCAAAGTTACCTGGACAAAAGGCATTCTTAGTTTTCTTGTCTTTTCTTGTTTTTATAAATTCTTTTCTTTTTGCATATTTAAAATGTTGATAATAAAACATAAATTTAAGGGTATTAAGCTTGTTTTTTTTCATCAAAATGAAAATTTGACTGTGTAAAATTAACTTGAAAGGTGGCTTTCTTTCATACACAGTGGAATCACCCCATAAAGATGAATACGCTGACCGTGACCACACACATACTGCCGTTTCATTGGATAGAAGTTCATGACTTTTTTAACTCCTCATTTTGTCTTACTGTCTACAGCTGGAGTCTGAGGCTACTCACAGAGCTGTCACCATTGCCAACCGGGTAAGTACAGTAGATGCAAAACCAGATTTCAGTCCCCTATCTGTGTGCAGGTGTCTGTGTGGTATTGACAAATGCATGAACGCACTTGTGATTGTAGGCTCGCTGTCCAATATACCTCGTGAATGTGTCCAGTATGTCTGCTGGAGATATGATTGCTGCTGCTAAGATGCAAGGTGAGTTGCAATGAAAACACTAGCATAAGATTCTTTGACAGTGGTGATGATACAAGTAGAGGAACATCATGTAACAAGCCGCTTTCTTCTTCTTCTTTTTTTTTTTTTGCTTCCTTTCTGTTATGTCTGTGCAGGTAAGGTGGTCCACGCAGAGACCACAGTAGCTCATGCTGTGCTGAATGGGATGCAGTATTACCACCAGGACTGGGCTCATGCTGCTGCCCACGTCATCGTCCCTCCTCTCCGCCTCGACCCCAACACGCCCAGCTACCTCATGGGCCTGCTGGGCAAGTATGTAGTCCATCACAGACATAAATGTACTGAGCTCCTCAAAACGCGCCGTCAAAAAAATCCTGTACTGACATCACTTTTATTAAAGCGGAGGTGTATAATTAGTGATTAATTCGATTTGTATTTTTCCAGTGACACTCTGAGTGTTGTGGCATCAGAGCACCGTCCATTTAGCACCAAGCAGAGAGCTTTGGGAAAGGAGGACTTCACAAAGATCCCTCATGGAGTGTCTGGAGTCCAGGACAGGATGAGTGTCATCTGGGAAAGGGGAGTGGTATGTACACACAAACAGTACACACACACACACACACAAGCCTACACAAGTTTGTGTGAGTCATTTAGTGTGTCTTTTCATGACAGTAACAGAATAGATAATGTCTCTTGCCTTAAGTTTTGTCGTATAGTATTTGTCGTTTGAACTGCAACTGCTTTTATTCTTTATTTGTTTTCGCCCTTACTTGCAGGTTACAGGAAAAATGGATGAGAATCGTTTTGTGGCAGTGACGAGCTCCAACGCTGCAAAGATCTACAACCTGTATCCACGCAAGGGCCGTATCATCCCCGGGGCTGACGCTGACATTGTGGTCTGGGACCCAGATGCAACGAGGTACACAGTAGTACAGTATTTACGACACAATTTAGTACAGAACAAATACACTGTTATTTAAATGGCTGTTTTGTCTGTGCAGGACGATCTCCGTGAGCACTCAGGTGCAGGGTGGGGACTTCAACCTGTACGAGGGGATGCGCTGCCACGGTGTTCCCCTGGTCACCATCAGCCGAGGACGTTTGGTGTGTGAGAACGGCGTGTTCATGTGTGCCGAGGGTTCTGGAAAGTTCTACCCACAGCGCACCTTCCCTGACTACCTCTACAAGAAGATGGTGCAGAGAGAAAAGGTGTGTTGGCTTTGACGTTCACATCTGTGATTCTGTCTTCCAATCAGTTTATAAAAACTGAATCAAATTATGTGGTAAAACTATCTTATAAGATGTTAAATAGTTCTGTCATTACACCAGGGTTAATGCTATGCTATGCTGTGTTAGCTGACAGTGAACCTGCTGTAAACCCATCATATTGTGTCTAACCGCACTGATTTGACAGTCTGTATAAAGGATTTAATGCTCTTGCTCTCTGTATGCTGACACTGTGTTTCTGCTGCCGCTGTCTGCAAAATCCTCCTCCATCCTGACCTTGCAGGGTTTGGCTCTGCGCTGAGATACACTGATGGAAGTACATGCTGTAGCTTTCTGACCAGGTTTAATGTAAACCTATGGGGTATTTTGTAACAAGAATGCAACAACATTTGCTTTGCATGTGCGCAGGATGTCTGGGTCAGCTTAAACTGACCAGGTCCTTTTGAAAAAGTTGGATATTTTTCAGTCAGAATCCTTAAAAAAAATTTGCGGTTTAGTCTACTCTTGAGAATGCTCCTTAAGATTAGAACAATAACTGTTAGGTCAGATACATCTGTTTTCTACTCCGTTTGTAAAGTAGAGAAACAACTTTAGTTCAACTTTTAATGTTGACTAGAATGACTCCTTATTCAAAGTTTCTGTGTTCTTTACCTTTCCCTCAGACTCAGGCTTATAAAGGGGTTGAGAGGGATCCTTACTCTGGTGATGTGGCCAAGGTGGCAAACGCTATGAAGCAAGAGCTTGGTTTAGGCCCCATAGACGGAGAGAATCCCAGCAAAGGGCTCCAAGGTGCTCGTGTGCACCAGGGAGTCCGAGACCTCCATGAGTCCTCCTTTAGCCTCTCAGGTAGGCTGGAATAAAACTCATAACGTTGCGGTTGTTTGGTAAAAACTCTCAAATCTGGTCGTTTTTGGTGATTTTTTTAATGTGGTCAACCTGAAGAAAGAATCTGTGTTATTCCCTCAGGGTCTCAAGTGGACGACCACATCCCGAAGAGGTCCTCGGCCCGGATCCTGGCGCCTCCCGGCGGTCGCTCCAGTGGTATCTGGTAATCCGTGGTGCTGGAAATCCGCCTGTTCAACCCTCCTTGTTTTGTATAAATCTGAGCAACCAGGAAAACTGCACTGATTTTCAATCACAGGACTCAAGTTCAGAAGGAAAAATAAATTCAAGCATTTGTTTGTGATTTGTGAAGTCCTAACTGATGGTCAGAGATCTGCCAAAGTGACTTTTACAAATCAAATTTGTGTCTTAATTGGAGTGCCTGACAGGATTAATCACTCACGAGTGAAGGGCTTTCTGTGAATTTCAAATGTTTTACCAAATTTCAAGCTGATGACACTAACGTTGACAAAGTCGGATCATTATCATCCTGCTCGTATCCTGTGAAGAAACACAAACTAAAGTGTGAAGATCAAAACCAGTACAGTTTTTGATGGTTTCAACTGAAGTGATGTTGACTGGCCTATTTAAAAATAGTAGAACTGGATTCAGTGAAATATCTATTGTACCCCTGTCACACACACAAAACCATACAGTGCACTGTAGACACTATAGCTTTAGACTCATTTGATGATTTGTGTGGATTCTGTTTGTGATGAAAGACCCACAATGCTCGGCTTCCTGCTGCACCATGGGTTCCTATATCAGTGTTTTTATTTCCAATGAATGAACTGTGTGGTGGTGAAATCCAACTGCTTTGAACACCATGTGATCCTGCAGCTACACTCTCTAAATAGAGTCACACTTGACCTTATCCATTTTTATATTTTCACAGCTTCTGACTGAAACAACAATCCCAGAAACATCCTTGCCTGCAAAGTAGCAGCGTCTATAGAGACTGGGTTACAGAAGTGTAGAACCTGATTTTGCATAGTGCAAATATCCTGTTTGTTGGAAAATAAACTGAGATCGTTATCAGGGAAGTGTGTCTCCACCGAGCAGAAGATTGAGCCACACAGGCTGAAGAAAACCACTGACCCCCGTACCTCCTGGTTATGTGTCATTCCTGCCAAGCAGTATTCTATTTATACATAATCACATCCTCTTGTCTGTGAAATATATATATATATATATTTAGGATGTTTGTTTTTGTTTCCTTGTTGAAAGAAAAAAAATGTGCCAATGTAAATCACCGCCCTCACCATGCATGAAGAGCACCACATGAAGATCGAAGAGTGAAATCTCTCCTGAACGCCACATGTTCACAACAACTGGTGCTGTTTTTTTACTATTCCCTACAACGGCGTGATTCTGTTGTTGGATGGTTTTGTTGTTTTGAAGGCACTGTCTGGTCAGTGGCTTTGTGTGTTTGTAGATTCTTGTGCTGGACAGTGAACCTGTTGAATCTGTTAGTGGCTGCTTGTTTCTTACTACAAGAGTAATGGCAAAAGAATAAAATGAGCAAAATAGCATCTTGATTCTTCCTGATTTTTCTAAAATCCAAACAAACGGTTTAACAATCTGTGCAGTATTCTTAGATCATCGGTAATAATGTTGTATTACTTCATATAAACTGTACATGATGACATAACTGTGTTATGAATGTTAAAATTTGGGATATCTGAAGGTTTTACATCAAGAAATGCAAAATTTTAAACAAAATCCCTTTCTAATCCATCTAAATTATAAGCAATTGGTAGCTACATTTTATTTGATGCAGGTAAATGGTAACCCTGCTTTACCTGCCATAAAACTTAAACTAGAATTGGATCACATTGGTCAGAAAAAAATCCAGCTAAAATACTACAGTTCAAAACTTGCATTTGATTTAAATCATTAATTCAATTACAGGTTTCTCTAAAAGGCTGCTGTTCCAGGAGGTTTAAAGGACCCTTCAGCCCAACACCACCTTAATCATCCTTCTCACTATACAAACCCTCCACAGCCTCAAACAGCAATGTCATGGTTGTAGAAGTTAACACCTCCACTGTGTTGTGGAGTGTTTTAGGCCTGTTTAAAAAAAATAAATGCAATTTTTGTTCTTTTAACAAGAACATGATGAGTATTCCTTTGACTTATCCTCACATAATAAACCCACTATTACACCTTTTGGTCTAGAGAGCTGAAATTTCTAACTTAGGAAATAGAACAAAAATTAATCGAAAAAAAACTTTTGACATCTTTAGTAACGACAGTAGTTGTTTTACTTAAGATTATAAACAGGCCAAACTTTTATCTTCTCCCCTTCGTGCTGCGTTGACCGAGTTTGTTGGTTCTTCGAGGAACCGCACCAATCAGGAGACAGCAACTACGAAAGAGAAGGGACAGACCAGCGACGTCCTTTACAGGAGCCAATCACCGAAGGGGGACCACACAGCGCTATTATCTTCGGTGATCCCTAATCAAAATAGTAAGAATCGGGGAAACCTGCGGCCGTGGCAGTACGTTTTCAGTATTTTGATTCTGAATAGGTTTTTTTTAAAGTTTTTTTTAAAGTACATATAAATTTTAATTCAAAACATATGAGGGTTGCAGCGGGTTATTTGAATATCCAGGATCTGTCGTGAGTGCTGGCGGGACACAACGTACCAGCGTCCCCTAATGAAAATACTGCATCTGTCTTGCGCATGCGCATTTCTTACGGCTTAGGGGACAGCAGTCTCGCGCAATTTGGCAGCAGTCGGGAACTGAGAAGCCCATCACCAGACACAACGGGACGATTGTGAGAGGGAGGCTGTTGTACTTCAGTGAGTATTATTGATTCAACTTAACTTAAATGTTGTTATTAACGTTTAAAATCTGTTGATTATCCGACCTGTTTAATTTACCTCTCAAATAAATAGTTGTATCAACCCGTAGGTGACAGCAACACTATCATTTGTAATGTGCGTGTGTATTATAGAAAAGGCCTTCAGAGGGGGGTAACGTCAGGCTAAGGAAAGTCTCGTATTCAGGTAATGTTACACTTGGATGTATTTTGAGTTCGCTGTTATCGCTGGGGTGATATAAAACCAAATGCAAAGTGTTTAAATTCAACTACAGCCACTCGAAACCAGCGTTAGCAGTGTAACTAGGTAGCAAGGAGCTAGCAGCATAACAATACTGCCACACAGTACCCACTGTGTCACACTGCCGTGGCTGTAACATCAGCTGTCAACAACACCCAGATTTACCCGTGAACCTGACTGGCACCAGGCTGTAGTCACATAAAAACACACAGGACGGTTTAGATGGCGTATAAAATACCTATAACGAGCAGACTTTATAATATTATTGAATCTGCTGTTGTCAGTATCTGACAACCTAAGACAATTCATTGGCTGATTCCCTTAAATTGACAAAAACATTAGGGAACGCTCTTAAATATAGTTAAAATAATGCATAGCTGCACCCAGTTATTATAAAGACATTTCTTCCATATGCTCATTTTATAAATCTGAAATACAATCAGTATCATTTTTGGTTGCTTTAGAAAATAATTGGGCTCTTATTTTGGCTTTATGAGTGTATAAACCATCTATTTTAGGGAGCAATCTCATTCTTAAACGAACAAACAATTTGCCAGATTCGAGACTTTTTCGGAGCTCATCTAATGTTTTGTCAGCTCTAAAATGATCATCAATAATTTGATATAGCATACTGTCCTTACGCCTTTAGTTGCTTTGTTATGTGTCAGGGTTAGAGGTGGGGCTGGCTGTCATTTCCCCTTTATCCTTAGTTTATTTAATGGCTTTACAGCCTGTGTTTACTGGAGTATGGCAGCAGTTCAGTACTAATAAGGTTCAAGGTTTAGCCTTTTGCCATTTTATAATACAGGATTGCACAATAAGAAACACACACAAGACATTTATGAACAGATATTAAGATATTTTATCTGAAATGTGATAAAAAGTAATAAAATACAAGTACAATGTACAGTCCTGGATGTAAAGGTTGCACTAAGGGAAGAGATGAAAATGAAGACCAAATTATAATGACAAGAAATAAAATATACAATTACATATATACATATACGTGTGTATTTTATATTTGCAATATAAATATAATATATAGTATATATATCAATATAATAGGCAGATTATACTACAAAAAGAGCACAATGGTATGTTTTACTGTTGCAAATCTGCAAATTAATCGGTAATAAAATTAATTAAAATTAGAGGGTGTATGCACAGACAGACATCCTGTTAGGAAAAGTCAGACTTGAAGACTTGCCAGAAAAGCAATTTGTAAAATGTACGGTGATTATCCTTACAGTAGCCAGACTGATATCCCACACGATACTGGTTTCTGTCTGCAGGTCTTTCTATAAGGTGGTCCACCACAACCTGATTCGAACAGTTTACACCCAACAGACACCCAGCGCAGGTGAGGAAAGTGTCTCTGTTCTCTGTCATTATAAGCATAAATAATAAAATAAAATTAATAATATTATAATAAAAAAATTACCTTTTTAAAGAAGTCTGTATTTACGTCTTCAAATGAGGATTAAATTTTCTAAAAATAACTTGCATGTCATGTTACATTTTACCTTTCCTCCTCTTCACTCTTATCTTTTACTCTTTTACAGCTCCCCTCATGCATATAGCATAAAGCAAATGCAACAGCTGAATGGCTATAACTTCACGATACAACTTTTATCATGGCTTAAATGACTGCTGTATATATACATATATTCTTGTTTATGTATAGTTAAGCATAGTTTAAAGATGTAGCCATGCTTTTATATTTAAATCTTATTTGCATGCATTAATCAAACATATATGGCATATGGCTGTTCACAACTGCAGTCTGATCATATTTATCAGCCTTCATAAATCAATCACTCAACTGTAACATGTAATATCTGTGTGCACGTCCTTACTTGTGTGTGTGTGTGTGTTAATTTGTGTGAAAGCAGGAGGATGGCGGTGAACGTTTACTCCACCTCTATGACCATAGAGAACCTGAGTCGTCATGACATGTTGGCCTGGGTAAACGACTCTCTACAGCTCACCTACACAAAAATCGAGCAGCTTGGTTCAGGTAAACAAACATAATTTTTTTTTATGTCAAGCTCGTGATTGACTTCAAAATGTTTATCGATCTCTAAAAGTGACTATATGTGCGTCTTTGTTTTTGTCATCTAGGTGCTGCTTACTGTCAGTTCATGGACATGCTGTTTCCAGGGTGCGTATTGTTGAAGAAAGTCAAGTTCAATGCTAAGTTGGAACACGAATACATCCACAATTTCAAGGTCTTACAGGCTTCATTCAAGAGAATGAGTGTGGACAAGGTGAGAATACACACACAGACGCGGTAGCAAACACATTTTGACTATCCCAATGTAACCCCTCTACTGGGATACCAGTATAGTTGTGTAAAAATGCTCTATTTCAGACCTTCTTCACACTGAAGCTTATGCACAGATGGGTAAAGAAATTCCATTATTTTTAATGGAAACTACAGTCCAAAGAAATAGTTCCTCATTTTATTTATTTCATTAGGCATTTCTGCCTTTTTTGTGACTGCAGTTAGTGAAGAGGTGACAGAAAATTTTATATAAATCCATATGCATACGTCGCCACTGCTGCTGTTTAAATACTATTACATAGATCATAGCAGCTCTGTCTTTATGTCTTTGTCCTCTCGCTGTGTCTCTCTCTCTCAGATCATTCCTGTGGAGAGGCTGGTGAAGGGGAAATTTCAGGACAACTTTGAGTTCCTTCAGTGGTTTAAGAAGTTTTTTGATGCCAACTACGATGGGAAAGAATACGACCCTGTGCTGACACGGCAGGGCCAGGAGGTGACGCAGCCTCCATCCAACCCAGGTACAACACACAGGGACTTATGTGTGTCTGACACAATCAGCTATGCATGAACTTCATTTCATTGCTCTCACCTCATGCAACCACATCCCCACCTCTAACCCAGGTGAGCCCATTCTCCACAAACCTAAAAGACCCACTCGCTCAGGTAACATCACCTGCATTGAGCATTTGTCTGTGTGTGTGAGCTTGCCAAGTCTCTTACCTTCAAAAATGTGACTTACTTGGGTTGGTCGATTCTGGCTGGTTGTGTGCATCAGGGGTTCTGCAGTGTCTCTGTAGTTGTATGCATTTTGATCAAGGATTATTGACATTTTTAATAGTTTTAATCAATCTCACAAGTCGTCTTGACATCAACACTTCACAAAATATCCTGCTTTTTCTCACAAGCTGTTGGTCGAAGTATCAAAATTCAGAATAATAGATAATAAATGAAAATAGCAAACGAGGAAAAATGTTGAAGGAAATGTCAAACATATGCTCTCTTTCCAGGCTTTATTCTAGGGGACAATAAGTATATATGCCAAGTCATTGTCAAGGCTTTGGATGCAAACTGGATGTTCGACTGATGAGAGGCAACACAAAAATCTTAACAGCAAACCACTCAAATATTTCTAGAAGTGAAAGGAAGTATATACAGTATATATATACGTTTTTCAGTAAATGGGTGAAAATTGAAAAAATAAATTGTTCCTTAAAATTATAAAATCATCGCAGACTGCAAATACTTCTTATTAATGATGAATCTATATGTGTTTGTGCATGTGTGTGTCTTTTGTGCTTCTATCTCCGTCAAGAACATTTTCAGTTTTGAAGGCCTGGAGACTGAGAGATGTTTGCAAAGTGAGGACATTTTGGCCGGTTTATTCTCTTTAAGGTTTAAAGCTAGAAGTTGGTTTGGCTTAGCGTGATTTTTTTTTTTTTTTGGTGTGTCTACATTGGCTACAGCACTTCAAAACGAATCGTTGTAAATCCTTCACCAGCGTCTGCACTGCATCTCCTCAGCCACACTCCTTCTGCGCAATAATGTCATCCCTGCACCCATGATTAAAAAGAAGAGACTTAAGAAAGTTGCCTTTGGCCACATGTGCACTAATACATTTCTAATAAAGCAAGAGCCCAGTGATGACAGCTGTACTGGTTAAAATGACTTGTATTGATTATATCACTCAGACAACTAATGGCCAACTGAGAACAACACAGCCTACATGCATCCATAAATATAAAATATATTAATGTGCGTGTCTGTTTCTATCTTCCAGGCCCCGTGAGAACATCCCCCACAGTACCAAAGGCTGTTCCCACCCCCCAGAGACAGAGCAACATAGCAGCAGCCCGCAGGAGCGCTCCTATTGCTCGCAATGGAGGAGACGCTGAGCTCGTAGAGCTCAACCAGCAGGTACCACCGCTGTGATCTGTGCAGCCATTTCCAGGCTACGGCTTCTTTGAATTTAATTTAAAGTGTGATTATTTTAATTACAGTGTTACTAATATTTCATCTGCAGGTTGTTTTCATGATCAACTGATTGTTTGGCCCATAAAATGTCAAAATATTGAGAAAAATGCTAATTACAACTTCCTAGAGCATAAAGTGTTGTTTTTTTAATTTTCATCTTTTGTCCAAACCAGTAGACCAAAAACCAATAGACTCTTCATTTATTACAATAAAAGACATGAAGAAAAGCATTCACACAATTACGTTTAAGAAGCTGGTGCTATCAAATGTTTGACATTTTGCCTAGAAAAATTACTGAAATGACAAAATTGCAATGTGGCACTTGTTTCTTTGAGATCCCTTTAAAAACCACCATCATGTTGAAAATACAAAATGAGTCAGTTGGCCCAACTCTTCTCTCTCATGATGAAATAACAGAGCAAGGTCACTGCGCCCAGACTGTGCTTGGATCAAAACATTGTTTCAGACTGACTCAGCATATTCTCAAATTTTTACAGTCTGTTGCTCATTTTAAAGTCTGTTAATGAGCTTAATGATGAACAACAACAGATTTTAGTGCCTTCAAAGCAGCTTTATGTGATGCTCTAATACAATATATTTATAATTTATTTGTACTATACTTGTCATTAATATGTTGATTGTCTTTATTGCTGTCTGTGGTCACAGGTGCTGGATATGAAGCTGATTGTAGAGGGACTGGAGAAGGAGAGGGATTTCTACTTCGGAAAGCTGAGAGACATCGAGCTCATCTGCCAGGAACACGAAAATGATAACAATCCAGTCCTCACCAGAATCATTAATACACTGTATGCCACAGAGGTAAATACAAATCACTCCCGGAGCACATGCATCTAAATGGAAAATTTCTTTTTATATAATCTAAGTGTCTCTACTTGTGTGTATGCAAATTATACTGATGAGACAGTGTTCTTATGTAGTATGGAAAAGTATCACATTTGATTTTAGTCACCTCCATGGTTGGATAAATAAATATTTGAAAAGTTCATTATAATAATAGATGAAAATATTTGTTTCCGGGCTTTTGACCCTATTCTTTTTTTCAGAAATGTAAAAGTCAGAATTTTTAAAGTTGTTTTTCATGCTTTGGAGGAAGCAGCCACTACATAGAGCTCCCTCTGCACCTGCACATCACATCCTGCAAAACAACTCTGCCATAAGGGACTTATAACTGGACCAAATCTGGACATGCACAACCAAATTAGTTTGAAAGACAATGTGGCAGTGCTATACATAGCATCACAAATAGCTAAATATTAAGCTTGTCTTACGATTTATGAGTTACGGAGCCGTGTATTTACCACTAAAGTATACAAACTTATTTGTATTACAAAAAAAAATTCAGCTCATGTTATATTGTTATATTGTTTATTCAATATACCAAGGGAAAACAATACAATAGGCAGCACACTGCTTCCTCTTTGGGGAGAGATATTTGACAGTTGATGAAACAAACACCTTCCTAACACCAAGAAGAAGAGATTAAACCTGCTCATCCAGCTGAACACTTACCACTTCTCTCTTTCTTTCTTTTTTGGCAGGAGGGATTTGCACCACCAGAGGATGAAGACGTTGACGAAGCGGCACAGGGAGACCAGGAGGAGTTCTAAACTGCTTATCATCTTCATTAACCCTACCAAACCTCTCACCCTTTAACCTATTTGATCATTATTGTCATAATTCACCTCTTTCCCCCCTTTATTTTATTTTTTAACAACCCCCATTTCTTTTCTCATTTTGTCTGCGGCTGTCCATATTCACAATGACTTTGTTGCACAGCCTAGCTCCCCAAACTTTTACTAGCAAAGGACACTTAACCCAGACCTGCCTGGACCAGCAGCCTGACTTGGCTTACTTGACTTATTCGAACCTATTTCGAGAGGGGACAGTTATACTGCAGGGCTAATTTAGCCCGCTAGTCTGTGAAAGTTTTAAGGTTAATAGAAATGAGATTACAGGGATCGAGCACTGACAGCCTGGAGCCAACGGTGCTATCCATCTGTCTGTCTTCAGAGGCAGGTCACATTCTCGCCATGTACTTGGATTGGTGACCACACACATCATGGCACACTTGCATAAGGATTCATGCAGGGTTTGTATATGAAACTAGACATTTTCCATATAACATGATCTCACAAAGTGAGATTATAAACGGCGTTAAGGCCCACAAGAGAGAGTCGTGCAAATACAGTATATTTTGAATGTTGTGAGAGTACATTTTGTCCGCAGACATATCACAGACTTTGAAGTGCTCACATGTACATGCATAAAGAAGTCATCATTCCTTCGCAGAACCACCACAGAGTTTGCTCTTAATTATCCCACCAGAGAGGGTTTGCTCATAAAACTGTTTTAACAGCTTGTTAATGAGACAGCATTATGTATTTATGTATTTATTTATTATTATTTTTATCTGCTCTATACAGTTTATGAAAAAATATCCAGTTTGAGGAAATTGAAGGTGTTGCACTAAATGTAGCAAAACAACCCAACATGAAATTATCCAAAATGCTAAGATGCAGTGACTGGCCGTAGCCGTAAGAATACAGAAAGATGCTATTTTATATTTTGTAGATTTGTTTTGAAGAGATTTGTTTTTTATTTGCATGGATTTCCTCAATGGCCAAGTTAGAGGCGTCAGTGTAAGTTATTTATCAGGCTTTGAACTTTATGAATGAACAAATGATAAAGAAAATTAAGACTACAGACAGACACTACAAAATACTTGTTTGACTGGCAATTGAGTTAAACATCATAGCTGCTATTATTATTTTTCTGTTGCTATGTAATTGAGTTTTGTTGCAAAGCCATGCCACAGTGGCTGGCAAGGCACTCTGGGTGTGGTTTATTGTGATTGACAGACAGGCTGATTATGATTGTTAGTAATTGGACCAGTCTGAGAGAACAAAACACAAAACCCTCTCTCACCGTTTGTTGTCATAACAGCCGTGTGATAAACTTGCATCATTTGGAGTTACTGCTGGAACGAAATAAAGCTCTGAGGTTCAAGAACATTTACAAACCTTATTGTTGTGTGTGTTATTTGCCATGTTACTGCTGTATTTGTCATTCAAACGTCGTGTATCTGGGGCTTCATTTGGACTGACTATCATTTGTTTATGTCCATAGGTTGGAACCCTTGCATTTTTTGTCATAATTTAACTCCCTTATGATGACTCAGTCTCACATTGCAATGATTAAAAATAGTAATTTACAGTGAGGAACATATCCACACATTCCATGTTTCAGTATATATTTGTCAGCTTGCCAATTATTGAAATTGCAATTACAAGACTGGAAAGTCTGGAAAGTTCTTTACGCCTAAGAACCTGGAATTGGAGAATTTCGGGAATGTCAGAAGGTGTAAATGTTTTGGTTGATGAAAACCTGTTTTCTTTTGGTTAGTCAAATAATCAACTAATAGCCAAGGACATTTCTGGACACAAACTTTATGGAAATATTCATTCAACACATTTCTTCTGCATTCCACTATAATAATAATTAATAAAAACAATTTCAGAGCAAAGAACATTTCAAGCAAACAATCATTTAACGACTCGTCAATTGAAAGCAAAGTGTGTAAGTGTACACAATCATACACTTTATATGTTTAATATACATTATATATATATATAATCTAAACGTAAGCAAATTACCCAGCAGATACAAATAAAGCTTTGTATCCACTCTTTTTATAATCCAACAAGGACATGACCTCAGTGAAATGATTGAACGATGATTAATACGATTTTTTACTGATGATAAATGATGTCACAAAGTTGTAAGTATTCAAACAATTGTAGAAAAAAAATTCATCTACCGCTGTTTAAAAAGTGTTTACCTGAAGTTGCAAAAAGATCATTGGTTAAACTTGAAAATGACTGGCCAAACGCAAGACGCTGACGTCAAGACGTCAAAGAGACGTGGCATGCGGACGTTTAAACGACCAGGAACGGCGAGCTTCTCTTCGGTTTCATTCAGCTGGGAGGAAGTAGCCAGGAAGCCACGGCACCCCGAGAAGAATCGTCATCTGGATCAGAGACATGGCTTCAAATAGCGGCTCTGTTGGGAAATGGGAGGTAGTGAAGAAAGGGAAGAAAAATAACAGCTCAGGAGGAGGGAAGAGCCCGACCGACAAGAAAACCGGCAGCGGGGGAAGGAAAGCCCTGGGTGAATCTAACCAGCCATCTAGACGTAAGTGAACATGGCCCTGAATTTGCTAGCTGTTCTGTGATCCGATTAGCTCACTAAAAAAAGTAAGAAAAAGGATGGAGCTACACCTTTTAGCTGTAAATGTGAAATTAATTGTTTCATTTAACGTGTATTTTTCTTTTTAATAGTAATGACTAAAGTGTAAATGACGATTACTCGTACCTGTCATCTGATTCAACAAGCTAGCATAGCATCGCGTAGTAACGCTACTTCCTCCGACTATTTTTTTGTTGTTCTTCCGTCTGGGATCTACTTTACCTCATCTGCTGACACCTTCATTTAAAAAAAATATGACACCTAACTCACTTTTTTGGGCTAAGTGCTTCTGCCACATTATGCCAGGAGGAATTGCCTGTACAGTTAGCTTGCTAGCAGCAAATTCAGGCAGTGTCAACACAGGCAACGTCATCACTGAGGAGCTGCATCTCTGAAACATGTGTTAGCTCCTCAAACTCCACAAACAAATAAAAATAAAAGATATATACAACCCAAAAAATTAAAATAAGGTAATATTAATGAATCAAATGGCAACAATGACACTATTGTTGTTTAACTCTACTCTACACTTAGATTGGACTAAAGGCCTCAGGTTGCTCTTGCTTACTCACCACAAGTTACCTTATTGGTTGTGAAGACACACATGGGTGAAGATGAATGCTTCAAAAATGAGGGGAAAAAAGACTCTGAATGTCAGGTCTTTAACCAAGAGTGGGCAGCTAAATATTGCATCACAAGTATCAGCTTTTAGGCGGAATGTTTGATACGCCAAACATATCGTAGAGTTCAGGGAAACAACTGTGTTCCAACTTATTTGCCACACAGAATATTTTCACACAGCAGTTGGCCGTCCAAGAATCTGCTTCAAATGTGTCGGTTTGCTATTTTTTTTCACCCAAGGAACCCAGCTGTTTCATTTTCCCATGGAAAACATCACAGTAACCATATTTACTCTGGGATGATTCCTTAAAGGCCCAACTTATCAGAGCATTATTACAGACCTGTGATGGATTTTTTGGGTTTTAAATTGAGTAAACCTGGTGGGAAACACCCTCAAAAACACCTTCTCCACATGTCTGATGGCTGTGAAATAATGGCTTCCAGAGAAGATTAGGTCTCATTCTGCCACAGCTGTTGGTTCACGTATCCGTTTTTATCAGTGAATCAGCTCGTCCAAAGTCTCTCTCTCTGGTATCTGGTGGAATGAGGTGGTGTAAAGGTTTAGTCTAAAATAAATACTCTTTTTTTTTTTTATTCATAAAGTACTTCTGTGAAGTAATTAAATTGTGACGTACACAGCGCAACCACAATCACACTCTGCAAGTGTATCTCAGCATCACAAGGCTCTACAAATAACATTAATACTGAATTCAACAAGCCAAATCTTAGTTTATTCCCTTAAAGGCTTCCATACTTGAATCATGGGTCTGCTACTGTTGAATTTTTGGTTTTGGTTGGTTCAAAAATAATCATCCAGCCTCATGACCAGGTTGAGGCTTTCGTGTCTGTTGGAGCAGGCTTTGTGGGTTGTGTGTTTTCCACAAGGCAACGTCAGGAGAAAAAAAAAAGCTATTTATTTAGTGCTTTTAAAATGTCAGACTCGACTTATTTATGAGCCAAGACCTTTCTCCTTGATCACTTATCGGACAAAAAAAGGAAAAAAAATGTTTGAGGTTTTCTTCAGGCTCTGCCCTGCAGCAGATGATAATGTCTGTGGCTGCATACCTTCACCTTGAGGAGTAGATACCAGTAAACCATCTGATTTAATACCTTTTAGAAGACTTCTTTCAAGAGAGGCGATAATGTCAACTCAAGCATGTTATATATTTGATTTAAATGGCACATGCTGCCTTGATGGTACCTTATTTTAAAAAGGGGTTAAACAACGTGCGACGTCACCTGTTATTGCTATATATTTCTTTATTATTTAACAATAAAAATAAAAGCCGTTAAATACCTAGCCCTGTTTTTTTTCACTTAATGTGTATTGTCATCTGTTAATAATCTCTATTGGCATGAATCAGTTTTCACTCCTCCTCTCTGTAAATGTCAGCAAATCGTTTACCACACAATTCCCGTGTGTCTTCTTTCTTTCAAAGTGCTTTTCTTTATACTGCATTTCGCAACACGTACAAAAAGAACATCATTCCCACCCAGCATCGAACTTCCCCTGCCCCCAGCTGTCACTTAGTTGGTTAAACTTGCTCCACTTATTACCACACGGTATGCACATGAATCACAGACCATAGTTATGTAAGGTACTTACAATCGAAACGTGGAAAGCATCTGAAATATAAGCAGAAGCTGCACATCTAGGCCAGAGATGCAGGAAGCCAATACAGGTTTATGTCAAAGGCCAAAGCGTAATGATTCCACTGTTTAGTCTTGTAATTTTTTTAATATTCTGGTTAAAGTTGTGCTACTTGTATGTATGGAAACCTGTCTTATTAAGTTTGATTGTTAACAGAAAGTAGTGCACCTGCCATTGACATCCCTGATTTTGTTCAGTTGTGGGATTTGTTCAAGAATTCAGACACTTAACCACAATAACGTCCTGCATATATTGCATGTAGTAGACGTGAAGTGATTCCTGTCTCACTTCTTTCTACGACTTTGAAGGAATAGTCGGTCTCTATAGTCTGGTCTCTACTGAAACCTGTGCTTTGTTAACAATGTCCTCAAAGGCCACCTGCCTTGCAAGTTTTCCAGCCGTGTTCGTGGAAACCTGATCTAATAAAGGTCTGCACATCATCATGACAACTTTATTTCAACAGGTTTTCATCAGCAGAGCTCAATGCTTAATTAAAACACTTGCAAAACAGGTGCACTAGAAAATTTGGGCATCGTTTGAATGTGAACGATTCTGCTTTTCACAGTTTAAAAATGTCCCTCGAATGGATGATAAACAGCGAAGTGAAGCATTTAAATTCTCTTCTAAACAGAATAAAGTTGCATCAGAATAATTAGGCCACAATATACTGAAATTATAGTGTACATGCCACACACACACACACACACACACACACACACACACACACACACACACACACACACACACACACACGTGTAAAACTTTCTACTGGTTTCATTCCTCCTTATCGCTATTTTCCCCTCAGTACATAATAGAATTTCTGTTGAATTTCTGTTTTCTTCTTGACAAACACTACAGGACACAGAGAGGAGCTCTTTGTCCTGTAGTGTTTGATATTTACTGGGTTGACTGGTTGCAAATCTCCAAGTGGTTTGTTAGATCGATGTGTAGGGCTGAGTATCATTTATTTATTTACGATACCAGTGCCAAATATAAATACCCTTAAAATGATCAATCAACAAGGTATCTCGTGTCAAGTGTGTCAAATACAACATGCTCGACAACATATTTCATCTATTCCTAGTCACTTGTCGTTGCTCCTCTGTCTCTATGCATTTCACTGCAGCAGCTGTCTTGTAACGTCAGGTTGGTGGGAAAGACCGACTTCCTGGACATTTGTTCTGTATTAATACACATGAACGCCTGGTCAAACTCACCTCATCTCTCTCTCACCTCGTTCATTCTCTCACTGCTTTCCACGCGAATGTTCAGGTGATGTTTCCTGATAATGTTCACGGAGCCGAGACGAGTTTCAAGTTCAAGTTTCAAGTTTGTTTTATTTGCCTTTCCAGCCGTGTGTCTGTAAAAACACACACAGTGGAATGAAATTGCGTTTCTCAGGACCAGTGTGCAAAAAGAAGAAACACAAGAAAAAACAATGCAAAAAAAAGTGTGAAGTGAGTTAAAAAGATTATAAAATAAATAAATACTAAATACATATATATATAGTACGTATTAGAAATATGTAGCTTATGTTTGACTGTGCAGGTCACAGAGAGTTGAGACGTTCTCAGAGATGACAGCTGGTCTAAACAGAGGAAGAAGACTTCAATCTCTGTGTTGTGATGGATTCATTCATCAGGGACTTGAACCATAATTCTGACTGACGTAACGTTTTGAATGAAGGAGTTAAGGCGGTAGAGGCAGTGCTGCACACTGACGCTGCGATGAAATCGATCCCCCACTTGCGTCACAGGCCCGTGTCGTGCCAACACACACACAGACCAGACTTATATATAGGGCTGTCGGCAACATGTACAGCTGAATGATCGGTGAACAACTGGTGACTGGTGTCGCCGCCGACTCCAGTCTGTGGGGTGGGTCTGACTGTGTTGCCCTGCATGATTTAGGATGTGATATGATGATATAATTTAGATCCTGGGTATAAAATAATAACATGTCTCCCCGGGTACACACAGTATATTAGTAATGGCCTTAAAACACAAAGCTGGTCGAGCTCTAATATGAACTTTGAAGTGAACACAGTTCGTGCTCTTAATTAGAAACACACAAGGCGATACATGGCATTCTACAGGTCCTTTGTAAATTGTCATGAGAGTTACTTGGAGCTCATTATGTAAGCCTTAGAGGGAGGGAGGAACTGAATGTGAGGGGAGGGAGCAGCGGGAGGACGAGGGGAATGCAACAGTTTCATGGATTAGTGTGATTTTTTTTTTTTGTTACAGACGACCAAAGACCTTTTTTAAAAGGAGGCTCATGTCTGTTTCTAAACGCTGTTTTTTCCCCCCCCTTCAGCTCCCCTGAAGATGTCCGAGACTCTGTTTGACGCCTTCGAGAAGATGGGAAAGAAACAGAACAAGGAGCAGGTTCCACCGCCAGCCGAGCCTGAAAACAAGAAGCCGTCATCAAGCAAACCGTCGAAGAAATCCCAACCCAGCAATACAGTGTCCCACCCGACTCACAAGACCCTGGAAGAAGCCTTCAAAGCCGTGAGTAATCCCTTTATATTGAGTCTTTAAAACTTCGTGGCGGTTGAGACGTTAGGACATTGACTTTTATTTACAGTCTAATGGCTTAAAAGGTTGAATAGTCTCATTTCTTGCAGTTGAATGAGAAAAGAAACGACTCGAAGGCCACTCAGTTAAACACATACCTCTGCCAAGGCCCAACAATCCCCTTTTAATTAAATTAAACCCTAATCCTAATTCTAAAAAGACTTGTGTGCCATCAGAATGGCTGCCCTCACGGTTCTATTAAAGTAAGTGGGGGAAGAAAAAAAAAAATCACCGATCTTCGTCTTTATCAGACCATACAAAATGCTGACATAAGACCTTGGTCACAATGTAAGGAAGTCACAGAAATTCATCTGTCCCTTATCAGGATCCACTCCAAAAACGGAATGGTTTCTTCCACGGCACTTACAGCTTTCATTCATCCAGTTCCATGGTAGTCTGTCATTGACAAAAGCGCTCCAAAAAGCTTTATCTTGCTATGTTAAAAAAAATTAGAAAGAAATTGATGGATCAGCTCCTTTTATACAAATCCGCTCCAAAATGTAATGGGTTCTCTGTTGCTGCAGACCCAGTCCATGAGAAACGTTTCATTAAAATCCAACCCTGGTGATCACCTCGCCTCCTTGTCAGAAGTCATTATTGCACTATTCCGAAGATTCTGGGTTTCTTTCGCCCTGAAATGTGTCTTGCTAAAAATGTAAGATTAAAACACATTATTTATCATTTTCAGTAGTGGTGTAAGTTTTTCTGATCACTGTCTGTGAATGGAAAGATTAAAAAACCCCAAATGTTACAGGCTTCGTAAAACTATTAAAAGCCATAAGTATGTTCACAGAAACAGCCAACTATCACATGCCTGGACTGCAGTCTCATCTTTGCATAAAGGACGGGTTGTTTCTATGTGCCTTTATGTTTTCTCAATCTTGTTCTCTGTCTATAGTTGGATGTTGGCGACTTGAAGCAGCAGTTGGCTCGCAGTCAGACCCTGTTTCCAGAAAACCCATCAGTGTGGGTCAAAGACCTGGCAGGATACCTTAACCTCCATCTGACTGCACCGGAGACGGAGCCCACGCTCAGCAGCTATGCTCACGGTCGGTCACACTCGTACTTTATTTAGTCTTAAAGTTAGATTGTGCACATTCAATTACAATTTATCTGGTCATTTCTGCAGGGGCCTGTCTCTATAATCAACATTTGCCACTTGTTTTACCTCCTCCGTTTCTGTCTTTTGTCCACAGATTACCCATACTGCCTCACAGGGAAGGAGCTGAAGGCTGTTATCAAAGGCCTCATTGAACGCTGCAGCGACATTCTGCCGGATTTATTGGACCACTGTGTTTATACTATGCTCAGGGAGCTGGACAGGCAGTCAGGTACTGTAGCTGTGAGAGCTCACATGGAGGGTTGGAAGCACATAAGTTGATGTGGTAATGATGGGTTCCCACATATCGTATCTGTTGTTTCTTTAAATGCACTAGATTTTTAGCATTATAAGCCAGACTTTGAATATTTTCCACAAAGAAACTGAGGAGAAACAAAACTCAGTTCGATCAATGGCACTGAAATGGTCAGTGCATTTATTTGAGTGCAGACAGTAGTGACAGGAGGGTAAGAAGGAGAAAAGAGTTTGATATGCAAAGAAAGGTCCAACTAGACGTGGGCCAGAATGCCTAATAATTAGATGGTCAGCATCTTAGAACCCAAGACCACGAGGACTCCTCCTGAAATAAATACTCAGGCTCAGGGTTTAAAGCTCAAGTTTACAGACTATATAAAAAAAAATTAAATTTTTTTTTTTCCTGTTTCTAGGAGAACCTCTTCACGGCTACAGAGTTTGCATTCAGGCCATCCTACAGGACAAACCCAGAATAGCCACCCAAAACCTACCAGAGGTGAGTCGGTGTCTTTGAGCCCAGCAGATCAAGATCATCCGTTTCTGCTCTGAATTTTCTTTTTTTTCTTTTTTTAAAAGTAACCTTTGTTTTTCTTACAGCCTCAGCTCTGTTGTCTAATTTACTGGCGATCCATCCTTTCCATAAACCTTTGTAATATGTCCGCTGTGTCCTTTCCTTCCTCTCTAGTATTTGGAGTTATTGCGGTCAGTTCAGAACCGTCCAGCAAAGTGTTTGACCATCATGTGGGCTCTTGGGCAAGCTGGATTTTATGATCTCAGCCAGGGACTAAGAGGTAACACAGACCCTTTATTCACACCCTCACACTACTGCAAAACCACACACTCCTTTTGACACGTAGACGGTACTCTAATATCCTCTGCACTGTGTTAGTCCTAGTGTGTATCTAACCCTCTCTTCAGGGTTAATGAAGCAACATGTTTTTGGTCTTAAACAAAACACACGATAACTTCAAATAATAAGATGCTGTAGATCTTTGGTGATGCTGTGAGGTGGAGGAGAGGTGTTTGTTGATCATATTTATTGCCAGAGAAGTTCCTTTGTGATGAAGGAAGTTCTTAATTTGTGTTTCAGTGTGGCTGGGCATCATGCTTCCTGTGCTGGGAGTGAAGTCCTTATCATCGTATGCCATCGCATATCTGGAGAGACTTCTCCTGTAAGACTTTCTGAGAAATACGTGGCGCATTTTCTTTATTGTGTTCCTTAGTTTTTCTAAAATACAACAAAAACCTTATTTAGCTCAATGTTCTTATTGTTCCCAGACTTCATGCCAACCTGACGAAGGGATTTGGCATCATGGGTCCTAAAGAGTTCTTTCCTTTACTGGATTTTGCCTTCATGCCTAAGAACGCCCTGTCATCAAGGTAAATGTAATCTAATTCAAACGCTGCAACCCCCATGAAAATCTCTGCCTCGTTTTTGTCACGTATCTTTTGGAAATAAACGCATTTCTCATGTCTATATGTTAGTTTTGAGTGTTTTCTCCCTCCCAGTGAATACTTTCTGGCTACATAAGAGGTAATAAAGCCATTTTTTTGGTTCACGTTCAGTCTGCAGGAGCAGCTGAGGCGACTCTACCCTCGACTGAAGGTCCTCGCATTTGGAGCCAAACCTGAGAGCACATTACACACATACCTGCCATCGTTTCTGTCCAGAGCCACACCTCACTGTCCAGACGACATGAAGAGAGAGGTAACACACACACACACACATTTATTTCTACATAACACTCACTGTTATCACTAGTGATTGATGATCAAAATTATTCACTGGTTTGCCATATATATATATTTTTTTTTTTTGCAGTTGCTCAGCAGTATGACGGAGTGTTTGTGTGTGGATGTGCAGAGTTTAGGAGTGTGGAGGCAGCTCTATACCAAGCACTTACCCCAGTCCAGGTGAGCGTTCTGTTTTTTTTTTTTTTTTTATCTCAGGAACGCCTAAAGGGAATTCCTTCAGATTTGAAACCACGTCCTCTTGGATGCAAGGATGAACAGATTAGATTTTGGTCATTGGAAGGGGGGGAATTTGGTGATATAATTGGTTGCACACTGAATTGATGACACTAATCTTGGGTGTGCACCTTGAAAATGTGATGACATATATGACCTCCTTTGTCTCTTTCCTCTCCAGTCTGCTGTTGAAGCATTTACTGAAGTCCTGGAACACCCTGCCACCAAAGGTACTACTCCTGCCGTGAGGTCTGATGGTTCACAAACCAACCTCGCCTCCATGGTGATAATTTGATTGGAGGATCTGGTCCCATGTTCATTCCTGCTGACACAGAGCGACACAGCTTTATTGATGCATTCAGGCTCAGTGTGATGCATGAAGCAGTCGTGTAGTTAAGAATAAAGGATGAACCTTTGCTGGAAAGGTTTAAATTCTCTTTGATGGTAAATTAAATCGTCTGGTGTTTGACGAGGAGTTCTCTCTTCCATCAGCTCCGGAAGAACCTTGAAGAAACGATCCGGTCTTTCAGAGTGACCAATGAGGAGATGCGAGACACTGTTGAATCTCAGGACCTTCAGGAGTGCAATAACTTGTGCCAGGTGAGCCAGAGAAGTCAGAGATCAAAGATCTGTGAAGTTCAGGAACAATAAAAAGAATGTTTTCATATACTTTTCATATACAAAGCACGTGAAGAACATCTGATATGAATGCACCTATCATTTTAGATTGTGAAACACAACAGTAGAAATTTAGATTTAATCCCAGTAAAAGTCTTTGCTCAGTATTTTCCTCTCCCGTTTGCAGAATCTGCAGGTAAAGATGCAAGGTCGTGGGTTCCCCTGGTCCAAGCTGCTCATGGTTCTGCTCGTGTTCGCTGCTGGCTTCATTATTCATGACATCAGATCCCACGGCACCTTCAAAGGTCCGTCCCGTTTACTCGTCACAATCACTAGTCGCCATTAGTCGTTTGTTTGTGGCGTCTTACAATGAGCGTCTGTGTGTTTCAGATTCCGCCACAGCCATGCATCTTCGCAACTCAGGGGTCACAGCCGTATCTCAGCAAGCATGGAGCAAAATAACAGTCTACACCAAACAGGGCTTCGGGTACGACCATGAACCATGCACTGATTAAATTTCATATCTTTGTAGCACTGAGATCGTTGCTAGCGGTGCTAATGTACTGGGCTACATTACATTCAGAGCTGTTTCTACTGCTCTGACCTCATCTATGTAAATGGAAAGACGATATATAATGCACTCCATTACAACACCACTTTTAATTATGACCTCAATAATAATCACATTTATTAGCCTCATAAAAAATAGATGTCATGACTAGACTGCACAGGTGTACCAAATATCTGCTAACAACGGAATGTCTAATCAAATGTTATTCAGATAGGTTGAATTTCATTAAAATGTACTGTATAGAATGAATGTTTCAGAAACATTGCAGTAGCTGAATATACACTGGAAAAGATGATTGATTCATTTACATACGCAAACATCGGTGATCCCTTTGAACACCAACAGGTATCCCACAGGTTAAATAATGTTAACTTCATGAACTTAATGGCCTAAGGAGCCTTGACAAAACTTTAAACTCGGCGTGTAATTACTGTTCGTGCAAATAAACCATTATATTTACTATTTTTTTGTGTCCTCTGTAGCTGGTTGGAGACAAACACTCCTTATTATTACTCTGAGTGTGTCCGAGTCGTGGGGCCGCTCGCGGAACAAGGTCGCGAAAAGGCAAAAAAAGCAGCCATCTTCATCTCTGAAAATACCACACAGTTCATCCTCTGGGTCAAAGAGAAGACGCCGGAGGCCATAGAATGGGTAAGGCTGTGCATTGATGGATGGAAACCTGTTACCTCCTGCTGTTTAATCAGGAGGTGTTTTCTGTTGAATCAAAAGATTTACAGCAAACAGGATGGATCAGTCATATTTGATGTCTTTCCTCCGTCTCTTCCCAAGGTGAACAACAACACTCCCGACAGTGTGTTCCAGGTGTTGGCATATTTAAAGGAGCTCCTCCTGTCTCTGCATCAGAACTACATCCTGCCAGCGCTGGCCTACATATCTGACCTGCTACAACGAGCGTGGACCAAACTACAGGACTCCTGCAAGTCAGTACTTAGAAACGTCTTTTCACCTGATTGATTTTAACTTTTATTTTGTATTCTTATTTCTCTGAATTTGACCTGCTGGATTGACATATAACATCCTGCATGAAAAGGGTTTCAGGAGCCTGATGCAACAGCAAAGTATAACCTTTGTGTCGTTGTAAATTAGGTGTTTATTTAGTGGAGATTATTTACTGTCACTAAATTAAAACACCTTAAGTAGATGTATTCACACCCAGTAACCTGCAGGTATACTTACTATGTAGCAACATTAGCTTTTTTTTTTTTTTTTTGTAGTAAAATTTGAGAGCAGACTCTCACATGTTTTTCCTTGTCTTTCCTGCAGCGGAGAGGTTTCCATATCGTGTCTACAGGGCCACGCGTTGTCCTTCACGAACTCAACCTGGCAGCTACTCCAACACACAACCGCGGCCATCAAGACGTGGGCTCAGGAGCTGCTGACACCAGCAGGATAACCTCAAAGATGCTGACTAATTCTCACACACATACAGACGCACTATACACGTATGAGGTTATACACACACATGAACGCGATCTGTGGCTGCCTTTAAGTGCATTGGCTCCCCTCTCAAGCCATGATTGGACACTCTGGGGTCAGACAAACAAACTCTCTCCCAAAAAGGACCCTTCTGTCTCTCCTTTTGGCTAAATTTTTAAATCAGTTTGCTATTGTATAGATGTTTTTTTTCTACCGATCCTTTTGTCACTGCTGGATGCAGACGTCCTATGTCAGCGAGTTTTCTACTGCAAATTTCACGTTGCTTTAACCTTTGGATTAAACAGATTGTATAATTTATAGAAACGTAGGTTTGTAGATGATTTATAAACAGTTTTATTTAAAGATATTAAAAAAAAGTGTTTTGTGAAAACTTCGTAAAAGGCAGGGAAAAGACAGAAAAACATGTCCCAGACTTCTCCAAGTCACTGGAGACAACGAACTTCATCTGCTGCTTTTGGTCCAGCTCATGATGAAGTCGGATCAGACCCAGTCAAGCAGTATTTCAGCCTTTTCTCAAACCAGGGGAAAGACTCCTTCAGAAGATTTGGGATGGGATCCACCTCCCAAACTGGGACACAAGAGTCTCAAATAAGTTCAAAAGGTCCACAAGAAGAAATCAACCTGCTGCTGTCTTTCCTGCTCTGCTCGTCTCATTCTCATCTTTGCTGCTTCATCATCTGACTGCTTTCTTACGCTTCTTCATCAGTAACTCAACTCCTGAGATAAAAGCAGCTGTGGTCATATATATATTTATATATGACGTTATTTGTATGTGTGTGTTTGTGTGCGTTCCTGCGTTGATCAAGAATCTCAATAATGGGGTCATGATTAACCTCATGCAAACATCCTCCTGTACCCTGAAGTATGACTAAGAATAAACTCCTGTGGCCAAGGCAAACCTGACCAGCTGATTGGCTAACCTCTCCTTGTAAACAAGATGTTTGGATGGACTCATGTCTTACTTTGTAATGTAAATTGTTTATAATAAAGACTTCAACCTCATTTACTGCCTTGGGTGTAAAAATGTTGCTTCCATTGTAAAAATTACCACATTGCAAAACTTGATTACTGACCAGGAAAAGCAGGGCCATTTGTCTTGGGTAATTTCATCAAGTGAAATTTTTAGGGAATTTATACCACTTAAGTTCAATGTAAAGTAAGGTGGGCCCTGACACTGCAGCTAATATCATAGCCAGGAAGCATGGAGGACAAGAGGAAGAGGAAGGGGTAGGATTATGGGAGTAAGGTTTCATTTGGATCTGACGTCACATAGTAGCAATAATGAGGGGCACCAGTCTGAATGAGGGAAACCTACATTACACTTTGACTTGGCTGGTTCAATTCTGCCAGGAGGGATTTGGTTGTTTTTTTTTTGTTGTTTTTTTTTTGCTAAATGACACAAGACTACGGAGCCCCTAAAGGGACATGGGCAAAAAAAAAATACTATTATTAAATTACTACTATTATATTGTATTACTATTATTACGTGCGCGCGTTTTAAATGTTTTTTTTCTCGCGCCAGATACACCGTGCGCATGGGATAGTTTGTGGCGCGCACCATAAACTTTTTATTTATTTATTTATTTTTTGCCCATGTCCCTTTAGGAGATACGTAGAAATCCACAGAAAACGTAGAAGATTTTCAGTGTGATCCCATCCATATAAGACTATAATGACAAAATATAATCAACTTATGGATTGCATACTCTTTGATTAATAAAGGAAGAAGAAAAATGATTTCAGATAAGGGACTGTGGGCCAGAACGTTACCACATTAGCGTCTGTACTTGATATGTATCAATTTGAGTCCTGACTGTGAAAAGGTTGTGGGCACGCGGTGGTACTAAGGAAAATAAGTGTTACTCCCCGTCGGGGAATCGAACCCCGGTCTTCCGCGTGACAGGCGGAGATACTGTCCACTATACTAACGAGGAGGCCATGACAGACATTCAGCGCTTATGTATTTGAATCATTCTTCATTCATGTATGCCAATGTCTTTAGAAAATGTGTCTTTTTTGTTGTTGTTTAAACATTAATTTAAATAATTAAAAATAAAGGTTGAGAATATATGTTCTCCCAGTCATTTAGGATGGTCCAGCTCCACCGGTGGGTTGGCCCACCCACAAGACCACGCCCACGTTATTTACATGTTTTGTTTTGCTTTTATAGGGAGAGCCCTACCAGCAGAAACTACATACTGAGCATTTAAATACACATTATGTTTGTCTTGACCAGCAATCTAGTCAAATTATTAAGCAAATTATTGCTTCTTTAACCTGATTTACATGGCAATCTATTATTTCACATTTTCATAAAATTTATTTTAATGTAACTAATTGCAGTTTATTTCAGATCGTCCTAAGTGTAAAACAAATGAATATTTTCAGCTTTGTATTAAAATACTGAATTCAGGACAATAAAAGAACACACAGGGACAACATACTGCATTTCAAATGGTGCTTTTATTGCAATGTGTTGCATTCCCACATTCATAGATGTTATAGATTTGTTAGTCAAAGCATCATTTCCTCAAGGTTGGCATCCTCACCTTGGAAGAAAGCAGAGGGATCAAACGCACGAGGTGTTTGTGTTTCTGAGTGTAGTAGAGAAGTGTGTGTGTGTAAACTTGAGCAGCCACGAACATATGAATGAACAAACCTCCAAATTTAGACTTCCAGTAGATGCAAAGAAAGTTTTTAATTGTCAAACAAAATGAGTTTTGTTTGTCTATCAGCCTACAGGGCTCTCATTCCCCGCAGGGACTGGACCCGGCCTGAGACTGATTGTCTACAACATTCCAAAGAAAAGGTCGATTTCTTTATATTCACGTTACACACCTGAAAGGGGGGGTTAGGGGGGTATTAAAAGAGACAGAGAGAAAAAGAGAAAATATAACATGCATAAAATTCTCCCAGATGAACATTGTCACTCATATTGTCTTGTAATAGCTGCTCCGATGCCTCTTTAAAAACAAACTTTACATGAGTGTAATATACAAAACTGGACAAAAATGAGTAAGATGTATAATATATATTTATATATAAATTTATTTATATTAATTTGTACAAGGGAGAAAGTGGAACCTTGGTCATTTTTTCTCAAATTCTCCAGAGAAAGCATTACCACCCCCAAAACAAGACAATGTGGTGAGTTAATAAAAAGCCTTCTTTTAAAATCTCTGAAACCATATTCAACATCAAAACGGCAACAGTCACAACAACTGACAACTGATGCTGTACTTTCACAGAGAGATAGGTTTTGAACACCTGCATTAGGAATGAGTGGGAGTTACGATTTAGACTAGAGGACAATGGAGAGTCATAGCGGGCCACAAATACCAGTCCATTTTGGACCAATGACAAGTGAGAACACTTCATATCTTTGACAGTCAGTCAGTTCAATTTAAGCGGTAAACCCCTTGAATAAATGAAATATATTTTATGCATCATATTGTTTGTTTTTCCTTTTTTTTTTGCAACGGTTTTCCATGATTACCTACAACAGAAACGAGCCCAATCCTGTTATCAGCCCACCTCAACACATTCTACCTTGGGCAGCGCAAAAGTGTGACAAGACACGCAAAAGAGAGAAGACGAGCAACACAGTTAGTGTGCTGTCATTTATGTCAGTGCACAATTGTTGCTAGATAGCAGAGGTTAAGTCTCACACAACCAGATTTTTGCTAATAAAAGCAAGTGTCCACCTTGGTTTAAGGAAAAACATGTTCTAAGCTGCGAGAAGGTGAATGCCGAGCGTCGGTGGCTACGGAGCTGAGTGTCGACGTTTGCTGAAACCGTGCTGTGAGCAGGAATGTTCGGAGGGTTCAAGGTGGTGGTGTGTTTTTTTTTGTTTTTAACAGGACGCTGGTGTCAGCTGACAGCGCAGGAGCTCACCTGAAGAAGACTGGCATAGTTTATATACTGAGGATCGGTTGGTAGAGAAAGACTGAAAGAGGCAAAGAGAAGGACATTACAAAGAAGGTAAAATTTTTAGCCGTTTTTTGGTTAATGGGTATCCACTACAGTTCTTTCACGAAGAACCTGAGCTATTCAATAATTTCAGATTCAACATTTTCGCGGTACATTCAGGGGACGTTACTTAATCTATCTCCAAATACGGATCCGATTGAGACGGTTTCTGATGGCCTTTTCACTCCAAGTCAATCCGATATAAAGTGCAAAATTAGATTGTATTTGCAAATTCCTGGAATAAATTGATTAATCTACGTGTGTAAAAAAGTCATTTAAAATACATTTTTTATAAAGGTGAAAAAATGTTTTTAAAAAAACCCTGGTTAACAAGGTTATTGTTAAACAGCAAAGAAGCAAACTTCACTGCAGAAAATATATACACGAGGCACCTCAAGTTTGGTATTCAGTTAATGGAAAGAAAAAAAAACTTTTTTTTTTCCGAGAATGAGACAAAAAGCTGAGACAGATCAGATACTGACTAAATTCACTGAGAGGGATTCTCCCACTGAAGGGTTTCTTATGAGAACTAACTAGCAATACCTTGAAATTAATGGTTTAGTGCTGCTCCAGTGTTAATTCTACATGCCCAAGTCGATGAGAGGAAATGCTTGTATTAGTAAGGTGCATAGCTATTGGTTGCAAATGTTTTCTTTCTTCCTGTAAACGAGTGATAGCACTTCAGGCACAAAAGATCTCATTGGCAAGGTGGAGACGCCTCGAAACTGATCTAACTTTCAGACGTCGTGCAGAATGTCACTGAGAGGCCACTATGAGGGACAGATGGCGTCCAGAACGAGCAAGAAGGAGACCAACATGCAAAGAGAAACGGCAGCAGAACGTCGCTGTGTGAGAGATGAACGAAAGGGCCGCTAAAATCATGTCCAGTGATGGTGAGGTTTGCATATGAGATCCATCAAACATCTTGAAGCTTTGGTCATTTACTATTGACAAATGCAAAAAAGGTTACATCAGTCAGACAATTAGAAAATTAAAAAATAAAAGCCCACTAATATACACAACAACCAGGCAATGCTTCTCCATAAAACCAAGGCTCCACTCTCCCAGATCTGCTTAAACTTTTGACAACAGAGAAAATTAAATAATATGGCCTTTTTTTTTTTTAAATTAACCCGTACAAAAAGCCAGTCCACACTGCTTCTCTCTCAGTAAAATCACATTCAGCAGTCGCTAAAAAAAACCATTCTCTGGCATAGTTATCTGAAACACCCACAGGTACTGTGCAGGGTCGAAAGAGTAAAAGAAGAAAAGAAATCAAACCAGGACATCTTCCACTTTTCCATCTTAGAGGACACCAGATATACAGTATTAATCACTTACACACATACATACTCACTCACTCACCGATAGTCATATACATACATACATCAGAAAAATAAAAAAGTAGAAAAACAAAACATAAAATAAAAACATAACGGAGGCGAGTAGTTTTTTTTTTTACCACAAACTCGGAGCACTAGTTTTTTTTTCTCGATTCTGAACAAATACATATTCACATTTCTCTGTTATATACATTATGTTAAAACCGTGAAACCAATGTTACAAAAGAAACTTGTACCTGTTAAATGTACTGAGGAAGGAGAGACTGTCGGTTCCATTGAATGGCTGTTGCATAAAAAAAAATAAAAAAAAGATGACATATGCACTGGTTCTATTTGGCATGTTTTTGCTTTTTCTATCACAGGATAAGCTGGGAGGTTCTGCAGTTACCAGGGTTGTATGAGAAACCATGTCCATAGGAATGCCTATTCCACACAGAGAGGTGAAAGGGGGAGGAGGTAATCTATGTGTGACATCAGAGCAGATAAGCAAGAGGAGGCTGACGCTGGCAGAATCCTTCAGAAAAATACATTCTTCCACTTTGTGCAGCTTCTGTCTCTTTGGAGTATTTTATATCAACCAAACAGAGGCACAGGAGCATCTGACTGTTGTTTTCACCCTGTGAGAGAGACCATCAGTTCACAGGAACACACAGCAACTACAATGAAGAAGCTCATCACCAACTGCAAATGAGCTTTGTGTTATCTTTTTTACTAATAAGTGCAAAATGGAGAAAAAAAAATCTAAGTGCAAGCAGTCAAGAGTCTCTACAGATTTTGGTTTGATCGACTTTTCTGCCTGTTCAACTCTGCTATGGAAAAGGCAGAATCTTGAGATGAATTTGGAATGGAAAGTGAGCATAAAAACAGAAAATCTGGGATGGAGGAGGGTCGAATTTTGTTCTAAAGCACTTGAGTACTGCCCTAAACTGTTCATAGGAAGTCTCAGTTCAGAGGTAGAGGGGAAGATTGAATCCGAGACACCACTTCATTTTGCAGAAACTCAAGCCTTAAAAATTATTCACTGGAGGAGAGCTGACTTATCAATTCATTGTTTAAGTCATTTATCGAGGACAAAGGATCAACATTTGCTGGTTCCAGCTTTACAAGTGTTACGATTAGCCACATTTCTCTGTTTTATATCAATGTAAAATAAATATATTTTGGTTGTAGACTGCCAATCAAGCAATATAAATAGTGTGAGGACACCGTGAAAGACTTTCAACAGATTAATCCATGTTGTAATTGCAGCCTGCAATGTCAAAATCAAATTACCAAAATGCACCTTTCAGGAAATAAAAAAATAAAATAAATGCACATAGGCTGGAGAGGACAACCCTGCAGCTGATGTTGGTCACAGTGTGAAAACACAGTCAAAAGAAAAGAAACAATAATGAGGCAATAAAAGCTGCTGATGGTTTAACAAAGCTCCTTCCTAATAAATATAGACACAGAGAAAAATAGAAGAAGAAAAAAAAAAGCCATTTCAGAAAGTCTTGGTAAATAATTTGAATCCATATAAAATAAGAGCTTAAAGATGTGGACAGCTCCAGGGGCCTCTGTTTGGATACTGGTGCACAGACCTGTACATAAAAACACACCAGCATATCAGCTGAGCACAAAGTGGTTCTCACATCATACAACATTGAAGGAGTTGGCAGGTGGAATGTTGACCTTGCATATTATCCCTCTATATCTGGGTAACATTGCATATGGTGAAGTATCTCTGTAATAACAGTACACAGGAAAGCCCTATTCCACTGAAGTAGCATCCGACTGGCTGTTATTGACCTCAAGTGAGCATTGAGTTGAATATTTCCTAATATCTGAGTGTGAGGTCTGCGCTGGATGCGATAAACCCTCTCCACAGACTCCACTACTGTCTCCAAATTTTCCAAGACAGAAGGAAGATACAAAAAGACAAACAATGTACCAAGAACAAGGATTCACACAGTAGCAATCTGATCTGGGATCGTCTAATTTGGGCTGGAGAGGCTGATCTGACAGAAGTAATATCATTGAGGACCTTTGTGGTCGTTACAAATCACTGGATGTTCGCTAAGGATAATTATTCCTGTATATAAAGAGCTTAAGAGACTGAGCAACAATGTCAGTCCTTTTGGGCCCAAAGCAAATGTTGATATTCCGTCTCGGCAGGGTTTTCCTTCTTCTAGATTCCCGGTAAAGTGTGAGCTGTAGGTAGCACATATTTTCTTTTCTTTTTTTTGTTAACAGAGGTTTGTTATCGCTGAGAGAGACAGTGTCTGACTGAGCAACAGTAGTAGACAGAAAACTGTGTGTGTAGCCAGTGGAGTGAAGTCTTCATCAGGGAACCAGAGGTGGAGGGAGGAGAGGGTTAAATCCTGCCCTAAACAGACAAACAAACAAACAAAAGAAACAAAAAAAAACTCAAGGGGCACAACACTGATAGAGCAGGTCTGCAGGAGGTGAGGAGAAAATAAAACCAATTGAGAGAATATTTTTTATGATTCAAACCGCCCTGTTTTGATTTGATTTCATGACAGCTTTAAATTAATTACCCATCACATCTTTGTTAGGAACTTCTATTACTAAAGCTTCTATTTAAATGTCATTATATAGGAACAATATCCCAAAAAATGTGTTGTTTACTGGGACTACGAGCACGACGCTGATGTGGCTCGGTAGCATTAGCATCACCAGATGTCACATAATCACAGCAAAGAACACGTTTTAAGGTGCGCTTTTCTTTTATACAATGGTTACAAACACGAGTACTGTCTGAAAAGTTTTGCTTGAAAGTATTGTACATACATAAGAATAAAAAAAAGAGGGGAAAGCAAGAGAAGATGGCTAACTAGCTCCCTGGTTGCCACAAGAGAAAAGCAAAGCAATCAAACCCATTTCTTTTCCTTTTTTTTTTAGAAGGTGTGGCACCGAATAGGATGCCGAAGGGAGCGAGATCTAGCTAGATTTTTTTAAAAAATCAAATCGCTTCTTTTCACATTTCAGGAGGTGGAACAACTTCCTTCTCCGCTGCAACATGTAGAGGTATTACAATACCATGATGCCAAAAAATAATCTCAAAATCCATGATGTTGTTAGAATTACAAAAAAGGGAAACTTAAAAATAAAACTGGATCGAATCACATTATACATAGTTTTGCTGTTCTCAGTAATCAACTAATTACACTTTTTTTTTTCTTCTAAAGGAAAGCAAGAGAAGAGTGAGCTCATCCCCAAGTCTTTGTCCTTCTGTACTGTACAATACTACCTGCCTGCATTGGTGCACATGGCAAACAACACTGATAGGCCAAGAGATAGCATGAAAGATACACAGAGAGAGAGAGAGAGAGAGAGAGAGAGAGAGAGAGAGAGAGAGAGAGAGCGAGAGAGAGAGAGAGAGAACCCGACAGGGCTCTGTATTCACAGCTGCTGAGGTGAAGGGTAAAATGTGACGGACAGACAGTTAAATAATCATAACAGTCTTTTTATACTTGAAAAATAAAAATAATAAACCTCCTCCCAGGGGAGAAAGACACGTTCCAAACTGAGCAGCATCCCATCTGTCTCCCATCCATCCATCAATCCATCCATCCATTTTCTGGCTGTTGTCAAAGCTTGTTCTGATGATCGTTAAGATGATGATGATGATGATGATGATGATAGTGATGACGACGGTGAGAGCAGATTTTTTTTTTTAACAAAACAACCAAAATAAAAAAAACAGAGTATGTCATAGAATAATATGTAGAGGAAGAAGAAGCAGAGTTTGGGAAAAACTCAAACTTCCACCAGGCACTGTAGCTGATAGAGAGAGACAGTCACAGAACCAGCTGATACTGAGCTTCTATTCCACAATGCCACAGAGGTCTGAAACCTTAACATTCCCACATCGCTGAGAGACAGGTAGAGGAAAACAAAAATAAAAGCCAGAGGTGCCACTGTGTGGGATACTCCCACACTTTAAAAAATGCTGAGCTCAGCTGTATGCTGCAACTCATGCTCCCAAGATGCACTGCTGCTGCTGCTCCTGCGATGGCCCGACAGAAAAAAAAGGAGGCTGGCCCTGATTTGACAGTGACGACAACTTGGCAAATCTACAATGATGTTGCAGTTGTTTTCTTGGGTCAGGAAGTAGGTCACCAAGGAATGAGCAGCAAGACAACACTGCCATTAATAGGCTGAGGCAGACAGACAGGTTGTCAGACAGATTAGACAGGCAGGTTTAAATACACTGCTTCTCCTTCTGACTTCAGTCTTTCCTTAAAAGTACTGGGTGGTAAAACAACCAGCCCTGAATCCCCTCTCCCGCACAGAAGTGGTTCCACCGACAGCCAAACCTGTCCGAGCATACTGTGGTCATCCTAACATCCATCCTTCCATCCAAAAGGTGAGACAGAGACAGCAATGGGTCTGGTGCACCGACCTCTGAGGAGGAGGCGTAGAAGTGAAGAAGTAGAGGAAGTAAAAGAGCTGAGGGGGTGGGTGTCACTCAGTCAGCAGCTGCTGGAGGAGGCTCTTCTGCTGGGCCTGGTTGTTCTGGGCGCCCTGCGGTCCGGGGCCTTTCTGTGAGGCCGTGGCTCCGATGGAGCCCTGGTTTAGGTAGGAATCGCTGCCAACCAGGTTCACTGTGCACTGGACATCTGCAAACACCTGAACCTGCTGCACCTGCAGACACAGGAACAACCATTCTTACCAGATTTGAAAGTTTAAAATAGTGCATATTTGGATCCATGTCTCACATAAACACAATAATAGTTCTGATAAGTATCCCTTTAAACTTGGATGTGACTTAGATGCTGAGTAGGATGCCTGTGCGATCTGGCGCATAGAAAAAAAAATAGCAACACTCTAATTTACCTCAAACATAACTTCATATCTACAACTATCCTGCAATTCATCATATCTAATCAGCTGACATTTACACAGGTACCACAATATCTGTCATATGCTCATAATAAAGGCAATGCCAATGCATTGGTTGAATATGAAATAGGGGTTTAAAAAAAGTATAAAAATAATACTTGTATTTTAGACAAATTTCACAACTAAAATAAAGAAACAAATCTGGTCAAACAAGAGAGAGAAACAAAACAAAGTCATTTGGATGGACTGAAAACATGGGAGAGCATCCAATCAAGACAATTAAGTTCCAGAGAATCAAAGTCACAAACCTGCTGGTCACTGCACACTGAACCCACATTGCTGAGGTTACTGCTGGTCATGCTAGCTGGCTGCCCCATGGGAGGTAATGAGCCAATACCACCTGAGCCTCCGGCCATTGAGACGGTGATGCTCATATTGTTGTAAACCCCCTGCTGGCCAAAGGCCTGTCCTGCACTCTGTCCTGGCTGACTGAACAGGCTGCAACATAGACACAATAGAAGATGGCATGTTATATAGAGGGCACGTGAAAGGGTAAATAGAAAAATGTACTAAAATCATACATGGTGGGAAAATTGGTGATTTTAACCCGATGTGATGTAAACAAAAGCCTTAAAACTGCAGCTTCCTAACCTGTTGCTGCCCATGCCTGTCTGTGGCCAGCTCTTCATGTCTGGTGACTGGTAGCCAGGAGGTGGAGCTTGCTGCAGCAGAGGACTCTGGGGGTTGGTGTTTTGAGGTGACAACAACGGGCTGGTCGGGCTCATCTCAGGAGGGAAAGATGGCTCTTGCTGGACCATAGCTTTGGAAGAGGAAAAATAAAGTACTTCAGAGAAATGACTTTTATTTTATTGTTATATTACGACAAAGAGTGCAACACAGCAGAGGCTAACTTAGGTTTACTCTTAGTAAAAATTCTATGCCTCTCTACTTTTTCTTCTATATTGTTGTTGCGGTGCGGTTTTTACTTTGTCTCATTTTTTTGACCAAGCTGTTGTTTAACACTCCACCTTTTCTGTCAGGTTTTCTGTTGATAAATTAAAGAGTTTTGGTCCTTTTGGTCATTCTCTCTTTGCAATATTCATTTTATATTGACAAAAAAAAAAAGGCGAAAAGATTAAATAAATCACAGGGGATTTTTTTACAACTGTGAGTATAAAGAGTATAATTACCTTGAACAAACAGTAACAAAAACATTTTCACCTGATATGAAAATGCAGTGGACTATTAGCCTGACCATTCAGCCTATAACTATGGTGACTATCCTGATTCCATGAACTCACCAGACCCTCCAAACTGCTGGAACAGGCCCTGTTGCAATGAGGAGTTCACTGTGCTGCTGAATTGGCCCTGCACACCGCTCATCAGCGTCTGGTTATTCAGGGGAACTCTGACGGAGAGTTTGTTGTCCAGAGGGCTCCCGGTCATGGGGCTGAAATGACTTGGTGAGGTAGGGGGTTTCCCCGGCATTGGGTTGAACCCTGACGGGAAGTTGAACTGTTGCTGCTGCTGTTGTTGTTGTTGTTGTTGTTGTTGTTGTTGAGGTGTTGTTGGAGGTCCTTTAGGGACCCTGGCGGTTCCAACGGCTCCAGTTGGAGAACCTGCCATATTTTGTCTCATCAGCATGACCTTCTGCTGGAAAAGCTGGCGCTGGCGGTGCTGGATGCTGTAGAGTTCCCTCTGACGCTGGGCCAGCATCTGGGCATTTAGCGGAGGCTGCTGACAGTCATGATGTAATAGAGCTTGTTACTGAGAACCTATTGTCTATTTAAATACAGCATACACCTTAGCCTTTGTCAGGTCACTCATAACAAAGAACCTCAGACCAACTTAAGATTTGATTTAGATGATTTTAGACTTCAGCCAAGTATCAATCAATGCAAGACCAAGTACGTTCACAAGCTAAGCTTTTTGTTGCTGGAAACGATGCTAACGTCAGCGCTGAGAGTGAACCAAAACATCAAAATTGCAGTCTGTAAAATAACAAAGAAGCCAACAGTGGGAGGGTCAGGGTGAGCCCAGCATCATTCGCTACAAATGGGACTCACTTGTGAGGGCATTTGAGGTTGTTGAACCCCCTGACGAATACCGATGTTTACATGCTGGGCTCCTCCTGGAAAGGGGGGATTCATGCCTGCCATCCTGTTCTGGATCTGAGCCCGAGGGACAGAGAAAGAGGGTCAAAAAGGAAATAAGCAGAAGTAAGGCAGGTGCAGAAGATTGAGAGTGAGGGAAGGAGGAGAGGGAGGTTGGGGAGTTCTTTTAATAGCATTTCAATCAATATCTAAAAAAGGAAATCAGATGATTCATGATTAATGAATGATTAATTAATTATGATTAAGTAGGATTCAGACTCAGACAGCTACAAGTTAATAGTTTCTTCTTTTCATTACACCTCTCTGTATTTCATAGTTGAGAGGAATGAGTAAAGTGTGTATAGTAAACGACAGCATGGAGAGAAGAGAAAGTGTGAAAGTAACTCAAAAGGTGTTTCTTTCATTCACTTGTATTTCTGTATTAGCAGCCTTTGAGCTGTGTGAATATATTACATCTAACAGCTTCTGAACATATTTGTCTCTGCACATGTGGGGCCGTACATATTAAAAATATTGGGCCATAACAGAAATACTAAAAGAGTATTGTGAAAGCATCACAGGTAGCAACATCTTCCATCCAAAATGGAATATGATCCTAATGAAGTGAAATCTCCGTGTCCTCACCTGCTGTGGGCCCTGCAACCTCTGCTGCAGCTGCAGGCGCAGTTGGTTGGGTGACAGCCTGAGCTGAGTGGCCATCCCCTGTGGTTGCGTCACGCCTGGCCTCAGACCCATACCTGTCGTCCCACTGGGAAAAGCCCCTCGGGGTGCTCCAAAGCCCAGACCCTGTGGCCCCACTGTGCCCAGCTCTGGAGCAAACTGGGCTTGTGAAACTGGTGTAAATTGGGAAGTGTAGGTAGGAGGTTTAGGTTCCACAGAAACTGGGCTGGTTGTGGGTTGCTGAGATGGGAAGTTTTGGGCCAAAGGTTCAAAACAGCCACCCTGGCAGGAGGAAGTCAGGACAAAGAGTTATTCATTTATGGATTTATTTATTATAAATGAAAATATAACATAGCCACACCATTTAATAACAAAACAATGCATGTTAGACCGGACACCTGACATTATAAAGTGTGAAACTGCCAATTTATTTATTTACTTATGGAAGGTGGTGGAAAGCCGTTACGTCCTACTTCAATCCCTGATTATAGTTGCACTGTACAATGAATTATGATTCACGGACCTTAAAATTAAATATGCTCTCATGCTCAATACACTCTTCATATCCCTGTACACATCCACTCCCCAGACACTTACCTGAACCAGTTTGTCAATACCCAGGGCTTTATCCAGCTCAGCCAGTTCACTCTCATCGGTCCCACTGAGGAAGGAGACGAGCTGCTCTAACAGAGCTTTCTCATCGTTTCGGCCTTCAGGTGTGGTCGGAGGGCCCAGCACTTCATCCAGCGTGCAGGGCACACACTGCCTGCTCACACAGAGACACAGGTTCATTAATAATAGAGGGTTAAATCAACTTCAGAATAGAATATTATAGCTCAAAGTCCCCTTTCAGTCAGAAATGTGTTTTTCTCCCTGTTCCTACAGTTGCGTGATTGACACTGACCAGGCTGCCTTGACCTTCACTGCTGAAAGGGTAACATTTCTCTGTGCTCACTGAAGATTTGTGGGCCTATGAGCATGATTTATAACATCATAAAAATAGTTTTGACGCCAATCCTGGTTGAATATTCATCTTATATAAATGTGATGGGGGAACTTGAAGCCTGCAGTGCACATACACAGACTCAACAGTGAAGTAAGAGACATGTTTTGTCCAGCATTTCAATATATTTAGGAATTTTTAAGGAAGGAGAAGAAATGGGTGTCATTGTAAGATTTGTAACACAGGAATTATCCTTCTTGTTCTGCAAAAAACCATGTCAGACACACAACAGAGAATTTTATCTGTGCCTTCATACATATTTGGAGAGAATGTATAAGTGACAATAGTAGTATTTACTCTTGTGGTGATGCCAAGGGAGCTTGTAAAGGAGTTCCAAGACCATCAAAAGACAAGTTGTCAGACAGCGCCAGAGGCTGGAACTGGGCGTCTCCAACATCCATCTTGGTTAGGCCTGAAATAGATTTTTACAGTTTTATACAGGCAGAAAATACTCTAATAATAAAAATGTATCAACATCAAATTTGTTCCCAAAATAACCTGATTCAACAATTAGAATTTAATTCTCTTATTTTCAATGATGTTTCTAGTACATTTTCAATGTTTAACTGCAACACATATTATGCTTCTCATATACCAGTGCTTGAACTGAACAGGTTGATAACTTCTGCCTCTGGGAAGGGGCTGTCTTCTTTGGAGGTCTGGAAGGGGTCTCCCTGTCCTTGGTTCTGCGTCTGGCTCTGGCTTGGTGTCGGAGGACTGCAGAAATCAAACGATGACTGACTCTGGAGGCTGCAGCCAGAGGCCGGACCAACATCGTTGAGCCCTGGGAAGCATGTAGAAAATGAGAAAAATGAGGGAAAAAAAACACAAAAAACTGACACATAATCAAACTCTGAGACTATTGTAGAAATATTATATTCTGCACTGCACAAATATTTTAATTCCATATGTATGAATGTATAACGTATGTTTTGTTGACACTGCAATGCCTGCTAATAGCCACTAGGGGGATATAGACTAATAATATACTGAATACTACTATTCCTCCTCCTCCTCCTCCTCCTGCTGCTACTACTACTACTACTCTGTAGTTTCTTGACAAGAAGCTGAAACTGACCTCTGTTAGGGGTGCCAGGAGGCTCCCTCTTCACATTTACATTGCGGGGAATGCTGGCCTCACTGGGCTGCAGCTGAGTGGGTGATTGCAGTTTTAGCTGGGGAGAAGGGGAGTGGAGCTGGGGTGATGGCGACTGCAAATGGGGAAGGGACTGAGGCTGGGACAGGGGGGACTGGAGCTGAGCCACGGGGGACTGGAGTTGAGCTGGGGGTTGGGAGCCTGGAGACTGGAGTTGGAGGCCTCCGCCAGGGGTTGTTGAATCCTCACTGCCCTGTTTGGCTCCACTTGGGCCTCTCAGGCCAGGCAGCAGCTGAGTGAGAGGGTCCATGTCAACAGAGCCCCCTGACATCTGAGGGCGGGAAACAGAGAGGAAAGCAGAAATAAATGAAAGGAGACAAGAGATGAGGAAGATCGGGGTGCCAAGACAGGACGGCAGAACGAATGTCGCAATGGCGTGAAAGAGTGAAGAATTAAAGAATAATGGGTGGCAGAGGAGGGGGCAGAGTATCAGTGACAGAGAGATGGGGAGAGACAGAAGGTCAAAGGCCACTGAGCTTCAAAGGCTGCAGCTGGTAGCTGAGTGTACAGTGGAGACAAAGTCCAAGAAAATAAACATTCAACTTGATTTACAACGGCTGTTATGCCAATGCAAGAGCAAAGTTCTATCCAAGAAATTCCAATTAATTGTGATGTAATCTTTCTCACAGACTCTGAGGCACATGTCAATGATCAGGTCATCACTGTTGTGGTATGGGTGTCATGACTGTGATGAGTGCAAGCTGTGCAGAGTCTGGTATAGTCTAAGCCCATTGCTGTCTGTGTGCATCCACACAGTATTGAGGACTGCAGGATCTTAATACGTATCTTTTAAACAATTATGACCAAGTTATGTACTGAACGCTGACAACAACTGTACCGTGGAGTCTTGGCTGTCCCTGCGGCTATCTCGGCGGTGTTCTCCGATGGGGCTCGATTTGGGACTGCTGCAAGCGGCGTTGCTGGAGATTCCTGCAGGTTTGGTTGCACCTCTTGCAGTAACAGTGGACCCCGTGCAGGCCACTCCCTCGGTGCTGGCTCTCTTCTCCACTTTTATCCTAACCGTCTGCAGGCTGAGAGCAGATGGAGGAGGCAGGTCCCCCAAGTCCTTCAAAAAATGATTACATTTTAATTAATCATCTGATAACAAAATAAGTTAATAATGCACATTTTACAGGGTGCATACTTAGTAAGTAATAACTACTACTGTCACCATTTTTTTAAAGATTTTAATCAAACACTGATGAACATGTTTTTTCAATAGTTCAGAATCTCAGCATACTTTTATGTCAAATGGCTATGCAAAAAGTAAAAACCTGAACCGTTACAAATGGACACAACCTCATATGTAAAGTTGCATATGTAATGTCACCTTTTCATCTGTATCCAGGAGAAAACGGAGGAGTTGATGGTCCTGTGGCTCTCTGGACTTGGCAGCTGCTGTGGTCAGTGCCGGGCTGGCAGGCGGCTCCTTCTTAATCTCTACTTGGTTTTTGTTTATTACTTCCTCAATGGTGGCGGAGGAATCATTGGGACTGCTGTCCTGGAGCAATCGGTGCAGGATCTTATGACGTTCTGTGAGAGTACTGTGGGATGCAGGACACTGAGGGACAGGAGGAGGGTTTGGAGGATGAGGTGATGGTGTGCAGTGGATGCTGCTGCTGTTGTTGTTGTTGTTAGATTCAGCTCCTGTGCTGTTGCTATCCAAGAGCTGGTTGGGTCTGGTGTTACCCGGCTGTGAGGCAGAAGGAAGGGGGGCATTAACAGAGTCCTCTGCCGCTCCTTCTCCTCCACCTGGGGGTTTTGCCGATGAGGGACGAGTAGAGGAGCTGGTGGTTGTACTGTTTTGTCTCTGAGGGACAGGAGAGGACAAGGAGAAAGATGCTGTTGACCCACCATTGGCACCACTACTACCATCACCGCCCGAAGGCTGCCTGTTGAGGCTGCCCCCACTGCTTGGTGCTCCGACTGGGGAATGGAGGCCCGCTGTAGAGGGAGAGAAGGGATTCCCCGGTACCCGAGGGCTTCCCCCTAATCCAGGACTGGCCTGTGGCATCCTGGGCGACATAAAAGAGGTAGTGGTGGCTGTGAGTGGGCTGCTCAAAGGAGAAGGGCTGCTGACCTGCTGGGGACAGGTCCGATTGGACTTCAGGTAGCCTGTGGGTGTGGCTGAGTTATTTCCGTGGGACGAGGCGTTGCTGTTGTTTGGGTGAAGGCCCGAGGTGGCAAGGCCTGAGCCTTGGGTCCAGTTGCTGCCGGGAGGAAGGGAAGGGGAGCGGGAAGGAGTCTGGGCAGGGTTGCCAAGGTTTGATGGAAGGCTGGGGTTAGTGTTTTCCTGAGAGCTAGCAGTGTTGTGTTCCCTGTGAGAAAGGAGGAGAAATTTAATAGCTAGCTCTGCCACCTTGAGCCGCAACAACTACAACAAAATGCTTCTGATAACGGGCGATCAGTCTCTGACATCGCTACTTTTGACCCACTCTTAATAATAATAATAATAATAATAATAATAATAATAATTAAGCTTCTGAGTAAAACACAACACACATCTGTCTTCTCTATCTTTCCACTACAACTCTGCATCAACACTGAGGTAATTGTTATTCAAAAAGTAAAAACGGCCAAAAAAACTAGATTTCAAACTATGATATTTAAATTTTGTCATTAATCCATGGATTATGCTGAACTGTAGATCCAAAAGGATCCTGGGTCAACAACATTCCAGTACAACGCCAGCACACTGTCTGCAACAATGCCCATGGACAGAGGTTAAAACATGGAAATTAAATGTGCGTATTTGATATGACTTCATATAAAATGCAGTTGTCAGTTTATATGCGTTGAGGTGCTATTATTAATGGTGTGGAATCAGCTTTGAAAGGATGCTGTGGAATACATCACAAAGTACCTGTCAATAGTGTGGATGCCCATAATGAAGGGCTGTACATCAGGGTTGGGGGGGCAGCAGAACTTGCAGCGGGTCTGAGCGCTGAGCGTGGTGCCATCACTTAATGTGAAATGGTATAGGGGGCTGATAGCGCTGCCGTGGGTCATCACTGTTGGGACACACACATACGGACGCACACAGGGCAAGAGACACAGACAAAAACAGGGTTTAGACTTTGGGCTCATCTCGTGTTTGTTTTGCTTTCCCAGATGTATTCCGGCTTCAAGAGCTCTGACTTTCTCAAAGGTCTAAATAATAGTGGTCCATTTTCCCTTTATGCATTTATTTTATAGGATGAAATGAAGGTTTGCACCTGACATAGCTGACAGCTGGGGAAAAGCTCTTTTTTTTTTGCCTGACCAATAACTGTGCTGGGTAAGAAGATAGCCTTTCATGCTTCACCTATGCCATAACTCGTGGCTTAACTTTTGTTTGGATTTACTGGACCCATATGTCAACACGAAATTAAATCCAAGTTTTTGACCACATGTGGGCAACCAACTTTCAGGAATTCGATATTAACTGGGCGTCCATCCTTGCAATTCAGCTTTCACTGGATATATCTAAATATGCAGCACTCTAACTCAGAATTTCAACAAATCACCTGCAAATATGAAAAGTTATTGAAGTTTAGTATTCAAGTCAATGTATTATAATAAAGTTGGAGTAGTGCTGAAACTCTGGTAACCATGACAAAGCTGGCAGAGAGCGTGTCAATGATTTCTGAACTATCAGTTCTGACTACTGACCCTCATGTAGCAGCTTCTTGGCGTGGGAGGGCTCTTTGCCCTGCGGCTGAAAGAAAGCATAGATGCACTTCCTGACCAGGTCCTCCCAGCCAGGCCGGCCTGTCGCTCGCAAAGCACTCGTCTCTATGGAGATGATCTTCCCTGGAGCAGAGCGCACACACAAACAGACAGAGATGATCAGTTTACACAGATTTCAATATTTGCAGTAGCTTACACATATTCAGGGTTCACAGTGACCGTGCGTGTGTGTGTGTAAGCTACCTGTGGGGTCCTGCCTTGTGATGAAAGACTCAGTGCTGAAAGGCTGGGTCCGAGGTATCCGACAGGCAATGCAAATCAGGCAGCTCTGCAGGTCTGAAGAAAGAAAGTGGTGAGGTTTTTACGTGTGTGTGTGTATATGTGTGTGTGTGTGTCTGGTTCTGCAAGCCAAAGAAAGAAAATGCATAATCTGATTAAGTTGGGTAGCTCTAGTGAGTGCTGAATCATTTTGGGAGCATAAATGCATGGTGAAGAAACTCGTTCAACTTTTTTTTGCAAAGGTTTAATGTGTCATATAATGTCTAATCACAGTATCCATTCTGGAGTAAGGAATCCAGTGAGACCTGAACATGCAATCAAGACACATATTCCAATTGTGTCTCGATTACATGTACATATACATTCCCAAAGACTGCTCCCAACATCTGAATAATATTAGCATCTCCCAATTCTTAATAAGAAAATCCTGTTTTCTGAATAGGCCAAATTTTATATGAACCGTATCCTGTCATGTGGAACATTTTGAATTATTGATATGCAATAATGCAAAAATCCAATTTCTCACACAAACAGACATTCTATCACCATTTTAAACTGTGAATCAGCAGTGTATACAGGAGCCAACTGAGCTGTTAAACCACTTGTGAAGCTCAGTTTAGAAAACAGACATAGAGCAGTAAGAATGATTTCAGCACGTTTCTTCATCATAGTGGTTCCAGTCCTGGTTTTCAGTAGCTTTTATGTTTTGCAGCAACTCAAGAAGAAAAATTAGAGCTCAGAAAAAAATCTTCACACTACGAACAGCGTCAGGGGTCAAGAATCATGAAACAACTCAGTGTATCCGTGTAGATATTTAATTTGACATCTACAATCTATTGACAGAGTAGGGAACGCCTGCAGACTGTGTGCGCTCATTGTGTGTGTGTTTGGATGTACCCTCTCCTTCCTCCTGCATGCTCCGTGGTTGAGACACGGTGAAACACTGCATGATCTCATATTGCTGCCGAGCCTCCGGATTTTCTGAATCCACCTCATCTGGCGGCCTCTTCAGCATGCGACAGTTAAAGGTGTGGCTGTTCCTTCTGCCAGGTTCCTGTGGCCACGGCACACCATTTACTAGGGAAATGGGAAAATGAACAGTTTAGTATTGACGAGTAAGACTACAATCAATATATTCTCTCTTCACAAGGCTGTAGCTAAAAATTAAAATAACTGTTTCTTGTTCAAACTCACCGATAGGTGGTCTCTTATCTTTTGCTTTCCCTCACCTTTAGCATGTTTTACAGGTATTCATTTAAATTTCCATTGTTTGCCATTCTACCTTTCTTCAGAGCTCTTCAAATCTGCTCTAGCTAAAGAGTTTGGCATTAATAACCTGATCAGTTTTCCTCATTTAAAACCCACAGTCCCAGCTCACTCACCCAGGCTTTTGGGCAGCAGATTGCGAACAAATTCATTGTGGTCTCCCACATGGAGGATGCTGTAGACACTCGAGGTCATCAGCTCCTCCTGCACGTATCCAAGGTAACTTGTCACGTTCTCGGAAACAAAGACAATGCGGCCCTCCCGGTTTACGACGAAGAAAAACCCATCGAGGGCCTGAATGAGCAGAAGGAGAAGGAAGAATAGTTAGAAGAAATATTAAATCAGCAATCAACAATGTGGCAGATAGGAAATATTTTATGTGTGTGACTGTGTGCGTGTTGTTCACCTCTAGCAGCATGGGCCCCAGTGCCTCTTTTTCCACCAGCCCTTGGCTACTGGAGGAGATGTCACTCTTCTGCACCTCATCATCTGGAGACAGAAGAACTGCTTTCTCTGTCCGGAGAAGACAAAAATAAATCATGAGGAGGAGACGCCAAGTTAGCCCACACACCACATCATGACGTACTAGCATGTTTGTGGTTATTGATTCCATGTTGGTTTTGTTTTGTAGTTTTCTTACAGTGACAATCAATACAAATGTTTCCTAAAAACACATCTTAAAGCGAGACTGGAGTTAATGTCACTTCATAAAAGTAGCATTAACTTCATAAACAAATCTATTTTCGTGTCAAAAATTATTTTTATGACCATTTAAGGCCTAAAATTTAGATAATGAATTTTGAATTAGACCTTTTAAGACCTGTGCAAAGCCTGTACATACATAAAAACAATGTGTGTGTGTGTGTGTGTTTTCTCACCCTGCTCACGCCGTTTCATCTGCTGGATTTGGTCCACAGTGCTCTTGAGAATGTGGCACTTGTCGGGCTTCACATTGAGACTGGCAATGTCACCCATGTTGGATGACAGGAGCTCAGCCAGCTCCTCGATGTAATGGCACTCCAGCTCCCGTCTCCGCTTGTCCAGACTGCAGGTAAAAAGGAAGAAGAAAAAAATCTGAAATATCTCCAATAATACCTAAAATGCTGGATCGGGTATTGAGTATCTATTGACCGACCCTGTATACAATGTAAGAGATTTCTGTTCTGTGGAATGAACCAATATAAATGGGAAGACCCTTATTAAACCTCAAGCGAATGTCAAGTTACTTTTGCCCTGTACATATTAATTGGGTGATCAAATCTTAGTGGTAAAAAGGTGATAGGTATGTTTTGCAAAGCTTTAATTTTGAGGGGAGACACTAGTGATGCCAATTTCAACACCAGCAACCTAAAAATGCATTTGAGGACAGATTGTGTGAAAGAGAACAATGAGTTCACTAAGGCAAAGGGGGGGGAAAAGGACACACTGGGCTGGCTGTCAAACGAGATAATTAAAGAAATGGCAAACAAAGGCATTCATTTTCTGTATGTATTTGTTCATGCTTTACAAAAGGTTTAACCCAAGACGAGGCCGTACAAGACTGATAGCACTCATATCACATTTCATACACATACCTTAGCAGTGCAGGCATTGGAACGAGGAAGGAAATATAGATATATAAAGTCAAAAATATTTGCAATAAGCTAACGTCAGAAACAGCTGAAGATGGATTATAAGAATAATTACTAACATTCACTCAATAGATTAATAAAATACTGAAAAGAATAAATGGTCACAAGATTTAGAAGTTTATAAAATTGAAATGACATTTGTTTCATTATCAAAAGCAGGTGGTTTAAATGATCAGTGTCAAAGTAACATAAGCAACGTCACAAAGTTAGTATAAGTTCAGAGTTCTCACACCCAGCAGCCGGTCATTATATTTTCTAATATGTAAACATGAAAATAGCCATATATAAGTATGTTGAACACTGACACAAAAAATACTTAAAGAACAATTTAAATCTGCCTTTAACTCTCGTCTCTTCGGGCTTTAAGCACAGTCTTAATGTTATTCTCCTGTTTCAACCCTATGAGTTACAGCAAGGTATGTGGTAAACAAGAAAAAAAGCAATGAGCGTATATGTAGGTATGTGTGTGTGAAACGACAACAGCAAAAGTAGGTCAGTGCATTGGCCAGCCAGAACACACAGGCGTGGTGACCAAGGGAGGGAGGGGTGAGGAGGGGAGGAAGCACGCTGCTGTGTGAATGTGCAGGTCAGTGGCTCCGTGTGGCTGCTGTAGAAATGCTAGCTGGGCTCTTACATCAGCTTACATCAGCTATTGTGCCTTGCAGACGCACACGCAGTAGGCTGACCTACCTTACCTCACCCTAACCTAAAGCTGCAGCTGAGCTTAACCTTGAATCAGGGTCTAAACTGCGACGGGATTTTCCTTTTCTTCTTCTCTTTGATTCAAGCAACAGATAAACAAGATTTCACACACAAGAAAGCATTCAAAAGGCCTCTCAGCATCTCCACTCTGCTCAAAGTACAAGTGACTGATTTGCCTTTGTGAGCAGGTTCCCCCAACCACACATCTTTGCAGTGTTGTTACACAACTCTTGTATTCTGTTGAGGGGGTAAGCAGCGAGTTTTGAGGCCAGATTATTGTGAGGAACAAAAGAAATGAAGAGCATTGTGACAGACCCATATTTTTTGTTTTTGTTTTTTTTTACAAATAATTTCATTACTTAGGAGTATTTGGCCTCCAGAAATATAATACTGTTTGTATTGTTTAACCACTTTTTTAAAAGCTTTCATTCAATAAACTGCATCTTCTCCGGTCACGGGTGCAATTCATTGAAGAAAGAAAAAGTTACGGAGAAGTTATTCAAGTTGTCCGTATTAATCTCATATCTGAGAAAAAGTTACATTTTCAAGTAAAAAAAAAAAAATGCTTTAAGTCCCATGATCAAATTACACCACTCCAGCACATGGGGGATGTACATATAAAGTTCTGTGAAATAAATATGAACAATTATTAAGTGATGCACCAGAAACTCTCATCTGAGACAAATAACCTGAATGATATCAATATTTGATGTCTAATCAAAGATCCTCTCTTTTCTTATCCTTGCACAATGACCAATCAGCATGAGTAGAGTGGGTGGGTCCATTTTTCATTCATAAGGATGTGGGGTATAATGAATGCATCTTTGCTGGATAACAACGTACCACTTGCCACCACGTGACATCAATGTCAGTGTCATTAGTCCATGAATCGATCAGTCAATCAAAAGAAAATGATTTGCAAACTATTTTGATAATGGATCAATTGTTTCAGTCATTTTTTTCAAGCAAACTTGTCAACCAGCTTCTTAAATGTAAGGATTTGCTGTTTTTCTTTTTCATTCATGATAGAAAATGAAGAATTTTGGGGTTTTGAAATGTTGGTTGGACAAAGACGAAACCTGAAGAAAATTGCGATGCACATTTTGTCACTTTAAAAAAAAAACATTTTAGAAACTAAATGATTCATCATGAAAACAATCAGCAGATTAATTTGATAATGAAAACAATTGTGATTTGCAGCACTAGATGCTGACAGCATCATAATTTCTGTAAACTTGCACACTTTAAATTTATTTGAAAAAAAGTACATTTTTACAATACATTATGTATCAAAATTACTACATCATACTCGGCTAAATATGTTAACACAGCAATTTAAATTACATTAATATTTCCTAATTTGGTTGAATCAATATAAATTACTTTATTAATTTCTTATTAAATAATTGAGGAGTCTTTTTCTTTATTCGTTAGAGGGGACAATATAATATATAATCTCTACAGTATCAAAGCAGGGATCAGAAGCATTTTGATGAACCGCAGGAGCTGATACTCATTTCACATCCCAATGCTGTTTGGTAAATTGTGTGTCTTAAATTCATAGGAGAGAGTTAAATGTAATGTAATGTTGGTAATGCCATTAACAATACAATGTAGCTGGGTCTCTACCTTTGCCCTGATGTGTCGCATGGCGAGCCTTTCCTCTTGCGTGACTCTGGCGTGGCAGGATCCAGGGGGTTTTCCCCGACTGCACTCATTTTCAGCTTCAACTGACCTGTAGAGGAGAAACACATGGTAAAGCAAGGAAAGCTTAATTTGTGCACGGGATACTGCATTTTTTTTCAGGAACAACACAAGGAGCGACAGGAACATTCACAGATTGCCCACCCCAGTCACTGTCGCAGTAACAATAAACAGTTTGAACTTGTATGCCTTGTACTCTTTATGACTTACATTGGCAATCAAGTTACAAGTTAGGGCATCAAAACATATTCAGTAATCTAAAACTGCAGAGTCAGTCTTAAAATTAAGATGTCATGAATGTTATTTTGCCAGTGATGCTAATATGAATCAAAGGAAGGAAAACTAGTATTTAAACGGCTATATATGGTGGACTTTTTGTTTAAAAGTATAAGAAAAAAATAACATACCATAGCTCAACAACTCTAACAGCACTTCAGTCTGTTAGAATATTGTTGGTGATTACATTATAGTGAAAAGCCTCAGTAATAATTTCTCTTTTGTGTTTCTGACATTCCTCTTCAGTCTCCCTAAATGGACTTGAGCCTGTTCTTCATCTGCAGAATCTACAGTCTGCATCTCTTTTGCTGCATCAGTAGGGTAACCATAGCAACAGGAAACGCTGCAACATTTGAAGAAGCACAATTTTTCTGTCATGTTAAGCAAAGTTGAGAGACAGATGGGCTTTATTATTTCTTTAGTAACCTGGATGTTTTATCTGTTGACAAAAAAAAAAATCAAGTTTGAAAAAGAACTCGAGAAACATTATGAGCTCATGCCTAGGGCGCAAAAATGTAAACATGATAACAAAAAAAAATGGACTCAAGCCTCTAAATCTGCAAAACAAATGTTGTGCTGTGGCATCTAAATAAAAATCAGGAAATTATGGATACATAATACACATATATACATAAACATATATGTACAAAATGTTTATGTGTATGTGTATATATATACACATAAACTACAGACGCACAAAATGTTTTAAAAATGCACGGGAAACTGACAAAAAACAAGCCACCAATGTCACAGTTCTGAGTGCAGCCACATGGCGATGCTGCTCACATGATGCTAATTCCTTCTGACAAGCCCTGTTTACGTTTCACCTCAAATCACCCCTCTCCTCCTTGGCGCTGCGTGTGCTGCTAAAACGCAGCATCTAAAAAAGATCCATCAGCCACAGTGAGGAATGAGACCACTGCAGCACATGTGCACTCAATGAAAATACAAATTAGCCTGGTTTCTACAAGCAGGTGCTTAACAGCTGAAACTCTTAAATAAGCTGAAGTCAAATTACTATGCAAGAAAACCGAATGGTGAAAACAAGCTCTCCACTGAACATGCATCACACATCTGTGTGTGTGTGTCTGTGTCTAGGGCTCTGACAAGAACTGTGTACCACGTGACGCCTACTGCAGGGTTGAGCTCATTACCGTGATCACCTCATTTTTGTGCGCATTTCTTTTTTTGCTGGTGAAAGCCAGGGGAGTGTACACCGATCAGCCATAACATTATAACCACATGTCTAATATTGCGCAGGTCCTATTTGCCACCAAAAACAGCTCTGACCCATCGAGGCATGGACTACACAATACGTGGATGTTATGGGGATGTCGTCAAGTGTCCAAGAATTGCAGACATTATCCATGAAAATTGAAGCAGCAATCTTGTAATAATGGTTTGAAAAAATACTCGATCCAGATGATGATCCGGATCACCACACACAATCTAATGGATTGTTCCATTTGGCCATACCATCCCTAGATATTCAGATAATGTCCATGTACTTATGTACTGTTCTTTTAATCTATTACACGTATGAGGCCGCATGGATAAATGTGGCACAAACATGTTTGCTCGTCAGCTGCTCTGCTCACATGATGTAAATGAGACTCCAGGCTATTGTGTGTTCAAGTACTGAAGACAATCTGTGTGTAAGGGACTTGCATCACAACTGACGTCCTTGTGAGTAATTCAGCCTATGTATGAATATGCCCTGTCTGAACCCATTCTTTGCTCTCACCTGTGGAGACACACAATCCCTGTATGGTGGAGCCCACTTGCAATCGCAGTAAACTCACTTGACTGATCTTGGATGACTCCGTCTTTAACGGCTGTATGTATCTTTGTAGTTCATAAATACCATTTATTCATGTCCCTGTGTTAGGTAATGAACACTTGTTAGCTACTAACACCAACTTGACGTTATTGTTGTATCTAAACTGCTTAAGTGGAAAAGTTCCTTTGGAGTTTTTGGTCATTACCAAACAGCTAACGGTGCAGCTCCCTCTGGACTGGATGAGAATCAAAAAAAGATGGACTGCATAGAGACGCCCATCAGTCACATTAATACCATTGATCAACTCTTTAAAATACAACGTTCCGCTGGAAAAACTTGGCGTTCAAGTGGATGCTACTTAGAGCACCCACACCTCCTCATGGCAAAAACATTCCCTGGTGGCAGGTAGGGGGAGTAATGGATGAGAACTACCACAAGCGAGGTAGAGGGAGGAGGATTTCCAGAGAGGGAGGACAGAGTAAATGAGAGAGGAAACGGAGCCAAACTGACACAAACACATATTCATTATTCTTATTCGTCTACCTAATGTACACAAGCTTCCACTCAGTTCCATTTTCATTATTTAGGCCTCTTTGAGAACACAATTCATTTTGGATATGCTGGTATGAACATGAAGCAGAGCGTGGTTTCCTAAAGGATTACTAGAGCCTCACTTCTCAAGAGTTCATATCCTGGCCCCAATGTACATAAAAATAAAATCCTAGACGTCTCTATAGATTTGACACATTTTCATCCTTTCTTAGTCTCTAATGTGAAACTCAAAAATTTCATATTACTTCAGGAATGTTATGACTAGTAGAAACCCTGAAGTGTGGACTATTTTCTGTATAAAGAACGATAAGAGCAAAAAGCAATAATACATGACATAAGGGACGTTGACAGTAGATGTTGCACTCGTGCTAATGCCGTGCTAATATAACGCGAGTATCTTGTAATTCTAACAAAAGTAAAGCAACATTTACCGTCTGACCGTACTACTCGTGCACACAGATGCATGCCCCTCTCTGCTGCAGTGACTTGGTACATCCCAGGAGAAGCTGCTCAGTCACTCTTGCTAAGGCCGACCCTCCTGAATATAGGACATGACCAGAGAATGTATACAGCTTCAGCTGATCGTGGCCACGCTGCACCCCGACTCCTGGATTTTATTTCATACGTGTTGACATATGGGATTCTGTACACCACCATTACTGTCAGCGTGTAAATTCACGACACTGTCGCTGTTAATTGAGCGGCATCTCCTCGGAATAGGTCTGCATGTGGATTGATGATGATTGATTGATGAGTTCAGGCTATTGTTGATTAATTACTACAGACACATGCCTAACCACATTAGTGGATGTTCCTCCACTAATCTAACAGTCAGTAATCTGCATACTTGATGATGTATGTTTTCACATTTAAAGAACAATTTCAAACCTCACATTTCATAACTTTCAGTTTAACACTGATTTAATTTTAGAGACTATTGTAATAATAGTTTCCAAAGCACAATATTAGTCTGTCTGTACGCATAATTCATCTAAACCACTTATTTTATCACATAGACACGCAGACAATTGAGAGAAGACAATCTAATATTTGTTTTTGAGATAAATTCGGACCACACCATATAAATAAGAAAAGGTCTGCCCAAACGCAGTTATTACTTTCTGACTCTGTTTAAGTGGGAAAACCAAACAATTTCCCGAAAATGACGACTTTAACGTTGTTTCTTAGAGAAATTAGGACAGCACAGATAGGGTTACAGTTCCCACTCCTCTGTATTTTTCCAAAGGAAAGAAAAAAGGACAACCGCACTACTAGAACATACATGTGCAGTAATGTGCTTAGGGTATGTTTGAGGCACGTCACAGACAGATTCCCACTGCCTTTTCCCAATCTGTATCAACATGTAAGGAGTTCACTGCTCAGGGCTTGATACTAACATTCTAAAACGTTTACACAGTTTTTATGAAAACCTGCTAGATGTTATGTCCAATAAAACTGCAGGCACTTTGTAATTGGGGCAGTTTTGACAGTGAACGTGAATTTATATAATAAATATATGGTTAACATATAATAATATAATTATATAGTTAACATATTGGAAATGTCAAAATTAATCTTCCTTCAATAAGAAAACTATTTACAAGTACTAACCCTAAATGTTATTTTATCTTGTGACCTGTCAGCGATAGCTCCGGTGTGACCTCAACCAATCAGAAACCTTCTCTGCAGCTTTGGTGAAAAAAGCAGCAAAAAAAACAACAGAAAGAAAAAAGAGGAGACCCAACCAAATAATCAGTGAGGAGAGGAAAGTGTGTGAGGAAGGTCCTTTTCGTTCAGAATAAAAACTAATGGGCTTCAATTCCAGGGAAGCACAGGTGAGATGTTTGTTTTCCTCTAGGGCTGAGGGAGATAACACTACTCATTTTTCCAGCAGTTGAGCAAACAACAGCAGAATTTACTAAATGACACACTGTAGCTTATACTGCACACTGTACTGCTGTCGTATCAGAAGCTTACTCTCAACTTTTCCCTCTGCTTTGCTCACATTCGCTGTCACTTTGCTGGCGCTCACTCCAACTCACACAAGCAACAGCGTATTCTACCACGCACACACATTACACACCCTTCTCACAATTTAGGCTACTCGGACAAACGTTAGCTCGTGGTATAGCGTGTCTTTATACATTTCTGATCGCATCAGTATTTTTCTTCTATTTGACAGCAGCTGCCTCATCTTCAGACTCAATGCCACAGCAAAAGCCAACTCTGCTACATGCAAATTTGTGCAGAAAGATACTCCAAAATTATGATCTGGTTATCCACACCATCAGTGGTTCTGCTTCTTTAAGAACAACAATCTAATTATATAACAATTAGACCATATTAAATAACCACAGCTATATTGCTTTCAATCGCTTTATTTGCCCTATGTCTGCCCCGCCTCAACATGCCAATGTTATTGCACGCAATAACATGCAGACATGACAAAGACAGAGGGGAAAAAAAGGATTAAGGCTGCTATCAATAAATCTGCCATTTAATTTATGGATCAATGCACTAGTCCTTCTGTCTCTGTAATATTAGAAAATAGTGAAAACTTTGCATCATAAATCAACTTGCAACTAATGAGTTTAGGATTAATAGAACCCAACAGCGTTGTGGGAAAAATGTTAATAAGAGTCATCTGAAGATGACATATTGCCTCCACATGTCCAAAAACATCGTGCAACAAATGCATATGAGATGGAGAAGATTATCAACCTTAAAATCATCTTTCCATGGAAAAATACAAAATAATAATATATAATAATAGTAATTTGAAGGAAATTCAAATTGTTAAAAGACACAACTACTTATCAAAGTTAATATGTGTAAAGTCTGGTGAGGCTAGAATGATTAGTTTGCTAGATATGCTCTGGACAAGATGACCAACCTTCAGACTCACCTTAAAAATCAAGCTTAAATGGAAACAACGATAAATACAAATAGTAGCAAAATCAAAAGACACAACTGCCTATCATGGATTAATAAACAAATAAAGTAAAAATGCTCAGGCGTAATGTATACTTGACTTGTGATTAATGGGTTTTAACAGGCAAGAAACACACTGGTGTGGTCCTTTAAGAGGCTTTCCTTCTCAACTGAATACCCTGTTGAGTTCCAGTCCATTGTTTCCTTCCATCTGTGTGCACCAAGAACCAGGATGTTTACCAAGAGTAAGAAATAACTCCACAACACTACGACACTTAACCAGATTCCTCAGTCTAAAGAATACATACATGCATATGGCAAGAGAGGAAAACATGGAATCATACACCCAATGTAACAAATTGTCTTGTTGGATTTAAGTGTTTCAAAGAAACAGCCCCCTTGACCAAGGACAAAAAGAAAAAGAGGAAATCATTGGATTCATGAAAGCTTGCCATCCAAAAGCAATGCGAAGTGGTGAGCTGCAGTCAGTGGACAGCTGCCCTTTCTATTTGTGTAGAAATGGATGCAGAATAGTCAGAGCTAGTCTAAGATTACATACAAATACTGGAAAATGTGAAATATAAGTATGTGTATAGTACACAGATGGAACTTGATGGATCTGTCCCCTGTGCCCTTCTGGGCACGGATAATAACCTCCATTCTAAATAATAAAAAAATAGTGACCAAATATATCTTTAAATTTTTCACTAAAATGATTACAGTATTTTCTGAATAACATGACATCATCCATTTCGACACGCACATCTGCCTTGCTCAGTGCCTATGTGTCACTGCTCACCTAATTTAGCATCTCAAACACGTTTGCTGCCAGACTGCTTATTCTAGATGAATATTTATCATTTATTGAACTCCGCTGGTCTGTGTGTAATTTGGAAAGTGAATGTGGCTGTGTGTGTGTCCTCATTTCAACCCGTGAAATGCGAAGGGAGGCCTAGTGAGACATGCTGGATGTTCAGAGCGAGTGGGCCACAAATCTCAGATATAACGTACAGCTCAGGGAAATAATGCGGAGAGGCCAATAACAGAGAATGAGGCATTATCTTTCTTCTCCCTCTCTCTTGACTTTTTATTAATTTAGCTTGAACTAATTGGTCTTCTTAAAAATTTAAAATGACAGACTATAAAGTCTGTGTGGAGACAATAAAGCCTGGAGTCTTTCAAATTCAGCTAGCTATTGATTATGTTTTGGATACTGAAAGAAAATCATTCTTAGTTCCCGTTATTTTCAGCCGGGGGCTTTTTCATAGTTTTGCATCATTAAAAATGGTTAGTATTGAAAGATTTATCATATTTTCATTGTAGATCTTAACAGTTTGTAAAACACGTAACAAGAAAAGAGCCAAAAAGAAGCTAAAATGAAACTTTGTGTCCAATATTATATATATAATTTGTAATTATATATCTATTATGTATACAATATATAATACAATTATGAAACAACCACAAACTTGTCCACATTGTGCATGTTTAGCCAAACACATCAAAACAAGCAGCGGCTGTGTCTTGATCGATCTCTCTGAACATTGAATATTGATCTCTGTTCACCTGCACCAGAGTTACCCAACACATATGGTCTGAAGCCTTAGCTGGAAGCTGAATTCACTCTACAGTAATTAATCAGGCATGCATTTTTCAATCAATAAAATCAATTAACAAACATGTTGAAATATTTAGGAATATTCAGAGAAAATCAGAATTGATTAATACAATTATTACAGTGCAGTACATAATGCTGACCAGCAACACTTTACTCACTTGATCTAGGGCTTCAGTGGGTGAGTCATGTGGTGGCTGTGGTGGCCTTGTTCAGGGCTCTGAGCAAATAAAAAAGGGCAAATGGGAGACTCTGGGTGATATCAGCAGCTTGGAATCGAGATGATGAAGCGGCGGTGTTGGCGTTATGGCTCCACGACCGCTCTGTCACATGGCACCATCCCAGGTGCCGGGAGAAGCCGGTTGGCCTCTGGCTGGGTGAAGAAATGAGAAACAAAACAGTTAGTATGTGATGTAGTAGATTTTTCATCAGACATTGTGGAAAAACTGAACTGACTAGGGATCAACTGATATGGGCTTTTAATGCTGAAACTGAGACGATTACTATAAATCAAGGTTATCGATAGCCGCTATTTGGAACATATGTAAATTGGCTGTAAAAGTGAAAATCTTCGTGTCAAAATTTAAAATTAACCAGTGATGGAATGTGACTAGTACAATTTAGTCAAGTACTATACTCAAGTACAATATTGAGGTATTTTTCTTGAGTATTTCTATCGACTACATGGAGGCAAATATTGTACTTTTTGCACCACCTACATTTACTTGCTAAATTCAGTTACTATTAAGTTTTCAAATTTTTATAAATCTATTACCAGTTATTTTCAAGTTTTTTTTTCTGTATTTGAAATAAAAACAAAAAACAAAAAAACAAATTGAATAATCTGATCTCATCATCATTATTAAAATGATCAAAAATCATCATGTGCCCTGCACACCACAAAACGCTTGATTAAACACAAGTTCTATAATGTTGCACATTAAGTGATGCTGTACTTTCTGTAGGCAAAAGGACACATTACCACAGGATCAATTCATGATTCTTATTACATTGCTTTCCTTTGCAAAATGCAGTTGGACAAAAACCTGACTCAACGACATATTTGTAGGACTTGGTGTGTAAGAATAATAGAAGATGTCATCAATATCCTGTAAGCCTAGAACCAGTCAGTGCCACATGTTTTGACTAAGACAAGCAAAGACATCCACTTTAATAATCTCAGCACACACAGAGCAGAAAAGTCTGCACACAGATTCATCTGCTCCTGGTGTTTGTGTTTCTTAACAAAACATCGCCTTAATATCCGCAGACAGCTGCTAGTTAGCTACCCGGCAGGCAGATACAAACGGAACATATGAACGTTTGTGGCCTCACCTCTTGATCTAAACACTTCTGTCAACAAACACAAACTAGGAACACATGACTTTGTCTTTGGTGTCTATTTTACGCATAAGTACAGGAACCACGGGACAAATGGTGCACATGTGTCAAGTCAGCCAGCATAAACAAGGACAAGCGTTATTAGCTAGAAGGTCGACAGGAGAGAGTCTTGCTTGTGATGTCTGTCTATTTTTTTAAGCACAATGAGGTAGTTCAATTTATGCATTGAATGAGTTGATAGATCCCCTGTCATAGCAATCAAAATACTCTATTTCACCTCCATCAAGCTATCAAAAAACATTAAGACATCGGGAGGTGTCATAAAATGATGACACACAATTCTCAAAAACAGGATCAATTTTTGATTCATATTTTACATGCAAACATTCGTTGCATATATATATATATATTTATATATACAATATAAAAATGAAAATACTTTGATTTGATGCATATGGTGGTGTAGTGATAGAAAAACAAATCACAAGATATTTCCTTGCTTACAATATCCCAATATATTGACAGTAGTTTACTTCTAACCCCTTTATAGTGATATGCATGTATCGTTTTGCCAGATTGTTGCTAACACATGGATTTTATTAAGACAATATGTCACATGCTAGACAAACTTTGTTGCAGGTGTTCTTGTATTTAATTCAATTAGGAGGAAACAAAAATTACTCACCAACTGCTGGTAAATCAGCAGAACAAGGAAACAAAATGTTTTAAAGCTGATCTTAAGCTCTCACATAGGAAGGTGTTTTCTTCTGTGCAGCCAGTGACATGATGCTCTTTGTGTGGACACCACTGATGGCAGTCATCGCTTGCTTTGTCACCAAACCCGTTTTTCATTTACAAATATTTAGCTGTCAGGTGCAACTAAAACGTGGTGATACTAGCAGACCAATCTACCATGAAAACAGATGTCTGTACTTTAGCTGAATGTGACGAGGGGGTGTGACACAGAGGAAGCGAGTTAGGGCTTCAGAGTGCACCTGATGTTTGGTTGCACATGCTCACAAAAAAATTGTAAACTGGGATAAAGCATTTTCATTGGTCGCACTGGTGGAAATTTAGTGACCAAAGTGGTCAACTGGCTGACCAACAACGCCAACCCTAAGGACACAGTCAGCACAACTAAAAAGCGTCTTTACTATGCCTAAATAAACATGGTTTCATTACACAACCATACAAATCAGCCTCTCCAGAGTAAAAGGGATAATCAATCACTGTCACTGCAAAGTTCCTCCTGTAAAGCAGCTGCATAGTATTGAGTTTGCTGCATCTTAACAGCATACCGATAACCTCTGATATCAGTATTAAATGCAAATAGCTCATATCCTACCTCTGCATGCACATGCTTTTGACAAATGCTATCTACTAGTCCCATTTACTTAAAGCTCTTTGTCTGTGATGTCTTTGTTTTTTTCCTTTAAGATTCACTTCATGTTGCACATTCCAAATAAATGATCTATCGAGAGAAACTGGACTTGGACTGGAGACTTATCCATTTGTAAAGGAAAAAAAAAATCAGTGTGTTTTCTGTTTTTGCGTTTAACAAACAAAGAGGTGTTACGAGAACGTAGCTATGGCTGAGTACAATCACCGGTTCTGGGATGCTGTATCTCTAACAGTGAGTGGGTGTAAATTTATCACAGACTGCAGCAGCATCTATTAAACAAGAGATGTAAACAATCAGATAAATAATGGTGCGAAAACCACCTCCCGCATCTAAACTGGCCATAAGCCTGCAGCCAAACTATGAAGATCTAAATCCACAAACAGTAGTTATTTGCACTGCATCACATTTCACACAGACCACTTCCTTTCCTCTTTAGTGCTCCGTTTCCCTGATCACAGTCTAGACATCACCAATGCAATAGTTGAAATAAAAAAATAAATGATTTCAGGCTGCTCCCCCTCTCACTCTGCAGCAAGTCTCAAGGAGGCAGCATAAATGAATCGAAAGTGAAATTGGCACATTTTCAAAGACAGCACAATTGTAACTAAAACACACACCTGCACTGTGCTCAGTTAACCACAGTGAAAGCTAAGCTCATGTCAGAGCTTGTCAATTTTCCCCCCAGTCAGCTGCTACAAGTTGTGGTCGTGTTAAGCTGTTTTTTTTTTTATGTGTTGGTTTAGTGGTTGTATTTCTAATTTGTCATTTCCACCTTGCATAGATGATGAATTGCAGGGTCTGAAATTTGTTTTCTCCTTCTGTTACCTGAAATATTGCAAGTTGTCAGAAATTTTACCTGCAATTTGGAAAAAATGTCTGCAGGAACTCAACTTGATGTTCCTGCCCTATTACAACCTTCTCACACTGGTGAAGCCTATATCATATAATGCTTTGTTACTACTTCAGAATGTACTTCTCATGGAGTGAATTATCTCCATGATTTTTTTTCAATACTCAAAAAGCATCTTCTCATCTGTGTTCTCAATAAACATGAATAAACACGGTTGGTCTGATATGGACGTTGGTCTGCTACTGCCTGAATCACCAAGAACACATAACTGAAACAAGATGAGAAAGTCTGTATACACAACACAACAGGGCTTTATTGCTTACAGTTGCACAGCTTGACTGAAATGTATTTGGAAAATCCCAACGACGTCGACAACCATCCTCTCTGACATCATGTTTATTGGCTGAACAACTTGACAGAAACAACTCGAAACCTCAACGCAGACATGCAATCTGTTGTCCGTTTCATCACGCAGTGGGAGTCATATATATTTATCTGCCTGGCACGATCCTCCTCTTTTCTTGAGAGCCATTTTGTCTGCCTTGCATTGCATTCTGGGAGACGGGGATTGAATGAACGGAAACTGCCGACCATTGCCGAGGTAGTTTTCGGGATTTCAGAAACGACAAAATATCATGTTGGATAGAGAAGACTGACTCTTATTAGGTTGTTGTCTTCATTCGTCCAATGTCTGCATTACATCATATCAGACGTTCACCTTTGACCTCCCCGTGGCCTCATGGAATACTACAACAAGGATTGTGAAATGCAAATCTTCGCAAACTACTTGCAACACAAACTTTAGTACACTGGCATTTGACTTAACTGTGATTCACATTATGTAAAGTACTGTAAACTGGAATAAAGAGATTAAGCAATTGTTAAAAAAAAATGTAAACGACGAAATTTGCGTCCGAGGACACAGATGTCCTCCTGCGGGAAAAACTCAATTTGTGTCGATGTGGATAAACTAAAACCTCAATCATAAGTGAATGTGAGCAAACAGATGATCATCTAAGTTCAAATGAGACTGAAAACGGAATAATAATCCTTCGGTCATTCATTTTCTGTAACTGCTTATCCTGTGGAGCCTATCCCAGCTGACTTTGGGCCTGGAGGCAGGGTACGACCTGGACAAGTCACCAGTTCATCGCAGGGCCACATAGAACATACATACAACATACATACATACAACCATTCACTCTCACATTCACGCCTACGGTCAATTTAGAGTCACCAATTCACCTCTACTGCATGTTTCTGGATGTAGATATTTGAGACCCAGGACATTCATCTGCTTTCCAAATTCAGTATACATGATACAACAAAAACTACAAATAGTGTATGTGATGCAAAGTTGAACCATTCTGAAGTGCAGAAATAACACATGCAAGACGCATTAAACTGCTGACTGCATCTTGCGTGGCAACATCTCGGTGAAACTTTGGACATGTCTCACAACCCACCCATTTAAAACCCAGGCACATAAACACCTTTATGCTCTACTACACAAAGGGTGTTTACAACACCACATGCTCCTTTCACGTTGTCGATAAGATACCCACAATCATCAAAACTCTCTTCTTCTGGGCACAAGCACACATCTAGTCACATTAGCAGAGGATAACGTACCTGTGACAAAAAAAAAAAATCTCTCTCTCTTCCCAGCATCATAACCCATTTTTCCTCACAAAAATCCACAAAGGAAATTCAAAACTGTGACTCCACTTATTGTGACCAGGTATGTTATGAAGAATTGGGCCATTGGGGCTTAAATGTTAACTCACAACAACACAAAATCTCTTCTTGCTCCATTTTATCATTTGCCCTATAAATTTCTTCCTGTTTCTCTCTTCGCCTTTACCTTTCTCCTTCCCTCCAGTTCCTCCCAAAGCTCCCAAATTCTCACAGTCTGCAGCACAAGCCTACTCTCCCCGGGTGAGAATGTAGGCCATCTCTCTGAAGGCAAGTAGGCAGTGAAGAGTCAAGGCAGCGGCTCTGCTCTACTTCCCTGCATTCTGCACACTTGCAGCAGCTGAAGACAGTATGTATGTATGTATGTATGTATGTATGTGTGTAAATCTGTTTCAGTTTTGCAGAAAAGAGTTCCCTTGCACGCCCCATTGCATATTATAAAAGATGATTAGAAACACTCTGGAAAAGAGTAGATTTTTCCCTTTAAGTCCTCCAAATTCCAGCATTGTTTTTCTTATTGTTACTTGACTTCAGTGTTAATTTGCAAAATGATGATTGTGACACAGCTTAAGGACACAAATGGCCCTGCTGCTGGAAAAACAAAATTTGTGCTGATGTGCATAGATCACAACCTCTATCATAGGTGAACGTAAGGAAATGAAACAAATATCTCGTAAGTTCAAATGAGGCTAAGAAATGTACGAGATGCACACCTTTGGGGCCCCTACAAAGCATGTGTGAAATTTCACTGAATTCTGCCCAGTGCTTTTTGAGGAGACGTGGTCAGACCATACCCTGTTGTGCACAGGACGTAAAGGCTTGTTTATGCCTCATCTACATAGGGAAATACATGCATCTGTTTCAAACCGTGCATCCATCTACAGCCACATACTTCCATACGCGCTTTATGTTGACATAGATACATCAACAAGATAGCAGTAAAGAGTGAAAAGCTTTGACAACAACAAAAGAGGTGAAAGTTGAGGAGGTTGTGATAAAGTACATATTGAATAAAACAGCAGCAAAAACAGAGGCGACAATATACTCTGCAGTGGTATGCGAGGCCATTTAATACATCGCGACATGTGGACGGACGGTTTTACTTTTTCACCTCACTTTTTTCTTCATGTCCGTACACATTTGTCATGCCTTGCTTGAATTATGGCAACGTTACGTTGACTTGCTAGTTCGTCAGCTCTTTAGTTTGTCTGACTGTGGTCTGTGACTTTGTGTCTAACAAAAGTGAGAGTCAAATACAACAGTTCATTATGTTTGATAAACACCAATATGGCAACAGTATTTATGAACTTCAGCTGTGAAAAGATAACTGCATGGCATGCAGTAATGTGTTCATTTGTATGTGCACAAAATGAAACTTGTGCCTTCCAGCACCAACCTCTTTGGGGACCAGATAGTCCAGACACTATGGGCATGACGGCATTCCTGAAGTGTGTAGAAAATCTTAATAACAATAATCATGCAGTCTCTCAGTTAAGGTTTATCTAACTCTAGACTAATGTGAGACAGAAAGCAATGAATTCACAATGAATAGTGACTAGCCCATAGGTTTACGCTGTATAGCCTAAGTCACTGTAGCAGCAGAGCCAAAGCTGAGTGTTCTTATTTTTTTTCCACTTTATATTTTCTAAAATTTCTTATTTATGTTCATGTTATTTGTTATTGAGCCTCTTACTATTGCTCTCAAACATTCCAGATGCATATATGTTTATATTGTGCAAATTAATCTTCCATGGGAACATGCACCAGGAGGGTCCCAGGTCCACCGACCATAGTCTCACAAAGTCCTGTGGAAAACACTGACACCTGTCATGTTGATGCATTAGACAGGTGCTCATTAACATCTGTATCAAATCTGAGAAAAAGATGTATTTTGAATGCATAAAAATGCTTGAAGATTTTAATTGACAAAAATTGCACTTGTACATGTACTTTGTATCTCCTAGGTGCCAAATTTTGGCACTGATTGATTTAACGAGAATCAGTACTCAGTAATAGTGACATTCGGTCTGTACCAAGTTCTCTACCCAACTCTAGTTGCCGGTCAGTCTGGCAGATGAGCCTGTCTGACTCATGCGCCTCAACACAGAAAATATTATCAGCATTAAGTATTTTCTGGGTATTCTGACCATACGTATAAGCATCACAGTGGTACTCTCACAGGTTAGCTGCAGGTGACCTGGGGGGTCAAAACAAGCTAGATGAAAATCTAATAAAACTCCAGTATGGGAATGCTGTGACAGTGGCTGGCAGGCTGCAGCAGTGCAGAGTGTTAAAATGGCTGCTCATTCTCCATACAGACACAGAGCTTAGCTGAAAGGGGCTTCCACTTCAAACAATTACCCCAAAATGTGCTCATCCTTAGGTAGGCTTAATAGCTAGTGTGTAAAGCTAATAAAGGAAATGCCATCGCCATTGCTTGAAATTGAATAAATATTTAACACATGGGTCTCTAATGAGACTTCTAGTACCCTTCTAAAAAGATCCTGAAGCAACAATTTCCTCCCTCTCCACATCCCCATCAGTACGCATAAACCCCCTCTCTTAACAAGGGAGGTTAAGGGAACAGTGTTTCAGCATGTCATCATGCTGTGAAAAAAATCTGCTTAAAGATCTTCATCTCCTCTCCACATTCCAGTTGTATTTTGGAGGACGAGAGGGTGCATCCATCACTGATGCATTTATTTGCATGTATTGTTGGATGTCTAAATTGCCACAAGACAAAATTAATAACACTGTGTCTTGCATTTTAAGTTTGAAAAAGCAATAATACAACAATTAAATTTATTTTTTTTCACTTTCTTGGTACAATGTGTTTGATTAGTTGTTTACATTTAGGTTGTACTCAGGCAGCCACAGTAAACCTTGAACTGAATATATGAGGTCTACATTGAACTCTATATCCTGGCTCTTATCTGGACTACATCTTAACCTAAAGAGGCCCCGCTACAACGCTTTCTCTCAGAGCATGCATAAATATACTAGCTGCTATCAGTAAGAGTACCAAAAAACGAAGTTGCAACATGCATAAAGATAACGAATTTAAAGCATTAACAGTTTAAAAACATTGTGTGCAGAATGCCACTGACTCCATAATAGCAGAGGTGTCTAGAGATGAATCAGGTGTATGTTTAGGAACAGTCTATTTAAACCCTACTATCGGAGATCTTTGTTTACATTTCAGACAGACCTCCTTACATGTGTGTTCATCTTGCACCCTCTTGCTTAGACCCTTCTCTCTGTTAAATTATATTTCTACGACACAAAGGCCAAATTCCTAAGCAGTGCTGAAATTGTTTATATAATCAAAATATTGCAGTACTAATTATGATTTTTATTTTGAATAATTTTGATCTCAGTAAAACACCATGTACTTCATAACTGTTATGTCATTCTCACTCCAAACATGTTCTATGTTTGATTAGCAATCACTTAAACATTTAGATTTGATTGGACTTGGTTTATGTTCACTCATGCAAGAAAGCCTCAAATGAGCTGTTAAATAATAACAATATAGTGTTAAATGCCATTTAATTTGTGCAAAGATCACCTTTTTGAACTGTCAATCAAAATGTGGTTATTCAAATCTTTTAGATTTCATTATGTTTGCAGTAACTTGTCCATCAAATAATAGAAATTCAGAGTTTAACATGAGAGTATTTGTTCCTAAAATGTAATGAGTAGTGATTCCTTCCAGGCACTTTTAGTGTTGACACATCATTCATTCACTTTGTTTAAGCTGTTTACAATCAATACTTTAGGTTGAGATTCACTCTTTTTATCACTTAAAAGTATATAAAGGATATACAGCATTTCCAACCTTACCCACAGAGTTATACACCTTTAAAACAGAACCAGGATCACGACTGCTATAAATAGAAATGAGGTCAATTAAGGTGAATTTTGTCCATAACATTAATGCAAAACTGAAGGCTAACATCTTCTTTCACTGAATGTTTTTGAACTGGCCTACTTTGAGCATCTTCTAAACACAGTACATGCATTGTGTTTGTTTATCATCTAAATATGACCTGAGGCTTTTCGCCCATGCCAAGAAGTCAATATGCCCCGTCAGTTTTCGCGTTCAGGGCGCAAGTTGCGGGTAAATGAAATTAAATGCAGCGACACCTGGAGGCAGTTCGGACAGTCTTACATAAGAACAGCCTGGTAGATTTTTTGCAGGTGGTGAAGGAGCAGAATGTCCCAGAGACTACTGCAAGATACTGTATGCATTCAGTTAGAGAGATTGTATAGCAACGTTATGTGGAAAAATCAACAATGAGTCAGGCATGTTTGGAGGCCCACAGCATATGCTCCTCTGCAGCGGCCAGTTAAATCGTAGAAGATCAGGGTGACATGTAATGCATTTACGGCGATGTTTCTCGGCTGGCTTACCTGTTTTATTGTCCGTCTAACTTGTAAATAATGATCCTGCCCACGAAGTCCTGCCGTAACTTGTCACGCTGGATGATTAATTCCCATGCAAACAGCAGTTTAGTCTGTGTGTAAAACAAGCCAGTTAGCCAACTTAGCTAACCAGCTTAACTTAACGCTACTGCCTGCGACAAGGATAGTCAGATGTCTGACTTTTTATCCACTGTTACTTTGCTTGGATATTTTCACGGTCAACTGTGGCGAACATGTTAGAAACATAAGTGCGTTAGCTGGGAAACTGGGCAAAGGTTGTATGTTAGCTGGCTCGCTAGCAATTTAACACCAGCTAATGTTGACAAACAAGCCTGCGTAGTTAAAATCACACACGACTTGGAGCTAACTCACGCCAGGCTGCCAACACAGTTAGCTTAGCTAGCTAACAAGCTTGCTAAATCCAAACCTTGTTCAGAAAATCCTTTTTCGCTGTGTCCGACTTATATCCCATCGGCAGTTGCAAATCGTAAGTAAATCCGTGGATCACTTGCAGGTGGTTTCTGTGTTTCAATGACGGCGCACTCGCGTTTGCAAACCCAAGTTATCGCTTTGGTCTTTGCTCTCCGCCATTTCCAATCTCTCAACACAAACAAACAGGGCTGCTCGCGCGCACGGAGCGTCAAGGCGCGTTCACGATGAGGGCAGGGGAAGCTTCTATTATTGATAGAGAAAAGACGTGACTTTTGATCATTCGCTATTATTGATACGTTTATATAAACGCGATACAGAACGGAGATATTATATGGAAAATGTAGCAGGGTGCGCGCTGATGATTCACAAGAGTACAGTGTCTGTTTGTGACTATCATTAGGTAGTTAGGAACTGTACTGTCAACATTGTGGGAAAATTAAAAACACATATCTAGTTTAGTTTATAGTTTAATTAAGACAGACGTCAAGAACAACAAACAATATAATATAGTTAGTGCTTAAACCAGAGGTCATGAGCAAATTTGCAATTTCCTACTGATTTTTGTAAAGAATTTTCCTGTAAGGAACTAATCATGTTTGCTACTTGGGGCCTCACTACTCATTTTACTTAGACACGTGGCCCAGTAAAATGTATTAGTAAAACAAGAAATAACGTGTTTTAATCCACAATATAAAAGCAAAGAGATCTTCATCTAAAATAAAAGCTCTGAGGTGCACTCAACAATCTACGTCCCAACACAAAGCAAGAATCAGGACAGAGGTATGGTGGAGATGAAGAAAGTTTTTAAATAATACTGATGATTTCATTTGTGATAAAACAAGCTACGGGGTTACAAGCTACACCAACAATTGGAGTGTAAACAATTAAGAAAATAATCAGGAGATAATACTGTATGGTCCCAATTAAATTCCATTTACAGTTTTCCTTACAAAATGCTGTTATAAGAGTGTTTATATTGAGTGAACTTAAGTTCAAATAGCATCAGATTTCCACCAAGATATTCAAGTAATATAATATCCTCAATGTTGTGTCTAATGGACCATTCTGCAATGAATTCTAAAATTGACTTATGTTTAATATTTTTGACCCTTTTACACAGAAAAACTGGATGAAAACAATACCTCGAACTGCTGGATAGAGAGTAGATGAGCAGTTCTAGGAACACATCAGAGAGATGAAACACTGCTGTATTTCATTACGCAGACAAGGACACAATTATGTGCTGGGTATTGGGGAGTGAGTGTCTGTCTGCACTTTTATTTATAATTAATATTTAAAAAAATCACTGAAACAAGTTTTGTGCACTTTCCACATAGCTAAACAGTGTCTTTCCTACTAAAATAAAGCTGCTCTCCTCACAGACACAGCCCATAACAACCTGGGGGAGTCACTTAGGTAGCATTAAGTGTTTATTACCACACTACCAGGTCACACAGGGCCCCGAGAGAAAATTAGGTGAAATGACAAGGTCAGCTCTGAAACCTATCATGTTGGGCCTATGGGAAAGGTTAAACTCTGGTTGAACAATAGTGACTATAATAGTGAGTTGCTCATACTAATTGTTCAATTATAATAAATCTTTTTGGCAGTGCAATGAGAGTTTTGGCAACTGAACCACCGATTTTGACCCTACTTTAGGCAACGGTCATTCCACCGGTTTCACATTTGTGTTCCCTTCAATAAACAGTACCAATATATAACTGCTGCTTCTAGATAAACTGAAAAATAGCTCATGACTAGAGGCTGCTCAATCTGTCCCAAATTGCAAGTATGTGAATTTTTTGCCAAGTGTGAAATATTAAGATCCTTATTGGAGATAATCTTTTCTCTTACAAACACATAAAGCATCTTTGATATATCTTTGATATATAATATCACGACTCGCTGGTGGGAATTCGGTTTTCACTTTTCAGAGAAGTACTCCAGAACAGAAAAACGAGGACAGAGGTGTAGTTGAAGATGGATGAATACTGGAGGATGGAAGATCTCATGAACTCTCTCCCACCATTCATGCTGAAAAAGTGGAAACTACCTTTTCCTCTCTTTGTTCAGTTCTATGCACATTGTTCATGTCTCATGCTTCTCTACCACAAATCACTGACTCAGTGCAGCTACTGTTAAATAGAAATGATGGTTTCGCTGTTTGCTCATGTGAGTCATGCCACAGCAAAACATGACAATGCAGATATTTTTCCATCCTTAAACTGAGGACAGGCAATGTGATAACTTTAGTTACAATCTATTAAACAAGGAATATTTGCTCATTGTATATGCTGACAACAAACCCATATAAGTAACATAGCTGCTCATCCTTTACAAGGACGGCGGGCGCCTGGAGCCTATCCCAGCTGACCCAGGGCGAGAAGCGTGGCAGGCCCTGGACAGGCTGCCAGTTCATCACCGGGCCGACACACAGAGAGAGACAAACAACAATTCATGCTTGCATTCACAGCTAGGGGAAATTTAGAGTCACCAGTTCACCTCTATTGCATGTTTTTGGACTGTGGGAGGAAGCCGGATCACCCAGAGGGAACCCACGCAGAAATGGGGAGAGCATGCAAACTGATGACACTTGAGCAAATCAATCCAGAAAATAACCTAACATTTTACAGCTTTAATCTGGGTAATTACAGGTGCTTGCAGAGCACAACTTTCAGGTGTCGTCCTTTTAGAGATGAAATTAGATATTGAAAAGGCCTAAATAGCTTCCTCAGTCCTGACATGCACTGTTGCACATATTTGGACAGTGTCTTCGAAAACAGTCACTTAAAGAGTTTGAACTTCCGCAGCAGCGGTTGGACAGTCTCTTTTGGACACGGCTTCAGTGCCAGGCAGGTGGGGATGTTCTCTGGTTGTTCGATCCAAAGCTTGTGGGCCACACCAGCCTGTGTTAGATTCTCTGATAAACTGGAGAGGGCGGCCTCGTCTGGAGCCTGGAGAAAGAACAAACAACTTGGCCATTAAAGAATCTATAATCAAAGTTTGGGCAACAGCTTTAGTTGCTGTAACATTACACTTAAGAGATACATCCATACTTTTGTCAAATTCTGTCATTTAATATTTTTTTGCTTATCAGCATGAGACATAAGACACTTAATGATCATTGTAGATATGCAACCAAATCATGCTAGAAGATTCTGTCATACTAACAGCACCAGACAAACCAAAACTAAACAAGAACCTTAGGACAAGATGAGAACAGGGGGGGGGGAAACAGAAGGAAGGCAAGGGCACAAACGGACTGTGGCCTGGGTGGGTTGGATCACCGTGTTCAGGTCTGGGAGCAGAGATCCCACTATCTCCTGAGCTGTTTTTACGACATGGGCCAAATCCGTCCGGTCCTGTGCTGTGCAGCTGGCATACGATGCATCATGATACTGTGGCAGAGGATGCTTTCTACGGTGCCTCTGTAATTATTTTTATATTTGTGATATAATATTCATCAGGAGTCACTTTTCAATTCAGGACTTCGCTAATAAATAGATCATTTTACATAGTAGAATATACGAGTTTAAAGTCGCTTTGCATTTGGTTATTATTTGGAAACGTAAAAAGTTAATACCTTAACCAAAAATAAATAAATGACACAAACAGGTTAAAAACAAAACTTAACATACATTCAGTGATGCCGAACAATGCAGCTAAACAGAACGGCTTTTAATTTACTATCAGGTAAATTGTTACAAGCGATATAACATCAGTCAGTATTAAAATGACAATATGTCAATTGAGTCTAGTGTGTCGAGCTTACCCCGAGCACCACTTTATGCATGGAGTCCAGCTCTGCCAGGTACCGCTGTGTGTCCGGGTCACCGTAGTGGAGGTGAATGGCGGCGGTAGCAGCGTGACAGGCCTGAGTTATGACGGCTCCAAGAGGCCATGACAGCTTGTGAACCAGATCCGACCGGACAACAACATATTGGACCAACCGGCTAGGGGACCCCGCTCCCGAAGCTGCCATTTTCACCCTGTACACGGAGCGAATTTACGAATCATACTATGGCGAGGCGACGACCCGCCTCCCTGTCTCTGATTGGCGTATCCTGGTATTCTACCGAAACCTCAACCAATCATCACATCTCAACTAACCAAGCTAACAAGTACTAGCCAATCAGAGGCAGAATAGGGTGGGTCATGCATTCACATAGTAGGATTCGAAATTTAGCGTACAGGAACCGATGTTTATGTTCCGGTTCAGCTATGTCGTCTATCATAATTATAATAAAGCTTTACTTCCCTCTGCTGGTCACTTTTAAAACCAAATGGCACATTTTTTAATTAAACATGAAACATATACACAAAATACAAAAAAACACGACACGTTGCATTTTCTTATGCACCAAGGATCATATTCTGGTTGAGCAGGAACAAGACCAAATTCACAGTTTACAGAGTACGGCTATCATTAAAATAAATAAACAAGCCAAAATAAATAAATAAAATAAATAAAGTAGAAAAACACAACACACATAAGAAAAGTAGCTTACCTCATATTAATTTAAATCTGTCAAGTCAAAATTAAACCTCAATCTTCAGAATTCGTTCCTGGCGTAAATCTAATTTTGTATTTTGAAGTTCACCTCTTTTACCTTAGGAAGAAGTGGAAGTGAAATCCATCCATACAGAAATTGAGCTATGGCCCAGATCCCTTTGGATCTCCACTCCTCTAAGTACACCGATGTTCTACACAGTCGTGGTTATCTATTGTTCCTCACAATTGTGTTATGTGTAGTAAAGTTATGGTATATTGTACTCTCAATGAATTTAAAAATGCAAAACTCGTTTTAGTAGTTACTGATTGTGTAAAATATTTTATACTCCAGTTGTGTCACGTGAAAATTGATGATGCTTACATTTAAGGTGTTTTTGTTACTGATTAAATTAAGATAATCATTAAAAGTTAATAAGGAACACGATACTGGTTGTTATTTTCATACCACACAAAATACCTCAGCAAATTTGCAGAGGAACAAAGTGGTGCATTTTTAAATCCCTTGAGTGTACATCTGACCTACTTGTCAAGTGGTACACCACAGATCTTAAAGAATATTGTGCCACTATGGAGCAAGCCTTAGGTTTACCTTTCAGATTACAATTTTTCATGCATTCCTGTGCAGTGAATACCATTCTTCTTTTAATCTTTGTGATAAACTGAAGGATGAAGTGTCCCTTTTTGGGCAGAAATTGATTTCCTTTTAAAGCTAAATAAATTATTCATAACTATTTATTTAAAAATGCATTATCACAAAACTGAGAACTGGGTGGACAAACTGTCTGGGCTCATGAAAACCTTTGAGATATACCGGATTCTCACAGAACAGAATGCTAAAAACATATCTTACAGAATGTGATGCATTGTTTGTAGAATGCATCAAATTTGATATTAAAATTAAATCATCTTAAAATAATCTTACATCTCTTATATTACTATGTCTCTGTGACATTAAATTAAATGCAAAGCACAGACTGATTTTAAAAAAATGACAAAAGAGTCACAAGTAAATGTCACAATAATTATTTATTAAGCATACACATTATAATATAAATATAAAATATGCTATTTTTGTTCTTAAAATTGGTGAGACATCATTATATCTGTGTTGAGACAGACAACCATACAAACAGGTTTTCATATTCTACCAAAATCTGCTGAAACTTCTATGCAGCTGTAGTAAACATGATGGTGCCATCCTAAAGTCAGAGCCTGTTTTCTTGGAGCATATCAGAGAGGTGTGACTGATCTAGGATCAGGTCCATGTAAATGTCACTATAAATGAGGAGGCAAACTGGTCTTAGATCAGCGCTCCTAGTCTAAGATGCTGTATACAGCCCACGTACAGAGAGAGCACAATAACCTACTTTATATATCTTTATATATATATATATATATTTTACTGTAGTCCAACAATGGCAATTAGCAGCATGATAAATGCACCACTCATTTTTTCTAGTTTCAAGAAACTGCAAAATAAGTTAGGAAGTAAAGAAAATAAAATAAACATCAAACATACTGATGATTATTGTCACTGTACTAAGAGAGAACCTCATCAACAGTGAAACAATCAGAGATAATCAATCAAATCAGATCAGAGTGATGACATTTGACGGTCAGGATTCGGGTTCAATTCAATTTCACCTCAGTCAACAACAGGAAGTGGATAATCATTACTTTTTTACCCAAGTGAAAATTGATAACATTGAGTTCTGTGCGTTTCATTGACAGAGAATTTGAAGAATTAAATCTCAAACCATGAATTAGTTTCATTTGACTGAATCTAAAGTGAATTGATCCCCAAACCTATCAATGACAATAAAGAACAAATGGTTTTGACATTTTTCTCTTTTTTTCTGTGTTTTTTTCCCTTATATTTTTCCCCCCAAGTTTGGTTGACATGCTGAATCCTTGTGTCTGCAGGTTTATGGTCAATCAAAAGGAAAAGTACTGAGCGAACCACTCCTGGCGCTGGGCGTCCGGGCAGTCGATGGCGGAGTCCTTTGTTTCAGGAGGGCTTCGGGGCGGGAGCACAAAATCACCACAACAAAAATAAAATGAGACAGAAAAAGACAAGTCAGGGAAGAAGCCAGAGGTTAAGTCAGTATTGGCTTACATATGACTGAATGGCCAGAGTCTCTGTCATTCATCCATCCTGTGGTTTTTGTCATTAAACTGACTGAAGTTACAAAAGGAGAACAATTTTTGCCAATTGGCAACTGGCTTCAGTTCTTTCCTGGATCTCTTCGCTTCTCTGTGTATTATTGTATTGATGTATTATTTCCTACTGAATCTAACACAGAACTGTAACTACATTTTTGCCGTACTGCACAAAAGTAATTTATGTTTGGGTTTGATTTATTTAGCCTGGCACAAGTACAGCAATACATCTATCCATTCATTTTCTATAAAGCTACAGGGCTACATCAATACTCATTTGAAAGTTAAAAGGTCTGCAGGAAGGTGTAATCCATAATTATGTCCACAGGGGGGCAGCAAAACAACTGTCAGGATTCAGTGAGCAACAGGAGAGCAGAACAGAGACACACAATCCTGATCCATACCTCTTACCAGTTGCTTACAGTCTGCACTTATACCAGATGTCATAAGCTGTTTTCAAACTTGGTACAAAGGAAAACAATATTCTTTGTTTTTTACTTGCAAAACATATGCAGTACATGCACAGAGGAGGGTTAGGGTTAGTGAGCATCAATCAAACCACAACTTAGAAACTTTATAAAGAGAAACAAAATCTTGAAATCTTTCCCAAATATTTAAAGGATACGTCTGGTGATCATCTATAAATGCACCATCTCCTCCTGTTTGAGCAACGTTGTGCAAAAATGACAATTTCCAGTTGTTTTAGAAAATTACTGAGCCTTTAAAAAAAAAAAGAAACTACATTTTATACATTTATTTTGTCCTCCAATGAGCTTGGGACTCAGAGCCACGCACACTGCTGATTTCTGTCTTTCAAATGATCTGCTGATGGTAAGAAAAATCTAGAATATCACAGTTAATGTTTTGCAGCTATGACTACCTCACAAATCAGTTTAGTGTGCACGCTTAGGCACTTATTTTTCTGAAAGAATTGAAAGCTATTCTCACCTGAAGGTCAGCTTTAAAGCTTTTCTCTGAGCTTTTAACTGCACCATAATAAACTACTTACAGTGCAGGGAAATGCAAATCACTGGTGGTATTTGTGTGACCGCATGAAGCTGTACAGTAGCTCCGTCCTGACCCATGTCCTGCGGGGGGGAAACACGCTCTTCCTCAAAGTTTGAAGTAATGAGGTCGAGCGTTTGCACCTATTGGAGCCGCTTCTGCATTTAATTAGTTACTTCTAAAATAAACCATCCTATAACTCCAGGGTATTATTTAAATTTGGGGGTCACTTTTGGTTGCTTTCTATGCTTGAATAAGTCAGTTACTTCCCAAAGGGATTATATTTTGTCCAGCCTGATAAATTATGTTTATACTGTACGTCGTCACGATTAGACTCAAAGGATTCAGTTTTAGGTCCATAAAATATTCATTGTAATATTTACAGGTGTTTGCATACAGCATTGCCATATTAAATAAAGACGATAGTACATTTTGCACCATATTATTGTGACTTTTTTATTTATTAAACTACAACAATCTCCCTGTTTGTTTTTTAATGCTTTCATTTCATTTTATCACAGATAAACTTACTATATCCTATACATATATATTATGCTATAAAATGCTGTATGGGAAAATATTTAAGGTACAGAAAATATGAATAAAATTCATAGGAATATGAAGAAAACATTCAATTGCAGTTGAAAAGCAAACGTATGGAGAATTTCTATGAATTTTCTATGGGCATTTATTTGTAGTAGAATATTTACCTCAATAAACATGATTTTTGGGCATCATTTTAGGTAGTTTATGTAGAGAATAGTAAGATTTTGATGACTAGCAGCGAGAACAGAGAGGGAAATAAAATGTGAGCAGAGACGTTGGATGAACCGAGGAATAGGGGGAAGGAAATGAAAGAAGGATCGGCAGAGAATGAGATGATAAATCAAGGTCAGGGAAAGAAGCGAGAAGATGAGAGAGATAAAGAAAAGTTAGAATCAGAGGAAAGGAAGTAATTATGTGGCCTGTCTTTATAGCTTGTGAGGGAAATCTCAGGGGCAGCTAGAAATCCTACAGGTCTGCAGCTTCTTTTAAAGGCAAAGCTAAATATTCTAAAGCTTACATTGCTATAAATCAGGCACTGGAAACATTTCCCTAGTAGTAGAGGAACAACATGTTTTTTTAATTGTTCTAATCACCTAATTATCTTATATTTGTGTTATCTTTTTTAACTAGCTGCTCAACTGCAGCATATTTAATAAAATGTAAAACTATCATTTAATATCAGTTAAGTCTAGTTAGATGCTGGTTTGAACCCTACTCTTCAGTTTCAACTAACAACAAGCCGTCATGTTTTTTAGGCCATAGTGCGTGTTTGTTTACTTCTTTGCTCGTTCAGCTCTGCCTGTCAATCAAACCCAGACACCAACAACGCTCCAGCCGGCTGAGACGAAAAGCACCTTTCCTATTATTTCCCAAAGGATCTTTTTGTTCTTCCTTTTAATAATAGAAAACTAACAATAATATGACAATACATAAAATATGATGACATGATTTTTGCTACAAAAAGGGATGACTAAATGTGATTCCAGCTGCATTTTAAAGCTGTAAAGAGATCATTCTAATGGCTTTCTGTCACTGAACATAGTGAGGAATATACTAGTGTTTACATGGAGCACAAAACAAACATCTACAGGTGATATTAACCCTCCTGTTGTGTTCGTTTCCGGTTAACAAGTTTGGTGTTCCCGGTTCTCTATGCGTCTAGCGAGGCTTCCCAATAGTCCTGATGAGAGCAGGTGTTAGCGAAGGTGAGCTTTATAATCAGTGTTTGTTTGGATGTTTGTACATGGTACTTTTACTTTTACTTTGCCATGTTAGTCATTATTGCTAAAACAACACCCAAAAAAACAGTAAGAGAAAGATTTATTAGGATAAATTCTACTGATGGCTATGGGGGCTGCCCACTTCCTGAGCCTGCCACGCCCACGCCCATATTAGGATAAATTCTTTAAATCTGTTTATGTAGCTTTGCTATAATTATTGTACAGAAACCTTTCTGGTTGGGACATAAAGGGTTCAAGTTAGAGATATACAGCCTAAGAAAAAATGTTTTACATACATATATACGTCTGCTCGTTGTAGTTTGTTGACTTTTATTCACTGCAATATTCCTCTTCTTATGTTAAAAGTGCACTTGTCTCATAAAAGTCTCTTTAAGATATACAACGAGCCAATCACTTAAAGGGTCAGCTTTACAAATTGCTGATCGCTGCGTCGGGGTAAAGGGTTACTGTCGATGCACAGGGATCAGTCTGACTACAAACGTTTGTCAAGAACAAAGAGTGTGTAGGGCGCTTGACGGAGCCTGAGAACATGTCAAAGCAGACCTCATACTGTCATCGCTCGGCTCAGCTGTGAGCGTGTTTGCATTTTGTGACAGCAAACGGTGGATCCCATGATAACCGGTTTCTTCCAAGCTGTTACAAATCAGGCACCACGTCAGTTTTTTTCCATAGACAGCAGCAAAAACATGCAGCAAGATAGACAGAAATAACCAAAACATGCTCACTCATTCACACACTCTCACACACACACTCACACATGCTAAACCTTAATAATCGTGCCCTAAAAACACGTTTCTTGGCATGCGATTCACAAACTGCATGTAGTCATATGTGAGGAGCACAAGACGTGTGACATCATTTATCCTCATATCGGTTCACACCACAGCAACCAGTCGCAGCCATTGTTAAGAAAGAAGAGAAGCATTTATTGGAATATAGAGTTAAGGAGTAAAGGTATTTTTAAAAGAAGACACCACCACACACAGAGGGGATAGTCCATGATCGCACAAGATAATATCTACATCATGACAGGATAGCCAATAGCATTTTGAGTCGAGGACAAAATGTGCAGCCTGTGTAACATGCTGAAAGTCAGATGAAGATGAAGAATCACAAAATGACATGATGCACTGAACTGAAGCCAGAACAGATAATAGTTCCTGAACAGAAAAGGGAAACCTAGCAGCATGCACACAGTTAACATATTCAGACTGACGGACACGTGGAAAGGAAAAAAAATAAAAACATGCCCCTTTTGCATTCCAAGGCCATTCTTTGAAGCTTCAATCACATGTGAGACTTTAGTGTTAAATATTCTAATTCTCTAAATATTCATCACTTTTATTTAAAAAAAAAAACAACCTTAAAAATGATTTCTCTCAGTTCAAATGCGCCGCAGGAAAATGCCGTCATGTCCTTTTTCTCAAACGAGGATCAGTCGTCGTGTGATGGAGGCTGACATCATCTGCCCGTCTGTTTTAATTGTGTCCAATTATAGCTTAGCAGCCATAAATAGGATAACTAAGTAGAGTAACACTTCAGAGTGTATAGAGTGGATGTTGTTTTCTTGTTTTACCATTTTTAAAGCCAAAGACGAAAGAGCAAAGTGTAAAAAATGCTTAGAATATTGTGTTATCTGCAGCGTGAGATGCAAACGTTAGGATATCAGGCTAATTAGCGCACTACCTACAGTAGAAACCTTGTGATACATATAATATAGCCCTGCTCACGAGTTGCACATCCACTGTATAGTATTTCTCTACAGGGTGGGGGCCTGCCTGGATGGTATTATTGAGAGTTTAGGCCAATGTTAGTGTGTCTGACCTGCTCTGTATTAGACTAAATAATTCCACCAATACAACATAAAATGCTGCTAAAATACATCAGAAACCTTTAAGTGAACAAATGGAAGCTGCTTTTGTCAACTAGCTGAGGTATAGTCCCCGTTATCTGGACATGAATTGTGCAGAGACAGAAAGTGTGACAGGCGTAGCAACAGTAACCAAAGGAGGTGAAAATCAGTGAACGGCCAATCACAATATATTAAAGCGTTTAAATTAAAGATTTTATTTTACACTCGGCAGCTCGAGGTGACAATGGCTTCATGCTAGTTATGGTTTATGAGAGGTTTAGACCTGGCAGGAAGCGATGGAAATGTAAAACAGCAGTTTTTGTCCCACTGAGAATTTTCTCAGTCCAAAACAACAGAGTGTCCTTGTGGGTTTTTGTTAATTTGAGGCTTTTGTGAGAGAACAAACAGCCTAAAATACAGTTTCTATATTCAAGGTTTGACTTAGGTTTAAGACCAGCAGGAGTTTTCAATTAAACTGAAGCCTGTGATTGGATGATTGATGCGTGGATTGACCAGCTGCTGCCCGTCGGGGCTGAAAAGGTCTCACCTCATGAATTTCTTGGGTTCGGTGGGAGGGGTCGGCGGGGGAAGAGGTTTGTTGGAGTTGAGTTCAAGGTGGTGGAGGGGGGAGTTGGGGATGGGCTCTAGGCGGCTGGGCTGGGCTGGGGGCGGGGGTGGTGGCTGTGGGGGCTGCCCACTTCCTGAGCCTGCCACGCCCACGCCCATACCTGCTGCCTCCATAGCCCTGACATTAGTAGAGCCGCTGAATCTGCTGCCTGCTGTTTTCTCATTCTTTCTCTTTTGCTACACAGAAAAAAAGAAAGGGAGGGGCATGGGGGTCAAAAAAGGAGCAAAAGGGAAGTTTAAAACCAAATGAAAATAAAAGATAGGAAGAAATGGAGGAAAAAAATGGAATATAGAGTAGAGGGAGAGCCCTTGAGGTTGACCCAGTGAGAGACAAGAGAAGAGCAGCGTGCTAACTAGATCAGATTTAACAGCTGATCGAAGCAGAGTGAATGGATCCATCTGAAAACTGGCATTAATGAGTCTCAGTCTGACAGCATCAATCGCTTTGAGCAGAATGGAAGTTCAGATGAAGAGAGATGTGTCAAAGCAGAAAACATCTCACACTAACAAATGGCTTGGAAAGCAAAGGAGAAAAAGTCAGGAAGAACAATCAAACTGGGAGGAAGAGTAACTTCTTGCGTATTTAAACGCACAGACATGTGATAAACAAAAACTAGCACACAGTGAACATACAAACACATATGTGTAACAAATATGTGTAAAAAAAAAATACAAGTAACAGCAAGAACAAAACCACTAGAGGTTCTAGAACCCGAACGATGATGCCAACAATTTTCATATTGACCATGCAGTGGGGACCATTCCACTCAGACATACTGGGAGAAATCAAACATCATGTTTTTCAGGAGCACCGGAAGCTTTGAAGAGCGTTGAAAACATATTTTCTCAAACAGGGATCCGGACATGACCACACAATTTTCTGCCAAACTTTAAAACAGTTAAGATCATTTCAAAGAGGATTTATTACGTTTTGTGCTCTTCTCGCCGTTTATAAAATGGGCAGACTCAGCTGGAAAAAAAAGAAGTGATGTCACATCCTTCCATGCCACCAATCAGGATTCATACATATATGTATATAGAAATACAAAAATAGATACATATATATATATATATATATATGGAATGAAATGTCTTCACTCAAGGTGACTTAGAAAAAAAGCATCCATAATTCTTGCAGTCTGGCAAGCAGTGACCAACGGAAATCTAGTGATAGATGAGAATCTAGCCTTATATTGTGGTGATGCATTAATTTTAATTTATTTATTTATTTATTGATCTTTGCTGTGTCGTAAAACAAAGCGACAGGCTTATCAGAATGCCTCTGTGTGTGGTTGTGTAACATGGATGTCAGGGCCTACCTTAATGAGCGGGTTGATGACTCCAACGTTGGGACTGGTGTTGAACACTTTGTTGAAGTTGGTCTCCCGGTTGACGAGTTCCAGTTGGTAGAACTTCTTATCGTCCTGCGGGAGAAAACCACGTTAGCTGACAGCCAAGAATAAGAACGGCTGTGGAAGAAATCAAGCAGACTGAAAACCACACATGAAATCAATCATGTCTGCAGACACTCTTGTCACTCCGGTACCTGGTCTTTGTGAATACTGCTTTAAAAGATTAAGTCTAACCATTTTAAATGATATGTAGCTTTAAGGTCTTCTTGTCTGGCTTCACCTCGACCCACGACTCTGGAATCTCAATGGCAACAGCGCTCCAGCATGACTAATGGTGAGCTGATTTATGAAGTCACCTTCATGTGATTAGCGCAGTAGCCTTGTGTTATTGTCGACCGTGTCCCAGACAGACCAAATGAAAATGAAGTGGAGTACATTGGATCTCAAATTGTCTGAAAGACCGTAAGGTCGGCCGTGTTGATGTGAAACGTGCAGCAGTCTTTAAATCAAGCTGGGATTGAATTAAAACGCTCCTTTATCATTTAATAATCCATACAAACTTTTACATTTTGCATACGGAAGACCTGAAAGGCAACACGAAAACGGAATTAGTCAAAGTTTATCCATCAGCAAAGTCAAAAGTCAGGCAAACAAGCGAAGTTGTTGGAAGTGATTGCGCTGTAATGATCCTTGAGCTCTGTTTAATCAGCCGTTTTAAAATAGATTGGTCATTAAATATTTCAATCTCGAGCGGAGCGGTTCTCATCCAGTCTTTCAGGCAGCCTTCTGACATGTGGTATCCTCAGGACCGTATCTTATCCTCAGCAGTATCTTTCTTCTGTTCACATAAGCTACATGCAAAGATGATCTCTAAACATCTTGGTCACTAAACTGAAGAAATGGATGACCGTGGAAACTTCAGCCACGAACGTTTGCACGAATTTAAAGCTGACCAATTTGGTTGATTCCTTGTAGTCATTCCTGGTCTGTCTATGAGTGTAATATTTAGGGAAACACACTTTCTATAGCCGACAGCTAGATTAGAGTATCTGTAGAGCTCTTGAGTCTATGGATTTATTAAAGGGATAAAGCCAGGGGGTGATTAGATTACCATAAAGACTGCTATGCTATAAAGCATGCAAATGAACATCCAATCAGTATCTAAGGAGGAGGGCGCATTCACCTCCTATTGTTACTGATGGATTCTGCCTGGTGCCTCACGTTGACAACAAGACTCCAGGAAGTTACTGCACCTGTCCACTTTAGAGGAATTTTAAGCATCACTTTGAAATTAGGACAGAATCAGGCTAGCAATTTCCCCCTGCTTCCAGTCTTTATACTAAGCTACGATAATCACCTCCAAACTCTTGATAGAGCACAGACACATGCGTTGCATCAATCTCCTCATCTAACTCTTGGCGAAAAAAAGCAAGACAGCTATTGAACTATTGCCCTAAAACCTTTCATTGTTTTTATAATTTGAGATAGATTATGATCATGTCTCATGTATTTTATAGACAGTGCATACTCCAGTTTCCAAGCAGGCTACTGTAATTCCGTTCATTTTTTCCCTCATTATGTAGCACTTAACGTTTCATGACCAGAAGAACTCTCTTGGTAAACGCTTGAAAAAAACATTTGGTTTTGTGTAACAAAAATGTGACATGTTGTAAATTTGCAAAAAAAAATAATTAAATGAAAATCTTATGCTTGTGCTACTACATCTTAAAACGACAAATAAACAGTAGACAGAATACTTTGTTTTCCACACGTCCTACTGTTACACACACGACTTCATCAGCAGTGACCTACCACCAGTTTCTTGACCAAAGTTTCCCTCTCAGACACCATGTCCTTCAACTCAGCGATGATCTGCAGATCCTCAGGACGACTCTCCCTGTTCCGGAACTTCTCCTCTGTTCCTTCCAGACTGTAAAATGAGGGGCAAAAAAAAACCCACGTAAATTTTCTGCATGAGCGATCCACTGAGCAGCCTGCAGGCTTAGACATCTTATGTAAATATAATAAATAAGTCATGAAAATCAAAGACAACATTCCAACCTTCCTCCTGAGGAGAAAAAGTGCATTAAGAAGCTCGGTTTTCAGGTTGCGTGCATCAAATATCAATTATACATCAAAAAAGAGCAAAAGTCAGGTGAACTTGTTAGATCGCTTTTTAATGCGTGTGTTGGATGAAACCACTCATGAGTTAAGAGAATTAAAGTCACACATTACGGGGAATAAAAAGATGAGTGATGCATCAGTCGTCTTTTTTCATTAGCTTTTGATCAATAAAACAGTAATTGTACCCGGTATATTCTTTTCCCTGCCCTCTTCTCCTCTCATCACAAAACCATTAAGGGACTGGATGTTCAAATCGAAAACAGAGCTGTGCAGCTCCACCGGAGGTTGTTTTTGTTCCCGGAGTTATGAGAACTTTCAAAATTGTTATAATGGATTTATGTTCTTTTCCAACTGGGCCTAACAAGAATCAACACTTGGATAAAACTTTTAGTTCATTTAAAATTCTGTGACATTTTCCCTAATGCAATACATGCTAAAGATCACTGTGAAGAACAGGTATTTGCCGGTTGAAGTGAAAAAACAACCAATCATAATTGTTGCCTGACAAATAACTACTTTTTTGAAATTGTGATAAAGGCTTCAAATTCAAACATTTGGAAACAGAAGTGCATCATTTAGAAACCTGATGCACTTTGAAAAGTTTTTCTCAGTGTCAGAAATTTGATGTCATCATCATGGTGTCAGCCTTATCAGAGTGTATTCTGACCACTGCATTTTTCTTAATACGGCAGATTTCAGTCGAGGTAAAAATTAAACATATTATCTATATTATATATTTATATTTTTATACATTATTTTAATTAGTCTTTTAAAAAATGACAACACAAGAGCGCTCGGAGAGCACAAAACCTCCGCCAAGGCCCTTAAAAAAAATTCCCAGATCCAGATCCTGATCATCACCAAAATGTAAACAGCTCTAGGATATGCTAGGGTCCATCTTTGGTGAAAATTTCATGCAAATCCGTCCATTAGTTTTTGCGTAATGCTGCTTACAAACAAACAAACAAACAAACCGAACCGATCACATAACCTCCTAGGCGGAGGTAATGACACAAACCGAAAACCAAATTACAAGTTTAAATAGAACAAAAACAAACAAAAAAAACAGTAAAACTAAATAAAGCTGGAAAATCAAACATGAAACAATCCCTGCATTTAGTTGTGTCAGTTCTTGGCTTTAGAGAGAAGGCCTTCTAAAGAAATGTCAGAGGTTATTTCTGATCAGACACGGCTTCTCTGCATGTTTAGCTCTGAGACCATTTCGTGGTTTTACCAATACCTTATGTGGCAGTGAGCATAACAGCCTTTCACTTCCCACACAACCACAGTAAAAGCCACTGAGGGGGTTTCTTTGTTACATACATGCCACAGTGTGAAATCACACTCTCTTAAAGGCCGAGTGCCAGAGCAGTTTGTCTTCAAGATAAACTGTGGTCTCTCCAAGGAATGTCTGTACATCGGCAGCCACTGGAGCGCTGCTCGGTGATACCAATACATGATCTACTGTTTCATCTGATATACTGTCTCCAGCTGTGCTGCTCCTTCTGTGCACTTCAGATTTTTTTTTTCCAATTCATTGAGTTCCTCCTGTTTGTCCAACGTTTTCTGCAGCTTGAGCATCAGAATCAGTTTTGCTGTTCTAGCTGTGTTCTATGTTTGGTAGGAAGAAAACACTGCATTTAAATGATTTTGAACAATGATTTGAACTATTTAAGAAATAAAACCGGTATTAAGTGTTCTTGGCAACTTAATGGCATTAGCAATACAGTTGTCAATTTAGACATCCGTCGGCCACAGAGCAACATCAGTAAAGCCAATGGAAGTGTGATATTCTAGTAATGTATAATGACCTTTTAAAGCTGCATTAATCAGTTCTTTATTTTCTAAAATAAGCAATGCAGAGCTCCACAACAACTGAAAATCACAGAACATATCATGGCTTTGTAAAGCTGCCTATTTACACATCGAGCTGAAATGGAAGCTGTGACATCATCAGTTGTTTCAGTAGGACATTAATTAGACCCGGTAAATTATCACCATGTCCAGGTCTTTTCAATCATGCACAAAAAAATCTCACCAACACCATCGTTTACTCTGAAATGCACCAATGACTGTTATTTCTATGTTATGACTAAATGATGGTTATTCATGATTTAACTTGTTTTGGTTGTGGGTACTTAAAAAAGTCATTTCAGTGAATCACATGCGTGTTTGTTTCAGTAGATTAGGGCTAGTGAAAGGAAAATATTGGGGTTTTTAAAAATCATGCCTTTCTGTTGCTCAGTATATTAATGATGACTACAAACTGCATCGCTAATTAGATGACCAAAATCCAAACAAACACAAACTGTAACTGTACGTGCTTTCTAAGTCTCAGAGGACCAACCAATAAGGCGTGGATGAAGGACAAAATGTTTAAATATGCAAGGAACTTAAATGGTGGAGCATCCTTTGAGGCTGTTAAAGAGGAGGGTTTGTAGAGAAGGAAGAGGCCGACATCAGCACTGTGATTAATTAGGTGGGAAGGGAAAGGGCTGGTGTTTAAGACAGATCTGTGTGTTAGTTAATTAGATGGAGAACATTGGATCGTCTCTGGGGGACGGCCCCGGAAATGCCTCTTCACTGGTTTATGTGAAGAAAACCTGTGACCATTTAGGTACGTCTGTACCAGGAAACTATCAAAATAACACAGAAAACTGATGACTGACTGCATGTTGAAGTCATTATTGATGTGTCTTTGAGCATTTATTATAAGCATTTGTTGAGGCTTGGTCAGGAAACTATTTCTTATCATTTATTTTAATGACAATGGCGTTGGCGGAGGCTCTCTGAGTGATTCCTAGAATAAGATGAGGTCAGCCGTATTAGCATACGGATTCGTGACCTCACTTGTCACATTATTTTTTCTTTTGGATTTTCATTTTTTTGTTCTGTGGGTATGTCGTGCAAATATAAGAGAGGAAAAAAGAAAAAACTTTGCAAATTCTCTATTAGCATCTATCCAATTGTCTTTGCACTGTTCTGGAGACCCTCTTTAACTATTCATACATTTTGTGTAATACAGGCTTTTTTTAGATGTACGTCCCATCTAGTCCAGCAGGTGCCGCATTTTCTCTGATGAGTCAGACTGAAAGGGGGTCAGCTCTGAGGAGGAGGCTTTATCGCTGCTCATCTCCTGACTCTATGCTGGACAGAGTTTTTCCATATCGATTTTTTCTTCTTTATCTAACTCTGTTTTTTTTTAATCTGTTGTCTGTTTCTGTGACTTTCTCTTCAGGTTTGAGGTTACCTTATTTCCCTCATGAGTTGTCATCATCCACTGTCTAAAGGCAGAAATTTAGCTTCCAGCTCACTCCGTTCTTTTTTCTTTGCCCATCCATCAATCCACTCCCCTCTATGTATCTTCACCTGCAGCCATTCATGCCACATCCCATACACACGGTTCTCCTCCTCCTCCTCCTCTGTGGTTCAGCATGCTGCATCCTCACAGCTTTCTCTCTACAGCATCTGCTTCACGCAACTCATAACTTCACCTCTTTCTTCAAGTTTCCCTGCATGATGATATAAATTACCCTCTTCATCTTCAGTAATAATATAAATGTCCTTTCACTAATTACATCCTCGGGTCACCGTATCCATACTCATTAAGATAAATGTCTTTGATCCTTATTTCACGTGTCTACCTTTGATTTCTGCAACTGGTGTTTGATATGTAGGCTGACGTTATTTCATACTGTACATTTGCCAGATTATGTCCCGTCTGATTTTACATAGCTTATCTAGAACTTCATATTCATTAGAACTTAAACCCGTCATACGTCCAGATGTGTTCCTATCAGTGTCCTAAACTGTTTGACTGTTTTAGAGTCAGACAAAATCAGCATTTGTAGATACCAGAGAGTTGAATTTAATATCTAATTACGTAGTTGAGTTTGATTTATTCAAAGGTGAATTATTCTTAGATCCATTAGTTGCTAAATTTTTGAGTCAACTGGTTTCCAATTCTCAGAAAGACTGGAATAACAAATAAAAATCCCTGCCTTACACACTTCATAATAACTTGTTATATCTGCACTATAACAGGATTAACTATTAATTTATTACTAATTTTTAACTATTTACTTAGTAATTTAACTTAATTTCACAATTTAATCTACAACATTAATTTCCACTACACAAATGGGTTTAGGTTTGAAGCATATTATGTCACACATCAGACGCACAAACCAGTCCAATCAACAAGGTTCAACAGTGGAAGTGATTCGTGGGAAGACGTGTTTACAGCCAGGATTGTAGCTTCCACTGATAACATTAATGACGTGTGTTAGAATTTGGTTTAAAGACAAGAAAAAGAGTAAAACAAATCAAACATTCTTGGTTTCAAAATAAGAGTCTGAGATATTCTTGACAAAACATATGTAAATTTGAACACGATTGAAAAGTTGAATTACAGATGGATTCTAATGAGTACAACAGTTTTTAAATCCTGGCAAAAATAGAGCAATAGCTACAGTTTTTATAATTTAATTTTTGGCAGGAAAATATGTTTTAATTTGACTCTAGTTTTTTTTTCTTTTTTTTTCTTCTCTGAAGCATTTTGCCTCCAGCTCAACATATGAACACATCAATGATCAGATGAAGACATCGGGCTACGCATGAGGACCAAATCTGGACACTTGTTATTTTATCTGACATACTGATGCACATTAGGACCAAACACAGCAATGCAGGATGTCTGTTTGAGATATGCAAGGTATGAAACCTGGGATTTTATTATTACTTATAAACCGAAAGCTTTTGATATCAATCTTTCATTAGGCTGGAATCAGCAGCCTGAAAAACACCCACATTAATCAAAGACACGAGACAATGCTGACATACTGTACGTGTTTCTTTCCTCCTGTATCTTTGATTTCATGGAGACATTTAAAAAAAATCTTTTTGTTGTTTCCCTTTGTTTTGAAAATGAAATCCATTGTTTCCAGGAGAATGTGCCTCAGGTACAGACTGAGGCTGAATCAGTAAATCTCTCTTGGTGCTGCTGCCTTTCAAAATGAGCCAGTTTCATCGTTTTCAGTGCAGCTGGTTTTAACATATGACAATATGACAAGCTGAGAAGAAAGTCATTTGTCACAGCCTCCTATATATACTCCACTTCACATGACACCAATGAAAATAAAAATAGTATGCATGGATGCGCCTGCTCCTATGTGACTGACAACTGTAACTGTGTTTAGATATGGCCTAATTGCCTGTATGAAGCAGTGATTTTTTTTTAGGCCGCTGCACAGATAAAAAATAAAAGCAGAGACATTTTTCATATTTGATCATCTCCTCCACTGCAGGAGAAGATATGGACAAGTATAAAAGATGTAGATAAAAGAGTTGAATCTGTAGAGAAGAATAGAGAACGTGTTCAGGCACGTGAGGATGTGTCTGTTATTCTCCCCAGAGAAAACCTGTCAGGACAAATAGGTTGACCTGCCAAAATGGGAATCAAGAGTTAAGACTCAGATAAGTGTCAATTCTCTGTGCCATTGACCTCCATTGTTGCATATCTGTGTGAAGACCCCAAAAAGCACACGGTGTGTTCACAGTATGTACATACAGTATCTGAAGGGCGGAGATCTTGTCTTTTAGCACTTCCTGGGCTTTGTTGAAGTCCGACAGCATGTTCTGCGTCTCTCTGGTGTGGACGGCATTCAGTTCACCAAGTTCCCTCTCATGCCTCTTCGTCAACTCTTGTTCATGAGCCCTGAGGAGAGAGAGGAACGGACAGCTGAGTTTCAGAGAGAATACTGCTGATTTTTTATTATACCATGGAGGAGACTCATTCCTGACTGGCTGGCAGGCGTCTGTTAAAAGAATTCCTCAAATATATTTTTAACATGCTCATTTAAAGATTTTGAAACAATATTTTTTTGTAAAATACGTGCTTACTCTAGCTGTCAGATTAATGGAGCCAAGTAAAAATAACAATCTAAAATGAAAAAAGTAGCATTAAATGGAAATACTCCACTAAATTACTTGAGTAAATGTACTTCAAACCACCGAGGCTTTGATACAAGGCTTTCTTTTTCTGTATCTTTCTTTTTCTGTATATTTAAATACTGCAAAACAGACATTTAAGTAAAAACATACCTGTGTCAAAGCAAAGTCCCATCTTTTTAACACACTGGAACACATATTAAACACTACTATTCTTACATTTTACAGTATTTACTATTTATGACATAACTCATTTTGTTTGAAGAGCAATAGCTTTAAATGTGCAATAACTCATCATTTATGTACATTTTTATAGTTTTTTTATTTGTATAATTTTAGTATTGATGTAGATGGATGTGTTTGACGTCAGAGTGCTTTTTAAAAAAAATTCAGTGTCTGACGTCTTGCATGGTGGTGGTGGTTGTCTGAGCTGCTGTAACAAAGTCATTTCCTGCAAAGGATCAATAAAGTATGTATCTATCTATCCTTCTGATTAATGAAACTGCTGGAATAAAGCCATACAGTTCTACTGATATCTGTTAAAGCTTTAGGACACAGTGAAGCGTGTTGAAAACCGCTGTCCGGAACATCTTTGGTGGCTCAGTAATAACAAAACATTTTTTTTTTTTATTCTCCTATGGGTGACGTTTCCCTTTAAGACTTTATCAGGACCTGCAGACTCTCCTTCTCTGTTCGTCTCTCCCAGGAGAAACGAACATAATGGATTGTTCCTCAGAGGAAACAGTGGTGAGATTAGAAAATAAAGAGACAGCCATGAATTCCTAGAACTTAATTGCGAGCACACTGTGAAAATAATTCTATCTATATACATATATGCGCACTAAAACATAAGCGTGGTATGGGATAAGTAGAAAATCTGACATGCATGTGAAACATACATCCAATACATTCCTCTTCTTATGAAATATGTTTAATTTGCAAATATGGACCGTTTTTCTTCAGGGGGGAGAGGAGCTAAAGACAGAGAGGGATGATGGAAAATGGGATAAAAAGAAGACGTTAATTAAATGAGAAGGGGGAAAAAAGGCTGATGAAAGAGATGTGAGGATGGAGGAGAAACACTGACGTCTGTCTGCCTCTCACTCGGACTGGACCAACTCTCCCTGAGGGGCACACATCTTATCTCTCTCTGCTCCCTCTTTATTTATTTATCAGCCTATTTTTATCCCTGTGACCAGGATTCAGACGGGGAGTTACGTAATAGAAGGGGAGATGTGCTGCGGGGGGATAGAGGGGGGGGGATAGAGAGAGAGAGAGAGTGAGAGAGAGAGAGAGAGAGAGGGGATGCATATAGATAGGTTGGCAGTGTCAAGGCTTGCAGCGCTAGAATAAACGATAAGAGAAGAAGGCATCATGGGAGCAGTCATTAAACATACACGTATTGAGGAAAACCTTCAAACACACACACACACACACACACACACACACACACACACACACACACACACACACACACACACACACACACACACACACACACACACACACACACACACACACACACACACACACACACACACATAAAGCCACTTCTAATGAGTAGCTGGACCACATTAACAACACAGTGAAAAATTCATAACATGCTGCAGGGAACAACATGATTATAGATTCCATTTCACTTTACCCTACATAACCTTCACATATCCTAATCAATGGGCTGCTGACACTGGTCAACAGAGACAGAGAGAGAGAGAGGGAGACAAAGACAGAGAGAGAGAGAGAGACAGAGAGACAGATCTGGTTCGTTTGTTTTCTCTCGCTCTTGCATCTTCGTTCCTCAGAACTGGAGCAGCAGCAGGATTGCAGAAATGATCGTCACCCAAATATAATGAGAGTCCAATCTAGCAACACGTGCAAATCACAGGGGACCATCCAGAGCAGAAGGAGTTGTGCGTGAGCATCTGTGTGTGTGTGCATGTTTATGGAAAACCATCGGTTGACGTCAAGACTATCCTGAAATGTCAGTGAACGTGTGTTGTTGCTCGGTATCGACCTATTTAACATTAAACATTTAGGAAAATACTCACGTTCTCTCCCTGAGTGAGATGAGAAGATCGATACCACTCCCATGTCTGTACGCTAAATAAGGAGCTGGGGCCCGGAGGTGGTTAGCTTAGCTTAGCATTAAGACTGGAAGCAGGAGGAAACAGCTAGCGTGGATCAAATATTTATCTACCAGCACCTCTTTTGTGAAAAAACACTTCATATACCAACGACAACAGCTGCTCATCAACATATGAACCCCCTCCAAAACCCACAAATGGTCATTTCTGATGGTGCACACGTTATACACACAGCGAATACACTGGGTAATGACTAAGTTTTAAAGTGTGTACAGAGATAAAACATCATGTTCTCTGAAAGACACCGAAATCGGGTATTTTCCAAAATTTTTGATGTGTTTCTTTAAAGGATATATAACCCTCATGGTTCTTAACACTCAATTTGACACAACTTGACACACAACTAATTATCTGAACCAGGAAGAGTCTGTACAAGTTAGGAGTGCTAGTAATAATGAACTATTTTGTCCATAAATGTGTATGAATTGAGTTTGTTTCGAGGCTTTCATTGCGGTGTTGTACTGAGTCATATACCTGATCTGCTGATTGGCTTCGCTGCGGATCTTGAGCACCTCCTTGCCCTTGACCTCCAGCTCCTTAGTCAGAGTGCTGATATTCTCGTTGAGTGTGTGGATCTGGTGGTCCAGCTGAGCGATGTGGTTCTTCCTCCTGGAGACCTCCTCTTGCAGCTCAGTGATCCGGCCCAACAGCTCACGCTCCTGGGATTTAAGAAAAATAAAAAAAATTATATAAAAAAAATACTGCTGTTCATTTTCATGGTTTTCAGACTTTAAAACCTTTACCATCAGGATGAAACTGTAGATATTCATACCGAATACACATATCTAAACAAAAATGGCTTCTTCATGCTATACAACTATCGGTATTTGTGACATTGCTCACATGATTTGAACAGCACTTTGGTAACCAGTGAAGCATCTTAAATGAGTTTTTGGTTTCTTTGTAAATGTACTGTATTAAATCTTATGTAAATGTGTGTGAAGAATCCAAACAACTGGATAGATTCACATTTCTTATGGCAAATACGGATAAGACCACATATGTGTTGGTCAAAAAGAAGTTTGTGACCTGTAGTTTATGCACACCTGAGGGAAAGAAAGGCTAGGATTTGGAAGGATTTGCCTTCAATTGTATAGGAAAGCTGAAGAGAGACAGGAAATTGGAAGAAAGAATGAGGGGGGGAGACATGCAGCAGGGGGCCATGAGTGAGAATTGAGCCCACGGCCGCAGCGGGAGGACTGCAGCCTCTGTTCATGGGGCGCACGCTTAAACCACTGCGCTATCTGCGCCCCCTCGAATCCATTTAGTTCACTTTGCAATAACTTTGTTGACATCATTAAAACAAAATCACTTCATAGGATTTCAAAACGTCAACGGAAGGTTGTCATTTTGCTTTTATCTTGTCATTATCTAGCCATCAACATGCATACTGCCAACCTCAGTGTTAAAATCCACACCGTTATGGGCGACAGAATGGGCCTGGTTAGCCAAATAGATCGTTATGATGGAGAAGTGAATAAAGTGGCAACAAAAGGCAAAGATGGAATCTGAGGACTCACAGCAGTGAGCCACTTCACTCCATCAGAATTAGATTAAATGTTGTCGAGTTATTGTCCGCTAATGATTCCCTACTCTGCACAAATTTCATTCCACAGGCCTCTATAACAATTTGTGCCAAGGGCTACGTTCACGTGTCCAGAAGTCATAATCTTGTGTAATTGGCCCATGGTCACAAACTCCCATCTCACTATCTGCCTCTATACGAGTCTCACTCAACATTTAATTTTATGTCACTGGCTGAATTTTGCCATCAGTAAACCTAGTGGCCCAATTAATCACAACGGGAACAGGGCAGATTAATGTTTAATGACTCATTTACTCTTTCACTCGCTGGCTGGTCAAACTCTTGGGAGAGACGAGGCACAAAAGCAAGAAAAAAAAGAAAGGAAAACAAGAAAGGGACAAAAGGAGCTGGAGGAATAAAACAAAGGAGCAAAGAAAAAAAGAAGAAAATAAACCCAATTTTATTTCTTTCAACACATTCAGGATGATTAGTATCTAATGCAAGGGGACTTCGGTCAAGGTCTAATCTAATCAAATTAAAGCAGAGAGATCTCAGATATGAAGCGGTGAGATGAAACAGTCTGTTTGGAACAGCGGGCTTTATTTCTTCTTCTCTGTTTTCACCTTCTGTTATCTCTTCACCCTCTAGAAGAAAGGAGAAAATGTGCCCATTTTTTTTGCTCTTTTGCCAGTGTGTAAAAAATAAATAAGCTACTCAAATATTTGAATGACTTACATACTTTGCTAAATTCGGGTGTGAGTTCTTTCTCGATTAAAAATGGAAAAAATGTTACAGACAAAGGGACACAATATTACTGTATATAATTAGTTAGAATGCACTGGGTCCATATAGAATACCATTGACAAGTTTTCATTAAGATTGTTAGCTTAAACTTGAGCCTATTTAATGGCCCAGATTTCATTTTGAAACCAAGACTTTGTCCCCTGAGAGAATGTCCATCATTTTCAGAGGCTTTAAAGTTACAGTATCTCGGTAAAATATCTTGGCCACTATTGGGTTGCGGTGGCACAGTGGCCTGAGACTTTTCTGTGTGGAGTTTGCATGTTCTTCCCGTGTCTGCGTGGGTTCCCTCTGGGTTCCCTCCAGGTTCTCCGACTTCCTCCCACCACCAAAAACATGCAACATAGGTGAATTGGTGACTCTAAATTGACTGTAGGAGTGAGAATTGTTGTCTGTCTCTCTATGTGGCCCTGTGATGAACTGGTGACTTGTCCAGGGTGTGCCCTGCCTCTTTTGCCTTGCTGGGATAGGCTCCAGCACCCTTGCAACTATCGGGTTTCTCCATAAATAAAACTGGACTTAAATATCCATATCATCCCAATCACAAATGCACAGTTAATGCCAAGACAAGATTGGAGAAGAAAAGAAGAGAAAGAGCATTTCTGAGCTTTTAATCTGTTGATAAAAATATTAAGTTTAGAGTGAAAACATCCAGCAAAACACAAGAAAGAAGCACTTTTTAACAAGGACTAAAAACCACTTTAAAAAAATATAGCATTATAATGGAACTAGAACAACAGATATTGGATGTCAAGAGATGCTGATGATGTGATAATTGATCAGACAGCTCTGCTAGATCAAATAAGCCACTCGAAGTATCTCCAGTGAGACGGATGAGAGCACACACACACAGAGACACACACACAGAGACACACACACAGAGACACACACACACACACACACACACGCGCACCCCGTACTTCATCAGCCTCTTCCTCCTCATCCGGTAAGTAATTGGAGGTATAAAAACATTATTTAACACAGCGTGACGACCGTCTGCTGCTGAGCTCTTCCACTCTAATGAGTCATCTCAGGACGTTTTAGTTTATGTGTCATTTGGGCTACGGCACAGTAAACAGGAATTAATGTAAACACAAACTCTTGGTAGTTTTTCCATGGATTCAAAAGGTTGTGCATGCAGCAGTTTAGCATCAATCCTTTTGGCTTCTTTACTAAAATTAAGTAACATTATTACCTCTAAAGGAATTTGCATGGTGGGTTCCAGCCCTTAAAACTGACTAGAGAGCCATTCATCACAGCAGCTTTGTGTCTATGCAGTGAAGTGATGGTTGTTGTGTTTTACTTCACTGAAAAGGTGCAGACGTGTCCAGAGTCCTACCTGTATCCGGTTGTTCTCGAGTGTTTTCTCCAGCTCCACTTTGGCAGCAGCTGACTCCTGCTGGTGGGCTTGTCTCAGGTGTTCGATGGCCGACGCGTGAATGTGGTTCAACTCTGACCGCAGAGAGGCTGACGAGGAGAAAAGTGATGGAAGAAAGTGACACAAGGATAAAGGTATATTTCATTTGTACAGAACATATCACACATGAGGAAATGGTCTGTGTGTCTTTTGGTAATTTGATTTTCGCTTCAGGAACGGATATCAAAAAAAGAAAAAACACTCGTTTTTTGATATCCGTCTCTGAAACGAAAATCGAATTACTAAAAGATACACACACCAGAAACAAATCTTATTTGCCCATTTCAAATTGTGGGAGAAGCTTCCTCCATCCTTTAGTCTGCTGGAGAAAAAGTGCCCATTAGATGCAAATGCATTTTTATTACAAAATAAATAAAAGGAGTCTTTTTTTTATGCTTTACATAAAGCGGAGTGCTTCAGCTGCCTGTGCCCCCAGTGTCTTTTAATCCACACTCTAATGAACACCTTTCTTTGCATGCAGTCTAATGGTTTAGAGAAGCATTTAGCTTGAACACACACTGCTATTCGCTTCCTATTTGAAAAGAAGGCCAATTTATATTTACAGAAGAAGAAAATGCAGCCGTGAAAGCTAAAGCCATATCCTATATATAAGTATGAAAACAGAAAATAAACAAAAACACATAGCGACATTCATCTGAGCACACACAGGTACAGGATATAAACACATTAACACACGAGAAGAAGATGAAAGAAAGTAAAAGAGGGGAGAGATAAAAGAGAAATAAAGGGTAATAAGAGGATGTGGGAAGAGAGAAATAGATGGAGGCTCTCCGGTGTCAGGACCGTGACATGAAGGTTAATGGAAGTCCATTATTCACACCACTGCACTGGTGTGTAAGCACTAACCACTGGGCAAGACTGAGATTTTCCTGCACTTTTAAGAGGTTATGGTCTGTCTTTACTTAAGAATTATGCTGATGTTTTAACAGTACACCTCACAAACTGTTGTTCCTACATCACATTATATTGTATACAAAAAAATAGACAACACAAATATACCCATCGAGTGGAGTTAGGGCTCCAGTCCCCCTCTGCCTAACACAACACTTATAAATTACATTTTTTTAGGTAGGTAAAGCGATTTAATGCTACATTATTTCTATAAAAAAAATGGAAAAGACCAGTTTGAGATTCTTGCAGTACATTTATGACCATAAAATATTAAATTAAAAAATCATACATAGAGATGAATCACTGTCTATATAAAAAAAAAACCTAGAATGAAATATCTGTTTTCACATTGCTAAAATATCTACTGTATATGGCAGCAAGATATTTATGCACAACACAGAATTAAATTCAGAATTATATTCAGAATATACTGTATGTGCTCTGACACTAGACACGTCATTTTTTTTACACAACAATGCACACCGTGAACCTACACTCTGCACAAACAGATAAGACATTTGATTTTGATGTAAGATCTCTTTGTTTACACAAACAATGGCATGATCAACACACAGCATCTGCATGCTTTCTGACATACAACCAATTATAGTGTGTTATGTCATCCGTAAAACGCAGGGGCCCCCGAGCTGATTCGGCAAGCCGAGCACATCTGGTACCTTACACTGGTGGTTGGCATAGCAACGTCGCTTCTGCACGACGTACAACAGCAATATGACAGACATTTGTCTGTGTTTTGTCACGTTTTTTTGGTGTTTTTTTTGCCTAGGGTTGCAGGCTGCTGTTTAAAGGCTAACGTTTCACTTGGGATATTGAAAAGGCGGTTGATGCTCAATTGTTCAACCAATTACCAGACACTTATGTCTGAACCAATCATCATATTCCAACATCACTCTAGTCCTCTTGTATTGTATCTTCTCTGAAATAGGAGATAAAAAAGACCTCAAAACTGAGTTCTAAAAACTACAATTGTTCCCAGATAAAAAGCCTTGTGATGGTTGTAACTTATTTTAAGTTTAAAATGACTGTAAACTGTGGCCAAAAACTGAAAATCAGTGCATCTCTACGTAATTAAGTGGCAAAAGAAAATGTGGCAAAACGTCACAGAGGCGGTGAATCTTTTTAATCCTCAAAAAGAAAAAGAAAAAAGCACAGACTGCCTTACCCAGCATGGCTTTACCCTCGTCCTCCAGCTCAAAGCGGAGTGTTTGCAGCTCTTGTTCTGACTGCTGTTTGAGCGTCTCGATGCTGTGGCGGTGAGCCTCTCTGAGTGACTGCAGCTCTGCATGGTGATGGTGACGGAGACGCTCCTCCAACTCCTGATGGTGTAGGGGCATTGGGAGGAAGAGGAAAACCGAGTAGGAGGGCCAGAGGGAGAGAGTGTGGGGTAGGGGAAAAAGAGTGAAGAGAGGAAAAAGAGGATAATTTGTTGATGAAAAGTTGAAGACGTGGGAGGAGATAATGTCGTGGGGGGAGAAATGTAAGAGGGACGAGAGAGATAAAAATGTACTTTTCAGAATTTCACCACCGGGGCTGCTTTCAACTCAACCCACAGCAGTTCAACACACATTTGTTGTGTGTCTCAAGTGCATATTAAGTTCATCAATCTCATAAAGTTGGCTGTCAACCGGCTCAGTGGCAGAGAGATGAACATTACAGCTGACTATCAACTACAATGTTTCTGCATTAACTATTTACAACATGATGACAGCTTTGATAATAATGGATCACAGTGATCAAGTTCAATAGTTTATCCGTGATGTCATATTTTCACTGTAAATCTGAATTATGCAAGGATATTTATGGATGCAGCTGCTCAAGCAAATATCACACTACTACTACTATTACACACACACATATATATCTATAGATATATCTACATCTATATATATATAGATGTAGATATATCTATAGATAATCTATATAAATATAATAAATATATATAAAATAAATAAATATGATTAATGGTTGTAGTATTATTGATTATTAAAGATTAATATGATCATTATTATATCTACCTTTGTGCCCATTTGTCTCCATATACACATAACATCTTGTTACATTCTTATAACTCTAAGGACAGCTGTTCTAAGAATTTTGTGGCCACCTAGTGAACAGTTATCATTGGAAACACTGGAATTTAAATACAAAGATAAATAAAAAAAAATACAATTATAGCACATATGATGATATAATGTATTTTATTTTTAAAGTTCCTCTAAAGTTACAACTTATACTGGGCTGCACTGTACCGTTCGGGTTGTTATCTTCATTTCCTGACACGATGCTGTACTGGCTATGGTTTTGTTTGGTGATGCTATAGGCTGCAGGATATTTTCAAACCCTGCTACAATATTTATACTATCAGTATAGTATCACTGCACCTGTGTATACTCTACAAAAGTAATGCATGGTGTGATGTAAAGAGCTTCTTATTCCCACTTCCTCAAATAAATATTGTCAATGTTGCACCCTCTTTATTAACCATGGAAACACTTATGCATAATATCCATTATATAATTCAATTGGATGTACACAAACAGGTAATAGATGCCTCTGCAGACTGATTTACCAAATTAAATGTTTAATATCAAAGGAGAAAACACAGCTGCTACTTCCATCAGCAGCCTTAGAGTATTCAACAGGGTTGAAATCTCATTTTCATTATTACACAAAGCCCTAAAAGCACATCACTCCAGAGGAGAAAATTACTGTTCGCACGAGTTTAACTCATTTTTCTTTTTCAGTGAAATGTTAAGATGCCATTTTGCTAATCATAACTATAACCCATCAACAAGGAACATCGAAAATGATATTCATGGAAACCTGACAGCAACATCTGTGGCATTTTAATTCGCCAATATGCTTTTGGGAAATGATTCATGAAGTGAAGAGAACCTTGAATATTCTAATGAATCTCGCGCTGAGTCGGCAGACAGCAGTCTCCAATTCTTAGTATTTGTCGGGGCACCCATGCTGTTTTTATTGTAACACTTAAAAAGTCAAAAAAGTATTTTATATAACAATGTCGTTCACATTAAGTATTACCACAAGCTTCTCCTCCCTCTTATGCAGCTCTTAATATTTTGCATCACTTTCCCTGTCATTTCAGAGCCTGTTAGTAATCCCAAGTGCGTCCAGCCATTAAGCACCTCCTGACCTCCACATACCCCTGTGCACCTGCTCTCAAACCTTTATAATTAGCTCCACAGTACAGAAAAAAAACAGCAAACAAATTAGAAAGCACTCAGAGAGCACAAACCTGCAACAAAGAGGCTCAAGGAAGCCAACTTAATGCAATTTGTGGCCACACTTCAATCTCCCTGTTCCACACCTTCCTTTTCTAAACAAACCTGTAATGGAGCTCACCTTCACAGGAGCCTGGTCAGTATGCTATTCATATAGTCCATCACATAACAGAAGGATGCTGTAGCTGTGATGCTAAAGTACACAAGAACTTTTAAAGTCTTTAATCTTCAGTTCAGTGGGCAGGAAAAAATACGAGTAGATGTGTGTTGGAACTCCATTACAAGTGTCTTTAAAGCCACTAATCCCTCTTATTCATTGGTATTGATCCTTTGTGCAGAGGGTCAATAAAAAACATACCTTTTATTTCTTTAATTAAAGGAGGCACATTAATTACTCTTAATCACAGCCACTCCTATAACTACAAAGTGACTGTTGTTTTGTTACATTCACCTCCTCCTCTCTCCTCTTTGTGCTGTTCGTGTGTGGATGCCTCGTTATTCAATCTACAATCCATCACCGGACGGTCAATATGTGTTGCTTTGTTAGCAGTTCAATCTATTTAACCAAGTAAAAAGGGGTGATGGGGATGAACAAGAACGAGAGCGACAAGAGGAATAAACAAAACAAAGACATGAAGCGAGGCCACGGCCCTCAAGTCCTCTGGAGGGCTGATCCACCTGCTTCTGCACAGATCCTAATCCTGACCCCGGGGAAAACTCAAAGACCTTACCCAGAGGACCTGCCTTTAAAATGAATTTAGTATGTCTGATATGTATGCAGGTAGTAGACTATTGAGTGTTTAAAAACCCAGGAGAGAAATCTTCATGCTTAAACGTAACCTAGAGCCAAAACATGGACCAACATGGACATGGATATGTTCTCTTTTTCTGATCTTAGTCGGCACTCGGGCTGCTGCATTATAGTGATCATCAGTTTATTTAAAGCTTTCTAGGGTAATCAGTACAGAGAGAACTACACGGGCAGTGCCTGTTAGAGATAAAGGCGTGTATAACCTTTTCAGTGTCTGACCGTGAGAAATGACTGCACACTGGAAAGAAACCAGAGGGGTTATTATAATGATATTTTTCATGATTAAATCATAAGGAAAGAGATGTTAGCTCATTTAGAACTTGGCATGTAGCACCCAAAATTATAATAATATTACTGTAGTGGGTGATTTATAGAATTACAACATTAAAATGTTGGTTTTCTTATCTCACAAGTGGAGATCAGTCTGGTAATTTGAATAATTCTGCTGACCAACCAACCAACCAACCAAACAACCAATAATCCAAACAACCAACCAACCATCTAGCCAATCAACCAACCAACCAACAAACCAACCACCCAGCCAATAATCCAAACAACCATCCAGCCAAACAAACAACCAGCCAATCAAACAACCAACCATCCAGCCAACCAAACAACCAACCAACCAGCCAACCACCAGCCAACCAGCAAACCAGCCAGTCAACCTACAGACAAGGGTGAAAACACTACCTAAACATAATTCTCCCTCTGAACGTGTACAGACAAAAGAAAGTGAGTAATAAAAATAAAATTAAAATTAAAATAAAAAAACTTGACGAGCAAATCAATAAGTTACAGATTGTTCTATGTTCACTCACTGTTTCCGTTTGCATCTTTTTGCTAGCTGGAAGTCAAAGAGCGAAATTGAATTCTCTGAATATGTAGCAGGAATTTGTGAAAACTTTATTATTCCCTGTCCACAAACTGTGAAGAGATAACGGCAGACTGTCCCATTCACTCAAACGCCATCATCCCTCTCATGCCTCCTCTCTGGATAATTGAGTTTTCTCTCCCTGCATTGCAGACAGAAATATAAACACCTCAGCAGCATATCAGCCCTCCATAAAGCTTCTAACACTTCACTTCCCTTATTAACAAGGACTCTGACAGAGGAGGGTACACTTCAGCACAGAGGTGGTCAGTTTTGTGGTTATATTGTGTGAATATGCATCAGCTTTTGTGTATGCTTGCATCAGAGAGGGAGGAAGTGGAGGAGGAGTGGAAGGTGACATGGCGGAATGTGTTTGTTATTGTCGTCAGGCTGGATTACAGGGAAATAATGAAAACTGTCGATTTCATAAATGTTGTGTGACTCAAGAGGTGATATTTTTTCTCCGCATTTGCGCTCAAGGAGATGCCAGCAATGCGTAAGGAGACTGCTTCCTGACCTCCATTCTGCCCAAAGCATTAACTCAATTAGAGCATCCAACTCGAAAAAAGGGGATTTGGAATTAAGATGTACAGCTGATCCAAATCGACCTTGACTGTGAAATGGAAGGATTAGTGTTTGAAGAACATTTTCTTGGCAAAACGAGCCATGTGTATGTTGTGTTTGTGCATGCATATTTTACCATTATAAAGAGGAATAACAGAGCTGTCAGTATTGCTACTTGGCTTGGCTACTTGACAGCTGTCTGCTGTCAGTGAGAGTGAGTAACGATGGTGACGACGCGCTGCCAGTCTAACCTCGACTCTGACGAGGCTCTATTGGATTAAAATGTCATGGATGGCTTCTCCTGAGGAGCTTCTAAAACATAAGTGCTGCAGATCATAGCTCATATCTTCATTTAGAATGTATCCATTGTTTGAATATAATAATGGGATAATCATTCTTCAGGGTTTTGATAATTCAATGTCCTAAAACTGAAGGTTTTCACATTTTTATTACTACTACTAGATCTATCTTAATAATAAAAGTATATATTGAGAGAAAACTTTTGATACATTTAAGTTCCAAAATAAATGCTTTTATTGAAATACATCAGATCACTAGGTAAAATGACAGATTATCTAACGTATGTAGTGACATTTGATCACACTTTTACCTGATACAGCCAAAAATATAGAAAAACGATATTATTCACATTTTAAAAAAAGTATTGTATTGGCACATAAAGTATGTTGGCCTATAAACAATTTTGCACAGAAAAGCCAAAGTCATGTTTGAGTTTATCCAATATGTAAAGACACATGTAAAGAAATGTTTACCAGCTAATATATTAGGCGATACACTGAACTGTGATTCAGTATGATTTTTTTTAAATATTTCATTATATGACAAAAAAATCATTCAAAAATTTTAAATTAAATCCATCGGCTTGAAATGGTTCCATGTTTTTAAGATTGAATTCCTGCTTTGTTTGTATCTTGTGCTCTAATAGTACATAGTACATGCACGAGCATGCATGGGTGCTCTCATGCTAATGCATTAATCGAACGCCGGTAAGTTAGCGATGTACCAGCTGAAAGTGATGAAGAAAACTGCTAGCTAGCAAACATAGATGTAAAGAATGCAGGTTTCATGGTTGGTAAATGTATGTACATATAACTGTGTTACTTTAAAAGAAAACTCAACTGTGGAATAGGATGATTTAAAAATCTTTGGATAATTCTCTTTATAAACATACGCTTGTGTGTGTGCATGCACATCTTCTCCACCGCCTACCTTCAGGTCTCTCTGCCTGGTGTGCTCCATGTCCTGCATGGAGCAGCAGTGGATCTCCTGCAGTCGCTGCTGTCGCCTCTGGTGCTCTGTCTGCAGCTCGTCCAGTTGCATCCTCAGGTGCTCCCTCTCCTGGCTGAACTGGTGCTGCAGCTGCTGCAGCGACGACTGGGACTGGGAAAGCTGCATTTCCAGACTCTGCTTTAACAGGGAGATCTAAAGGGGAATAGACAAAATAACAAATGTTTGACAGGGAGGGAGACCAATATACAGGGATAGTTGAACAAGCTGCTGCGTCTGCATGCTTGCATACAAATGCTTTGAGAGGAAAGTGAGAAGATGGTGCAACATGAGTATTGGGATGTTAGGAGGCCTCTTGGGAGCAGCATCTTTATGCAGCTGAACAACAAGAGAGGACAAAGAGAGGACCGTAATAAATTAAACAAATGTTGCCTAATTAAGATGTTTGTATGTTTTAGCAATAGAGTATCTTCCTTTTCGTAAAACGCTCCCAGTAAATAATGAAATCTCTATGATATGCTAATATGCGACTGCAACCACTATGTTTGGTTATATTTCTAGAAGTATTTAATTAAAACATGATTTTGTGTGCATCAGAATAAATGATTGGGAATATGGATATTGAAATCTGTAAAATACGGGCCATTAAAAAAAAGATTCTGTGCCAACATGTGATTTTCCAAATAGCAACTTCTGTTAAAGAGTATCTATCAAGAGCTTGACCACTGCACTGATTTCACATTAGGGTACTTAAATATGATTCAGCTGAAAAAAAAATCAGGGGAAGGAAGCTGATGGACAGACATCCAGCAGCTAATGGACGTATCACACAGAAATGAGCATGAGTAAACAGTTTGTCTGTGTGTACGATGACCACAGGAGAGTTTAGTCATGCTTAATTAATATTACGGGGCAGTCATTAGCAACTGCAGCTTCCTCCGGTGTATTCACCGCAGCGTCCAATAACGATCGTGCGAGCGAGCTTGTCCACAAGAGCGAGGAGGAAATAAGTCAGTGTGGAATAGACAGGACGTCTTACAGTCTTAAAGGGGCAACAGCTTTGAAGAGGTAGTTTCTCTTACTGCTGTTCTCATCCTCTCTCTATCTCTCTCTCTCCCTACTGATACTTCTGCAACTGGTTTAATTAGAGCCATTCGGCTAGAAGCTGAGGCATCTGGTCTTTTATGTACAGACACATCTGCATTCCAAATTGAAGACTAAAATAAACTCTACCCAGTAAATGGGGGTATCTCCATTTAAAGGGCTCTAAATCCAAGAGCAGTGATCATCTCTTTTAGCCACTTCATTTTAAACTTTGATTTTGTACATCATTCCTTGTATTTCTTTAAGAATGTTGTTAAGAGCATAAAAGACTTCACCATGGTGTCATTTTATTCCTCCCTGACTGGAAAGACCAGGAGGCTGGTCACGTGTGCTGTAGGACTGACAATAGATACCTGTTCCAACAGGTCCTCCACTTTCCTCTGCCAGCTCTCCCTCGCATTGCTTAGTTCCAGCTCCTTGCTTTGCGCCAGCTGAGCCAGAGCTGAGGCCTTGTCCTCCCCGTGGTCCTCTTTCAGCTCCTCGCGTAGCTTCTTACACTCCTGCCTGCAACGCAACAAGACAAACACAGACATTTCAGGCATTTTAGCTAATGCTGTTATACAATGTGAATCACAAAACCTGCAACTGAAGCAGCATCAGTTCAAAGAGTGGATTGAAAACTTTGCAAAAACCCGACAGCAAAGAAATCAAAGGTCACTGTCTTCACATTTAGATAATCAATATGACCATTGTAGAGCCACAGCATCTTGAACTATGAGGCCTATAGACTCTGTTTTGGTCTCACCATGAAAAATAGCTAAGACTTTAGCTTGTGATTGCTCCACTATGTTCACCAGCTAATCTTTACCTGGGTCTGTCAGCTGTTTGGTGCTGAGCAGGTAGCGTTGCAGGGACTTTTAGACCTTTTTTGCTGAAAACGCATGTCTCCCCCTCTCTTTCTCCCCATTTCCTGTTAAACTCTTTACCTGTCCTATACAATTGAAGGCAAAATGCCCCCAAAAAATATCTGAATAAGAAATAGCGTAAGATAGTGAGTGCTGAGCCGGGTGATAATTCTCTGTGGCTTCATTAGTAATTTGGTCCTTCAATAAAACAGTACAACACTACGTATTAATGCAGCTTTCATTTACAGTATAATTCATCTGACTTGGCTGAATGAATATTCCGATGTTATATAGTCATATTAGCTAATTCGATGGTACATCCTTCTAGTAAAATTACTTGTGATTGAAAATATGGTAGGACCTGAAGGATTGCCAATTTTGAGTAAGTTAAAAACCTCTGCAATTGGATTTTTATATAATATTGGCATGAACTGAAACCAATGGCTGCCAAGAAGTCAATAAATCCTAAAAGTTTGCAGCAAGCTTTGTTTAAAGAAGCAAATATGATTTGTACTCAACAAGCTAATCTTCCGAGACATCTCCTTTTATACCTTTTGTATGGTCTTGTCTTTGTCACTTGTTTTTGTTGACACTACTTTTTATGTGTCTCTGAAGTGCAACAACATCATACAGTAAAACAAGCAGAAAAAAAACAAAACTTTGCAGCAAAGCTAAAGGTTCTTCAGCAAACTTTATATTGGCTGTAAGGGAAAAACAAATGTCCCTGCAACACTGCATCTACCCAACGACCGTCACTCTTGAACAGTACTACTAACAGCTCTTTGCAAGGCTCTGGGTGCATGTGTGCGTGTGTTTGTGTGTGTAGGTGTACTGCCAATGTTATAGCTGTGTGGCAGTTGAAATGGCAGCTGTTAAATGAAGTATTGACGCAAACGCATTTTTTTTTATCACATTGAGAGGCAGAAAGTGTCAGACTGAAGGTGGTCTCGCTCTCTCTGACACACACACACAGCAGAGCAGTCACACACCAGACTGTCGCGTTCATCATGCATCATGCTTGACACGTGTCATCATTCATGTCCTCATTCAGGATAAAGCATGCAGTCATGGATGTCGGTGCACAGTTGTGCTCTTTCTCAAGTTTTGGAAGCTCCTTGAATATAAGAAAGGAGATTGCACCTAGCTTGTGGCGCTGAAAGTGCCATAAGCAAGGTGATTATTCTAAGCATACAGGCCAAAGATTGTCCTTAACTTGGTCTGAAGAGCTTCTGTATGACTGCTGAACACCCTCTGTTAATTTGGTAACTCAAGAGAATACTCCACGATCATGTCATCACAGAGAAACCGCCTGTTTTCACCGTAACAGGGATTAAAGCCAGGCTCCTTCTTTCAAACGGCTCACCGACGACTGTGTTCTCACCCCAACCCTGCAAAAGAATAGATGTCCTCCTGGGAGTGAAGAGCTTTGCGCCCAAAGTCAAAGGGAGGTGAATGAAAGGTAATGAAGAGGAGACTGGAGAGAGAGACAGGAGCTCGACATGAGTGTGCTGCTTTTATATGTCCAATTCCTGCAGTTAGGCGGACATCTACTTTCAATATCCACATGACTCGCAGATTTATTAATCATTAACTGAATTGGCTGCAGTCAGCTTGTCAGGACAGCAGACAGAACATTAGAACAGGCATCCCTTTATCCCTTTACCCCCTCTATATTCAAGTGCAGCCACTTTTAGTGAAGTATGTTCCTGGTAGAAGGACGGTTGTGTTTGCAAATAGATGAGCTTCATCTTCTAGGGACGTATAAATGAAAAAATAAATAAATAAAAAAAACTGTTTGGAGAGAGGCTGACTGACAGAATTAGGTTGTAATGATTCCCAAGATGGGAGGAGACGGATGCTTGAAGTTCTTAAACTGCTTCCTAACATTTTTATAAATTTTATAACACGATTTATGACTAGACACTTATTGGCCCTCTATTTTTTGTTTTCCTTTTCACAACTTTACACTTTTCCTAGAAAGGAGAGGTTAAATTTTAGGATCCTGATATGAGGCTTGTTTGAGACTGATGCTTGTTCAGCTTAAGTTTATTGGTTTACTCTGACTGGAGGACTGGTCTGAGGCGCGGCGACCGCATCAAACATATGATTTGAGATCTCAAATGAACAGATCTCTAACTTTAACCAAAGCAAGGAGACACGATTTGATTTGATGATACGGCTGCTATGCTATAGAAGCTTGTGAGTATCCACGCTCGCATTGTGAATGAAATACTGTAAGAAGAAGAGTGATGAAAAGTAATGAAAAAATCTTCCAGTGAGGCAGAAACATATTGTTCGGCTGGAGAGAGTGAGGAAAGGCTAAAAATATCAAACAATGTCAAGTGTGACCTTTACAAAGAGTTGGAGCCGGAGACGCTGTTGGACATAAAGCTCAACTAGGCTCCCATTACTCCAATTACACTTTTTTCTTAAATGCCTGCTGCGTGTATGAAATGTCCTATGCAATAAGCTATATGACCTACCTTTGCTTAGCCCACTATTACTGCCACTGCCATACTGCAGGGCTGCTGCTACTGAAGCTGAAACAATTATTGGTAAAGGTAAAAAATGTAGAGATAATAATCTTTATGAAGATGACACCCTTGTTTCACCTTGAGTCGCGGATCACTGGCTACATCCCCGTTTCAATCATTCCCATTCATTCTAAGACATTAGGTAAAATAAAGTAGGCAAACGTAAAATGGGAGAAATATCTAATTTGAAACCAATAATAATGTTTCAATTATGTATCACACATTAATCTGTTTGAGTCATTATTATAGCTATCCGAACTAGCATATACCTATCAATAATGTAATAGACTGCATGCCTCTCCAAACATGACAAATGAACCAAGGCACAATAAAGTAAAAAGAAACTCTGTCAGACACTCTGATTGGTGGTTTAGACTGATTAGATAGTCTGACTTTTTTCCACATTTCATCTGTCTCATCTACTACTGTGAGGACAGTTTTAGAAAATATGACAAAAAGTAATTTTTTGTACAAGTTACATACAGTACTGCAGCTTTAAAGCAACAGGTTCATGTCATTTCTTCAGCGTAAATCTAAGGAAATGCTGTCTGAGGTTACAACAAACCTTAAACAAAATAGTAAATCCAACCATCTCATCACAGAAGAAGTCGTATAAAACAATAAATAGATGTTAAAGTAGGCATTCAGCACTGTTAGGGACACTTCAGCAAAAAAGTCTATTTATAGGTGGAAAAGCTTTAAGTGGTTTTGACCATTAGGACACTATTTAATGCTAAGGCAAACTCTAATAGTCATTTAGATGCTGCCGATTCAACTGTGTGAAAAGTGCATCAGCTCGCACCTCAAAACAGTCAATTTCATCTGCTGAGCTTTCTGAATAATAACACTTCAGAGGTCTGTAGACGCTAACAGAGACTTTGAGCCGGTGGCTTTAACACTGGATTAAACATAGAAGTTGCAGAGCCCTCCAAGGATAATGCTTTGTCATGGTCCATATTGTGAGCCGATGACCTGTGTGTGTGTGTGTGTGTGTGTGTGTGTGTGTGTGTGTGTGTGTGTGTATTTGAGAGTAACACCTGTATTCCTTATCTTGTCTTTTAACAAAGAGAGAGCGTGAAATTAAGAGTGAATGGAAAGTCTTTCTGTTTCCCCATTTTCATTTCCCACACTTACTAAAACACACACACACACACACACACACACACACACACACACACACACACACACACACACACACACACGCACACACACACACCTGAGTGTTTCAGTCCATTTGAGCTCCAATTCGAGAGCCATCTTGTCCATCTTATGTTTTTCTTCTTCTTTGGTGGTGATGAGTTTGGCTTCATGCTGACGTTTCTGGGTCTCCAGCTCTCCCTGCGAAATAGAAAGACAGTCATTCAACTCAAAGGGACAGAAGGACTGGTTTCAATGGAAAGTGTTGGTGTTGCTGCTTTCCTCTTGAAGCTTTTCTCTGTTTCATGTCATTGTGAATGGAATGCTCCTTTGTGATGACCTTGTTTAATCAGACCAGAAATCAGATGCACAGTAGCATTGTTGCAGCAGTGTTTTGCTGATGTGTTATCCCCACTGCCAGGCTGGTGCGTTGACAGCACTATCATTTACCTGAGCACGAAAGAAAAGTGCTCGATTGTGCAACATCGATTGTTCCTTGGGCCAACAACTCTCCAAACTCTCCTGAAAATTTCATCAAAATCCGTCAATAACTCTTTGTGTTATCTTGTTAACAAACTAACAAACCAACCAACCAACGCCGGCAAAACCATAACCTCCTGGGTGGTGGTAATAACGACGACGACAACATTCCCGTTTGAACGATAACTACGACGACAACATTCCCATTTGAGGTTGGGTATATTGCAGTGATGGTTATGGGGAGGTACATGGGCTACAGAGTGCATTATATATCAGTGAGTGTCCTCATGCATTTGTTCGTACAGACCTGAAGTGCAGTCAGCAGGTTGCTGGTCTCTCTCAGTCGGGCCCTGGTAGCATCCAGTTCCTCCAGCAGTTTGTCCTGCGCCTCCTTCAGTGTGCAGATCTGTCCCTCGGCTGTTCCGATGTCCCGCTCCCCCTGCTGAATCTCCTGCTGCAGCCGAGTCACCTGGAGGGAGGAGAGACAAGAGACACAGAGAGTTAGACAAAGAGACTAAACCATATTCACAATCTCTACTCTGTCACACTTCAGGCTGTGTTCTCAATGTGGCAGCAACCTTGAAACTACATCAGCACTCTATGCTCAGTGAGTGGAATCTCTATCAAAAACATTTCAAATAACCAATTCCCTCTCAGATTTTTAAATGTGCCAGACTCGTATACTTTTGCCAATGGGAAGAAAAGTACAGTATATGGGCCTGGATAGCATAAACAATAGCAACACAGACAGTGTGGCAGTGGCTTCATACACAGAAAATTAAAGAAAAATAGAAACTCAACATTTGTAACAAAGACTAACCGGACACAACACAGGAATGAGGGCATCGTAACTCCTCTCCACAATGTTAGCATCTCATTCTGGTGACTGGGGCAGTTATACAGGTTTATTCTACATCAATAATGTCTGTAAAATGTCTTAGTAAAGTTGAAATTGGCAATTCAGGCACTACAATAATACATTTGGAAAGATGTAAGCTATTTAGGTCCTCTGCAACATGACGTTGAATAGCTATAACTCTTAAGCTATGTTTGGGTTTATTTACCAAACAGATAATTTGAATATGTTTCCTAAGAAATATGGGAGCCTCGCATTTGGTAATGACCCTAATCTCATTTTTTCAGCTGGTAATATGATTGGAAAATACTGTTTACTTCATCTTCCAAATGCCAAATACGATTTAGAATTCATGTCACACATTATTAAGGAGACACAAGAGTCAGACACGAGTTTCTAAAACCTTTGGAGGTGACACAAATTAATCGCCAACACAAACAAAATTCCTAAATGATGGTGAAAAGACATGAATACATTTTGAAGCTCATTTAAAGACATTGAGGACGTTTCAGAATAAAGGAAATTAGTACATTGACATTGGGCTCTTCTTTCTTGGCCTTGTTAACTAGAGTTTCCAAGAATGAATATTTCAAATTTCTAGTTATTTGACTGTGGTTTTCATTTACATAAAGTTAGTAAAACTACTTTATTTGAGGATAAAGTTCATGGGGAAACAACTAAAAACAGTTGCAGCATTTTCAAATTGTAACTTTGTAGTTTTTTTCTCAAAGCTTTTACTGATCTGACATCAAAGTACAATACGTCCAGGTACAACTTTAAAGTCTGATGTCCCACCTCCTCATTGGCTGCAGTGAGTTTGGAGGTTAGCTCCTCCCTCAGCTCGTCCAGCTGCTGCCTGAGAAGCATCTTCTGCTCCTCCAGCAAGAGGCGCTCTCTCTCGAACTGTTGCTCCAGCTCCTGTGGAAAGCAATGAGAAACATGCATCATATTAGCATTCATGGTGTTCTACATGTATGAAGAATCAGTCACCCAGGTAATAGCATATTTGAAAGACACGAATCAAAGGGAGTTGGATTTATTCATAAATCTTATAAAACGTCAAGACCAAAAAGTCCGCTTTCTTTCAGTTTACAATAATTTAAAGAACAACCATGACGTCATGAAGCACTTTCACTTAGCAATGTGGTAAATTGTATGAAATCTAGTGCTCAGTTCTTGTTATGCCAAGTCATGTTGAAGCATAGTGGTCCCATTTTTTTTTTCTTGAATTTTGTTCAACCTCTGTGATGCTGTAATTATGCACAGCAGTACTTTGAGCCAGATGCTAACATCAGCATGCCAACCTGCTGACAGTGGCAATGCTAATATGCTGAAATTTGGCAGATAATGTTTTCCATGTTCATCATGCTAACATTTGCTAATGGTTCTCAAAACAAGTGTAGACATACAACTGAGGCTGACGGGGAATCTCTCTTGCAGGTATTTGGTCGAAAACCAAAGTATTGGAAAGTTTAAATTTTGACTTGATGGTGATGGACATGAATTTCAATCGATACAATAGTCAATACAACAGTGTGGACCAAATAGGTGATGCAAAGAACACAAAAAAAGACTCTTGAGAGGGATATCACACTTTCCTCAGTTATGGTAGAGATCCAGAATTTGCCTCCCTCCCTCCTCTTTGTTTGACAATGCATTGACTGGATTCATCTTTACACATTTCTAAAAATACTTCAGACAATTTCACTGTCCTTCAGAGAGAAGAGAGAAAGAGTTCTAGCATTGTTACCATAAGCTTATTATTCCTGCTGATGAATGGGAAGGAAATTCTGTCTTAGCGTGTAACGACTGCTGCTTTCCAAGGACAATTATAGCTGAAGGAAATTGCAGTAATGTCAAATTAAATTTGCCACCATTATTCATCACAAAGGACGTTGGAATCTGCAATGCTGTGGAAAAAAAAGAAGAAAAAAAACCAAACATCCGGTGGATTGACGACTGTGAGACAGTTCCATAGAACGTCACAGAATTTCATCTGAATCTAAGTGTAATTTAAGTGCGTAAAGAGCCACTGAGGGAATAACAAGGTGGACAAAGTTTCTCCTTAGCCAGGATAGTAACTGTGAGAACTGTTCCTCGCTAACAGATGCCAATCCATAGGATTTGCAGTTGGTCTCCTGATGGTGTTTAACATTAATAAGAGTCATCAGAAGATAACATTTTTGTTTTGGATATATGCAGTGGAGAAGATGAGCAAACTTCAGAGTCACCTTAGAATAATCTTTCCTGGAAAACTAAAAAAATATGATTTGTAGAAAATTAAAAGGCACAATTACTTATCATGGTTAATATGCGAGTAATGTTTGATGATGCTAGAATGTATGGTTTGTGAGATACGCTCCAACCGAAAGGAACACCCCTCAGAGCCACCTAAAACATGTTTCCTTGATTCAAAATATGAAAAGGCGCAACTACATAATATGGATAATATATGTGTAACTTTGAAAAGTAGTATAATTGAAAAACTCTAGACCAAGTGGAATCTAGACAAGTTATTCATTTTTGACAGCTAATGAGTGGGACGATACTAATGCTACCAAATGCCTATCCTTCCTGTCTTAATCATAAACATTGAGTAAGTTCTCAACTATAGTAGTAAAGGATAGAGACACTGTATTACCACAAATTTACTTTTACAGACAGAAAAATGTTGCAATGCACCAATTCAGAGACACCCCCCCCCCATCCTGACCATGAAATATTAAAGTCATAAAAAAAAGAATAAAAAAAGAAAAGAAAACCTCATATTTTTCTCAATATCTGACGAATTTCATTTGTGAAAATCATTACTGCTAAATAAGGTGACTTCCATCAGACAGACAAAAGCAGATGAGGAGGAATCTGACAAGACACATCAGGATTCATGTCACACCTTGCAGCTCGATATATAGGGGATAAGACCGAGGCACTGCAGACCTATTCATTTAAATTCCAAACCATCTCACAGACAACTCTCATCATAATTTAAAGTGATGAAAGAAAAGATGATTAACTAAATGCGATGAAACGTGGATCAGACAAAAGGATCACATCGTGATGAATCGAGGGATGAAGAGGCTACTTGTCACCTGTCTGCCTTCTGATTTAGAAGAAAATAAAAGATAAAACTGTAGCAGTAGTGAGTGAATGCTGCTTCTTACTCATCTCTATCGCAATCTGAACATTTCTGCAAAACACTGGCAACATAATCATGAACAGGAGTGAGAGAAAAGAAAAAAAAAAGGCAAATTACTGTGCAGATCAGAACATAGTGGGAGGGAATATGAGGCCACGGAAATCACACAGGAGCAGAGAGGAGGAAGTCTGCTTATGGAATTCATATCTAATATCTACGGAAATGCATTCCATTCTTCCCTTAATGTGGCTGTCAGCTCTGATCGGGTCTGCTGTGGAGTATCATTTAAAACACATCTTCATTATGCAACTTTGATGCAAGAGAATATTTGATCACTTGCTTTCACACGGCTGTGTGTGACTGCAATAAAGGACCCTCGGAGACTAGGCATCACCATCACACGGCTATTTCAGGCTGGTGGAGCTGCATGCCTCGGCTGCAATCAAATTAATGGCAGGCTGTGGTTTGGACCAGTCAAGACTTCAGGCTCATTAAACATGTCCCACGGCCCAGTTTGCAATCCTATGGGGGGGGATTTTACTGTCTCCTTTCAGAATTTGGGTAGTTTTGGGTTATTATTTCAAGAGCAAGCACCAGAGGGAACAAGTATATGATTTGTGAGGAGCAGCAAACAGATTGGTGGCAGCTGTTTTGTTGAAGGCTGAGGAGAGGGACCAGAAAATTATACTTAACATGCTCAGAAAGGTCGACAATACCCTTTATCCATTCCATATCATTTCACATTAATAGAGAAAAATTAAGTAAGTGGCTTTGGAGCTCCCTCCCTCTCTCTCTCTCTCTCTCTCCCTTTGAACTTAATTGAGGATCTGTGAACAGTGGAGTCCTGAAATTATTTTCAAGAACCAGCAGTTTAAATTAGTTTAATTCATTATTAAAGACTTAAAGACTTAAAGTCTTCAAGCTATGGTGTTTTCACTCTTCTTAAATGTGCATGTCTGTCACCTTATATATATATTTTTTTTATTTAATTAACTTCAGCTGATAGAGTAACCTAAATTTCTCTGGTTCAAAAACAGAAAGTGTCTTCTTCACTAAAGGTGAAAAAAAAAGGTGATGAAGCAAAGATATACGGGTATACAGTACCATAGAATATGCAGCAGACAGGCAGCGCCATCTAAGAAGTGGATGCATACGATACAGTATGAACTTCAGCCTTGTTAGGGTCGCTACACTCTGGGCTAAGTAAGAAGTGAAATATTTATGCTGCAAGTTTTAGAAAAACACACACACACACACACACACACACACACACACACACACACACACACACACACACACACACACACACACACACACACACACACACACACACACACACACACACACACACACACACACACACACACACACACACACACACACACACACACCTTGTGTACTTTACTCACTTCCAACTCTCCACTTGCAGGTTTATGTGCAGTAAATCTGGTGTACAAGCAGCATTATGAATTTAAATCGGACAGTTCTGCACTAGTTTAGGTGTCAAAACTCCACTTTTCCAACCCTTACATTATTGAATTATTTAAAAAATTGTGGTGTTTAATATACTTAGCGAACTCTAAATTCTCATTTAAAGTGACAGATATTCAGATATGTGAGGAAAAATGTAGAAAACAAAGAAAATAGAGGAGAAAAATTCACTTTCTGCACAAAACTTTTATGTAATTTCCTATATTTGTAATATCTGGAGAGTATTCTTTTACCGTGCATTTCCACACTTCCTAAAATATCTAGGTAGCGTGTTAATCTCTTTAGATCAACACAGTGGTATGCTATGGCAGGTTTGTGCTTTTGAGTGTAAGCGGGGGGAATAGCAATTTTAGCACGCTCTAAAATTAGCACATTTTAGTGTCAATCCACTCTTATAACCCGTGTGAATCATCAGGCAGCCTGCATAGAGTATCCACATGTGGCTCCCGTCAGCTCTCCATAATTTGTTTTCATTCAGAATATATTTTTATTTGCCTTTTTTAATCTCTCTTGCAGCATTATGTCCCTCCTCCAGGTTACTCACATTCCACCCAGCCAAGGTTCTGTGGGTAATGTGTCCTACATGACACTTAGAAGTCTTGAATATGAATTTGCTCCCACATCAGTGGGCTGCATTTCCTGCCTGGAGTTTGCCATCTTCTTAGTCACAGTTAAAAACCCCTTTTGATTTGTTTGAGTCTATGGACAACCTAAATAATCTACAGATTTTATTTAGTTATTCATGTTAAGGGGTGTGCTTGTTGAGTCAGATCTGAAAATCGTTGCTGTTTTTTTTTGCTCCCGTTGACAGAGCATGCAGACACGTCTGACATCACAAAATGAAAAATGTTCACGATGGTTTTCTGTTCCCATCTAGTTCGTCTTTATCACCTACTGTGCTGCTAAAGCCCTCAAGGGTTCAGCTGCTACCGTTAACTCCACTGAATCATTTCTGTCCTGCAGTGAAGAGCTCAGTGTTTGCAACAGCTTGTGGGTTTGGGATATTATTGCTTTTTTTTTGTTTTGTTGTTGTTGCTGTAAAGGTAAAAAAAAAAAAAAGAAAGAAGAAAAGATTAAGTGCTTTGGATGCTGAACAGCAAAAGCAAGATAGTCTGATAAAGCTGGAAGGCAAACAATAATAAATAATAAAATAACTTGAAATCATCTTGGTTCCACATGATGTCCTCCTTTAAGTGTTATAGATCTGTTCAGTCTGGTGATTAAATCCAAGAGGTTCTTAAAAAACAGAGACCATCACTCTGAAACTGGTGAAACCATTACACTCGCTCTGTCTCTCCTCCAAGTTTAGTAAAAGAAACCTCCCACTTCAAACACAGACTAAAACTCTCTTGAAGCCATCTCTACCAACCCCCTATTTTTACCGCACAAAAGAGACATCAGTTGTTATCTATAGTTAAATAACAGCATGGCAGCTATCCTTAATGATGGCAGTGAGAAGCATTTATTTATGCATTTACGTGAATTTCACACTGTTAAAGCAGCAGTTTGATCCGTTATATTGTGCCGTTTCACTTTATTACAAGAATCTGGGTTATTCTTCACAAGAGAGAAAGAAGAAAATATTCCTCACATCAACTTTTACAGTCAGGACTACCAACTGAAAACATAAGACAGGGAGGCTGGAAACAGGAGAGAAAGAAATCGGCAGTGTTTCTGGGTTAATAATCGTATATAAGGACGTCATCTGTGTGTCAATGTCAAATTAATTCTATCCTTATTCATATCAAGACAGAAAAGCTTCTGGAACAATAAGACCTTGGTGAGGCACTAAAAATTTACAACCCTCCAGGCAAAGGGAGCCCGTAGCTTCTTTCCGGCTCTTGTAACAGATGGTACAATCAGTGAACCGTGTACAGTCAATTTGGAGGTTATAGAGGCAGGCGTGTGACTAGTTGACTACTGAAATCCCTCGACCGGCGTACAGTGTCTGTGGGGACGTAAACGAGGATTGCTGTATCCTCTCCAAGCTACTTTATGAGCAGCAACAGAGGAGCATTGTGGTTATAATGGGTGTATATATCTATAGAGGAGGAATTTCCCTTTATAATATGTTTTTTTTTGCATGGTACCAACTCAAATGTAAGCATCAATATATCCCCATACACACACACACACACACATTATAGGTGTGGTGAATTTTTAGGTGTTGGTCAGGCTAAAACATATGGCCCCACCACAGGATATCTGTCAGTCATGTTTACCACTCGTTTATTAACGAGCACTGTATAACATTGACAGACTGAAATGGTGTGAAAGGTCCAAATGGCAGGGAACAAATCCAGACTGCAGAGAGAGTTGACAGCTTGGATTTTGAGTGAGTCATTCCATAACATCATACTGCTCATTTTTTACATTTTTCAATAATATCAGCTTCTTTTTTATAACTTGTGGATATGCAGTGGATGGGTGTGCTTAAATTAGCCAAGTCTCCAGAAAACTAACTTCAAATTAATGCAAATGTTGCTAAATCTTTGCAGGATGTATAAATAGCCAACTAAATTCTAAACTGTTGGCAAAAACAACTAGAGAAGAGGAAATTATATCAAAGTTAACAATACGAGAATGTCAAGGTAGCTCCTTTACTTAAGCAATTTACTTCAGGAAAAATGTACAAGAATAAACAATAAATGTATTCAAGTATCAAGAGTGCATGAGCACATGTTGCAGCTAGTCAAGGTGAAGCTAACAGTGGCTACGTAGGTAGGCCATCGTGTTTTATAAAATAAACTAGTGAGGGCAAAAATCAGATAAATGCAGAGCAATACAAAAACAGATTTTACAGTAAAAATTCATTGCATGAAATAAAAGTTGCACAAAAAGCTTGCGATGAGCCCGAAGCTCGATGACGCAGGATCAGTTGGAACGAACAGATGTTCATTGTGCTGCAAGTAGACGGCATTGTTAAAATCAATCTCATGGATTTTCACAAATCTTTCTCTACAAACTCAACATCTGTTGACCCTCAGTCAGACATATTGATTCTTTCCTTTTCATGAAAGCAGGAGCATGTGTATCAGACATGAAGTAGGGTTAATAATCAGCAGCAGCGTCAGAATGTGTCGGGATTAGCCTCCATCACATTAGAGACAGACAACATTGATTTTTCTGAGACAGAATTATCAAAGAGGCACCCTGTAAATTAGTCTATACCCTTGGAGTCTGGGAAAAGATGTGTGTGTGTGTGTGTTGTTGTTGTTGCGTACTCACAGCCAGCAGACGGTTCTTGTCTTTCTCAGCGTTGTTGAGGGCGTTTTCCAGGGTCACTCTGTGTTTCTTGGCGAGTTCCTCCAGAGCTCGAGCCTGGCTCTCCTTCGTTTGGCTGGTCTCCTCTTCGGATCGGGCTCGCATGCTGCTCATATGCTTCTCGTGGGACGCCTTCTCCTCACGCAGGGTCTAAAAAAAAAAGAAGAAAAACACAAACACATAAAATGAATAAGCATGAACACGCGCATTTTAATCATTCTCAAAGGTGAGTACTACAATAGACAATACACACACACACAGAGCTCAGAGTGACATTCACATCATATGCTGTATTTTTCAGCCATATTGTCATTGTTTACTAAGCGACAGCCAAGAGAACAACCCTGCATTATGTCTGTCTGTGTCTGAAATAACTATCTTTCACATTCCTAGTGGTTATTCCTATGGCACAAAAACCCAATAAGCTGAAAACAGAAGATTCTATTAGCAGATTCCATGTGAGATTATTGATGATAGAGTTTGAATTATTGAGCTAAAACGCCAAAAGCCATTGTACACAAACAAAGTGTGATGCATGCTGGTGTTTGTCAGATGTTTTGCATGATGTCCGTCAAAACCTTTAAAATAAAACACCTGCCTTTAGAATAGAGTTTGGTTTTACAGTTAGTCCACTTCCGACTTATCTCAGACTAAAAGGTGAAGTAATAATTAAGAATAACAATGAAAAGAATAACAGTGGTTCTGTTTCACCTTAGTTCAAAGTAACTAGACAACTGAAACAGCCAAATAATGTGTCCTCATGGAAAAGTGACAGAAATACATTTGCCTATATGTCAGGATATGAAACCACTTAATATTAATTAATATTAATTAAGCTGATATAAACCTCTGCTGATGTCAGCGTAACCTGACAGCAGTGGTCAACGGTGGCTGAAAATGAGAAATTGATAGATGACTGTTTTCTACACTGACCTTTGCAAATAAGAAAGAAAGAGGAAAGATTTGTTACCATTATTTTTGCACCAATGTAAAGCCTGGCAATCATCAAGGATGAAAGTGTTGTAACACATGCAGGCTGTGGTGGACAGCAAATAAGTACGAGATTTTGAATAGCTTTATTTTAGCGGATAGCGATCCATTAAAACAGATCAGATCACATCAGACATCATTAAATGCACGTATTTCAGTAAATCTCTGGCAGGACCTGGTGAATTGGTCAAATATTTCATTATCAATTACTACACTCAAGTAGATGCTGCAAACCTTTATAACTCCATCCTGCAATGGAACATTAACAAGGTGCTAGCTATACCAGAACACAGTGATCCATTAATGCCAATAAAGTTAACAGACACACTGCAGTCTGTCCTCAAAAAATTCAAAAATATGGACTATTTTCCATTTAACCTTTCACAGTTTTATGGGACTTTGAATTTCCCACCAGGGATGCAATCATGTTGGTGGACACTAATTGCTCCAAGCCACTGGCTGCTTTGGAATTCGACCTCCATTCATCTAAATGGTCAAACTGAGCAACACTGCTGGGATATCGTATGGCCAAAGAAAACCCCAAGGGGCAAAACGTCTCCACAGCCTTCCATGACAGGACATGAACAAATCCAAGGAGGTTAAAAGCATTTTAAGAAAAAAACAAACACATACTGTATATAATAAGGAAAAGATAGTGGTATTAAAAGATAAGGCAAACAACAACTAAGCCTCCAGTTAATGTAATGACTTTTCAACAACTTTTTACAATTAAGTCAGACCGCCAACATTCCCTGAGACGTTCTTTCTCTCCCAGTTTGCTAATGTTGCCAACCTTTAAACACAATTGATGCAAAAATCACTTCAAAGCAGTTGGAAAACACATTCTGCTACAAGAAAAGACACTTTCTACATATATAACCAGATTAGTTCTTTAAATTCAACGTTTTTTTGTTTACAAGAGCCATGACAGTACATTCGCCACCAACAACAACAGATTACTGGGATTAATCCCTTTACTGAGGGACGGCGCTGCCGCTGTAACCGAAAGGCGCCGTAAAGTTTATGCGGTGAAAGATCCTCTATTATCCCGAGGACGACATTCAAATTCACAGCAGCCTCGCTCAGTGGGAGAACGATCCCAGTTCTCGGAGGATTACACTGTACAAATGTCAGAGATAAAAGGATGGGAAAACACACATGAAGCAGCAAAACTTGACATTTACCGTTGGCTACGGTCGGTCTGCTGACTACACTGTTCCTTAAATAATTTGACCTTTACACTTATTGGTTTTTTAAAGACAGCAGCAGCTGAAAGTTTGTAAATGCCGTTATCGACAGATGTGACCCTTCCAGCAGTTTTAGGATTGTAGGTCCATTTTGCTCCCTTTGGCTCATGAGGCATTTTAATCTTTGCTCATCCATACAATTTATTTCTTTTCCCCAACCTGGAGAACCTATTGTGTCCGTCTGCATTCTGTACAGCTTTATGCACATGCCTGAAAAATAAAACATTGCAATAAATGCAGTCAAATAGTCAAAAGATAAACCACACAAGAGAGCTTGGAGTTATTACTGTCTCAATAAAGTCACAGAGATGTCAGTGGTACGAAACGAGGAAAAACAAAGAGAAACACCACATAGAATTTCCTCTCCTTTGGGGCCACATAAGTATTAGAACCGCTTCATAGCCTGAACAAATTGTTTTTTACTTTTGGTCTTACTTTGAGGATTACTTGAGAGTTTTCTGGGAAATCACACAGACAAAGCTGAACTCACTAGTGAAAGACAGAATACATGTTATTATTCCAATCTGAAGTAAATACAAACCATATCAACAGAAGGACACACACACACACCTTCTCCAGGGACTGGAGCTGTTGTTTCTGCCTTTCGTCCAGGGCCTGGCACTGGTTCTGCAGAGACTCCCTCTCTTCTTCCATCCGCAGCACTTTGTCCTTCAGTCGGTTCCGCTCGTTGTCCAGGTCCCTGATGGCTGCTTCCTGGGTCATCTGGGTGGCCTGCAGGCTGCTTATCTGACCTGTGACGGGACAGAGAGGACAGATGTGAGAGGACAGGCAATAGTAAAGTGATGTCATCTGCATATTGTCATACTTGGAAGTTTTTTGTTAAGATACTGTATTCATCGCACAGTGGGGAAAATTCTTTCTCTGCATTTGACCCATCCCTGAGGAGCAGTGGGCTGCCACTACATTACGGCGCCCGGGGAGCAAATTGGAGTTCAGTATCTTGCTCAATGATACTTCGACTTGTAGACTTGCAGGGGCTGGGGATCGAACCACTGACCTTTCGTTCCGTGAACAACCGCTCTACCTCCTTAGCCACAGCCGCCCATAAGTTGTTGGGTTAAAAGAAACTGCTGTCAGTAAATTCAATATTTTAACTTAATCCTGGATTTCCAATGAGTTTTGTGATTGGAGTAAAATTGACGAGTTAACGTGTTTTTGGCCTTATTCATTTATTTTAATCTAAACAATCAGTAATGACGTATCCAACCTGACAATCTCATTTCCAAGCTTGCTTACCAAGTTAAAATCTACAGAAGTCTCCAGGTTGGACCAATTTACTTCAAGAAAAACAAAGGGTTAACTAACATTGTTACTCAGGCTGTTCATTCCAAGTCTCTAGATCAACTTTGACCTCCTGTGCTTGCTGTAGTTGAGCACATCCACACAACTTTTGTGAGCAATAAGGGGTAATTGTGAATATTATGCGTGCACTCACTCATTTCCAACCAAATATTGCCCGTCATAGTTGCATCTGCCATCTAGCTCTTATTTGTTTCTCTCACATAAGAGCCGCTCCAGTAGAAATGGAGTCTTAAGAGGTTTTCATAAGAGCCAATGGGCCGGGCATAATTCTGCACTCAGTATCTGATGTTGCTCACACATTATCAACAGTAATGTTCATGCAACGTTGTTTCACAAAGTAGTGAGGGAGAGACATTTCAAGATATTAAATTAGATTCTAACATGCAACAATTTACCAAATGGCTAGTGCATACAAACACACACTAACTGATGAGAGAAGAGTTTCCTCTGCTGCTGAGGGACTGGGATTACATTACCTTGAAAATACAGCATTGGGCCATTAAAGTGTTATAGGCCATGATGCATCAGACAAGATGAGAGGATGTGTTAGTCGATATGTTTGCTGTCTTTGCACGACAAAGAATGGGAATTATTGTGTGGGTGAAAGTACAAGAATTACAAATACAAAAAGAGAAAGAAGTGGTGAGGGCCTTACTGGCTTTGAGCAGTATTTCTGTTGCTTGCTGCTGAACTCGGTCTCTGGCTGCCTCTAGTTCACACTCGGCTTCCTTCTGACGGATCTCCACAATTTCTGAGTTCTGGGTCACCTCATCCAGCTGCTTGGTTAAGTCCTGAGGAGAAATCAAATCAACGCAGAAAACTGTTAGCACATACAGGAGCAGCTGTACAGTACTTAGCATTTTTAATCAATATGGGAAAAGAATAAAGTTGATTAAAATAAGACCATTGTTTAAGCGGTAGCTCCCCTCAGGTTTATACAGCTATTCTGTTTGTTGCACACACACACACACACACACACATAACGCAATAATATTAGGCACCCTCGGTTGGACTGTGCAATCTGTACTTTAGCCACTTTATTTAACCTTTACTGTTGTTTTACTACTTTAATTTTTATTTTAATTGCATTACTGTACTTATACCCCTGTTGTGCTTTTTTACCTATTTATCTGTTGCTGCTATTTTTTCTGTCTGCTCTTTCACGTTTGTTCTTAAATGGTGTGTTTGGAAGAGCAGCTGATTCCCTAAATTTCCTTCGGAATCAATAGAGTATTTATCTATCTATCTATCCATCTATCTGAAATCAAAGTAAATGTCTTTGCGATGTTTTACCAAAAGTGTATATTTGAAGCAATTGAGATACAGAGTGGGACAAAAAAATTAGAGCTTGAGATGTGCACTGTATTCACAATTGAAGAAAAAACAAATGGCGTGTGTTTATAATACATATATGTTATAATTGCATATTTTTAGCTGCATAAGGTGAAGTTAACAACAAATTTTCAGACGTTTTGCAGTCCCCACAGCTAATTTGTCAAATTTAAGGAATGAAGCTTCTTGGCTGCATTAAAGGCATACTGAGGATCAAGAATGTAAATTGTGACTGCTGCTTAATTAATAAGTGCTAGACTTCAGGGAGGCATTTGACACACACACACACACACATAAACTCGCGCAAAGACACTAATGAACCCACGGTACGTTAGCTGTGTGAATTAACACTAACGTGTGAGAGGCAATTTCACATCTTTCAATCCCATCAAATAGCCTCTCTCAAACTGAATTACCACATCTATGGCTAAGACAATGAAACCTCAGTATGATAAGAACCACTGAGGAGCCACACACAAATTAGATGTAAAGTGATGTGATGTGTGTGTTCTTGTTTGTATATCTAAGTGGGGACCTGGTTAAGGTTTAAATCTTAAGAGGACAATTTTGTTTTTATTTCTTCAACGGGCTGTTTGATGGTTAATGTTTGGTTTTTAAGGTTTAGGGCAGAACTAGTTCATGTTAAAGTTTTGGAAAAAATGATTAGCTATAGTTACCTATGTCAATGTGATGGTTATCGTCATGTCAATGAGTATCCTTACCGGTATATTGTATAAATGTGTGAACCTCTGTAGGTTTGATAATGTATGTTATGTAAGGGAAGGGTTGAGTGTTAGATTTGAGGACGTTTGGTTAGTGAGGACTTTGAAAAAGTGGGTATAATTTATCGAGGCCTCACTTCGTCAAAAAGCGCAAGTTTCTTCCGCAGGAATACAAAGCGGTCCCCACAAGTATAGTGATATAAACTTGTGTGTTTATGTTTAAGGCTGGAGGATGGGTCAAAAGAATTCAATACTTTAATTAATTGTATCTCAGTTTTCTAATTTATCTGAGTTAAAAGAAGAATCTAATTGTTATAGACATTTAGTCATAAACATTAACATCATAGATTCCCCTCCTATCATATTTAAGCGCTAAAAAACACACACACACACACATACAGAGCCTTACTTCTATCCTTGAAAATAAGATTTATTGTTTTATCTCAAAACAGCTTCCAAAAACGACACCAGGCTTTACCTGAGAGTGAAGTATTTAGTCCAAATACAGTGACAGCAACAATTTAACATAGCTTTAGTGGAGTATTTCACTTGGGGGACAATTTGCAATTTTTGGCATGCATATTCCTCCAGAAGCTTGTTAGAAGCCAGCCATTAATTACATCTGTCTCAGTTTCTCCGAGCGATCATTTGATTGCATTTCTCTGGAGATTTGCGTACTAAATCACAAACTAAAGGAGGATGACGGAGAACACTGAAGCAAAAATACGCTAGCATCCTGACCCCTGCCTATAAGTGCTTTCGACTAGTGTTCAGTCAATATTCAATGCACAGACATGCACAGATATATTAGATACAGATATATGCACATATTAGATTAGACTGCAATGCCATTTACTCCAATCTCTGGCAAAACTCACTATATCGGCTGCAGCTGGTGCAGAACACAGCAGCTACACTTGTTACTGGGTATGAGGAAATTTGAGCACATCACTCTGGTTTTAGAATTTATTTTAAGATTTAAATGTTAACTTTTGAGGATATTGGTCTGTGCCTAGTTGTTGTTATTTACAATATGTTTTTAATATGTTTCTAAAGTTAATTCTATCTGTATTCTATTTTGTTTTACTTGTACAAGCAACCTGCAAACCTGTGAAGAAAATTGCTATATAAATAAAGATTATTATTATTATTATTGATGCTATTATTTCTTTCCCATGTACAGTGTTGGTACAGTAATTATGTCTTCCTGAGAATAAGTGACATTCTGATTCAGTGCAACATTTAGATTTTATACAGTGAAAAGAATTTAACAAAGAGGGTCTAAAAATGTCCCTCTATTTGAGCAAAATACCACTACATGGAAATCAAAAAGATAAGAAGAATAATGAGAAAATGAGTATCGTCATGTTTGAACCAAAGATTAGAACATCTGCTGTTAGTTTGTAAAGGTTAAAATGAATTTATTATATTTCAGTGATTAAGCAGAGGAATTAAGGGATATATTTATTGACTGAGGCTGTTATTAGGAGATTATTGTGATATTACCTGAGCAACAATACAATGTATTAGCTATGTACTGTATAAAAGGCTAAAAAAGAACATAATCAAATTATTTGTAGCCTTTGATATCTGTTTTACTCGAATCTTTTATCAAATCTAGAGGAGCTGTCAAATGTTGGTTTTAAGCTCTCTGATCTTTTGTTGTTTCTTTATCTGGGCTGCAGTTAATTACTCTGATAACTTATGAAATTATTAACTCCAGGCAAACCAATGACTGCTGACCTTGATCATATTCTCAGTGTCTCTGAGAAAGGGGGGGGGGACGACTCTCCCTGTCTTCTGTGCAATCAACGATAATTTCACACAAACCTCAGAGTGTATCGTAACAAGACAGACCTACTTAACCAATTCCCCTGCAGCACATGTCAACTTTATTTTCAACGGTGGAGATAATCATGTGAGTCTACTCCAAACACCGCACAGAACTCAAGGCAGCAGAAATACTGCAGTGCTCACTTCCCAAGTAGATCTTTTTGAAATTCTATTTTTTGCCCTACAAAAAATACACACATTACTGCCAGAGTCTTCTGGACTTCTGGAAATATGACAAAATCTGCTGGGTCAGCCCAGTTAAAAAGCATGATGATGGTGATGTGTTTCAATCAGCTATTTGAGGTTCAGACTTACCTTGACGGTGCTCTCAGCGGCGTTGAGTGAAGACTGAAGCTTGTAGGACTTCTCCCGGTTCTCTCGAGCTTCATCCGATACCCTGGCCAACTCGGCCCTCAGTTTTCCAAGGGTTTTCTGGAGCGCCGCCTCCTGAGTCTGAAATTCCCGCCGCAGCTCGGCCTCGGTACGTTTCCACGCCAAAAGGTTGTCGGCGGTCAGCTGCTGAGTTCTCTTCATGGCCTCCAGCTCACGTTCATAGAAGGCCTGAGCCTGGGGACATGTGTCCATAACTTCAACCAAACATATATGGAAGCCTCTAACATGGACATTGTGCTTTATTGTTCTCCTTTACTGACTGAGAATTTTTAAGGATGGTTTGAAAAGCTTTCTCATCAAAATGCAATCTCATGCTAAATTAATCAAAGTAAAAGCTGAAGCCGAAATGACTCGGCTGTGAGTGTTCACTGTCAGTGAGGATGTCTTCTTAAATTGAAATTAATAGCTTCTAGCTACAGCGCTTGAATACTGTCATTCTGCCGTCACTGTAGAGGAATGAAATCATTTCAGTTTATGACAAAATACATTTGCAGAAATAGATGCACATTTGCTGAAGTTTATCATCTGATACCGTGTAGCGCAGATATTTATAAAAGTGTTTACTTAAATAAACCTGTTCAGTCCACTGTATGAATATAATGACGGCCTGATTGTGGCTACAGTACTGTTACCTTGCTGAGTTTGGCCTCGTACTCCTCCACCAGTCTCTTCTTGTCCTGTTTGAGCTCCTCCACCCGCTCCGTCAGAGAATCCACCTGTAAAAAAAAAAAAAAAAAATCAACACGAGGAGGAGATCAAAATAAACAGAAGGATGTAAGGGGATGGATGTACATAAAAATTGTGCACAGCTGTCGTCGTCGGATTGTGCGAATGGTTATGGCTCCTGATGAGCAGGTGGCAGCTTGCATGCTAGCCTCTGCCACCACTGTATGAATATGTGTGAAGAGGTGGCTGGCTTGTGTTTTAAAGTGCTTTCAGTGATCATTCAGACTAGAAAGGTGTCACATCACTAAAATGCATTTAATCACAAGTCAATTTACCTTTGGTTTAATGGCAGAATAAGTCTGAGTTGCTGTGTTTATTGCTTGTGCACAAACAGTTAATAAGGGAATAGTCACCGCTGTCCCATTTTCTCCCTGCAGCGATTTAGTTTGTTGCTTTGGCTTCAATGAGCTGCTCTACTTTCCAAGTAGTTATTGTGTTACCTCGGCTTTATGAAGCTGTCCCAGTTTCTCCTGGTCTTTACTGTAGTTTGCGTTCTGACTCTGGTGGCTGCGGAGGAGCTCCTGGATCTCCTGTCTATGCTGGGCCTTCAGCTCCTCCAGGGCAGCCCTCTTTTCCTGTTCAAACTGGTTCTGGGCCTGGCTGAACGTGCGCAGCTTCTCCTCAAAGGACCGTCGCATCTCCTCCACCTCCCTCGACATGGACACGACGCGCTGCGTGTGCTGCCAAGGAATGCAGGGATGAAAAACTGAGCCGACAGGAGGGTTGATATCTGGGTTTGTAGGCTTCTCACACCATGGGTAAATGTTTTAAAAAGCCCAAAGCCAGCTGGTGATGTGGGGGAATTTGACCCTCTGGCTACCAACATATCTGATCTAAATTAGCACTTGAAAACCAGCAAACACATCACATATAATAAAATTTAAAAAAAAACATCAGGTAGCATTAATGTAACATTTTGATAACATGTGGTTGCTTTAATCAACCAGGTACCAAGACTTAAAGGTGGTCTCATGAAGTTGGCAAAGCAAGTGGTAAACATCTCTCAGGACCAGATTTACATGTACAGCATCACAGCTTCCATTTAATTTAGCTGCACGGCCTGAAACTAGCATCTCATTTACTACAACAGCAGATAATTACACAATCAGCGTCCTGCACTAACATCTAAATGCAATTTGTACCTGAACACAAGCTGTGCAGCACGGAGCTTTCAACCAGCTCTGAAATAAAACAATGGCATTTTCTGGCACAGCAATTAAACTATTAGTAAATGAAAATAATACAGTTAGAAACATAAAAGCTGAAGTCAGGGAGCTGAGAGTGATTAATAACTAAAGGGATTCTGTGTTTTCTTTCTTACATCAAGGTAATCAGTAACATCAAGCTGGTTACTGAAGTCCTATGACAGCATCAATACAAAGACTCCCATTTCATTATGCTAAGGTTGATTGTTCTTTCTTACAAAAGCCACTCAAAATAAGCCATGCAGTCATTTTTCTACATCCCCTCCCTTGTACCTCAACAAAAAGCAGCACATCCTTTACCTGCTGTGTGCAAATATATATAATAATGTCATCTATCTATTTATCTATCTATCTATCTAGTAAACTTATGTTTAATAACTAATTATTTTATTGTTATCATTTCTTCTTCATCTCTTTTGCTTGTGTTGTCTTTTCTTTGTTCTTTTAGCCTCTAAATGGTGTGCATTAGTCTCTACATCCTTTTTAAATTCTCATACAGCACCTTGGATGCAATTCAAATTGTTTGAAAGGTGCTATATGAATAAAGTTTGATTGATTGATTGATTGATTGAACGCGCCTACCTGAGCCTCAGTGCAAAGCTGCATGTCCTCCACCCTCTGACGGTAGCTCTCGAACTCCGCCAGGGCCTGTCTCTTCATCCTCTCGTGGAGCTCCATGGACTCCTCTAGAGACTGGATCCGCCTCTTTAGGTCCATCTCGTCACTGATCTTACTCTTGTACTGGTGCACGCATGAAAGGATAAGTAAGTAAGTACGTTTTTATGTACATAAGCTTCATTGACAAAAAGGACAGCGAGTATAGATTATAAATATAAGTATTACAAGTATAAAAGTTTCCTTGACGAGGGTAAATAAACAACATGGATTCTAGCTTTAATTAAAAATAATATTCAAAATTAAAATTTGCATTCAATAGTTTGGCTGATGTGCTTCTGATTGGCCTTGATTTAGCTCATTATGATACTCTAATTAAATAAAAAATTAATGGGTCCATTCAGTTCACTTCAATTCATTATGTTTTATTGAAGGCACAACAATAACCTTCCCTCCAGGCGGGTTATATATACATGTAGCCATGCCTGTATATATACAGTATGTTCAGTCAGTGAAGGTTAGATGGTATTGTTATTGAGCAAGCAGCAGCTATACATGATTTAAGATATTCAGTGATACTGTTATGACTGACTGACTGTCACTGTCCTCTATAGAGTCCCGTCGGCCTTTAAAATCCTAAATAAATGAAAGCCCACTTCAACTGGCGCCGAAGAACAAAGTTCAAAGCTTCAGCAAAACTTTCTATCTAATTTATTTAACCAGAAAAACTTATTTATAGCTCATGAGTTGTCATCTTTACAAAAGGAAAAACTGTTATGCGCATTTACTTCCTGCAAAAAACAGCAATCGATCGATTTTATGACTCATTTCAAATAATGTTCCTTTACACACACACAGCTGCTTTACTTCTTTACTTCAGATATCGATAAGTCAGCTCCTTTCCATATAAATGTTAAGAACACCGAACATCAATGTTAAACTGTGCATCCATGTGGAACATTTCTAATCAAAATTAGGCAGATGAAATTACTCTTACAGTCTTAAAAGTAAGACGTCAGTGTCGTATTGATAAAAAAGCAGAGAGAATAAACCTGTAATATCTTCTCTCGGGTCTCAGAGAGGATCTGCTGCACCTCCTCCTCATGGGCCTCCTTCAGGGTGGCGATAGCCGCCTCGTGTTCGTCGTTTTTTGTGTTCAGTGCATAGATGACCTGTGGAGATACAAAATCAGGCAGGAGGTCAACTGCACCTCTTATCGCTCAACCAACACAGACTATGTTAAGACTGCAGTGTTCGATATATTGTGTTAAAGTGGACACTACAAATGAAATAAAAGAAGAGAGCATTAAACAGGATTCAAGGTTAATGGTTAATAATTGTTTGTTTTTTTACGAATGGAGCTGCAAAAGGTTAATACTTTTACATTCCTCTTTACTTTTAGCATAGAGAACCTTCTCATACAGCATTAATATCAACTCCTTCACTGAAAAACACTGCAGTAGTTCTGTTCTGCACTTAAGTAGGATTATTATTCAAAATGCGCAATGCCAAAAACACTAAGCTGTTTAATGAATGGTTGCATGTTTTGCAAAGATGTATACAATTCCAGTGTTTTTGATGGATGTCGTTTTCACAAAGGAGCCAGCGCCTTTCCAATATTTAGGCAGACCATAAAAAAAAACATTTGTCACACTTTTCAAAAATGACTCATTACAGTTTTTCTTCTAATGAGCTTAGAGATCAAGTGAAACAAAGACATGGTGCAGGCAGAGAAATGACTGCCGTGCTCTAATGCTATTGCATCACAAATGAGCAAAGATGACAAATGCATGCGATGTGGTGGTCTACAGCTGCAGACAGTGTACACTATAGAGTACATGGTCTATTAAGCTCAGAAGCATCAGTGGTGCCCAATGGTTGTAAATTAGAAATTGGTTACTGCTGGAGCTAAAAATAACACAAGCAAACTGTTGTGCATGAGATTGACCTTTAAATCCTTCCCAAAAATACATGTAGCCATCCACAGAGCCATAATCTGCTCACGGGCAGCAGAGAGAGAGAGAGAGAGAGAGAGAAGAGAGGGCAGGGATGGCTTTTGCATTTCCACATGAAAAACAGAAAGGCTATCCACAGCTTCCGTCTCTGTCCTGAAACAAAGCTTCGTGCTGCCTCTTTGAAAAACCAAGTCAATAATTCAGCATCTCGAGCTATGCAACGGCGCTAAACAGCCTTTGTTTACTGCGGACAGAAGTCCGTCAACAAATTTGGAAAAGGGGTGGCAGAGAAAAGACGAGGGGGGAAAAGAAAAAGAAGGGCAAAAGCTTCCTCTGAAACAAAGACGTCCACCTTTTATGACTCGCTGACAGATGAAAGGATTTAGTTTGACAAGTCTTCATGTTTGTCAGATTCCTACTAGTTTATTCCCACCACACACACAGACACACACACAGACACACACACAGACACACACACAGACACACACACAGACACACGCAAGTAACATTTTACTAGCCTAACAACAAGACCAAGATGTCCACAACCATGCATCTGCATGTGTGTGTGGTTTTTTTGTGTGTATGCCGTGTCCCTGTGAGTTGTCCATTTTATCTTGTGTTTCTGTGCGTGTTATTTATGCGCTTGTCTATTTCATTCTTCTTTTACATTGTGCAGCATTTCGGAACTGTGTGTTTTAAAAAGTGCTCTTCAAACAAAGTTTTACTGACTTACTTCGTATTGGTCAAAAGAGTGCTGACCCGATGATGGCAATAAAGGCAATACTCATGAGATATTTAACCTAAAACAACAAATGCCAACCTCAAAGGTCTGCCACAGGAAAGGTCAGAGGAGCAGCAAACTCATTGTTATTCAGTCTCTGAGCGAATATCAATGCAACGTTTCACCCAGTCTGGACTAAAGTAGTGGACCAACACTACTGGAATTTTCTATTTGGAATTTCCAAATATGTAAGTATTATACAGTAGTGTATATGGTGAATAAAGTGTATATACTAGTCACCGGACTTTGTGAGTAATACAATATGCACAATATAGGGGACTTTCTAACCCTGAACTGATTCATTCAGGCAGTGCTTCCTCCCAGACTCTGCTCTTGTTAAGATTTTACAAAGCCTTAAACAAGTCCTTCCTTCAGGCGGTCTGTCAGGGGTGTTGTCAGGTTACCTCATGAATACACTTAGAGTTCAGTTGAACCCTTTAAACCATCAACTCTAGCTCTCTGCATCGTGCAGTATTTATTACAAACCTCAAGTCAATGTGTTAACATTCTTTCGTTCACTTTTGTGCAACAATCACAGCAAGGGAAAAGTTACATATTTTGTAAGAGATTATCTAGATTGTAAAACATAAAACTTTTCCTTATGGCTCAGCTCCCTCTTCGCCACATTGGTCCAGTGTCAACGTCTGCACCGCACAAATCTGTATCTCACTCTCTGTTTCACCTTCACTCGTGAACAAGACCCCGAGATACTCTCAGCCCCACCCTAGAGGGAGCAATCCATTTTCGTCCGCAAGAGACTTGGAGATGCTGACTCTAATCCCAGCCTCCTCACAGTCTGTTGCAAACCACCCCATTGCATGCTAAAGGTCACCGACTAGTGAAGCCAACATAATGTCATTTGCAAAAAGCAGAAATGCAGTTTTGAAGTTCCCAAAACGGACAAATCTCCCCATCATGGCTGAGGCTTGAGAGCCTGTAAAAAAGGTAACCTTTGCTGAGTCCAATACCAATAAAAAAAAAAGAAAAGAATACATTTTGTCATGTCCCAATCCCAAAACCGTGACAAATACCTTGTCTTTGTACAGTTTTAACAAGTTATCACGTTCTCTTTCATTAATGTTTGACGCTGTGTCAAACATCCAAGCTTCCTTGGAATCGGGGCTGTACAGAGAGACAAAGTGTCAGAGCAGTCTGGTAGCATTGATCCTTTCTCATCTCCTCCAGTCGATCGGTTCATGCCCTTGAGGGAGTTTGCATTAATGACAGTGATACCAGCAGATCGATATGGTGGCAGCAGAATGCCAGAAAAATTCTAGCTGTCAGTTGGGAGAAAGTCACAGCTGAGAAACAGACTTTCACCAGGCGTTCTGCAGCTCGCTGCTTGATGAAATATGACTCTGCTGTCAAACACTGTAAAAGCTGAAAGATATGGCTTTTTTTGTTCCTTCTGCTCACTTGTACTTACAACTTTTCAACCTTTATTTTACTTTCCAAGCTTTATGTCACTGTCTTCATATAAACCAACTGCATGATCTTCATAAGAATATTCCAGATATCTATCTATCTATCTATCTTAACAAAATCAAAACTTACGTTTTTAATTATAGGTAATAAAAGAGAAGATTCTGTGGTGATTAAAAGAAAATACACTGTTCATCTTCACATCCCAAAAACTCTCTCCAGATACTGTGGTTTTGCATCTTGCAGATTTGTTGCTTACCATTGCATCTCTATGTCTCCCTGAGGGTAAGAGGTAGCATTGTATAGGCTGTGATTTACTCAAACTATGGAGTATTTGGTCCTTTAGTTTAACATATACTAAACCTAAGGCCGAAAATGCAAGCCTTATGCTCCTCCAAGCTAACTGTGGAGTAGTTTGTTAACAGTTGGTCTGCAGACCAAAGTCAATACTGAGTACAACATAAAAAAAAATGGTGAAATTATTATTATGGATTTCTGATATCCAGCAGTACCCGGTGCTTTCAGAAACTTCAACAGCAGGTAAAATGAAAGCAAGACAAAGCAATGGAATATGACAATTCATCATTTTAACAAAATTACACTGAATGAAATCTGGTGTGCTCCAATATGCTGCAAAAGCCTTTAAACTGGCAGGATGAAAGCTGCCTAATAGAAGTCCATTAACAAAGCCGATTGCTACCATTCTGCAACAAGGGGATCACAAAAAGTATGTGAACTAAACTACAGACAAAATAAGCTGACATTAGGATGGTTTGCATCCAAGGCTGAATGCAAAAAAAAAAAATGGTAGCAGGTGCCAAATTGTGTCGCTGTGGACTGGAATCATCGGCTTAACAAAGCATCAGAGGGAGAAATAAGATGCAAGGATGCCGGTTCAACCTCAAAGGATCTAATGACTGCTAATAAACTCTGAATAGATGTCCTCTTATTTCACCCTCACAGGCCTGCACACACAATCACACACACCTCACTCATCTCTCAGCTCAAGTCTCTCCATCTGCTGATGAGACTTTGATGATAATGACTATGTCTAATGACGACAATTTCACTACCTTAACACTAACCAGCAGTCATTTTCCACCCTGTGTGAGTAGAGCTGTGTCGTATGTTGTAATGAAAAATGTACTGAGCAATAATGGGAGTACTTTTAGTTAGAAGATGCTGTATGTGTATATATATATCAGTATAGCAGTATGTCCAGAAGTCTAGTATGTAACCAATAGTATGCAAATAGCAGACTTTTTCATATTATAGTCTGCAAACACTGCAGTGGTGAAAATAAAAGCAACATAATAGGACAGTGTTTCTTCTTCTTTGGACAAGACTGATGAGACTGCAACGGCTTATTGCCGCACTCTACTTATCCTTATTCATGCGTCTCATATAGCCATATATTGTCCTGGTTTCTTTATTTTAGTCCACGTATCCGGGTTAAATAAAGTGTGCAGAGTGAAAACAGTTTCTTCAGCTGCTCCCTTTGAACAGCTTCATCCTCTGAAGCAATGCCGGCGTTGAGCCATATTTGGTGAGAGTAAAGTACCAAAAAAAAAGAAACAATGTGAATGTGAGCAATATCCAATCGGCCATTACAGCCTGCAGTCTCGGATAAGAGGGGCAGTGACCTGGCCACAGCTGCCGGCCTGCCAACCACAGAGCGTTGAGGGTAAAAGGCCGAAACACTCAGTGAAGGTTGGGCACCTCCTGAAGACCTCAACGCATCCAGAGGAAGTAACCAACTACTACCAGGCCCTCATCCACCGGCCGCCACCCCCTCCTACACAACTGGCTCCACCATCACCCACAAGTCTCCCACAAGCCAAGATGCCATCAGGATAGTGTAACTACCAAGGGATTGAATCATCTAGTCCTAGGAATAACTAACAACCCTAACAGTGAATGAAGTGTATTATAAAAATTGAGTCATAAATAATAAGGTCATGACCTTTACCATTAAAAAGAGCACGCAGATTTCAAAATAAAGCCTTGCAGACATCAATGACTGTCATTTTGGAAGCTGTGCATCGATTTCCGCACACTTGGGGATAAAATCTTTATGTAAGCGGAAGCAGGGAGACAAATCATTTAATTGCCGCAACAACTAGAGTCATTTCACCGGAAGAACCCTTTTAGAGAAGAGGCTGTCACCCAGGGTAGTCAGTTTGGGTGGACAACTGCTTCTGTAGCTATTAATATCATCAGTATTGCTGCAACTATTGCTCAGTTCATGGGAAGACAGATTTTTCCACCCTAACTAGATTTTCTCTCTGTCAAGCCTTAATCCTTAACTCAGCCATTGGAGTTAAAGATAGAAATGAAGAAGAGAGTTGAGTGAAGGTTCCTACCTACACTATAAGTGACCCAAAGCACAAAGTTGACACTTAGTGGACCAATTTGGTGTCCTACATACAGTTTGCTCTAGAAATTGTTCCTATCAAGACTATAACAATAATAAGTTTAATTGACTTGTATTTCTGGTGCAGACTTGCAAGCATGACAACGTTTAATCGATTAGCTGGCTAATCAATCATTTGCATCCTTAGTGAGCAGGCATGCTTGGGGATGTGGGTTGACAGATCCATGGAGGAGAGATTGCAAACTGGTGTCACATGAAACTCGAGCCAATTAATGGTGGTCAGTGGGCAGACATGTCAGTCCACTCCTACAGAAATATCTCTGATACCCCTTTTCCACCAAAACAAACCAGGTGCCATAGTTTCTGGCTGGTGCTAGAGCCAGTTCGGAACTGGTTCAACGCAGGAAGCTTCTAAGAACCGGTTTGGTTTTCCATCGGCCAGAGAACCACGTCATTACATCGCTGTGTACGTATCGATACGTCTCGTCTTTCCCAGCAAAGCTAGCGCTGACAACAACAATTTCGGGCATCATTTTGCCTACGTTGACAGCTAAACACGACTGGTTCAGCGTATTTGTGCTGCTTGTCGTGACTGCGATGGACGGCGATCACGTTTGAGAAGAAAGGTAAATACCTAACATGTTTTGACCCGTATTAACACGGATGAACAGTAGGGCACAGATTATAATTATTTTTTATGACATCTTATATCTGACAGTAAGTTAGTTAAAATCACCTAAATGATCTTAATATCATTGCTCATCCCTTTAATCATCAATATGCAGTATGATCCAATCACCAATGGCACAAACCTGACCAGTATGTATGTAGATATGTTCAGAATATTTTGGCATGACTGCATCATGAAAAATAATCTTTACGAAGGGAATTAACATTAAAATTCACATTTCTAAACAAAATAAAATTTGCAGACTGAGGCAGTGTGCCACCTCATTTCCTCAATATTATGCATTTATTGGGTGTGAATTTAGTGAAGCAAAGAGAGAGATAGGAGACTTAATTACTTTAATTATAATGTGTGCCTGTGATCTGCTAAACTGTAAGGTGCACCTTAATCCGTCAGTTAATTATGGAATGTTCTGCGGTGGTGTAAGTGGTGGTGCAGCTGAGTCGGGGCTGAGCCGATGAGTAAAACACCAGGTTTAGCCCTAATTAAATGCAGAATCTGTGATTTGTGGAGGAGCTTTTTCTCTACTGGACCAATAAACTGCATCAACAACACATTTTAAAGAAAGAATCCAGTCAGAACAAGGTCATGACTTGCTTGTTAGAAACTGTTCTGTCAACTTAAGGAGGGCAGAAAACCAAATGAAGCAAGGCTCGATGCAGACTGTACATGTTTCCTGGTCAGGGAAAGCTTTTAATGCAAATGCCTCACATAGCTTCTGAGCACTGCTGAATAAATCAAGAGCTCACTCACCACAGTTTCTGAGGGATAACGTTTGAATGCTGCACTTATATACAGCCTTTGGACTTCAACTACTCAAAGTGAACATTTACTTATATATACAGTACTAATTAAAAAAATCTTCCATGTAGATGCTCAGGTTAGGGCACTTTTCCAAAAAAGGAGGAAAAAAATGAGATGTCCAATGTGAAAAAGCAGATAAAAACCACTTATCTATCAAAAATAATGTGTGAAAGTATTTCTCTCTTCCATTAAAGTGTCCAGTGTGGTTGTCCAAATACAACCAGGCATTTTGATATCAACATTTGGCAAGAGAGAATTACTCAATTAGATTAGATTCAACTTCATTGTCCTTGCCCTGTGCAAGTGCTCAACAATGAAATGCAAGTTTGGCATCCAATCCAAAGGAGCAAGTAGCGATATGGGTGCTCAGATGAAATAAGTAATGAATAAATAAATAAATACTGACCGGCTCACAGGTTGTGTGAATGTGATGTGAGGTATTCTGCAAGTGAACAGTGGAGTGCGCCTGCATTTAGGGAATAACTCATTTAAATAGCAGTGAATCCGAGAGAACGTCAAGCATGAATATGTTTTACATTCATTGTGTTTTCCTGTTGTTGGCCCTTCAAAGTGTTTGTTCTGTGTTCCCAGTCTCTCTCTGTTTGTGTGTATGCTGGGCGTGGCCTTCTGAGTACCTGCAGCTGTGGAACCTGCACACCTGCAGCCGATCACCAGTCAAGCCTGTGGAATATTTAACCCCCGGCTCAGACATCCAGACTCTGCTTTGGTCAGTCAGCCACGAGGTACATATTCCTCGGCTAACCTTTAGTCGTTTTTTGGTGCTCTCCTGAGCCAGCTAACTTTGTGCTTTGCCTCTGTCCCAGATTATCACACCAGTCCTCCAGGACTACCAACCGCGCCCAGCCTGATCATCTGCCAGCCTGCTCAGGAGTGCTCTCAGCACTCTGCCTGCTTCACTCTGCCTTTCCAGCGACCGCCCAGCCTCCTTAAATCAAAAATGCAATTTCAAATTATGAGTACAGACACCAATAGAGTGCACTGCATTATAGGACATAATAATGAGACGATGCACCGAGGCAGGTATGCCAAGGATCGTGAGAAAATACATTTTGAATATATAGACAAAAAAATAATAATACAAAGTAAAAAATAAATAAAGAGCAAACAAAAATTTGAATAAAAGGAAAAGAACGGACAGAAAAAGAACCTTAAAACGCCCAGCCTCCTTAAATCAAGCCATCAGTAATAATAAGACATGTTTACAAAAAAGTCTGCATCACAATTGTAAAATGTTATGCCAGTGTAGTATTTTTAGCTCACAAGCCGAAAAGCAACAATTCTGCACTGTGGTTGGATATTTTAAGTGGTTATTCTGGCTGGTGGTGGATCCAACGCACACATAACCTAAAAGCATATGGCTTTTAAGGCCTGTTGTGCTTATATTATGTGTGTGTGTTGTTACCGTATTACATAATCTAAACAGTGGAGACGTCTCTAATTGAGTAATAAGCACCATCTGGAGCCATTAGTGTATACTGTAAGATCTGAGTGGATTTTTTGTTCTTTTTGCTCTTAAACACACACAGAGAGAAAAAAACAAATCTGTTTCTGTTGCATAATACTGGAATTAATGTTCACTATTTAATGAGAAAAAAAAAAGAAAAGAAATTGGGACAAAATGAGTGTTGTGTCATATGGGCTTCTTTCATGTCTCTGATGATTTCATAATGATTTAATATTTTGTATCAAAGCTGGTTTATCTGTAAAACAGATGCATCAGTTTGGCACACGCACTCACATCCAGACTCAGTATGACGAGTCCTCTCTGTCGTTTGTACTCAGTGATTTCACATCATGATAACTCAGAATTCACACACACTACACTTTTTTTAATACCCCATATTCTAATGAATTAAACAACTATTTTGGCCATTGCTAATAGGCATGATAATACTGGGGAATACTGGCACTTCCTCTGATATTCTTGTGTGACTAGCTCGCTAATAGCTCTAGCAACATAACTGGTATGTAGGTATATGACAGGCAGGTAGGCCGTCCAATCATTGCATTTGGACCAGATGAAAGGATTGGATGGGCGAATCACATGCCTGTGTCAGTCACAGAAATTTTTCTTTTTCTTTTTTTGTCAAAATGTTTTATTGATTTTTCTGCTGTGAGGACATCTGAGAAGCCACTTTAAGGAAAAATGCACTTTTCTTATAATGTACAAAGCACACTATCTACAAACGCAGCATTGGATTGGATGGATGCCCCATACTGTATGTAATGATGTTAAAGTTGTGGAAAGATGTGATGAAAGATGGCTGCACTTGTAGGGGGATAATGATTTGTTCTTGGGATGCTAGTTCGATGTTAACAGCCAATAATGCATGAATATGTCACATAAATGTTCAATGCTATACCTCGCTTTCAGACAGCTATTTGGAGGTGTTCAGCACATTATCCAACTTTATGTTACAACTTGTAAAAATAGAAATAGACAGAAAGAAGTGTTTTGGCCTCTTAAAGTTTTCTGCATCTGCAGCTGTCCTTCCAGTAGACGCAGCATCAAACAGATGAACCGCTGAGCCGATGGCCTGCAGCCATTAACACGTTGGCGGGGACAACTTGATTATTTCTGGTTTTTATTCCTCCAGTTATCCTGTCATCCATCCATCTGATCTGCTCTGGCCTCAGAGTTCAATTACAACGTGAGAAGTGAACGCCTGCTCTCGTCGTGGAAGGAACACGTTTGCTCTGGTTAACAAATACTGGACCAGTACAAAGGCTGACAGCCACGGACCTGCAATACGGCTGCTGCAGCCGTACTGTAGAAGAGGACAGCCTTAATCGGGTCTGATTGGAAAGAGGGATGAAAAAAGAAACTAGCACGCTCATGAACGCATCTTTGCGGTGTCATTTGTCATTTGAGATTTAATAATAAACTCTTTCTCTGCCCATCCCACAGAAGAGGATGGGTGGGATGAGAGGATTAAATAAGTGTAGAGAGTTTATCATTTATCCTTCTGTCCATCCGCTGCTGTCTCCCAACAGGCTCTGAGGAAAACACAGTGATCCGATTACGTTTGTGAACGTGTATCAGTGAGTTTCAGCGAGAGATATATGAATTATAGACAACACGCCCCTGTGCTGGACAGACAGTATGTAGTGAAAGCTTAAATCCCTCACAACTGCTGAAATGTGGCTTTTTGAGGGTGCGCTGAGGTTTTGATAGACTGCAAAGGACGTCAAATAGTTTTGATTTTTTTTTTTGAGTTAATGCATTGAATTTCTTTGTCACAGTCAGTCTCGTGGTCACTAATCTTCCAGCACAACCACCGATTGTTGAACAGTGTGTCTGCTGCACATGGCAAACGTAAGCCACCTATGGGGTTTAATGGAAATAATATAAGCAATGTATGTTTCAGTTGACTGATTCTGATTCTGCTTTAGGTTGTAATCATGATGCTGCAGCTGTCCTTGAGAAAAAGAAACACCGCAAACAGCCTCCGACATCTTCGCAGCTGCAATTCAATTCATTAAATGTTTATTTCCAAATGAACAGTCTTGATCTTTCCTGAGACTTAAAATCTAAAGGGACGGCTGTGCGAATTTTTTTTTTTTCCCCCATGTCAGTTCTTTTTAGGTGTTGCAAGAAGAAGAAGAAAAAAACACCATCATCCAATCTTCTCTGTGGGGTTTAATCATTGAGGTGTAAAGAGGAGAGGAGGAAAGATAGTGAAGGAGGATTAATCTGAGTCTGACATGCTACAGAAGAACGGTGTGTGTGTTTGTGTGTGTGTGTGTGAGAGAGAGAGAGAGAGAGAGAGAGAGAGAGAGAGAGAGAGAGAGAGAGAGAGAGAGAGAGAGAGCTGCTATCACTATCTTGATCTCAGACGATGCCAACACAGGAGTGGAAAGCCACTAGAACACAGACAAAGAAAGTGAATCCAGGGTTTCCTACACTGTATATTTACTTTCTTTTTAGCGGCCTGCAACAATACATTGCATTGCCCTCCACAAATTCATTTTCTATTTTGGAAGCTGTACCCCCCCCACCCCTCACTTTCTGTCTCTCTCTCTCCTTTACAAAAATGAATTTGTAAGAATTTCCTCTACTGCAAATCACAGATGCTCTGCAACAAGAACGCAGAGAGACAGACAGTCTCTCGTACTACATCACTCCTGTAAATGCACTGATTGTGGTGTGACGGCTCATGTTTAATGTGGGCCTGCTTGTGTGAAACACTGGAAGAAAGGAGTTTTCATCTGGAGCCCCTCTGTCCGTCATGGGCTGCACCTCTTCAGCTACAGAGCTGTGTGTCTGGTGGGAGGTGAACAGCCGGGAAAATGCAGAGGAGTCTGAGAGGCTCAGAGGATGTAGATTAGAGAGTCTGGACCACTTTTATTTGATTAACGGGACGATGGGGCAGATGCTGCCTTCCGTCACATCAAACACGTCAACCTCCTCTCGGGCTGAGAGGCAAGCTGTAACGTCTCCGGTATGACCACAGCTTCTCGATCAGGCTGAAGCTGACTGAGCACCTCAGCTGGATTTTCTATCAGAAACCGAATTGCTAAGGAGCAGATGGAGGGTCTTACTGGTCTCCGTGCAATTACATACATTCTTGCCAAGATGCCATGTACCGCTCCATATTTGGCCCGGAGATCAACAGCGGAGATTAATCCCAGGATTTTGGACATTTCTTGCCAAGAGTAGTGTCATGTTTAGGGAATATAGTACATCCAATATTGCAAAACTGCATAATGTTACGTAATTCTGAATAAGTTCATTCCAGGGAAGAAGTATCATGTGAAACAAAGGAAAGGAAACTTCCAGTCCAGGATGCAGCCTGCAGGTTTATTTCTCTTCATTCCTCTCTTTGACACTCTGTCATGGTGTTACAGTTTCCCATTAATCCTAAACACAACACTGTCATCTCTTTCACTTATGTTGCTGATTTAATGTCTGTACATTTAATCTAGACAGGGTTTTTTTTTCTTTCTTTTACATATTACATCTTTGTTGTTGTCTGATACAGCAGAGCAGTTAATCTACTTAAATCACAGCCATGAATTTTTTCATACTTGGCTGATGGAAGTCTGATCAATCAATAAACTATAGGGTTTGCTTGCTTTAGATGGCAACAACGAGCATTATAGTTGGGTTTTTTTTCTTGAATTGAGCACCTTTTTTTGATTTGAGGTCCTCGTCATTCAAGGTTTAGCCACAAAATAAATTCGATCTACATCTACTGTCACTGATGATGTCTCTAAGCCAAGCAAAGGCCTTACTAGCCTTACCAGAGATTGGCTTGGATCAGCCGTAGAGACATTTTATTGTTAATTCTTTTAGGAATAATAAATGTGTCGTTCATAAATTGAGAAAAGCAAACGATGAGAATTTAGCACCATAGATAGAGGCATGAAAACGAGCTACACCAACTCCTTTGACAGCAATCTTGATGTTCTAAGCCACAAAATGTGTTTTCTACATGACACTATCCATCACCACGTGTTAACAATGAGCTGTGATAGGTTGACAACGTAAGTGTTCGATTGACAACATGTTGTTGTTTTTTTTTTGCACGTATAATTAATGTCCTGTCATGGTTTTTAAGCACTAGCGTTCAGACCACATGTCAGTTTTTACAATGAAGATGATATGTTTTGTCGACACCGAGTTTGTAGACTGACAAATTTAATTCTATAGTTTGGATAATTAACACAGATTACACGCCGACACTGCGATGTGATTGTGTGATGACTAAATTATGTAAATAGGATGGAAAATGTATTATGTAAATGTTTGTGCGTTAACAGCCACGCTTCAGGCCGTTTGTTTGTTCACTTCCCTGCAGAGTGAAGAATGCTACTTTGAAAGCTATTGTCATTCTTTCATTTGAAATTTGAACTTCTGTCCAAAATGAGGGGGGAAATACATATATCCACCAAGCACGGTCATCATGTTTGGCGTCTCGCCCCGCAGAGAGGGATGAGAAACGGGGATTAGGATGCACACTCTCTCCAGAAGCATTTACGTCGTTGCACTCGACTGCATGCGTATGAAAATTGACAGACGACGCTGTGTGAAATATGAGAGAGCCGGTGCTATAGTTTCAGGACGCTGTCAGACGAATCCCTTAAGAATCAGACAATGGAACAAATTCTTCCTGTCAAACAGACCAACGCCTCTAAGTGTCCCTCTTCATGGCCTCTGGTCCTTATCAGACGCATGAAAAGAAATTCATACCCACTTCCTGACTTTTCACTTGATCTGTGGAGGAGCAGGTGAGATTTACTGCGAGAAAACTCCTCTTTCCCTGCTATTTATGAGGAATAACTGAATGCGGCTGAAAAGCCAACACTCTCATGTCACACCCATAAGAGATCCAACCGGTCTTGTGTTCCGGGAAGCCGACAGGATGCCCCGTAGGTGCAAAATAGTCCACGTGTGGATTTTAAATGAAAGAAGTACAGGTAATATTTGGAAACTGCTTGCATGGTTGTGTTCAAAGGCAAGAGAGAGTAAAAACAAAACAAAAAGCTGAAGGCTTTTATTAAAGATGAAACATTAAAGATGATGAAACAGCTTGATTTTTGTTTTTTTTTACTCCTCATCATGTCATCAGGTGCAGCTTTAAGTGCACTGAATCTTAACTAGAGGTTAAAAAAAAAAATAGCACCATGATGTTAGACTCTGTGCTGAATAAGGTACGTCTTGCTTATTGCTCACAGCTTGGCTGAAATGTGCCTTTTATTACACTGTGCAATTTTAAGCTAACCTTCAAAGAATAAAGGACAAACGGGGGAATTACTCTAAGGCTATATAAAGCAGAGCTTTGCTCGTTGGTTTTATGGTCGAGCACCTTTTTTTTTTTTTTTTACACGAAACCTTTTTTAAAATTATTGTCACAAATGTGCTGACTAATGCTGCTTCTTAATGGAGACAGTCCTCAAACTTTAAGAGAACATTGGCTGCACTGAGGCAACCACAGAATATATAAACTGGAAGTGAATATACCTCCACCAGCACCACCGTCACTAAAACCTGAACATAATATAGTAGAATATGGGAATATAGTTTCCACACTATGTCAAAACATTAATCTGTAACAACTGCTTCTGAGAGAGGAAATGGGCAAGCACAATAGGTGCATTCCATTTTGTACCATCAACTGTTGTATCATTGCACCCAGGCCATAGCTCACACGATGGTGGTGTCGCCATGATGACATCACTACTCGGATCTGCATCAAGCCAAATGAAGTACCTCCGAATCCCTCGCCCTGGAAGTCTACTCCTAGCATTTGGAAATGTGTTTCTTATCAGTGAAAATGTGTTTTCCCATAATGGCAGATCCAGACCTATTTATTATCAGATTTTGTTACCAAAAAACCCAACAAAAAAAACGAAACCCTGCACCTTGATGGATTCCCCTCAAAATCTAATTACCTTTCCAAAGCCACCGTTCTGCAACATTTCATTGAACTTTGAGATATCCTGATAACGAACAAACAAACAGGCAGACAGATAAATGGCGATGAAAACATAACCTCCTCGGCGGAAGTAATATACAATATATATAATATAATGATATAAAGTAATAATATAGAGTGCAGAGGCAAGATCGATGAAATACTTTGCTGGGGAATTTTTTTGTTTTTTTTTGTTGATGCTTATAGCCTGGTGTATTTCTCTTTGTTCAGCCAGTTCATAAGGACACATGAATGTAACATCCAGTCCAGGCCCTTCATGCCAGGGGAGACAAACGCTGCGTATGGTCCTCATAGATCACGATGACAAGTCATCATTGAGATCACGGGCTTTGGTTTAATGGCTCTAGACTGAACAGAGTTAAAGGTGAAACTGTGGGGGCAGAGCACTAAAAGCATACCACATGCTGTATATGCACGGTGATGAAATGGAGGCTATAGAAGCCTTTTGTTGGATTTGAAACCTTTTACGGTGAAGCTGAGTGTTGTTGACAGATGGGCTGTAGATCCAGTTTGTAGATGCCACATTTTACTGCTGAAATATTGATTCTAAGCAGGCAGGTAAGTGTGGAGTACCGGTGACAAGATACTTGATGATCAGGAAATCCCGGTGGCTCATTTGGGATTACAATGTTATTTGCACTCCCAAAAAGCGTCACCTGTGCTTTGTGTTCGGCGCTAATTAGCAAACGATCCATGCTAACACACGCTAAGATGGTGAATATGGTAACACTACACCTCAACAGCAGCATGCATTAAGATTGTCATTGTGAGCGAGTTAGCATTTAGCTCAAAAGAGCTCCCAGAGCTGCTGGCATGACTTGTGGACACAGTGGCCATCTTGCATTGCATCGATTCATATGATGCACGATTGGGTGCTGTTAACAGTAGGCCCGTCTTACAAACAAAAAAGTAGTGCTTTGCGAGGTCCTGTAACTAAATGTGTCACGGTTGTGAGTGCGTTTCACACTTAAGGATGCATGAAGTATTTTATTGACTCTTGTCTCATCGCTTAAGGTGCTAAACTCTCGGCAGAAGAACCGAAACCTTTCTACTCTCACACCAATGCTAAACCTTAAAATGTAAAGCCACTCTAAAATTGAGGGCCTTGTATCTTATGTCTTTCAACACACACACACCTACACACACACACACACACATACACTCAGTCACCTGGCTCATTACCCTGAAGTGTTTCAGATAACACCAACTGAGAATTATTCAAAAGTAATTTCTTTCTTCTCCCCTTGCTCTTCCAGTCCGCTCTCATCCCTTCCCAGCATTCCTCCTGTCTCAGCAGATACCGGAACAGAGCAGGGAGAAGACGACTTTCTTGCTTTTTGAATAGGAAATGCGATGCTCTCTGGAGGTCCATGTTGCAGCTGACAGACTCGCAGCGAGGTGGAGGAGAAAGAGGATGGAGAAGCAGAGAGCCTGTGGAGACTTGTGCTGACACATCACACTTTCTTTCTAGCTCCGTTTCTCCATCTTTTCTGTATCTTACTCCCCTCACACAGGCTTACCTACAAACACACACACACATACACGATTAGCCTGTAATCTCCTTGTTCTGCCTTTTATATATTTTCCCCACAGTCCTCCCAACATGTTGCAGTTGGCCGTGTGCTGCTTAAGAGAGGATTGGAAGATTTAAAGTCAGTCACCATCAATCTGTTCATTTTGTTCTACTGTGGCTGCAAATGCATGAGCCTCACTGCAAATGTAGAATTTCAAGCCATGAGGAAAACAATAAATAAATTCTGCAACCGATCCTAGTTTAAAGATGCAAAATCAATAAGGTGGAAGATGTTTTAGCAAAGATTTGACTATTGGCATATTTAGCAGACACAAAGCAACCTGAGATATTATTTGGTGTCTTGTTTCTGGTTACATATTTCCATTATTTACTTTGTTCTTACCACTTTTTGTACATCAGCTGTGAAACATGTCTTTTTTAGCTACTGAGTGCACGACTATGTAACACACTGTACTAGTCATGATAGGCGTTTTTTCCTGAAAACAAAAAAGAGCTGCAAGCTGCAAAACGGTGCCAAAAAATGATGGGAACTGCAGAGTTGGCGATAATTCTCTGTGGATTTGTCACTACATCAGCTTTTGACTTACACAAAGTCATTTTACAGCCAGACAGCTGACTCCTTCACAGATCGTTCTTGTTATTTCTTAATTATTTTCATAACAAATAGTGGAGACGCAAGAACATTCATGCAGAATTCAGGTATAGGTCTTGGAAGAGGATAGGCCTTCCCAGTCTTTTTACATTTGGTGCTGCATCAAAAGCATATGATTCCAATGATAAATACCCAAAAGTAAAAGGTTAGCACAAACAAAACTTCAAGTTAAAGTTAATGAGTAAAGTGAGGAGGGTTGAAAAGAGCCAGATATGTTTCTCAGAAGTTGATGGAAACCAAAAGAAGAGAAAGGAGAGTTAATGTTGGACTAAAACATGGCTCCAGATGGCAAACACTTTGCTAACACTTTAGCCATAAACGCTTTACAAAAGAAAAAAAAGTCAGATTTGTGCATTTTTCAGTGTTTTTATGCAGAAAATAAATGATTGCATGCTTTAGAGAAAAGATACAGAATGAACTGACACACGTCAACAATTCCAACATCTGACTAACTTTGCTTTGCACCAGTAGTTTCTTCCGTAAACCTCGAGGATGTCTAATTAGCCTGCCTGAATGAAGAAAAAATAAATAAACAAATAGCTCGCAGCGAGAGTTTCCTCTTTGTATTCTGTAGCAGTCAAAGAATTCACGAAGAGATCACTCAGACCCCATAGCTCACAGTAGTGTATACATCCCTATTTAATAAGCTGCACAGAGCAGCAAGCCATCATTTACTCATTAAGAAAGAAAGAGACGTGTGTGTGTGTGTGTGTGTGTGTGTGTGTGTGTGTGTGTGTGTGTGAGCTGGTGGGATGGCTTCCTCTAATTGCAGCATTGTGGCCCCATATGTACAATTCAGAGGGAGAACAAGGCTGAACATTTGACTCTGATCAGTTGGAACCTTGGACGACACAGCACACACACACACACACACACACACACACACACACACACACACACACACACACACACACACACACACACACACACACACAGAGTCGCATACATGTGTGTATTCACATGCATGAGTGTGTGTTCAAGTAGATCGAACAAGACAAAAGATGGAAAACAAAACTGATTACATACTGAAAGTCCTGATTTCTTATATTGTGTATTTTCTGTTGTGGTTGCAAACGGTTCAATGAATGCTTATTTCCTGGGATGCACAATATTTATTTTTTTCCACTGGTACAATAACCAGTAATTAGCTGCTTTCATACTTACAGACATACATAATGAAGTCCAGAAGAACAGATGTGTTACTCATTTAGTGTTTCTACCAATACTACAAGCAGCAGGAGAAAGGAAAAAAAAAATCCAATGTAATCACAGCCTTAAGGATGTAATCACAGCACCCATCCTGCATACACACAACACAGAGGACACTACATCTCACAGCACTAGGGCTAACAATTCAGCTGGCACCTAATCTTTCAGTTTGTCCTTCTTCCTAGACAGGCTGGAAGATAAAAAAAAAAGAAAAAGCAATGGTTCCTGGAAGCGGCTGACAGGCTCCACGGCCAAGTCCAGATAAAACCGATGAGAAGGCATTACGTATCTTCCCTGCACTGAGCACACTCTCTTTTTCCTCTTCCCTGAGAAGCACACGGTTGGTTGGAGGATGGTCGCATCATTAAGGCGACAATATGTAGACTAAAAGTATACTCACAAGAAAAAGAAAAAGACAATCCTCAGATTGAATGCTTGGTGTGAAATGCAAATGATTTATTTGGGGCGGTGGCGACATGAAAACAGAAAATATAACCGTGGCTCCTCATGAATACAGAATTCTGTATCTGGAAAATAAGTTTTTTTTTATAATGGAAAACATTATGAGTGTTTGGTCCAGAACATGCCACTGTTATGTTTTACCACTATGAAGATTAGATTATATTAGATTGTATCAGCAGTGACAACACTTACAGGATAGTCTTAGACCCTGTTTTTTTTTTTTTTTTTCCACAAATGGAAAAGTTTTTCTTTTGCATTTTAAGAAAGTTCTGCGCTCATAGGACAACGTTTTGGAAACGATCCTTGTGCACACAGATTTGCAAAAAACAACAACAACAACAAAAAATGATGTAGCATGCATGCCAGGCCACTAGTTGGCGGTTTAACTTTCCAAAATTAACACCACAGAATAACATCACGCACTTGCACACCCCTGCATGGTGAAAAAAAAAGTGTTGTCGTTGTCAAATATAAATTCCCATATTATTTAAATATTGTTTTGTAGAACTCAACCAATGTGCAGTTTTCACAGTATTCATGTAGCCTTAGATGAAGCAGCGATACCCTAGAAAATGACTAAGGGCCCCTATGACCCTGCATATAAGCTGTACAACTGAATCAGTATTATATTGTGCTCGTCTACATTATTTCAAACAACTTTGATTGTTACAAGTCTAGACATCCAATCAATCGATCATAGCTGGAAACGGACAGCCGTGGTCAATAAGAGAGAGCTACAAATAAAGGAAGCAGCAGCCTGTTCCAACGCCATGTCAGCTGTTGTGGCAGCTGCAGAGTTTTTGCTGTTTTCATGCCACTAAAAGTCAGGTCGCGTCTGTACCCTCAAGCAAATAGTCATGAAGTGTGGAGAAAGTTTCAGCATCCTCGGGAAGCTAAGTGTCGTCTGCAACATTTCACTTTGTCCTCAGACTTCTGCAGCTTAAGTTTTCACAGGTGCCTTTAGAGGGTTTGAATATATTTAGAAGTGAGTGGGTAGACTGTAATTACACTCTGCGTAGACAGGTGAGGACGGAGAGAGGGGTTTTAAACAGTAAAAAGCACACACACACACACACACACACACACACAGGCACACACGTCTGATTGGCAAGGCTTATTGCAGTGGTTGCCATGGTAACTGGACACAGCCGTTTTTGAAAAAGGCAGGAGGTTGAAAAAGGTGATGGGGAGAGAGAGAGAGAGAGAGAGAGAGAGAGAGAGTCTCAGGGGCAAATGAATGAATGAATGACAGGAAGAACATGTTTCTAATTCAAACCCAGGGGCACTGACTGGAGAGAGATGATGTTTGAGACAATCGGAGCGATTACGTCACTGCTTAAAAATAATTCTACAGTAAACGTCTTGTCTGTCTTGGTTGGATTGGCGTCACAGAGAAATTATACACGAGGTTTAAATCATATTCATGGTGCGTTTAGCCCCGTCGGTAGAGCGTGCGCCTCGTAAACAGAGGTTGCAGTCCTCTAGCGGTGGCTCGGTTCCCGCCCCGTGGCCCTTTGCCGCATGTCTTTCCCCTCGCTCTCTTCTACATTTCCTGTCTCCTCCTCAGCTGTCGCCATCTCTCAATAAAAAGGCTGAAAAATGCCCAAAATGTACCTAAAGAAAAATTCATATTCATGTCTAGTATACTGTATATATATATATATATGCTAAACATCAGAATTAAGATGCAAGACAAGCTTTAAGCATAGTAATTAAAATAAATGCACCACTGTTCTGTGTTAAACCTCAATCAGTGTGAGAGATGAGGCTCCTTCCTGGTATATAATCACACCTCTGATTATCTGCATTCAGCTACAGGAGTCTTTGTGCTTTCATGGACTGCAATTTGACTGCAGACCATAATAGCCTATAGACTGTGGTGCTTGTGAGTAGGTCAGGGGTAGTGTTAGCCCTTCGTTGGGACAAAACCGAATCTAATCTAAAAAAAAAAAAAAAAAACCTCATTATGGCAGAGATGAGATCACGTTGGAGGCTTTCTTGTGTCTGCTGTCAGAATATAGATAATATAGAGTATGATATAGATTTGTAGTGAATATTTATGTTCCATATATTTTTTTTTTATCAATTCTTTTTAATTACCTTCTCAAAACTGAGAAAATCTGTTTTGTTTTCAGTAATTTAAGACAGTACAATAATAATGTTTGGATCCCGCTTGGATCTTCATCAGGCCAGGAATGCAAAATCCAAGGATGTTATTTTTAAGGTTGGGTACCACTCACATTTCAAATGATACCTCTACCTGGAATTTGGTACTGGTACCCAACAGAAGCCTATTTTTACTAGTTTACTTACATAACAAAAATGCATTAACTAAAATGTACAAACTGTCACAAATGTAATTAGAATGTAACACCGACATTTCTCCACAGATATGGTAGCAGCTTCACTCTGTGCGATTCATTCAGTCTGGATAACTGGACCAATATGAAGCAACAGCAGTCCTTCCTAAATATCAGGAATATCAACAAAGCAAATAAATAAAAAATATGTGAAAACATATAAATAATTCTCCAAAGAAACAGTGAAGAATCGTGTTATTATTCACAGTGCTTGTATTTTTGTAACATTTCCCCATAAATAGTAGGCAATTTATATACAACTGGACACACTAAAACTGTCAGTTGGCGAACACCAGTAAAAAAAAAAAAAAGCTCAGCTAAAAAATCATCCACGACGGTGAAAAAGTCAAACATGTTCACTCTGCAGCTTTTAAATATACTTTATTTTGTGTTTGACCGGGGTTTGACTTGTTGCCATGGGCTTCCAGACTGGGTCTCACCCTCTACTCTCTCACCTAGATGAAATATGGCACTGAATGGTTTTAACGTGAATCATAATTAACAGTACAGAGTTCGTGAAGACAAACCTAATCATCGTTTAAGGCTTAAGGCTTAAGGCATGGAGTAAAAGTCCAGGAATTACCTTTCTTTTTTTTCCCCCCCAGTAATGCTGTTTCTGATAACCTGGCACCTACCTGTACATGATCTCTAACTTACAGACAGTATATGCTTCCATTGTTTTCATTGAAAAAGTTAGTGGTTAGTTCACCCAGCTGTGAGCTGTTGCACCGAATGCACTAAATTTACCCCCATCCAACCCAAAATGTAAAGTGTAAAAAACAAAGAGCGCTTCGAATCCGATATGAATCACTGTTACCGAAGCAAAGCGTGTGTGAAAGAATAACATCACACATATGGTGACAGAGAAAGACGACGACGTGTTTCATTGGCTTGTTCTGCCTCTGTTGCCGCTGCTGCTGCTGCTCAGAATCAGGTCAGATGAGTCACCAGCAGCTCTGGCCCCACAGCTACAATCTCTGGCTCTCTAATCCACTCTCAGCCCGATGCGATAATGTGATGTCATTCAGCTCGCTCCTGTGTTGACGCTCGATGTCTCACAGTTTGTGCGTTTGTCTACTGCACGGTCATTTGATAAGAGTTACGGTTTGGCTGATGCGGGTTTTCCCAAGGCTCGTCTTCGTCGTGGGATCAAATCTGCTGGAAAAGCAGGATGCCACATGGTCCTCATATAGCTTTTTTTGATTCTGGATAAATATCTGAATCATTATGAACAGAAACACTGTCAAATTAAAAGAAATGTGCTTTGATACGACTTCAGTTTCATCTCGTCTCTTTTATTACCTCTGCCCAAGAGAGTTGGAGGAGACAATGTAGCTGAGATAATGCAGATTTAGAGTCATTCAAATGTATTTAATCTCTCTGTGAAAGGTAAGAAGTTATATCTTAATGAAAGATATATCTAGATCTGGCATTATGGAAAATCATCCTTACTACTATTACTGAATGCTATAGGAGTGGGTTTACAAGGAGAAAGGAATTAGGTGGCATTACTGAATTCGGCACGAAGCGGTTCTGAGTAAAGTTTCAAAGACTCTTCTTCAGTTCCCCAACCACTGCAGTGTTCCATGGAGCAGAGCTGAAACGATCGGTCGGTCGAAACAAAATAAAAATCCAACAAACACGGTTCCAAGTTCCCAACTGTGGTGATGTGCTGCTTCTCTTTGTCACATATGTTAACTTGAAATAACAAATAACTAACTTGATGTTTTGGACTGCTGGTCAGACATTTCGTAAACTACATGATTAATTGATTTGACACAAATGAAGGTGAAAAGCCAGCAGAGCATTGGTATTTTTGAGAGACCTAAAGGCAAAAAAAACCCCAAAACGATTCTATTAGCAGTGCAAAAAAAGGGTTACACTGGCTAAACACTGGACATCATTACTGAGCATTCTAAGCTGTTTTTAAAATGCCAGCTTCCACTCCTACAGTAGACCAGTCGACCAAATAAGGAATGATATGGTCGGCTGGATCCTCACACTTCACCTCCTACCATGTACAGAGATATCTCAACTTTAGACGAACAATAGTATTGTCTGTTCTTGGCACTCTGTTATTGACTCTGTTCCTTGGCTACCTTTCCTTTTCTGTGTGTGTGTGTGTGTGTGTGTGTGTGTGTGTGTGTGTGTGGTGGCCAGCTTGTCCAGTCGACCATCTCTCTCCAGCCATCTTCCTCCCCGCATGGTCTAACCTTGTTTGACACTGACCCAGCCTAGAGGCTAGACACAACATAACAGTTTCAATTCAGCATTACACACACACACACACACACACACACACACACACACACACACACACACACACACACACACACACACACACACACACACACATGCGCGCACACACACCCAATGGTTGGTTGTGGCAATGACAGCTTGATCTAATCTGACCTCCGCCTCAGATGCCTGGTTCTGTGTGAAGCCTACACTCCATCACCTGCTTCGCAGTCAGGCTCATGTGAAGAAGAGGATGAGTGAAGGATGATACACCCACCCACACACACACACACACACACACACACACACACCCACACACACACACACACACACACACACACACACACACACACACACACACTGACGTCTGGACTCTTTGCTCATGCCTCAGTGTATCTCGTCTGTATCCTGTCTTAATCTTTCCCTCCCTGTCCCTCCATATGTCCCTAATGTCTCCCTCTTGTCTGATCAGTTGTCAGATGAGTCTGCAGGGGTGTGAACTTTGAGCACTGCGCTGTAAGTCTATTCCTCGCACACAGCACACACAGCTGGTCCGACCCTAGCCTTTTCAGTACAACTGAGATTTGAATTATTACTGCACTGCCGAATTAACTTGTTGAAATGGACTGCATGAGTCATCGTGAATACACAAATACACAGTTGTGTGTGTCTCTTTACACCCATTATAAAATCTGAGACGGATAGAAAAGACCCCCAAAATGAAAACCGATTCCATGACAACCATTCTAGATATCAGAATGCCCATTGGCCAATCTATATGTTTTGATGTATTTTTTGTGTAAGTACTGGCAATGCTGTGGGACTGAGGAAAAATCTGAAGGGAGATGCATCAATAAAAAAATGATGAAATTCATTTTAATTTCATCAACATCGTGATATAAATAGACATACCATGTTAGGGGATTTTAACTGGCTTTTAAATCCCTACTGGTGCATATACACACTGTAATAATTATGAGAGCTGACCTTATATGGCTGATTCAGATTTGTAGTTTAAAAAAACAAATATTTCTGTACTTATTGCAGAGTGTTGTATAGTATTAATACAATATGATAAAATACAGTGTTCCTTCATTTAATTCACGGTTTAGTTGACATCAGCATGTGTCATGTTGGTACTGATTATGTCAGTTGGTGTAAAATAGTATATAAAATTCATACATATAGAATAGAGCACAGTCTATAGAGATGAAGCAGCCAGACTGGACTGGCTGAGTTGCTCATCTCTCCTGTACTGTGTTGGCTGATTTACAGCCTTGTGCTTGTCCTTTGCCTGCATCAGGTTAAGGCCAGGGGCGTGAAAATCATTTACAGTGTGATCACTTTCTATCGAGTCGTGATGTAGATCACAGCCACAGGTCTAAAGGTCACTCCCTGCAGCTCTACTGTCTTATATGTCTTTAATTAAAACATGACTGTGGATGTAGCCTAACTGAGATGTTGGTTTCTGCAATCATCACAGAACAGACTGTTACTCTCACTCATTATGGAGAAAGTGGTAAGAATAGCTCGACATTGGTTCCCTCTGGGAAAAGCACAGCTCGTTCTCTCTTTTCCCCTCTGTTTTGAACACACACACACACACACATAGTCACAGCACACTGAATTCCATTAGCAGTGGTATCAGCGTCTATAGCACTTGTAGCCTGCAGCCTCTCTGTTTCATGTGCGCGTGCTCGCGTCCGTGTGATCTCGTCATTTGTTGCATTTTAGCCGCAACAGGAATGAGTGAACCTTATTTAAACAGTGTGAGAAACTGGTCCATTTTGCATGCATGTGCTCCTCGTATTTGCTCCATCAAGGCAGAGACACACAACAAAACCCCCTCTTGGTAGTAACAGTGAGGCTGAGATGCTGTGTTCGAGTGTGTGTGTCTGTTAATGGGCTGATGTAAAAGACAAGGGCTGGGCGTCATAGCTCACCTACAGAGCTGTCACGCAAGTAAGTGCGCAGATAAAAAAAAGCAACTGAAAGCAGAGCTGTGCTGTCGAATATTCTGCTGAAGTGGTGATAAACTGTGAATCCACAGCTGACTGTCAACATATTATGTTGACTGAAAAGCTAGACATTAGCACCAAGAGGGCCGTCACAGGCTGTGCTCAGACTGGCGACCCACATGAGGCTGAGAAAGCTTTTATCAAGTCCGGACAGTAAAAACAAACAAACAAAAAAACCCAGATTACTGCCCGAAATTCAACTGTGAAATAGGGAATGTTATCGTCGTTGTTATTGTTCAAATGGGAATGTTGTCATCATTGTTATTGTTCAAATGGGAATGTTGTCATCATTGTTATTGTTCAAATGGGAATGGTGTCGTCGTTATTGTTCAAATGGGAATGTTGTCAGCGTTATTGTTCAATTGGGAATGTTGTCGGCGTTGTTATCGTTCAAATGGGACTGTTGTCGTCGTTATTGTTCAAATGGGACTGTTGTCGTCGTTATTGTTCAAATGGGAATGTCGTCGTCGTTATTGTGCAAATGGGAATGTTGTCGTCGTTATTGTTCAAATGGGAATGTTGTCGTCGTTATCGTTCATATGGGAATATTGTCGAATTTTGGATGGTAAAAGTCAGCTACAGCTGTGTGCTGCAGATAGTTTGCTTTTGGATTTAACATTATTGAACATTCATTATAGTGGGATATGAGAGCTGTGTGAGGGTGTTAATCTTTCATTTCCCAGGATCAGTTTCTGAAAACACTCTGCACCCTTCTGACCTTTCATTTCTTGAATACAAACTCTGTATCCTGCCCTCCAAAACTGAGCAAGATTCCAGAAAGTATTTGTTCACGCTATTGTTCTCCATTATTCAGAAATGTCTTTAAAAAGCCCTCTCTGGAAACAAAATCCTACCATCAAGGATTCCATGACCGAAGGGTTCAGGCACAGGAAATATAAAGAATTGAATGCAATATAATAAATAGGATACAATGAAGACTTATTTGGTAAAACCATAAACCTGAGCATTTCTAAAGATTTGATCACAGCCACAAATTTCATTTAAGGTAAATTCTTATTTTTAAACGTTAGACAGCAAACATACCGGCGTCTTTATCCCGTCCTATATAGCAGCTTTGACATCTTTAGTAATGTTTCCTCAGGATGTCATGAAATTTTCTTTTATCTGCACAAATACAATGAAGTCTGAAGTCTTAAATGCAGAGGTGGCGAGAAGAAAAACTTAGTTGTAGTTCCTCTGACATCAGCTGACATCAGAATAATCAACGGATGGCACAGATGGCTGCAGCTGCATGGCTGACTGGGCTGTAGGCAGCAGTGTTTAGTTCGGTTTAAGTGTTTTGAACACAGGGAGCAGTGATGCAGCAACATCTTTCCACCCTGTGTGATCTTTGTCAGCTCCTCTGGGCAACAAGGTCCCCATATCAACAAAATAATCTAGTTTGGACAAACAGGGTGAATCTATAACTCCCTGGTCACTAATGCTGGGAGGCTCCTTCTTTGTTGCAGCCCTATGTTTTGATTGGGCAGGTAGATAAATAGATTATTAGATTATAGATAAAGTTGGAGGGAAGATTTGTATTTTTTTAATTTAAATTTTACTTCTTTACTTTACACCTAGCCAAATTATACTGCCTCTAATTCTGCAACAAACATGCATCATAAAGAATTAAAAACAAAGGACAAGGAACAAAAATGAATTAAAGGAACATCTAACTAACTGTAAGGTACAAGGAGGTATAGAAAAGCAAGGTAGGCATTTGTGGAGAATGAGCCTTATTGATTGGACATAAACTATCACTCCAGAGAACTGACGGGTACGAAAGGATGAATGCTGAATCATGAGGTTGTCAAGCAGTCAGCCACTGAGGGTAAAGACAGGTCAGAAGGCTGTGTGGATAAATAGCTGTTTAGGTGAACCTTAAGCTATACCCAAATGAGTAATGGCTACCCCCTTTGAAGAGTTTCTCTTGTATTTTCTCCTCTTAGTGTTTCCTCCCTTTCTACTCTAATCCATCGAACAGAGTCAGTTCAGGGTCGGGTATTTCCCATTGTACTTTGTGCCGTTTTGATCCCGCTCAATTACTATGGCTGGTGGATTGTCTTTAATCTTAAAATATATTTTGCACAAACTGCTGATTTCTACTGGCATACAGCTTGCCTGATGAAATGCAAAAAAAAACTATTGTGTCTCCATGGCAACAGCAGATAAAGTGGAGAGGAAAAGACTCTTCTATGTCTGCTTTCTCACTTCAACATTTTAAAATTTCTCCTCCATGTAAAATATACTATTTTCACACTTAATGTTATGAGCACAATGTTATATATAGTTTTACTTTCTTCTGTCGGGTCACTGTTTGCTGTTATAATGGCCCTAATATCCCCCCAGGGACCACTTTCAACTTATATTAAGGGAAAAAACAGATTGGAGTCTGTGTGAAGTCAGAGCAAGCCCTACTGTTGTTTGGATGTCCTTTAGCTGGGGGGAAGGACTGACAGATAAACAGAGACGTGGACAGAGGTCGTGAAGAAAGAGAGGAGTAAACTAAGGAGCCGAGATGAGCCAGAGCTTCAGCAGAATGCAAAAAGAACCGAAAGAACGGGAAGAGAAGCGATGCAGTCATCTTTTAAAGTGTCACAATATGCAGACAAACGTTCTGTTTACATGATCCAACTTTCTCCTTGCTGACGCACATACACTCGTGGCTAATCAGTGACAAGTGTCACCTCGAGGCTTGTTATCGTGAGGAACAGAGACTTGTTCAGACAAAGATTAATTTATCCACGTGTGGACATTAGCCTCTAATAGTATACATCAAACAGTGTCTCCGAAATGTAATTAGACTCCTGTTGACAGAGCATAAAGGTCTTAAACGGGTCCCAATTACATTCAGTTTAACTGGTTAGGGGCCCGTTAGATTCCTACCAGTCTCAGGTCAGTGAGTCAATACGTCTTGTGTCCAAGTCAATCACATAGTCTGTCATTATGACTACGCCCCTGGTAGCATCATGTTGCTGCCAGTATTAGTGTGGCGTCATGCCATTGTTCAGATGGCCCATTATTCTAAAAGCAAATGCCCGTTGCTCCAAAGGCCCTTTGTAACCAAAATACGCACTCTGGTTTCACCAAAGTAACTTAACAGACATATGACATACTGATTTTAAGCCTTATATGGTGCCTGAACGTTACCAAAACTGTGACCATTACAGTAGGTATGATACCATGACAGTGAATGTCACCTTACGTTGTTCTTTCCTTCATGTCCAAATACACTAAGATAAGATATTAGGGGCAGAAACCACCTGGAAATGTCTGTATTTTCAGATCAATGGACTTTTTGAACAGCGGGCTTTTTTGAGATAATGGCCTGTCATCTGAAAAAATTGGAAAAATGAGTCAATGTTCCCTTTCTTTTGGCTTCAGGTGAATTAAATGTTGAATCTGGTCTGATCAGGTTTATTTCAGGCTGGGTCTGACTGACTCACATTTTTGCCCTGTTTTTAATCTAAAATCTGTACATCCCATATATAATGAAAACGTGGATCTAATTTTTTAATCATTTAATCAAAGTCTGAATTTTTGAAAACTTGAAATTCTCATATGAAACCAACAATTTCACACAAGCATGAAAACCATTAATTGTTAACAGCCACTGTGAGGCACGTATTATTAATTAAAACCTTATTTCATTAATATTAAACCACATAATACTTCTACCACTGTTTTATTCATCATGGGAAGACGTCGCAATTTAGCAAAACACCGAATGTGTTAGCGAAATAAATAAAACGACGAAAAAATGATGACATTTTTTGTGGCAGAAAAGGCCACAGTGTCTGGCCAACCAAAGTGAGAGAGTTTGTTGAATAAAAAGTAATGAGTGTTTCACCTGGCTCCGCAGACGTAATGTGGAAGCCACTGCCTGCAGCTAAAAGTGTTCCTTAGAGTCCTCTTAAAACACATCAGGATGATCCTCCTGATAGTGGCAAAAAGAGGATTAACTGCCAGTGTCTGGTGCTCTTTGTCAGTCTCTCCCATCACGAAAGAGAAACAGAACCCGGTGCGTTAAAGACAGGTCCCTAGTGGCCGTGTAGACTCACGCTGCTGCCAAGAAGAAGAAAAAAAAGAAGAAAAAAAAAGAGAAAGTCGAAGCCTCGAAAATCCTGATACTTACTTGTTACTGACAATGTCTGCCAAAATGCTCCCTCTCCTTGTTAAACGTGGCGGCTGGCGTCAACTTAGGAGGTCTAGAGTTTGCAGTGGCTTTTAATCAAAATTTGGTTTTGAAGGCTGATTCATATATTTTACCCAGACATCTAATTTAAGGTAAGAAAACTTAATACCTGTAATATTTAACAACCGAATTTCCCCTGTGGGGATTATTAAAGTCTTTATCTATCTATATATCTATCTATCTATGGAGAATTAGGTGCACACTTTGTGGTATACTTGCCTACTGGCTGTATGGTGGCTTGAGCAACCCAGGCTCGGCTCAGATAAACACAGGAAGGCAGAAGAGATAAGGTTTGCAGTGAAATGAAATGGGTGAGTGGGGGAGGAAGCAGGCCAACAGTTGCCATTAATGATGGATTGCATACAGATTTCTTCCAGCAGACGAGGTGCCTCCACATGCAGATTTATGCAACTTCCTTTGTTTTTTTTCCATAAACAAGGCTGTTATGTGTACAAACAAACCATTGATTTTCTCTTGCTCCTGATTTGATTCATTGGGAATGCATGGGTTTTCAGCTGGGACACTGCCTCGCCTCATGCGTTGTACAACAGCGTGAATGAGTGCATAATATTGTTTAGAAGTAGCTATTTTGAAATATGCAAGGGAAGGCAATACTATGTTAAATATAGGGGTTGCCATCGTGCTGCAGTTTTTAGCACTGTCGCCTCATAGCAAGACGGTTTCTGGGTTTGAATCCAGACTTGTGACTCTCTATGTGTCGGACCTGTCTAGTTTTTTTTTCTTCCATAAATAGAGTGGTTCCACCACTAAAAAGTAAAAGTGAAATTTGTCATTCCAGGAGGTAGTAGCAACAACAAACCAAACCTGGCTAAATTACCTTAAAAAAAAAAAATAAGACTTCATCTTACCAAAATAGTTCATTTGATCCCGGACGAGCCCCCAGTTTGTCACAACCTGGCTCAAAGTTGGACAAAGGAGGGGAGAACACAAGCTGTGAAACAAGACCACCCTAACGAATCAGGAGAGAGAGAGAGGCCCGTTCACGAGGTCGTCACAGTGCGACCCCATGTATTCAGTCTTTTCCTGTTTTATTTTGATAGTTATGTTCTCTATATTGTCTCTTTTGCTGAACACTTCCTGTCTTTGTCAGTTTTCCCTCCACTGATATTGTTTATTGCTTTCTCCTGTGTTCAGTCCTCACCTGTTCCCCAGCTCCCCTCGTTACCCTTCTGTGCAGGTCCATGCTTTCCGTTCTTCAGTGTCAGGTCGTCTGTGTTTGCCCCCTGTGCAGTATACATATATGATGCAACGATCTACTGTTTTGTTTGAACTCTAATGGCGAGGACATGTACATGCATGGCAGGAGGACTGTTACATCACCTGAAAGCCCTCTCTGTTAAACAACTGCACGCAGAGTGAGGCTTCTCGCAGGCGATTTGTTGGAAAGGAACGGCATATTAAATGCCGCTGCCCCGTTAGAGGTGAAGCAAATATCCGGTTCTTAGTGCTGGTCATGTTTTGTTTCTTGACAACTTTTTTTCTTTAGCTTTGGGCAAGTTAAAACCTCACAGAGCTATAGGTCTTATTTCTCCTTATTTGTCCTACAGCCATGAACACAGAGAGCAAGGATATTGTAAAGTAAATGGAGAAACAGGAGAGAGGAGCAGACAGGTGTCAAACACCTGGGGGTTCACTTTGGAAGGGGAAAAAAATATAATAGGATCAGCTTCTTTTTTTCCATGTCCGTGTCTAAAACGGCACTTTTTTCCCCCTCTGCCTATCGGGGCCACACCGACTTTTAACAAGGACATCTCTTCATACATCAGCAAGAATATAAAATTTATAAATAAACTCAAGAAGCACATAAAAAGAGAGCTTCAAAATTGAGAAAAAATCACGGCTGAGGAGTCATAAACCAGACATAATGACAATGTGGAGCATTTTTAATAATGTTGAAAAGCCAATAACGTTGGATTAAAGCCATTACAATTTGATATTGTGATACGATTCATGTCCTAAAAAAACAAAATCAAAATTTAGATGAACATTAGTCATTCGGTGAGGCAGGTTTCATTAAACGCTATGCAGTCCACTGAGTGCAGTCCGTGCACACCATGATGGAATGAGTCCTCGGGTCAGACATCTCATAACAGTAATGATAAAACACACCTGCTGCGTTAACAAACAAACAAACCTCCATCACACTGAAGGTGGAGGAAACAAACAGACTGTGAGACTTTCCAACAAAGACGACAACAGAATGTAAGTCGGGTAAATCAGCCATATATATATATATATATGTATATATATATACATATATCAGCCAATCGTCCACTGGTTTTGTTCTATGTCTCCCCTTGTTGCTGCAATGCGATTGGCTGGTTTCAGCTGGCTGATGCTGCAGCCAGAGACGAGCTGTAGAAATGTGGCTTTGGGCTCTGAAGGCAGAGGAAACAGTCAAGGTCAAACATTAGGAATAGCTCATCAAGCCATCCTGCGTACATAAAGCTCAAGAACCCATGAGTATGGAGGATGATTTGATTTTTATGTGTATGTGTGTGTGTGGCTGTGTGTGTGTGTGTGTGTGTGGCGTTTGGGTGGGGTGGGAGTCAACAGGCATGTCAGAACTGCTTTATTTGTACTGGATAGTGCTTCAGGCCAATAAGGCCCTCTCACTCCCCATCTCCTGACTCTGTATGTGTGTTTTAGTGTTTAGCGTGTGTGTGTGTGTGTGCGTGTGTGTGTGTGTGTCTATATATGAATGAGAGAGAGAGAGAATAGAGAGAGGGGGAGAAAGAGAGGGAGTGTGAGCGTATCTTAATGAAATCTGACAGAGAATTGTGACAATCAGTGAGGGAGCGTCCTGCAGAGGTTAATAAGCTGTACCACACACACACACACACACACACACACACACACACACACACACACACACACACACACACACACACACACACACACACACACACACACACACACACACACACACACACACACACACACACACACACACCAATCTCCTCTCTGTTTCCATTTTCCTAAAATCATATTTGGAGATGACAAAGTTGAAATTCGTGGTCGCCGGTACTTTCAGCTGCTGCGAGAGGCAATCTCTCCAGTGTGTCACCTCCAGAAAAAAGACTCTCAGGACTGTGACATCACTCCTCCATATGCTTCCTGTGTTCTGTGATAAGCAACAGCTCATAACGGGATGTCACTCGGCATGTTTGTTCGTCTCTCTTACCCTGCATCTTTTGCACTAATCGCACGCTTAAGGCAGCTACTCTCTATATGAAATATGTTAGATGCTAGGCCTGAAAGTCAGTCATTTTCTTTACACAAGAAGCAACATGTCAGAAGCTAATCTACAGAAGCTCATTCCAATCTGTGTCTTGGGAGTATTTATGAAATTTATGTGCAATTAGAGGATATTACTAAACTTTTAATGGTCCCAGCTCCCCATTTGTACCCCAAATTTAGAGCAGGAATATTGCACAACAGTAGGAGATGGAGAGCTGATAGATGCTGTAATATTAGCAACAGCAATGGCTAATAATAACCTCTGACAAGCCAATAGTCCACTCTTATGATATGCAAATCTGCAAATGCAACCACTACAATATTAGATCAAAATATGGTTGTGCATAGCTGAGGCATCATTGATAACCCACTAGATTGTGTGTCAGTATATCTGCAGAGGTTGTGTGTGAGGAGGAGCCCTTTATTGACAGCGTCTCTTTTATATTGAGGCTCTCATATGAAAGCTTCAGTAACAGCCAGTTGTCTGGATGGATGGACCTGCGGCTGCGGATATCGACCCACGTTTAGCGAATCAGGTGGGGTGGAGGATCCCTAGATGTTGTTTTTTTTGTTTTGTTTTTTTAGATTTGAAGTATTCACAGTTTTGACCACTACTGTACCTTTTTGCTGCAAAATTCTTCCTCCTTTTTCATTTGGCTTAAAACTAAAATGTGCCCAAAGGTGGTGCTGTGGTGTTTGGCTTTGCCACTAAATGATCCATGATGCTCGGATCAGTACATGGTCACCAAAGCACCTTACGAAATGAAAGGTCAGTCATGCTAAAGGCTAATTTAATTCTCCACTCGTAGCAGAAAAAGCGCAACCAGATGACATCATTAATAAAACGCAGTCACACATCCAACGGTGGAAACAGTGATGGAAATCTGACATTTCTGTTTCATCCAGCTGTTTTCATACTGATAATTAATGTATCCGCCTGTTAACAGATCCATGAGTTCTTCTTTACATCAGGCAAACACACAAACCAGCCTGCAGACATAGTGGAGGTAATACCTCCATAGTGGAGGCAATAACCATAAAAAGCAGCAGCAGTAACATAGTAACACTTTCAACATTTCTTATTCATACATTTAATTTGTTTGATCGTTTTCGCTCCGAAAAATTCTGCATTTTTATTTAATATTCTTACTTTGGTTTTGAATGAGCAATATCAGAATTAAAAAATCAGCCTCATTCTATTCCCCAGGCTGGAGTCATGCTGCTCTGACCATCTGCTTTCTAACCCCACACAGGCTATCCACACATCAGTGCACTACCCTACCAACCCTCGATTATGGCATGAATACAAACACACACACACTCACACTTTGGCTTAAATGTTGCTGCCAAGTGATGACAGTGTATATGTGCGTGTGTGTTTCAGCAATATTTTCAGTCACTGGTACAGACACTTGCAATGCTCATAATAAAAATCCTATTTCTTATATCTATATTTTCATGTAATGCACATTATTTGCACAAATTTATATCTACTGGAATCTCTTCTTACCTGTAGCAGTTTGTCTCTGGGAAAAAAAAAAGAATAACAAAACGACTGCGTGCACGCACACACACACACACACACACACACACACACACACACACAGACACACACACACACACACACACACACACACACACACACACACACACACACACACACACACACAGACACACACACACACACACACAGACACACACACACACACACACAGACACACACACACACACACACAGAAACGGTATTTCACTATCTCTGTCTCTCAGTCCCCTCATCCAGAAATACACGGAGCGCTCAGAGGTCTATTTCTGATTTACTTCGACATTGAAGATAGTCAGGCATTGCTCTCTCTCTCTCTCACAGACACACACACAGACAGACACACACACACACACACACAGTAGGCTAGGTAATACATTTGTTATAAGGCATTCTCCTGACGATGCAAAATGACATGCTTTGCCCTCTCTGTTTCCCAGTGCTCCGACAACAACCAGAGAAAAGTCCTGATTCACTGTGGACAGCCTGCAAAATCAGGCCTATTCTTTGAGAAGCCCTCCGCCCGCTTCTCACATTGCACTACCCTGAATTATAATTTATATAAAACTTGTTGCCATAGCAGCAAAACCTCTACATTGCCTTCTTTTCGACAGAGCTCGAGAATAAAGGCAAAATCATCAGAGAGTATGAAACACGCCTTTCCAGAAGAAATTATGACGGGAAAAAAATCCTTTGCAGAGCCTGAACGACACAAAAGGCTGGGAAGCGGCTTTGTGGGATTAAAAATTACTGCAAGAGGTCTTAAATAACAGTGGCGGCAAACAAGTCTCGCATCACAAATCATGAAATTTAATGACACAGGAGAAGAGCAATCAATGACTGATTTACTAGCTATGCATGACATCCCCTGGAAATGCGCGCGTAGCCTCTGCTTTTTGCGTCACAGCTTGGCCATAATTGCAGGGAACTGATAAAATTGCTGCACTCTGATGTCTTTTGTCGGTCTCTTGTCTGTGTTCTAGTCTCTTTTTTCCCCCCTTGGAACTATATTTTTGAATTGATGAATTACTAAAGAGCAGACAATCATCAGCAATGAGGAACTTAAAAGAGGAACATTCTGAATGAAAAAAGGAGCACAAATTTGAGAATAAAAAGAGTGGATTAGCTTGTCAAAACTAAAAAAAAAAATTAAAAAAATGGTCTAATGAGATAAAAAAAAAAAAATTCAGATGCATCAATTAGTCTCAAGCCATCCTCAGACACAGCAGAGCTGGAGGAAGCCTGAGATGACACAGCTTGCCTTGTACTGTGTCAGAGAGCTGCTCAGAGAGCTCTCCAGGATGTTATTTATTTCTGAACGCAGCTCAGACTCCACAGAGATCAGCGGTCAGCGTGAGCAGATGGTCTGCATGCTATCGGCCGGGCCCCTGCTTTGCTGTGGCCTAATACGACCAGGCAAGGAGATACGAGGCTCAGATGCGATGCCCCGTGGGAATCGTGTGACTTATACAACTATTGTTTTAGCTGGTAAATACCAGTTGGAAATGCTATTGATCTCATCATTTACCTATATTACATTGTAATATTCTGATGCCATCATCAGGGAAAACTGTATGAAAGTGTCACTATGTTAAATAAAGTATTAGTTCAAATGAATCTGATAAAATGTGGACTTTTTCTATACAATTTTGTGTTTTCTATGTTTAAAATCCTCATTTTCCCTTCATAATGGATTGATTTAATCATAAAAATGCCCCTAAAACTGGCCATTAACTGAGATATCACATGCACAAACACAAAAGCACCTACTTAGACAGCTTTATGACGAAGCATCCGGTGTCAGTTCTAAATTGAACAAAGTAATAACTCGGTGTATGTTTACAAAAGTATTAGTGCATCGACTTCATAACGGTGAAATCAAAATGAACTGAAATGTGAAAGAAATTAATTGTGCATTAATAATGCACTTTAAAACAGCGGATGATGCAGCTCAACTTGAACGCTTTGTGCATCATTTTCATTTCATTTCACATCACAGCCTCTGTGAGACCTACGTATAATCATAAAATCACTTGCTTGTTAATTTAATTAGCTTTATTTGTAGTCAGATGGAATATTTCATGCAATTATTCGCTTGTGATGACATCTAAATAGCACCAAGGGGTAAAAGCTTAGGCATTTCTAGATGATAGGTCAGCAGAATAATGGGAGGGGCTTAACGTATGTGGGCATGACTGTATAAAATCTGTTTGCTGGACACAAAGAATTACCTAACAAGGTGAAAAAGACATTTCAGCGTAGCTCCAAAGATTTAACACTGCACAAAGGCTTGGCACAGACCGAGCCCAAGGCTGCTGAATTATCATTTTCTTAGCCTCCACTTCTTCAGCACAAAAACAAATACCAAGAGCCAAAATGTTATGATGGTGTCGGCCGTGAAATCCTTGGAGGATATAACTGATCTAAGGTGTCAAACGCTTCAAAAGCAAAGGAGAATGCATCTCCAAACAGCCGCTTTGAAACATGTGAGACACCCTGCAGTGTAATGATTATAATGACACACTGCAGCCACACACATGCTTTGACCCTGAGTGAATGTTGTGGAGAGGTTGCTGCTCTGTGTCAGAAGTTGCTACCCTGTCGTTTAGGAAAGTGGGAGATGAAAGCACAGCTCCTCAGGGTAAAAAGCATTTGAAATGCCCTTCAAAGCTCACAGGTACGGTCCTGTAGAAGTATCCTAGTCAGCTGGGCCAAAAAAAGTACAATGTTTAACTAATTAATCTCTCCTACAACTAAAAAAAATGCATGTTGCATGAAAAAATATTCAATGTACCTCAAAAGATCAAAAGTTGCAATTAAACTAATCACAAATTAATTGCAAGGAATGGAATAAAATGTTCTCAATGAGCCAATAAGGAGGGCGTGAAAGGAATTGGAGGAGGATAAATTCAAATGTCCATTTATGTGTCTCATTTTCAAATACAGATCGTCATCATGAGGGATCAAAGTTTGGAAGTGCCTTATTTAGCTACATAATTATTTATTAAGGCCCCCAGGACAAAATTAACATGGGGCAATTTAAATAAATGCCAGCACAGTCTGTGTACAATATGTGATTAATGACTGATCTGATTATTGAGGTGGTTAATGATCCCCAATTGATGGATGCAGCATCCCAACAGGAAGGGTTCGCCTTGAGGCAGATCCCGAGTCTTTCTGGCAAGGAGAGGAATTTTCGCCAAACTCCGATGATGATTTTACAGTTTTAAGTTTCCTTGCTGTTTGACACAATTCCTGCTTTTACTACACGTCTCATAATCTTCCAGAGGAAAAAAAAAAATAGTGGCTGCATTTAAATTCGGAATACAATTAAAATATCAAGTAGCACGTATTTTAATTAAATTCAACTTTGATCATTAGCGCACCTTTCCTTGTACAAAAAAAAAGAAAAAAAGACTGGAAAGAGCAGTTTGACCATATTGTAAAAGTTCAACCATTTTAATCAGGGGAATAAGTACATTTGTATGTGTTATATGAACACCGAAAGTATTAAAATATTCTTGAAATTCAAAGAGAAATCTAAATCTCGTTAGGCTTGTTAGGAATGTCCAACAATAAGAGATGCCTTAATAAAAAGGCTAAATTCCCAATGGAGACTGGTGCCCAGCTCTCACACAGAAATAGGAGGTATAGGGTCTAACCCAAGGGTTGATACACCGCTCAGGGAGAGAGAGGAATAGGCCCCGTGATTCCCCTCCTTACCTTGGTTAGCTGTGCTATTTTCTTGCTCATCTTCAGGTGCAGGTCTTGCGTATATTCCATGGTGATGCCGGACTGAAAGGACACGCTGGATGCCGAGGATGAACTAAATTTCCCCTGACCGGCAGGGCAGTAATACTGCTGCCAACCCGACCCAGTCGCCATCTTCACTACGATGCTTCAGAGATATGGGCTTTAATAGTAAAGTGGACGCTGCTATTCAGACAGTATGAGAGCGGCGGTGAGGACTGGGACAGTGCCGGATTAATGCCGAGACACAGCAAAAAAAATAATAATAAAAAATGGAACTGTTAAAAAAATGGTCTCATTTTGCTCGATAATAGTACACCAAAGGGTGTATTTTGTTATTTTAAGCCCCAGAAACGTGAGCTACAACCATCCTGTCCGCTCAAAAATGTGTCCGTTTTCAGTGGTCCGAGGAGCGGGTCCTGTCTGCTGGCACCTGGCGCTGCTGTGGAGCTGTTTTCAGGCAGCCCTCGGTCGGTCACCTTGATAACTAAATTTATCAACGGGAGCCGGTAGGAGTGATTCCTCGGTGCACTTCGGTGGTGAGTGTGTGGAGAATGAAGGTAATGTGTGAGAGAAAGAGTGTGTGAGTGTGCAGGACAAGCTGTGGCTGCTACTCCTCTGTTGCCATGGATCACCTCAACAGTATATGCTGCATTCACGTAGGATGGGAGCAGCGCTGCGTTCACTGGCTGTCGGAAAACCCGAATGAATAACCAATGGGGTGTCAATGGCGGTGAAAATGAGACGTGACGGTGTACAGAGGATTGAGACAAATACAGAGATTCATTATATAAAGTAGATTCATGTCAATGGACTTTATACATCATATCTATGTCTTTTGGCAATGAAGGCATCTTTTGAAAAAATTAGAAAGTGAAATAAAATAATAGGGCTATTAAGATATTGACTCATTAAGGTTATTATAGACGATTAAGAATAAATGCAAGTGGTATCATACAGTAAAATAATACAACTAGTACAGAGAATAACCTTTTTAATTAGTTAGCCAGCAGCTGAACTATCCCACAGGATCTTGGCCTGTTGTTCCCACCAGAACTTGAGGACTAATGCATACTCGACACAGATGTTCTGGTACACTATCCCAGCCACTTGGTTATGCCTCTCAGTGAATGTTGCATGTTGCACCCTGCTACTATGTGGATTGTCTCTTATGGATTGGCATCTTTGCACAGCCTGCACCTTGGGATCTGGTGCTTAGGGCCTGTTCTTGTGCTGCCATGCCATATCTCATGGAGTGACTTGGTCTCCCATGATGATTCCTCGTCTTTCTCATTGCCCTCTGTCTCCTGCTGGCTGAGGCAATGTCTTAGCGGTCCAACCCAGGAGACCATCTTCCAGATGTGGATGCTCCTTGTTTCCTCGTGGACCTCCTCTCCCACCCTCTTTACATTGCTTGTAACTCATAAGTAACTCTGCATACAAGTATAATAATTTACAAGGTCATAATCAATAATTATATATATATATAATCATAATTACATATGTCATGATTATATAAAACATGATTATACATTTTATTTACAATCAATATTGATTGCAGCCATGTAAATTGTGATACTTGTATGCATTTACTCACGGTTGGCTTCATCTGTAATGATCAACATTCACAGTTGTGTGACCTTAGCTGAAGTGCATAAGTACCTATACAGTAAATCTAACACTGCTCTCCTCAGCTTGCACATTATTACATGTTTTCATGAAGATTAAATCCTGGCTCACCATCTGGACAGTGACTGCATGTTAACACTCTCCTGTTTAGTCCCACAGAGATCATAAAGCATGTCAACCAATTTCTCATAGACCTGAAACAAAGTTAGTTTTCTCGTTTAGTCCTGGCGTTCATTCAAGAGTTTTCCACCAAAAACAGCCAAACCCTCAATATAGCAGATTTCCCTTTTTTTCTCTTCTAGTAGTTTTTACCAGTGGCTATAAACAGTAACTCCCTCAAGGGAGGACTTATGACATACGCTGTTCTTCTACGGAACATGAATGCATCAAGTTTGATTTTAGTGACGTCATCCCATTTATCAAAGCTGTAACTAAAGTGAAATAAAAAATTTAAGCTGACTGGAATGGCAGCTGCAGGCAGTGCCTCACATAGTCATAATTACAAGTATGACGCAAACAGTATGATTTCTATTTATGCTTCCACATGCTTTTTGCAACACTGTGGGTGTTTGCAGCATGTGGTTCTGCCTATGTTTACAGAAATGTGTTAATTGAGATGGATAATTTAACCAGCGAAGGTTTCCAAATGGCCAAAAATGATGATTTGCTATGTTGGAATTCAATCTTAATATAGCAACAGCTTAAAAGAATGCGTACAAACACACCAGTGCAGAATAATTCACTTGTACAATTATTCTGTCCTCATAACCACCAGATAGGAAGTAGATTACTGTGTTCAAGTGTTTAATAGATTATTCATTAAAAAGGCAATACGGTTAAAGATCATTTGATCCAATAACATTAGTCTGTGATTGCAGACGATCTAGTTTAATCTCCACTCATTAAAATGACCACATGCATTAGCCTATTATCATTTTTTAATTATTCTAGAGGTCCAAATGGAATATAATGCTGCGTACTTTAAGGTTAGCTGACATAAGCTTAAATGACATGCTAATTGTGATTGATCAATCAAACCTTTGACACTATAATTGTGAAGTAGAGGGATCAATGAGTAGATTGTTATATTAGTTGTACAGCCTTTGGAAATTTGTCAAAACTTTGAGTGCTTTTTCTAAAAAAAAAAAAAAAAAAAAAGGAAAGTTTAGAAAGTAAATTCTTAAAAACTGCAGGTCTTGTTGGCTGTTCCCATTCCAACAAGTCTAAGGAAGGACAGCCGGTGAACCAGTGACAGTATCATGGCACCCAAGGAGCTACTGTAGCACAAATTGCTGAAAAAAAGTTAATGCTGGTTCTAATTTTAAAAAAGGTGTCAGAAGACACATGCATCCGAGCTTGCTGCTTATGGGGCTGCATAGCTGCAGACCAGTCAGAATACTGGTGCTGAGCCCTGTCCACCACCAAAAGAGCCTACAAATGGCACATGAGAATCAGAACTGTACCACGGAATAACAGAGGAAGGTGGCCTGGTCTGATGACACACTTTTTTTTGTTTTTGTTTTACATCATGTGGACGACTCTTTAAACCTTTAAGAACAGCAAAAACGTATTGGTTACACCACCCATAATCATCAGCACTATAAGATGCCAGGTTTGATGTATCCAGTGTTATCATGTTAAACCAACAAGAGCCTCAAGGTCCATCAATAAAGGGATTAAGCTCCCAGATGCTGAAATTATTCATTACGGAAAACAAGGTTATCAAACAGGCTCCGTTGTTGGTTTATGTGCTGATACCCTCAGCAGTGGCAGGGAGCATTCAATAAGCTTTGACAAATCTCCTTCATCAACAGTCTTTTACTACCAATCCCTACAAAGCCTCAGCTTATAAACAGAATTAAACATTCAGGGACTAGGCGAAGCAATAACTGATGACTGACAGGATGTTATCTGGTCAACGTGATATATTGCTGTGAGCTATCATCACAGAGTACGCTCTTCTGAATACATAAGGGATTATGTCTTTTATATATCCGATCCAAATTTACTTTATGGTCTCAGTGGAAGAATTGAACTCGTCCTATCTTCTCCTATTCTACGCTATCCGTTCCCTGACCGGGAATTGAACCACTGACCTTTTGCACCAAAGGCACCAACATCGAGCTACATAGATATTGTACAGTTTCCTAGCTTAACTCATTTCATCCTGTCCTATTTTCTCCTATTCTATCTTCTCTTATCCCATCCTAAGCCAAGGTAGGGTAGGACCTGGTTAGTAGTTTAATGGAAGACTGTCCTGGAACACCAGGTGCTGTGAAATCTGGTGCATCATTCATTGAAAGACGCTGAATTTGAGCTACTGTTGTGCCAACATATTTTGACAAGCTGGGTTACGATTTAAGAGCACATTAGATACGACAAGACAGCAGTGAGGATGACATTTTCTTATTTAATCACACTCATGCCCATCCTTAATGAGCTGGTATTAAATCCCATGAACTTCTGTTGTTTTCAGTATTTGTCACTATTATAGTGAGAAGAGCCATTATTTAGTGAGCCACACTCGCTGAAGGCCCTTTTTCCTTTGGCGTCATGTCACTGCCAGGGGACATTTAATCCTCTATGCTCATATCAGTCAATCGATAAAACTAAAATACGCTCAGAGGGAGCTGTATCCTTAGCTGCCATTCTCTCAACAAATCTGGCCACATATATCTCACAGTGACAGGAGCAAAAACATCATTAGCCTTATGTCCATTCATGAATTAAATCCTGACTTGGGATGCAAAATCATGTTATGATAAAACTGATCACTGACCGTGTGCATTTAAATAGCAGATTCCTGGACCATCACAGTACAACCACACACTATTACCTGTAACCAGGAACAAAGGATGGTTTTATATCACTTACTTTAAATATACAGATTAGCTGGAGCCCATCCCAGCTGACATTAGGCAGGAGGCGGGGTTCACCCTGGACAAGTCGCCAGTTCATCACAGGGTCACATAGAAACTACTGCATGTTTTTGGTGGTGGGAGGAAGCCGGAGAACCCGGAGGGAACCCATGCAGACACGGGGAGAACATGCAAACTCCACACAGAAAAAAGTCCCAGGTCCTCCGGTGGATTTGAACCCAGGACCTTCTCTCTGTGTCTTATCGTATGTGTTTTGTATTCCTCTTTAGTGTGTGTCACATATTTTCACCCTGTACTGCTCTGATTAGACAAAATACTTGTTGGCCTTTATTATGTAGAAGACAGCTGGAGTCAAACCCATGGCCACTGCTTAAGGTCTCTGCACATGGGCCGTGAGCTCTACCAACTGAGCCAAACGCCGCCTCAGTCATGCACCCAGTTGGGATGCAGGTGCGATTGGTGCAAAAATAAACTTGCTGGTACTTTTGACAGTTTCCCTTTTGATCATCCTTTGGAGCTGTATTAGTTAAGGTGTGTGACATCAGAGGAGCTCATGCTGAATTTTAAACTTCCAGTTGAAGCTGACAGAATAAAACTACAGACTTTGGTTTTTGCTGTATATAAAGCTATGTTTGGAAGTACTGACAGAGTTGGGCATGTTGACGTCTCATTATCTTTGTGTTGACGGGTTATGAAAGGAGGTGTAGTACCTCTGTGAAATGCTTTGTTTTGTTCATGAGGAAAATTTTCAGCTAGCTCATGTTAGCCTCCCTAACCGTTTGCCTGACATGAGATTTTATGTTTTTTAAGTAGGCGATGAAAACTGTGTAATTACAACTTTATTGACGTATTGAACTGATTGACATTTGAAAGTTCGCACATGATTTTTGGTGCACGTGATGCTCCCCAGTTTACCAAAAGGTGTTTTGCTATTAAATATGAATGTCACACTATTATTTTGTCTGATTCAACAATGACCGAAGCAACTCTCTCTTCTTATTCCCAAAATTCAATGAAGTGTTTCTTTGGCAATTTATCTGAAGGAAGTCCTTGAAGCCACTAAAGAACCTTAGTATGCAAAAAGTCAGGCAAGAATAATGATATGAGGTTTCCTGCTCTCCCTTAGGATTAGGAATGGGGTATTTTGGATAAAATATATTCTATAATAATATAGAAAATATACTGAAGATTCACCATAGAAGAAATATAGCGGTAATTCTACTGGTAGGCTTGTGTGTTTTTGGCTAACCACCTGTTCTCCACCAGCAGACACATCTACATCCTATTTCCCATGACAGCGTGACTTTGCACAAGCTAATGGCTTCATATTTTACATGGCAGCACGTTAGTTAAGACTGATCACTGTTTGTGATGATTTGTAAGGAGGTAAGTAGTAAGGAAGGTATCCTGGTTCTGCTTTAGAGGATTCTGTCCGGGTTCTGGAGATCAGCTTTTAAACTCAAACATGTCAGAGCAAAGCGAGGCTATTGAAGATATATTATATGTTCATATTTGGAACACTGTGTTTGTATTTCTGTCACACATTAAGGATGACTGTGGCCAAAAAACACAAGAGGTGTGCGTGCAGTTTAGAGAAAAAAGGAAAATGGGGAGAGCTGTGGGAATATGGATTGCATCTGGTGCAACAGAAAATGATGGACTGCTCTATATTGTGTTCTATCGTGTGGTGGGGATTGATTTTGTAACTTCAAACACACACACACACACGTACTTAGTCACACGTTTTTCATTCATCTGTGTTTCTATTTTTAGAGGACATGAAATTGAGCAGCACATACAGCTTCACTTCTTCAAGCCTAATCATTGGAATATTTTATAGGTTTGAGCTCCCTTCCTTGCAGAGGGAATAAGGACTACCACAATCCAATTAGGAGAGCGCGGCGGCTCACCCAAAACGTAATAAAGTTGACAACACAATAATGACAACAATCTAATCTCTCTTTGCTCACTGAAATGTACAGCATCCAGCGTTAACACTGGAGGGGAAGCGTAACAGAAGGTTATTGAGTGAGCAGGTTTTACAGAGGAAACACAGGGTTGGATCAGCACACATCTGACACATTACTTCAGTGCGTTTGTGTGTATGTGTGTGGGAAAAAAAAAGGTAAATAAATCAGATACTGTCCAGTTTGTGTGTCGCCTCTTACATGATGCAAGAGTTTTCTTATCTAATTAATAGTATCGAGATTTTGGATACTTTTTTTTCCATCTGATATCTAGCCAAATGAATATATATATTTTTTATGATGCTCATCCAGTTTAGTGTTCAGGTCACACCATTGATGTAATAAACATAGGATTGTTCAGCCACTTGAGAAGCCACCTGTGAGGTCATATGGATGCAGGCCCCGTTACCTGCAATGAAGCCGGATCATGAGGTTCGCTGAATAACTGGAGTATGTGAAACCTGAAACATGGGACATGAAAGCGAGTTAAAAGTCATCCTTTCCGTTTGTCAGGTCGGGTCCGTGCGCTTTCCAACGATCTCCAGCAAACAAATCAAGTCCGTTTTTATTTATTCAGCACCAAATCTCAACAAACGTTATCTCAAGGCACTTTTAAGTAATAGGAGAAAATTGTGTGGCCTTTGTTTCATACCTGTTTCACTGTTCCCCTTTTGTTCTTCCTCCCTTCAGTGGCGTCCCAGGAGCAACTTCACTGACAGTTCCCTCGATAACAGAACGGCAAACAAGCATGCATATGTATGTATCGATTGGGATTCAGCATATGTGTGTGTGTGTGTAATGTATTCAAAAGCGTGTCCTCCCTCAGCTCTCCTGCTGGCTCGTGGAGGATGCTGTAGAGTCGGTCCGCCTCTAATTCATCTCCTTCTCTGCAAATTCACTGTTAAGTGCAAAAGACTGTACCATTCATCCATTATGCACAGCTTAAAAGTGTCTGTAATGACTTAACATTCATATAAAGAGTGGCAAACCTGAAGTTTCTTACTGTTTTAAATGGATTTTAAAACTTGCAGACACTACTATATAATGGACTTTTAACTGCGAGTGGAGTTTTTTTTAGATTGTCTGCATAAGTTTGCTGTTTTTAGACTAAATTCCCTTCTAATGTTTCCCAATGAAAGGCTCGGGTGTTTTCAGTTAATTTGGCTGATTGCACTTTTACTCAGCTTTTTTTTTTTTTTATTTTGGGAGGAAAACTGTCTGGCAAGAAGCAACGAATCTACTCTAAACTGCTCTGATTTAAAATGTTATTGGTTATTTATGTTTGGGACAGATGGAGAGCATATGCATATAAGGCTTGGGAAATGAAAGCTCAGTCGGGCTGCTGACAAAAACAAAAACATTATATAAAATATTGCCATAACACCAAATATTCTTCCAATCTTGGAAGGAGAAAAGCTTTATTTTGAGCCAAGACTGTCAAAGTAGCCCTCCACTAAGAAAGAATAATTTATGTTCAAACTGTTTTAGCTGGAACAGTCAAACGCGGTGAACCTCATCGGTCCCACAGGAAATAAACAATGGCTTGACGTAACTGGGACAAGAGACCGTGAAGCTGATGGATAATGTTTGATTGAGACAACCAGGCTACGTTGAGTGAAAGCTTTCTATTCTTGAAGAATCTGCATCAAGTGGTTTGAGTTATAATGAAGTTTTTTGGAGAATAAGGGTACTATCAGGGTTTTCACACAGTTAGGACACGGTGGTTGATGAAGAACATGAAAAAAATAATAATCCGTGAACCACCCTTTAACTGGATCCACACCAAAATTAAATGGGGTCAAGGGGTTTTCTCGAAAAATTGAGCATGAGGGTGGGAGGGAGCGAAGCAATGAGGGGGAGATATCTTGTGCAACACATCAAGCAAACATGGATGATCACATAAGCAGAGGCAGAGGTAATTAGATTCAAATATCCCCACTATCTGTGGGATGTTGCAAGGAATGTCAGCCTTGGTTTTTGTGTACACATCCATTAGCAAGACAGCTGCCTTGCAAGAAAATAGACTGGGATATTGCACAAAGCAGAGTTACGCAGCTGCCAGGCAAGGTACCTTCACATGTACCATTTTCATTTTAAGTGTGTGGTAGTGGCTGCCTGATGGATTATTGGCCTGGATTGTCTTCACAGTGGTCTGCATAAAAGAAAAAGAGAGCAGGGATGGTCAAAGGAGGTTCAGTTATAGAAGAGAAGCAATGGTACCTACCATTGCTAACTACCAATGGTGGTGGTAACTACCAATTAGCTACTGAAAAATGCATTTAAACCACGAGTTTAATTAAATTAGATTGTTATTTGGTCAGTTAGTTAATGTAGTAGTTAATTACAGGTGGATTTTGTTACCTTCATGTAAATCCATTCTGCCATTTGCTCTCCTGTTTGAAGTCGCTATGAACCGTCTGTGGGTACAGTAGTACTGTCATACTGAGAGTACTGACATGGGAGTGATATTGATCCTTTTTTTTTATATCTAGGATAGTTCTGTGCAAGGAAGTGAAAAACCTATTTTCCCCAGATGTCAAACTCTTATTTGAAGCGATCAGTTTTTTTTTTTGTTTTTGTTTTTTGTCTCTTTCTTATCTCGACTCTTTTGCAGCAACACATTGTGTACCTTAGAAATTGCAAAGCTCACTGAGTCATCGTGATTCTGGTCAATATAGATATAGAAAAAAATGTACTTGACTGAAAAACAAACAACAGAGCGGATTAAATTTATTTATAGTCGTTTAATCTATAACAGAGTGGACTAAAAGACAATAAACTGGATACAGACTCTATAGCTTTAAAAATAGGATACATAACAAATGTTATAATTTAAAACATTTATTTTCATATGTACACAACCATTCACACTCACATTCCCATCTATGGACATTGAGCTGTGTGTTTATGGGACATACTGTATGTGCTGTCTGCGTTTCAGCATGAGGGAAAAGGGAGGACAGTGAATCATGAAGGTTTCTAGACAAATTGTCTCAACCAAAGCTCTACAGAAATTGGTATATTTTTTTCTTCCTTTCTGTGTTTTTTCTCTCAATCTTTGCCAGATGGATTTTCATTCAATAGAGCTATTATCAAGTGACTGTGTAGACGTGGGCTGCTGATATAAGTGGCGCTATTATTGTCTATGACGCTGGCTTGACTGGGGTTTTAGTGTGTGTGTGTGTGTGTTAGTGTGTGTGTGTGTGTGTGTGTGTGTGTGTGTGCATGTGTGTGTACATGATTCCTTTTGAGCCAGATTACTTTATCTGTTACATCAAAGGAAGGCAATCTGAATATTCATCACATTATTATACCTGTAGAAAATTATTAGTCTTGTTTTAATGTACTACATTCATGACAATAATTTTAATTCAGTCATCATTATTATTATTAATATTATTATATATTCATATCAAATATTACCTTGAAATACTGGATGGGAATAGTGAGCATTTTACCATGTGGTATCATTTGAAGTCAAACTGCTGTTTGTTATTGCATAATAACAATAAAGCAGGCAGTAACAGCGATTGCACTGCTTCTCCTCAGCTCAAAAGTGCACAGTTGTATACAAGTACATGCATTTTAATTTACTGATGTACCTAAAAGCATGTGTGCATAATTGTCATAAAGCTTATAATCTGTTTGTTTTGCTGAGAGTGCTGCAGTACATAAAAGACAATAATAATGGATGAATAAACAGTGACATGTATCATAGTCTCAGTCTACATGCTGCTGCAGCCCTTTACACTACAGACAGGAAAGTTGTTTTTTATTATGACTGTAAAATATACCAGCAATGAGCACACAGAAATCCAAAACCCATTAACTGTGAATGTTGTGGAGAGATCGTCTCTTCACTCAGAGAACAACGGTTACCAAGTAACCTACAGCTCTCTATCATAGAGACTATCTAACAGATTGGTTAGATGTATCCGTGTGCCCCTTAAACCCTGTGTGATGAGGGTCAAGCAGTCCACAGAGAGGCTGTTTGCAGCCACACATGCTGCTTTAATTGCAGCCAACATACCCCTAAGGGTAGTTGGGGCCTTCCCCATATCTACTGCAGGTGGACCTGCGAGAACTGTAACAGGTGTCGCACCTTGCAGGTGGTACCTAATACCTAGTTCAGGTTAGTAAAATGATTACATTCAGACACAACTGCAGTGTGCATATGGCTGTTTATCTGAAAGTCTAAAAACCTTTTCAATAATAGTATTAATGTGAGGAAGCAAAAAGCATAAATACATAAATATGAGAAAAGTCTATCTTGTCTCTATTGTTCAATAAAAGATGAGCTCAATAGAAAAAAAAACATTTCTTCCCTCAGGGTTACTGTGGCTCAGCAGATTTACACATTTAACACACACACACACACACACACACACACACACACACACACACACACACACACACACACACACACACACACACACACACACACACACACACACACACACACACACACACACACACACACACACACACACACACACACACACACAGTTACATTTTCAGGAATTGAGATGCAGGGTTTGCGTCCTCTCCTTCTGTGTTTTCCAGTGCTGAGTGAAAGTTGTTTACTATTTAAAGCTCCTCTGTTCCTCTTGTTTAAACGGAGCATAATCCTCTGTTGTTCTGCAGGTGGACAAATGGACGGGAGGAGGAAAGAGGAAAAAAACAGGACAGTGGAGAGATAGAGGGTAAAGGATGAGGGATAAATAGAAATAAGTGTTCAAATTTGCAGGAGAACGAAAGATAGGATATTGAGGGAATAGTTGTTTAATCTGTACAAAAAACCAAAACCAAACCAAAATAAAAACCAAACTGAAAACTAAAGCTCTCTAAATTACACGTTCTAGCTTGGCTGTTTAATCTCTGTGCAAACAGAAATGTGAAAACCACAATTTGTGCTTCCTTAGTGAACAGCATCCAGACGATCTGATTCCCTGTTTCCAGTGTTAATGCTAAGCTAGGCTAACCACGTCTAAACCCTAAAGCACAGATGTGACATTGATATTTGTCGTCTAATTTAATTCTTGGAAAATAATGTAAAAAAAGCTTCCTGTTTAATTATGACTTTAACTGCTGATACAAGGAAGAGCCTTTAAGAAGCAGATGTACAGTAGATCCTCGATGTCAACAACAGCAAAAGTTATTTTGCTCATGTGTAGTTCGGTTAAGGCACAAAATCCCTTGGCTTGTGTTAGAAAAATATGTGCATGCTTTAAAAAGCAGCAGCAAAATGTCCTGACGGTCTCTAAATTTAGTCGGCATTGTCTAACGGTTGGCAGCCGTCTCACCACAGGTGGGTGGTGGACTGTAGAAAATGAAATGAATGAAATTAGACTTCACTGAAATCTGTGTCTTCTTCTTGGAACCAGCATGAAATGGCAGGTCACTTACTTGAAGTAGGCGTGAGAAGACGGCCTCAACCGCTGACACAAAGTAGGATGGATCAGTGGATTCGTGTTGATTACTCCACATTCTGACCCGACCGTCTGAATTTCACAGCAGAAACTGAGATCCAGTCTTCTACCGTCAGGTCTTGGGGAGCCTGTGCCTACTGTAGCCTCATTTCTTTCTATCCTTATCTGACAGGAGTGTTACCTGATGTGGTCTGCTGCTGCTCTGCCTTGTCCACCTCAAGGTGTGATGCTTTTCCAAGGCTTGACTGTCAACGTCGTTGTATCTTGAACCAGTTTGACCATTCTCCCTCTGACCTGTCTCATTAGTGAGGTGTTCCTACTCATTGGATGTTCCTTTTTTTCCCTTTTGAACACCATTACTCCGCAAACTCTAAAGACTGTGCCTACAAATCCCAAGAGGTCAGCAGTTTCCGTTTCAGCTGGCACCGCCAATCAATCCGAGCTAAAAGTCACTTGGATCGCGTTTCTTACTCATTCTAACGTTTGATCAGAACAACAGCTGAACATCTGCCAATCAGGAGGGACTAATAATGATGCCACATGATGACTGACATTTGCATTATCAAGCTGGCACGCAGGCGTTCCTTAATAAAGTGGCCACTCAGTGTAGACATCAAATCAAGTGTTTCTATTACCTCTGTGAGGGATTAACCTGTGTTTCTTATTGGCTAATCTTGTGCTGAATCATGACCTGGTCTGCTTTGTTTATGCAAAACACCAGCCTGTGCCACATGGCAGGCTCTCAAGATGACATCATCAAAATACAGCACAAACTAAGACAGAGAGGCTACTCTACTGTTGACTCATTACTTTGCCATATCAACAGCTATTGGCACTGATTTCTGGATTAATGACACGTTTCCCTCAAACATTATGTCGCCTATTAAACAAATCTGAGAGGCTGAATGGACTTGTCGTGTTGAGACAAGAGAGCGAACGAGATTGATTCAACAGACAAGCAGCGACACACAAAACCACTGCTAAGACTGGGAGCTAATCGCAAACAGACCCAGTTCTTTTTTTTTTCTTTTCTAGTTTTCTACTTGAGTGGGGACGAACCGTCTTTGTGCTGTAAGTAGTGAGATGCTAAGCTTCCCTGAGATCTCTGAGTGTTTAGACATCAGGCTTAAGAGCCAATGTTGCCAGAGGCTGGGCATAAAACATAAAATAACCTGTTAGAGTTTGGGTAAGGTGGTTGGGAGCTGTTTGTGATTTTAAATATGACATGGAAATCATAAGAGGAACTCGTGCAATATTTAAAAAAAATAAAAATAAAATATACATAATGAGCTTTCAATCTCAGACTCATAAGAAAAAAACCACATGCTCTTGTTGTTATGGTCCTCTGCTGCCCTCTGGTGGTCATCAGGAGAACTTATGCTACACTCAGTTCTGGTCCTTGAGCTCAACCTCCTTGATAGGACAACTTGCTCTCTTTTAAATCAGGTTACATGATCACCAGGTTGTCCAGGTTTGGGTTCTCTTCACAGTATTTCATCTTAAATGATCCAGAAAGCCAAGAACAGAACACCAAACACCAGCTTTGACGAACCTAAAGATCCAGACTCTAATTGTCAGCCCGGCTGTTGTTCTTATCCTGACACTTTTGACAAAAACATTGATGTCAAAGTTGATATGAATGATGGAGAACAATGAGTTTTGCAGACAGCTTACCTTGTAGAGTCTCTCCTATATGTGGAGCCAGTGTATCTGTTTACTTACTGCACTATCCAACCTTTAAATCTAAGATACTAGACATGAAAAATAAAATCTCCTACCAGGAAAGTGATTTGATTTGTTCCAGTCTCCTGAAGGCACTAAAAGGATGAACTCAACAAATTGGCAGCATTGTTGTTATCTTAGTGGGGCAGAGCAGAGGCGATAAAAATGAACAATTGTGCTGAGTTATCTTTTCTTATTTCTGCTGCCATGTCCCACAGCAATGGTTGAGCCGAATAAGAAAATTGTTCTCGGCCTATCAGCGGACAGATAAGGGGGCCGGAATTAGTCTGAAAAGAAAAAGCTGTGTTGGAAACAGAGCGGCCTTGGTGCCTGACGCCTTTCAAACATTTCAAAGGCTTCTTTGTGCTTTTCATTACTTTGGGGTCACAAGTATTGACGGCTATTTAATTTTTCTATTCATCATTTATTCGATTTTAGGTCTTCATTTTTCAGAAGTAGCTCCCTGGTGCTTTTTAGCTTTAAATGTGTCCAAGTTGTGTCTTTTTCTGAGGATTGGAGACGTTGAATTTTTTCCCAAAAAATCATCTGGTTTGACGGTTGGAATCATTTGTGTAAATAGAGACACAGTTCTGACAAGTAAAGTTCACACCAGCTGAAAGAGAGAGTGTATTTAAATTTGGACTACATACCTGACCTGAGAGGAAAGTCTTCCAACGTCTCAGCTCCACCAACCAGAAATGCCTCTCCGACTTTAACTGGCTGTAGCTCTGACTCTTTTGATGCACTGTAAAAAAGCCAAGTTTAGGTAACTAGACTACAAATGCAAAAACATTAAAGTCGGAATAAATTGAAATGAATGTGATCAGTTACATTTGATTATAAATTAAAAAGGATACTCTGCTCATTTGCAAATCATAACACAAATCCAAAACCACCACTTATTAAAAGATTTTTATTCACAATAGAAGTGTAACAAATATAGTTTATTAAAAAGTCTGCTGCTTATTAATATCATTTGAATCAATAAACTCAGTATATTTTCATATAAATGTAGAACGACTCATTTGCCAGAATGAATATTTACATTTTTTTCCAATAATAATATTAACACAATGAAACAGATTCCCCCACAAAATTAAAATATTGCATATAAACATAAATTAAATGATGTGCAATGGAATGATTATCAGCAATATTTTATACAGATACATTTCTGAGGTTGGTTCAACACATTTAAATCTTTTTAGGGCAAATCATTTACAAATTCAAATTATTTGAGTCCCAGGACAATAAGTCATATTTAGTGAACATAACACTAATGATGTCACGGACAAGTTATGCACTGAACTGACTTAAATCTGGAATTACCCTTTAATATTCATGAATGAAAAAGCTTTAGAACGCAACAGATCATCAACACAATATTTAAAAAAATCACCAAAAACAATTTTTTTTAGAAAAAAGAAAATGATAAAGTCTGCATGTGGAAATGAGCAGATGCCTGATGTTCCCCTATGTGAAGCTAAAGCAGGCTTTACACTGACGCCTCACATGGAAAACCAAATACATTCTGCATTTCCTCCCTGATCAGGAAGTGAAACGACCGAATACGAGTCGCATGAGTGGAAATGACATGTTGAAAAGTTTTTTTTTTTTAACAGACTAAATTATAAGTCGGATGCGTCGAAGCTTCCACTGTTCCAAAATGGAGGGTCGCAAGTCTACAGGCAGTTATTCAACATATTCCTAATCTCCTGTAAATATTGAGAAATAAATTAGAGAAAGCAGAATTGCACTAACAAATCTTAACATGGGAGGAAAACTTATCCAGGAGGCCATGTTCTTTCAAATATGCATTAAGTTTTTTTTTTAAACCATCTCCCATCATCATAGTTGAAGGAAAAACCCCCCCACCAAATATAACCCCCACCATTACAAAAATCAATGCAAGAATAAAAGTTAAATGTATCAGAACTTAAAAAGACTTCAAATCGCCTGAATCAACTCCTTAAAGGTACAAAGTCGCCTAAAACCGATCTGTATGGTTTTCAAATCATTTACATATAAGAAAGGAACCCCCCCCCCCCATCATTGTCTTTAAATACAGCCAATGTTCTAGTATATTATACTAAATCATCTTAAGATGCTTTACCAAAAATTAAATGAATAAAACTGCCTGAATTAAACTAGCATGGCATAAGCTAATAACCTTAGCTGATGCCAATAATATTTTCATTGGTCACTTGCTCAATATCTATTAAAAAGAAATTGCGACTTTGCCGTTTTTTGTTTTTTTAAATTTGTGGGATAAAATGAAATTATATGGTAACATTTAAAAGTTAAAGTGTCTTTATAATGGACACAAAGCTACATTGTAAAACCCTCATCATGAACCAGCGACAGAAGTTCTAATTGTACTGTATGTCTCTTCTTCTCTGTGTTTTTTCTTTTTTTTTGTGTGTGTGTGTGTGTGTGTCAGTCCCTCAGAAGAATGAAACAATAAAAACCTCATGTGGCAGATTTGGATCATTTTCCTACATTACCAGCCATCAGAAACACTAACAGGCTCATCACTCCCTCTATTCTGATGAACCGCACACTTTTCTCTGCCTGCACACGTTGTTCACGTTTTTGTGCTTTCCAAAATAAAATAAAAACAAGCAACAAAAGCATAGATCAGTGAACACAAGAAGACACAAATGCATATGAAATATTCTTTGCTTCACATTAGATGGTACATTCATATAATTCCTATCCTCCCATAACATTGATTGACTCCCAGGCAGTTTCTTTGACCTATTTCTGCCATTAAAGCACATTTTACATCACTTTAAAGCTAGCATATGTAGCATTTTAACACCATTTTGTTAGCCTAATGTATCGGACCTTGAAAATCCCTGGCTGACATCAGTTCATGATGTAGATTTTGGTAGATAAATATGCAAATACTCACAAAAAGAGTTGTGAGGCTACATAATAAGGGCCCAACCGTGAACCTTTAATTCTACAGCTGGGGGTTCGCTCACAAACCCTCCAAAACCTATGTTCACATCTACAGAATAAATTAACACAATCAGCTGAATCATCCGCTACAACACAACTTCACATGGATAATAAAAGCCTCTAAAATCAACAAACTAAACAAAACACAGGTCAAACATGAGGACGCCGTCATCTGTACAGTGATATAAAGAACACAGAGGCAATGCTGGTCATTACATGGGCAGGGCTCATTATTTTACCCGATTTCAAATCAGCTGAATTTGGGGATTTAACAGCTGAATTTGGGGAGTCCAATTTGAACAAGGTGAGAACTGCGAATAGAATAACATTGACTGGGATTTAACTGGGTTTTAAACACCATTTTCAGCACAAGCACTTTTTTAGTTTAATCATATCTTATAAAAATAAGGACTGCAAAGGAAAATCTGCAGCTTCTTTGCTTTGTTTCCCAGCATTAGTTAATGAGCTCTTCTGTGATCAGCATCATTTTTGCAGCAGAAACACATTTTGATGAACAAACGTGAGAAACCAATTAATTCTTCTGTGCATTTTTGGTGAATATTGGCACAAAAAAAAAAAAAACCATGAGCCAAGAGAATACCTAGTATACTGCCCAAATATGTTTCCTTTACAGGCTGTTGTGTAGTTTATCTGTCATACCTGGGCTTCATGTCTTTCAAACTTGAAGTGTCAACCGACTCCATGCATTCTGTCAGACGGCTGAGAAAGATGATGGATAAAAGTTGTTGACTCGTCTGACTGACCATCTTCCAGATCTCCCAGTGACATCATCTGTGGGAACAGGAGCACTGGGAGAGGTGGAGGTGGAGGCGGTCAGAGTTACGATCCAACAACACTTTTCTGAGCCATTTTAACAAGATGAAGAATCAGACTAGTGAATACCTGGTGTGGCTGATGACTGCAGCTCGGTCAGTCGACCAGAGCAACAGTTTAAATCTGTCAGAGGTCTAGAGATGGTTGGTAGTTTTTAATTTTTATACCCCGTATTTATCCTCTTTCGTGAGCTAAGGAACTGATCTCTTGTAATTATGAGACCCTTTGAACGCAACCTTCTACTTTATTTCAGTCTTTGTTTCGTTTTTCACCTTGAATCATTTGTATATAAATGGTAATTATTACATCATATTCTTGAATTCTCAGGCTCCAGCCGTTGGGCTCAGGCCTCATGTAGACTGTAACTGGAAGATCTCACCACTAGATGTCAGTGTCGTTGAAGAAATCACTGACTGAACCCTCCTCAGGGTCCCGACAGATGTTATCCAAACTAGCATTTAGGAGAAAGAATAGCATCAGGATATAATATTTACTATTTCTCTCGAGGCAAACTTGCAAAGTTTAGTCTATTGAATTAAAAGGCAGTAATTATCCTTTAATCTAGGTCTAATTTTGGTATGATCCTCATTTGAGACATGAGAAGTTCACTTAAAGCTCTACGTCTATTTAAAACTCTTCTCTTTTGTGTTTGGGTGAGCTGCTTCTCCCTCCGACTCCTCCTTTTCAACAGTGAAGGCACTAGATTAACGACTAAACTGGATTTTATCTGGCTTACAGTTGGACATGAGGAGAAATCGTCACCATAAAATCCCACCAGATGAGTTTAGCTCTCACCGAAATAAATGTACAACAACAATAATAATACAGTCACATGTCCCACTGCAGTATGTGGAGGATGAAGGGAAGAAATGTCTCAACGTCAGAATGGTAGAGCTGTACAATCAGTATGGCTTCTTGTGTGTGTGTGTGTGTGTGTGTGTGTGTGTGTGTGTGTGTGTGTGTGTGTGTGTGTGTGTTGGCGTAAAGGTGAAACACAAGAGGAAAGTGTCTGCATCTCCTCATAGAGGAGATAAGATCCTACAGCAGACCCTACGCTGGAACTGGAGGACAGAGACGAGACAGTAATGAGCAAGAGGGTTTGATCGATGCACAGGTTTGCTTATGAGTATGATTGATCAGTATCCTCTTGAATGGCTCTGAAAGGGTCTACAAAGTCTGACTTAACGCATACAAATGTTCAGATTTAAGGATGTGAACATTTGCAGGAGGTGGAAGAAGGAAATCGGCTTGAATGTCTTCATTTCAGAGAGATCAATCAGTGAGGAAACAGTGATTTACCAGGAAATAAGTAAATAAATTATATTTCAGAGGAGTAACTCATCTCTGAGCAAATTCCATCTGCTGATTTAGACCATGAAATGATAAGATTTTCTTCTACGTTGTTGTTAGACTATACTTTTAGAGCCCTGTAATCATTGACAATCACTTTTTCTTTTTGGTTAGCGATGAATAAAATCCTGTCGGAAAAAACCCTGCAAACTTGAAATTTCCACTGAAACCTTTATCTGTCTAACCTCAGAAATACTGGTGCAAGAGTGAGAAATGGAAATGAATCCAGGAGAAATAAGAAGATAGAGATGAACTAAGGATAAGCAGAGGAAGATGAAGAAGAAGAAGAAGAAGAAGAAGAAGAAGAAGAATGTCGTGGGGAGAAAAATAAATTACTGGCAGGCTGGTAGTCCTTTGCCACACCTAACTCTGAGGGAGGGAGAAGTAGTCTGGCATTCAGGTGGAGGGTGTGGTGTCAAAAAGCTTGTCAGGTTTATAAAAAGAAGCTCAGATTGTGCTGTGTCTTTTCTTTACGCACACAGAGTCAAACACAAGTTTTTATAAAAGCAAGTGTATCTCTGGAGACTCTGAATGCAGACATTTGGTGGTGATGGCACCGGCCTTGGTCCGGCCGAACCGGGCTCGACTCAAGATATTGACACGGTACAGCAGAAGAAAGTGTGTGTGTGTGTGTGTGGTGTGAACAGAGCCTTGTTAAGCTCACTCTGTTAGCTTTGTAATCCTCAGGTGCCTCAAGCTCAGGGCCAAAATGTTCAAGTTAGGGAGACGACTGGTTCAGGTCTGTCAGTGTTCTCCTTCACAAAAACAAGCAAGGGGAGCTGTAGCCGGAAACAACAAAATCTCTGGCCCTCTGAATGAGCTAAATAAAAACTCGGTAGTTAAGTAAAAAGTATTCAGTGCCAACAGGCTTGAACTCTATTTTGACCATTAAAAATAAAAAAAAACTCCAATCAAGAGGCATCTGCAGCCATTAGGGACTCTGAATGGCTAAACTGTTTTCAGACAGACAGAGGGAGGCTCAGGTTTACAGGATCAGAGGCTCTTGCACTTGTTTTGGGTGTCAGCACAGGGAGGTCCGCTACTCCACTTCGTTGGGCCTGTCCGTTTTGTCCTTCCTGATGACCGGCAGAGGGTGAGCTTCTGTGTTAAAGACCCAGTGGTCAAATGGTAGGTGGTCATCATCAGAGAAGAGCAGGTAGAGATACCTGGAGGAGACACGGAGGGAAATCATTCATTAAACGCGACCCAGAGTCGTGGTGCATCAGCTGCATTGCAGCCGTGTAAAAATTAACTCTTACAGATGGAAATATGAGCATAGATATTGAGATTAACGGCTTCAATTAAATGGATGTGCTGCAAAAGCTTAAAGGAATACTCCACTGATTTAGCATTGCATTAGAAGAACAGACAGGAAAAAAAAACAACTTTTTTATTCCACACGTTATTCTTGCTTGTCAAACCTGCAGCCCGCATTGCCCACAATGCAACTTGACCGCCGACAGTTTAGTGAGAGATTGTGTTACGCTAATGGCAGCTAATGCAGCCTTGAGCCTGTAGCCTGCAGAGATGAGGAGTGGACCACAGAGGTCTGGCTCAGATCACTTCTTTTGAACTCCACTAAAACATCCTTTTCAAACTTCTCAAAAATCTCAGAAGACTTCATGAAAAGTTTTTCACGTATAAAACATCCTATGGCCTTTAAAATGTAGCTCACCTTTAAACTTGAACTAAAAAAAAAGAAAAGAAATCTGCATCAGAAGTTTCCTAAAACCATTTCCTGCAGGATCCATTTCTGCAAGTGTTGAGTCATTGTTGTCATGCTCCACTGTTTCAGAGCTATGAGACCTTACGTCTGGTTCAGAGTCTATTATTCATCACTCGCTCTGTATCCTTCTGGATTTTCTTTTTTCTAGCTCACCCACTTTTGAACATAAAGCTGCTAAGTGATTTGCACTTAGTTGCACTTGCACCATGAAAATATGGGCCTATGACCACAAGACAAAGCTTTCAGCTAGTGAAAAACCATTAAAAACAGGTAAAAAAAAATATGTCTGTCATTTTGGGATAAAAATGACAAAATATATTTAATATAATATAATCAAACATGTAAGCAGAATTCTTAATTCTTATGTCAATTGTGAATATTTGTGTATAGGTGTTTATATAAATGGTTCCCCTCCAAATAAAGTCTAGTTTAATGTTACTGGAGCAGAAATATTGTAGACAACTGAGGAAATGCAGCTGCAGCTTTAAGCTCAGGGGGAACCTTGTAAGTCACCTGTTAGGTATAATTTTTTGAGCCAAGAATTTATCAGTACTAAATACTTTTAATGAAACACGCTTCAGTTCCTTCATTTCTTTATACAGATGTCATGTTTTTGGCTCTGCTGATTGTTGAGAGTTCTAGATATGACTTTGAGTTGTTTTCAGATTTTGTGATATCCATCAGCAGTGTTGCCAAAACAAGTGAAACAGATGTGGAGCTGAGAGGGAAGGCTTATGGGTAGTGATGAAACTATGTGGTTCAATGTCTGCAGATCTTATGAAACAACCGCAGACACTGCTGGTCCAAAAATAATCAGATTTTATCACGAGGAGTGGCAAGAACAGACAGAAGGAGAGAAAATGACTGAGAATGAATGTCTGTGTGTAAAAAAAAAAAAATGAGATGGAAATTCAGAAAGTTGAACCGACAAGAAGAAAAAAAAAAAGTTTCATCTGAATAAAAACAAGGATTCAGCAGAGGAGCTTGTTGTCCACGAAGCCCTCAACCCCCTGAGCCTCCAGTCGCTATCTTCCTCTGCCAACAAACCACTAGAAAGCAGAGAGTGATTGAAGGCAGGCAGCAGTGTGAAGTATGGCAGTGTCCTTGGCAGCAGTGGGAAGATGAATACTGGAAGTGGCTCTGCACGAAGCCAAGATCCCCAGCTACCATTAGAAGGATTAGACTTATGGGTTTGCTGCTAAATGGGATTGATATTTTCACTGTCCAGAGAGGTCTGTCTGTGATATCATTGATAAGTGTGACTGGACTGAAGAAGGTATTATTGTGTTGCTGTCCAGGCTGGTGGTCAATTACACTCATATTTGCCTCTAATTTTCTGTGGGGGGCTAATAAGAAATGTTCTTTTTGAACTGCACTGCCTATGGAAATATTCCCATCTCATTTTGATACCTTCATGTTGGGTGAATTTGATTTTCTTGACACTGATAGAGAGAGTTAAACCACCTGTATCTGTAAATCATAACCTGGTGGACGAGCAAGAAGACCCAGACAGCTTACTTTAAGTGTGTGTGTGTGTGTGTGTGTGTGTGTGTGTGTGTGTGTGTGTGTGTGTGTGCATGGTGTGATCAGGAGTAGAGGAGATGCTTGTTAAATTTTACTGCCCATAAAAAACCTGGATTGGATGGAACCTTGGCCCCATCAGGCTCTGTTAGGTTAACCTTGACTTCCTGTCAACAGCTGCCTGGTGTTGGAGGGGGAAAACAATAGAAGAAGATGAGGAGAGGAGGACGTGAACAGGGGAGAAAGAGACGGATGGGGGAGGGGGGGCCCATAAAGATTTAGATGAAAGTAAAGAAAACAGAGAGGCCAGTAAGTTTGGTGGAAGAGGTCTGCTGTTGAACTGGTTCATGGAATAAATACAAGAACCAGACTTTTTTTTTTTTACATTTACATTAACATGCCTTTGGTTGCTCAGGTTTGAGTGACAATGGTGTTGGTGGCTTCAAACTTTACTTCATCATTTCATCACCCTCATCAATCTCAGCAGAGTCATCAGCCGCCACCACCACCAGCAATGTCTGGACTACATGCCAAGCGGCATAGACTTTCTGACAGACTAATTATCACATATCATCTGCTGCAATTAACAAATATGTTTACTTCACTTATTTGTCTATCCTGATTGAAATGCTGTAAAAAACTCTTGAAAACAGAAAATACTCGTAACTTCTTATTTGGGAGCCGTAATTTAAGAGCCGAAGTCCAAAAGGATTGATTATGACGTCAAGTATATTATGATTATGGCACTTCTCAAACACAGCTATTGGTGTGTAGACACAGACATAATTTTGGCGGTTTGTGTGTATTACTTGAGTGTCTCGGCCAAGAAGAAGCTCTGTTGGACGTCGTCGTGGTTGGGAGTCGAAGCATAGACATCTCTGACACCGCTGTATCCCCCTTCCATTTTACAATGCTGCTCCAGGGCCTAAGTAGAGGACAACGATACAGATGAGGAGAGAAACAGGGAGGACGTCAGTGAGTGGCAACGTCAATCAAGCTCTTTGTGTGCTTAAAATATCACCAAACCTCATTTCGTTAAAGAGACGGTATGGATAGGAAGAGAAAAAGCTATTTTCGATTCAGTTAATAAAATGTTTCACCTGAACAGCCTCCCAGCCCCACTCCCTGTATTTGGGGTCGTGGGTGAACCTCCACAGGTACATGTAGGTCTCAATGACCTCAGGGCGGAGGATGAAGTATTTCTCGTTCTGGCGGGTGGCGATGGCCTCAACCCCGCCATCAAAACGAAATGCCTCTGGACCCAGCTTCAAAGCTAGAGAGGAGAGAAAGGATATATTGTAGATATAAAGCAGCATACAGTCTAACAGTGTATGGAATATGAAACATATTTCATATGAAGACCACCTTAAAGAATACTGAATTGAGTCTTTTTTTCTTTTCTTGGTTTTTCTTTGGTTGGATTAAAACGAGGGAGATATATGCAATAATTTGAGCGTGAAAATCGACATTTTCATTAAAAGAGCAGTGTATAAAATAAGACTCTTTCAAATAAGACCCAAACTTATAATTGGAATAAACATTTGAGTTTATTTATCTGACAGAAAGATAAGATAGCAACAAACTGAAGAAACATGAATTACTTATTCGGTGTTTGTTTACCAGTTCTGGCGTAAGACTCATGGCAGGTCCGAGCGATCTCGGCGGCCTGCTCCATCTGGTGACCCGTCTTGTCGCTGGGTGCCCCATCAGCACCTAGAGCGATCATGCCGCCTGCGAAACAGGTCAAATGACCCATCTTGTGTTCCAGGAGCCCGCCCTTCCACTCCGCTATGTAGGTAAGCCCACTGCTCGACTTCCTCATCAGGTTGGTTTCTATTGCCTGGCAGACAAAAAGATTGTCAAAGGATTTTAGGTTTGATAGTCACTCTTAAATCCTACAATGATGAAGAAGACATGAGAGAAAGAAAACGGTCTTAACTTCTTTTTAAAGTCATGCCACAATATTCTTCTCTTCACATAGATCATGTGAAAGAACTGGAACTGCACCAATTTTCCCATTTTCACCACAGCTAACTAAAGTATTGCAACATTTAAAATTAATGCTACCTCATAATAAGATCTATCAGATATATGATGACACCAGTGCAACAAATAGCGCTTGGTTAGAGAGGCTGAAAGCAACAATGATAATAATAAAAACAAACAAACTAAATGTGATTTATATTTGGAATAACAACGGATAAAGATGGAGGACACTCAATCACAAAGCTGCCACATGTCAATAGAGCCAAACGTATCATCTCAGTTGACCTAGAAAATATTTATGGAAATGACATGTCCATTGTTTAGATTATTCCTTTTATGAGCTCATGAGCAAAGCTGGCAAGTCTCAAGGTTATTTGAGGACCTGGATGCCTGTAATATTCCCCTGCAGGGAGGAACGAATACAGCAGCAAGACCGCTTTTCAATATCTAAAGCTGTTGTCTACTATTATCAAACTGCCATTTGTTATGACTCACGGGTGAATGAAGGAAGAAAAACCCTGTGGGGGAAGTCCATGCAGCTCACCTTCTTTAAACGAGACAACTTCCTGTTGGAGCTTGTTGTTTGTATAATATCCAATGATAGCTTTCTAATAGTTATGCGTCATTCAGCCGTTAAACCGAACAAAGTGCGTCTAAGTGGTGGAAGTGCAACAAATTGGAAATCACAAACCACAGAGATCAGTGCAACAGCATGAGACCATGAGTTGACAAAGAGTTCCTGAGCCAAAGGAGTGAACTGTTGTTAATTAACCTGTTTGTCTGTGAAATGTTCCAAACAGGTGTCGTTTGAATATTGCACAACTTCCCCACAAGCTGGAACCAGAAAATAATTTGCTTGCAAAATTACTTAAATGATTAATGAATCAGGTCAAAGTCACCTCAACCTGTATTTAAGAGATTGCTGGTGCTTGTGTGTTGTCAGCAGTGTGTGTGTGTGTGTGTGTGTGTGTGTGTGTGTGTTACCTGTAAGGCATCATAGTACATCTTCTTGCCTTCCTCATCCGTCTTGTCAGACATCAGCCAGGCTTTCAGTAGATACTCATAGAAACTGTCACCTAGGCCACCCACAGACACATGATCTGCAACACACAGATAAACAAAGATTATAACACACACACACGCACAAACAATCAGGCCTCCTGCATGTATACTGGTTTAGATTATAACTGTGAGATGTATTTGTGCAAGGTAAAGGAACACACCTGCCGTCTATGATGCACTACAGTGTCTGTGTGTGCGCGTGTTTTTATATTCATGTGTGTATGAGAGGGGTTGTTATCACAGGGGAGCCTCCAGCCAGCCGAGCTGCACTTTTTATTTGCGCTACTGATTGTCAGTGAAGGCTCATCCATATGCATGTGTCATTAACGGCGTCCAGCCCTGTTTGTGGAGCGCAGAGATTAAATGTCAGCTATGATCATTTTGAAGTGAAAAGAGAGGAGGCTGGCGGTGAAGATGGTTTGGTTTTGAGCAGATAAGAGCAGCCGACCTTCCATGAGCTCAGTAATAAAGCAGGAACACTAACATGCAATCGAGGGGTTGGCTTCAAATCATGAGTCTGATGACGGAAATCATGAAGAGTGACAACGAAAAAAATACTTTTCTCTTTTCTCATCCACTCATGATAACATAACAGCTGTTTGGATTAAACATAAACCTACACACCATGACTTCTATGTATGTGCAGCATACAAAAAGACACAGGGTAAGTATTTCTGTGAGGCTGCGCTGCAGAGATATTTAGACTCTGAGACAACATTAGACTGCAAACATCTCCAAGTCATCATTTATTCAGCAAATCCCATCTCTATTGCATAATTTCTTTCAAGATGAAAGACCCTCTCTGACTAAAACATAAAAGTGTTTTTATTTTTTGAGAGTGAGATTTTTTTTTGTGGTTTTTTTTTCTGTTGAAATTTGAAAGTTTCTTTCAGCATTCCTAATTGAGTATGTCATCATTTTACATAAAATACTTGGATGAAAACACAGATAGCCACTCTGGATAAGAGTTTCTGCTAAATGCCCAAAAAATTTAATTGTGGATGTGCTTTCAGCTGTTTTTTATTCATCAGATAATAAAAGTGAGTGGAGCAGAGACGCAGGCCCATATTTAACCACCACAAAGACTGCGAGCCACCTGAATGAAGGTAGACAAGCACGAGCAGTCAGGACTCTAATAAACTCTGACAGATATCAGCAACAATGAAATTATACAACTTAATCAAAAGTTTTAATTTGATGCCACAACCATCTTGTGGAAATTATAGGAAATATGTCCTAATAATATTAGACAACACTTGTACTACAACAGTTGAATAGTAAAGTTTCATACATTTCAAAAGTGAAATGCTCACGAGCGAAAAAAACCCAAGTCAGCACATTCCTTCAACTTCACAGACATTACTCCTGTCTGGTCTCATGGCATTCCCTACATTTCCTATTGATTACATACAACCACAGTCTCACAGCAATAAATCAGAAAGAACATTATCTCTCTGTCCTGTTCAAACAAAGTCCGTTTTTAATCCACTGCTGGCCTAATTTGTCTAATCTCTGCGGTTCTTGGTGGGTGAAAACGCAGCAGTCTAAAGGTTCCTAATTTTTTTTGTTTAGTTCCTTGGAGTCTATAATTCTTTGTGCATTTTGGTCAAAATGGTCATTAAAGATCCGGAAACCTGTTCAAAACTGAACGTTTGGAACGTGGTGGAGTCTCGGCTGCTGATGACAGCTAATTGTCTCCTGGTATTTTTACAGTACAGAGAACAAAGTGGTGTCAATCCTCTCATTTATCTACAAGCAAGAAAGCAAATAAGCATATTTTCCTAAATGATCAAACTATTTCTTGGCAATTTGATATACTTGTTATGTGGAGAGTCGTCCCTCTTGAGTTTGATTCAAGTCCAATTTCTGCTCTCCATTGGTTAAAAATTAATTAGCAGCCTTTGGAATGTGTTGAAATGTATTTTGATGTCAGCCTTTCTTTTTGTAACAACATATCTTCTCTCTTAGACCTTTTTTAACACCTTTACCTGCTTAGCCACATGGTTTGAAGAGTCTAATAATGGATGTCGACAAATGGCCTTGTATACGCACATACTGGTGCTAAAAATAGGAATTGTGGGGGTGGAGTGAGTATGAAAATACATTGGTATATAATGAGTTTTAGTGATGCAAAGAGAGTCAACATGTTTCAAATGGAAATAGTGATGAGAAGGTATAAGAATATAAAATAAAAATAGAACTGAAGGAGGAACACCAAAACTGTAATTAAAGCTTAAAAATTTAAATAGTTTATCTTTGCTATGACACACAATTACAATAAAAGTGGGAAATACAAGAGTAAGGCGAGTCAGAAGAAATTTGATTGGATGTGATGGACTGGTGAGGACTTACGTTGGCCCCACTGGCCGCTGTTGGGGTTCAGGTAGTTGGGGTACAGCCCCTGGGGTTTGTCCAGGCGATTAAGTACTTTCCGAATGTTCATTACCTAATGGTAGAAAAAAAAACACCACACAAATGCATCATGGAAAGTCTGGGTCAAATACCACAACTGCAGTGGATTGAAAACACAGAATTAACTACAAGCGACAATCTAATAAGACTGACACTGTGTCACAAAAGTGCAAAATGTACGCCATCGTGTGCGTCTGTTACCTTTTGTGCAAACTCTGGATTCCCTGAGAGTTTGCTGAGGTGCATGAACTCTAAATGAAGGGTGCCATATTCTGCCAGGATGCTGCTGCCACCCGATGCCCACGGCCAGTTTCTACCGATACCACTGGACAAAGACAAAAAGAGGAGGAGACAGAGGTTTAATAAAGAAAGAGACACACTAACCCACAGCTGGTGTTTGAAAGAGGACAATCAATTTAAAAATCTGTGCCATGTACAGATCCACCATAAAGTGTTTTTAATTAGTACAAAACAAAACCTGCTCATCTTTATATCAAACTGACAGCAAAAAAGAAGTGACGAATACTCAACAAGTCAACATGAGACTCTCAATGACTCATCTGACATGTTTCAAATTGTTAAGGCAACTGGAATGTTCCTCTGCTTTAGGGACATTTACAAATAGATTCTTAAAAGCTCCATTAAAACCTAACTTCACACTCCATCTGTCACATTTGTGGGTGAGTGTTTTTTAAAATAAACTTGACTTTGGCAATACGAGTTGCCCTTGCCCGTGTCCATCTGTCAGTCGATAAGAACTTGCTGGACTCCACCCTGATGTTGCCTGTGGTGACGATGAGGTTGCCTCGACTCTTGGGTCTCATTTGAGAGTTACCAACCCTGGCATTGACAAGGACAGAAGACCTAGTAATTAAGTGTGTGTGTGTGTGTGTGTGTGTGTGTGTGTGCTAGATCAGTACAGCCATTGACAAATCATTTCCAGGCTCCAGACTGATGACTCTGAGGATAATGCATCAAGTAACTACTCATGAATACATATGAATACATATTAACAATTCACCACACAGTGAAACCCACTCCAGGGTGTGTGCACGGCAGCTACCTGTGGACACGAGCGGCACGCACATGGGAGACATCCAACAAATGAGGAAAAATGAGGAGGAGGAGGAGGAGGACAGGGGGTGTGGATAGGGAGAAGTGCCATGGACACATCTCTTCACAGGGGTGGATGAACATACTAATTATCCCTGCTTCAACTCATCATGCTGCACAAGTCATAATTTGCTTCCCATTACACCATGGATTTAATCGGCTCAACCAAACACAGAGAGGACGTCGGGAAAACGAGGCAGCGAGCGGAGAGGCAAAGATCAGCGGAAGAGACAAAAATCCCACCGCAATCCCATCACTGAGACCCTCATCGAGCTGGGAGCTGTCGGTTTATCAGCTTAAGAATGATAAAGACATCAGACTCTATGATAACCTGCACAAAGGATTATTGTATTCACAGTCACATGATTGACATGATGGTTTAGGAGTTTAAAAAGTGTGATTCCTGGTGTCCTGGAAGAACATTATTCCTTAAATCCCCCCCCCCCCTTATAGCTGCCTTCATTTCCCTTCAGCCAACTGTAGACTTTATCTGTCTATCCCTTTCAATCCTTTTTTAAAAACCTGCAAAGACTAATAAATCCCGTCTTTTGGTTGGGTGGGGAGGTGGGGAGGCAAACGCACACTATTCCAACCCCCCCCCCCGGTCCCTCCCAAAGCTCTATGAGAAACGCTAAATCCCTGTTGAGGAGAACAAAACAAAAGACAGCAGGGGGAAGGCTGATGCGTGAAGCCAACAGACACAAACCAATAAAGAGCAGGCATAAAAGGATAATGCCGGAGACATAACGATGAGGCTGTGTGTGGAATATCATCAACCTGGCCACGGTGTCTGCACCGTTCAGAAAGGACAGATTCAAGACTATGTGAGATCTGTAATGCTGAAAAACCCCAGGCTACTTGTTTGATCACAACTGTTGTTGTTGATCTACTTTGGCACAAAAAAAATGATGACGCTGGGAAGTTACTTGAAAACCCTTTTCAAAATTAAAGTTACATTTATGAGTGACAAAATGTGTGCCAACTAATGTTGTAAAGACAAACAGTGTTGCGTGAAGTGCTGCAAATCCTCTTGAGGCAAATTGGTGACATGCAGTTGATTTGACGTCACATTTTAAATTGGGGTTAAATTGGCTGTTGTTCAGCAAATGTTACACTAAGACATTAAGCTTCTGAGTGCATGTGTATTAGTCAGCTTTAACAGCTATCACAGCAGTATCCGATGCATCACCTGTTAGCTTGACAATTTCACAAAGGCACCAGAGGTGAGCATTAAGTTGAAATTGATTTTAAAAAGCCCATCCGCCTGTTTTATCCCTGTCCTGTATTCCCAACACCTGTTTTGACTACAAAACACAATGCATGTTACATAACATTAATGGGTCTGCCTCCTCACTGTAGCTGCTAACAATCAACATCTCACAGCGAATGAGCTGTAATTGAAACAATACATGCAATGACATAATTATGCTGGTAAAACCATTAAATACTTTGTTATGTCACTTCCTGTGGTGTGATTGGAATCTAGTATCCAAGGACTGGTGTACAAGCATAAGACAAGCACTGTTGTGTTTGATTACTGATGCAGATGTCCTGGTGGCCCATTTTTCAGAGCGCTGTTACTAACTAGGATGTTCTACATCCCTTTTCTCACATGCGATGTATAATGAGACTTATTACAAGCTCTGAGCTACAAGAGTCGGTTTTGTTTATGGCCTCTCTTTTCTAAACCCACATTTCAAAAAGATGATCACGTAGATATGAAACCGGTCCCGTCACAATGCAATCAAGATAGAATGTTTAATCTCTGCAAAAGTCCTAAAACGAGTCTTGCAAACCACCAAACACAACTTGATTGGGATCAAACTGGAGATGCCAGATACTTGATCAAGTTCTGTAAAAAAGACTACAAGCACACAAATGCTTGACTTTCATCAGGAGACACATCTTAGAAGGAGCATTTCAACAACTTGTGCATCAAAATCATGTATCACATATTTTCTACGCATCAAGCAGCCCTGCTGTTCACCCAAGAAGCAAAAGAACAAGGGTTCAAAAAGGCCGTGCAACAAACACAGATCCAAAGATTCAACCTAGAAAAAAAATGAGGTCATTACAGATCGATGCCACTGAATCGTGAGGGTTTGCATTGGGGTGGGGGGGGGGGGGGGGTGGGGGGGGGGGGGGGGGGACATATTCCAGTCCTCTTGGTGCCTTGTCTATCTTCTTTGTCCTTTTCCGGGGGAGTCCAATCTTCATGTTTTTCAACCTCTCACACTCGCAGCCATTTCCTGGCCAGCTGTGAAATGAGAAATCTAGCTGGCTAGGTTTATACCCTCCAGTCCATCCAGCAGTGCCAACAACAGTGATTTTAATTCTGCGGTGCCAAGCAGTAACCTGGAAAAAGAGAAAAGGCGTTCTATTTACATAAATTACCACATCGCACCAGGATATGCCCTCTCATGCTTCTCAAGCATTGTGTCAGAACGCACTCCTCCAATTCAATTGTACGAGTGGACTGGATGAAGCCTAGACTTTGGCCCATTTCTTTTTTCCCCTATTCCAACTATTTCACAGCCCTCTACATCCACGCCATGACCTGTGTTTTTGCTTTTCTTCCATCAATATCTCTCCCTCCCTGTACTTCCCCTACTGCAGGCGCAGAGAAAACGTAAAATTGCAATAGATTCACAGTCAGGAGCTTAATTAGAAGCCTTAAATCATGGCCGGCTTCCACTGCCGTAGGTTACTGCCGTGGAGAGCTGCACTAGGAGCATGTGTGTGAATTTGTGTGTTTACCTATATGAAATCTCTGGATACCCTGAATGGCAGACTCGTCTTTGTTGCTAGAAAAGTGCCTCAGGGCAGAGAGACAGGGATTCTGTATGTACATGTGTGCATTCAAAGCTGTGACCATTTAAAGAAAACCTTTAAGGGTCGCTTCCCCTTTGTTCACTGGGAAGAGAACGCTCGAAGAAGTCTTTGCTCCTATCTTGCTCCTGTCCTTGCTTGGACATCGATGGCTTTTCCCAGGAGCTAACAGTGTAGCAGAGAGGCTGGAGATGTCCCGTTAATAGCACGACAGAACACTCAGCCTCATTTGTTATTCTCAAAAAGGGCATGAGAATGTTGACTCTATTTTTAAAACACTGCAAATCAGTTATCTTATCTGCCAGCTCTGGTTCATATTGTGTTATATATTGGCTGAAAACATGCCCTGATCAATTCATTCAATTGAGAATCATCGAAGTATTGTGATAGCATCAGATTGAGAGATCAGCATATCATCCCAGGCCTTATTTTTAAGATGTTTTACAAACTGCGGTTACGGTGAAGTGGCTCATAATGGCTGTAAAACATTTGTTGGTTGAGCCTGTGCCGAACTTTTCGGCGGGAAACTTTGAATCTGAATAAATTGTCATTAGTCTCAACTAAGAAGAGCATTTTCCACACCTCGAGTGGATTTAACAAGTTGATTCTCCTATCACATCAAAAAGAAAGGGCTCCATGACTGAGTACTGATAGAGCCATTCTCTTTAAGTAGTTCGTACAATTTGCAAGTGGCTTCTGTCATTTGAGGGGATGTTAATGGGAACTACAGTATGTTAAATACAGAGTATTTATCTTTAGACATGGACTAAAAACATGTGGACAGTTTGACAAATAATCCTCTTTAACTTTGAGAATGAATTTACTTGGACCAACAGCAAACGCATCTACATAATTTATATTCTTCTAAAATTAACAGCTCAACAGAGCAATTAAGATTTATTTGGTGTAGGAGCGGCAACATGTTTTAAACTGTGGCCTTGTTTCTTGTGGGCCCCTCTTGGGCTTTTTAGATAGCTGCAGGGTAGAGCGTTAAAAAAAAAACACAACAAAAAAATGAAAGGAGGGTATTAAAAGAACAAGGCCATGGAGTGGAGTGGACCTTCAACAAAATGTCCTGAAACAGAACGAGATACTGGGTCAATCAAGGAAAGACGGATGGACCAAGGAAGGATGGAGAGGAAATGCAGGAGGGTGGGATTTGAAAAAAAGGTTTTCAATGAGGGAGAGGAAAAAAAAAAGAAGTGAAAAGAGAGGCAGGAGGGGGAACTGGGGATGAAGGGAGAGATGATAATTGGGCCTCATTTGCAAGTGTGTCTGTGTGTGTTTTACAGATTTATCCCGCTTCTGGGTCAAGGTTATGAAGGCAGAACTCCACTGATGTTTCTTCGTCAACTATCCAGAAGAGAGTGTTTGATCCGTTTCCATCCGTCTTTCACTCTCTCTGTTTAACCTGCACCCACTGAATAAAATATGTCCATCAAATTTAGGCAAAAGCGACGTGGGTCTAAATTTTGCTCTCCTAAGAATCAGTATTTAGAATTGAGAGACATGCATTTAAACAAATGACTGGTTTCCTCTAGTTAACCCAGCTCTTTTATTTGGTCACATGTGTGCATGTCATACAGAGAAGAAAACTTTGAACCAGAAATAGATGCTCTCTGCTCAGTGGTGCATCACTGTGGTGCTTGGTGTATGTGATACTGTGTAATGTGTGTCTGTGTGTGTGTGCGCTTCTAAGCTACATTAGCCTTGTCATGCAGGTAAAGTCATCATCACCAGCAATCTGCTCTTTGCACACACTCATGCACACACACTCACATGCATGCACACTTTCTCCCTGAGGTGTTTCTCCCTCCAGAGAGAAGGATAAGTCGGGGCAGAGTCCATTCACCCATATAGACTGAAAGAGAATTAATTTGCCACAGCACGTTTATCGTCAAGACAACCTGCCTTTTAATTAACGGCAGACAAACAGTGTTGAATCTCTCTCCGGAGGGAGAGAGAGAGATAGAAACAAAATGGAGGAGGAAAAAGTTCTCCCCTCATCACATGTGACTGACAGAGGTCCAGGACTGCATGGGCAGCAGACCTATAATTTTCATTTATGGTTGAAATGGTTTTGCTAACCACTACTGTCATTATGGACCCTATAGTTGATATTGTATAGCTATTGTAGAGCTTAGAAGAATAATTATGTAGTATGAATAATTTGCATTTTAATATGACTACTTTACATATTACTAATTGTCTAAACATCTAAGGTATTGCTTATTTTGGGCAAGTAAAACTATTTTCTCATGGCTAACTAAATAAACATCATGGATGAAGACAATGGATAATAATAATAATAATCTTAAAACCTAAACTTTATTTTAATCTTAGTTTTAGTCTTTGGTCAGTATTTGTTCCTTTTCATGTCCATAAATGCACCTTTTGCAAAACTTCAAATACAAAGTAATGCTACGAAAGCTGTACGAAATAATTTTTTTAATGAAAAATAAAATAATTTAAAAAAAAATCTGCTTTAAATTTAGCACTTCGGTTGCCAAATTCCTGCAAATGAAAACCCCAGTCCTTCAATATATCACAACCACTACTATAGACGAAAAGTCTGCAAACAGCATAGTATATGGATCACTTCACTATGAAATATACCATAAGAATGAATCCCTTCCAAAATATTACAGTAGTCATTGAGGATCTGTAAGAAAAGGGATCATCTCCATCATTAACTTGCATGCATTCTGTGCACGTGTGTAGCTGTCAAACCCCAGAGGCAGCCTCGTGTCACAGTGTATTACTAAAGGCTGACTGTGGCCTATAACCCTGTCAGAGGGCTCTAAAACTTTAGGTCTAGTTTCAGAGCCAGACGCTGGCATCTAATCCTGGATGAAAAAAACCAAACCGCTTCGGTCTGACAAGTCCGCTCTGTCGTGTAAAACTCAAACATCTCTCCTCCGTGAGGGAGCAGAACAGAAAGAGTTTGTGTTCGCCCGACTCGTATCGAGCCCAGGACCAAAGAGCCTCTTTTAAGTATCAAACCATACAAACAGACCTGCTGCCATAAGCGCCACGAGGGTGGACTGCTGTGAGGGAGAGAGCGAGCGTGTGTGTGTGCTACCTCTTGAGGTTAAGCAGAGCCCAGGGGATGCCAGTGGGAGTTTTGAAGGCAGGCAGCAGCTTTTCACCCAGCTCCACCGCCTTTATACGGAATACCTGAAAAAGAAGCACAGCATCTCATTAGGAAACGTTCCTCACAGCAGGAAAAAGAAAGATTTTGTTTACCAAGGAACGACGGCGTTTGTTTTATTCCAACAGAATCGAACCACTAACCACAAAGATGGTCGGTTTACTACCACATAGAAAGAACAGCTTGAAAGATTTGTATATTAAACGTAAACACAGGAAAATGAATGTAAAGAAATAAAAAGGTTTATAAATTACACCTGCTTCCTCCCACTATTTTTCTTCTTCTTCCCATCCCATTATAATCCCATTACTCCCGTCTGTCTGTAATCTTCTGCCATTATTGTTCACTGGCTTGCCTTATGCTCGCGGCTATATTGATATTTAGATCTGCAATTGGAGGAAAAATTACAGAGATTCTTACAAATACCCCAATTAGCTTTTTGGAAGGTCACTTGCACAACGTACAGTAAAAAACATAATCAAAAGATACCTTCCAGTAAAACTATTCCAATTGGGCTTAAAATGCAAAAATAATAATGTAATCAGATGTTTAGTCTGGGGTGAAAGAAACATTTTCTGGCACATAAAGTGAAGAATTCAGAAGGCATGCCTAACAATTTAATGGTTTAATGCTACGAAGGGATGGATTTCAGGCCAATTAACCAATAAAAAATATGAAAGATTCAGGAAGATCACTATACTTGCTGCTGAAAAAGCAAAACTCCTTGAGGAGAAGTTAGATTTGGATGCTTTAATCATTCTCTGCTCACCAGAGGAAACAAAACGAAAGCTTCGACTTGAAAGCAGAGCTACAGCTCCATCCAGAAAAAGCTTCTTCTAACTAACGTTTCACTTTCGTTTCCTTCTTTCTTTTGATATCTTTGTGTTTTGTGCTTCAGTGTACGGAGAGAGATTTATACAGTTTTGGAGGAGTGAAGTTAAACCTTTTCCAACGTTACCCTCTATTCGGACTCCAAACGTTTTCATAATATGAATGAATAATGTCCATTTTTGAGGTTACTGTGATCATGATTTTTTACTGTATGTGTAGCTAATTTGTTTCTCCTTGAATAAGGATGACTGAATTAGATTTCTGGTCCGAGCTTTAGTCCCAGCATATCTGACTTGGAGAGCTTTTGAAGCAGCTTTAGCTGAGGGGACATCGTCTCTCTTAGGTGTCTGATTTTGTTGACTGTAAAGGGAAGTACTTCCATATTTGGCTCCTTCCATTGATTTAGTCAAGCAGTCAAGACAGTGGGATTTGGCCCAAGATGTGGTGGACTGTTTGATACTGCTGCCAATGATTAAGCAGCTTCAACTGCTGCTGCTGTCCACTGACAAGAGTGAGACTGACGGTATGTCTGTTTGAGTTTTTCTGGTGTAACTATACTGCAGCCAGCTTCACAACTTCATTTCCATCCTACTGTATGTACACAAATGTATAAAATGTATGGAATAGAATAGAGGTTTGAAGAATTGAAGTTTGGTCAACAGCTCTACTATCCATTATATCCTTCTTTCCTTTTGTTTCAAGGATGACTCTTGCTTTCATCAGTATAGTAATATCATTCATATACACACACACATACACGCAGAGGTGGTACAGTAACAAACACCATGTCAGCTAGCTGGCAGCTCTGTTCCCAAAGGATCTACCACACAGCAGGGTGTGAGATGGGGGGGGGCAGGGTGAGGAAAAAACATGTGAGGAAGGAAAGCTCAAGGGGGTACTTGTCAAAACAATATGGCAACTCTTTTGAAAAGACAGACATAAGCAAACGTTTGTTCCAATTGTGGACCAGAAGAACAGTTGCAGAAATGTGGTACTTTTTATTTACTTTTACTTACTTTTTACTTGCATTTTGCCCGATGTGTTCTACATATTTTACTCTTCTGCAAGCATGCTCAAACGTGACCGGGCAATGCTTACAAACCACGGAAAACCAGAATGCTTCCCATGGCAAAATCTTGTTCCTTTGCATGCAGATTCTGCATTGACAGGCAGATAACAGGCATTATAACGGCCTTAACTTTAAAAGACAGAAAACTAAATGAGATGACATGCCTTAGCACTGACGGGCAAAGTGCATGGCTGAAGGGCACATTAACAGAGAGAAGGGCACGAAGGGTCCAAACGTCTTTGGTGTGCAAATGTGCAAGTGCAACCACTGCATGCATCGGACTCTATCTCCAAACAAAATTATATAGAGCGAATTTTGTCAAAATATGATTGCACGTAGCTGAAGTGTCAGCATCACCTCAAAATCACAAAACAACTTTTGATTTCTCTGACTCGCTGTTTTATTGTGTAGCCAATGCCGCTTCCTCTCTTCATTCACTACCTCATTGTCGGTATATAATTCTACTCTGCATATAATGTCAGAGAGAGCTAGTCAGCTTTTTATTGCAACTGCCACTTTAACCTGTTCTGACCTTACCTTCCCATACTTTGTACTTTGCTGCTACATTCTACTCTACAGTGTATTGATTTGTGTTCTATGCTGCTGTGACAAGAGAATTCCCCCCCTGCGGGACGAATAAAGTATCTTATCGTATCGTAACCTACAAGAGGTTCGATCCCCAGCCCCTGCAAGTCAACAAGTCGAAGTATCTTTGAGGAAGATACTGAGCCCCAATTTGCTCCGCTGGGCGCCGTAATGTAATGGCAGCACGGACCAGAGATCGCCTTCCATATTTTTGAAACCAAGATTTGCAGTGGCACTGCTGACACCAAATCACCCCATTGTGTGCGTGAGTGAATGTGTGTGTGTGTGTGTGTGTGTGTGTGTGTGTGTGTGTGTGTGTATACTTTGGGAGCAGGGCTGTGCTGAAAGAAGGTGTCAGATCCCGATGATTAATGTCTTTGAAAAAGACCAGGAGCAACATTTTGGAGAATAAAAAACACTCTAAGGGATGCAAGGAGGAATAAATTAAACACCTTGTGTCCGAAGCCATCAAGCAGCCTGCCAACAAACTTTAATAAGCAACTGAATGATGTAGTAACGGGAGAACACACACAAAGGCTGTGCCTGATGCGGTTAGATTATGAATATATTGGTTGAATTATGCACTTTGATTAATTATAAATGCACATTTTAAGTGAACAAAAAAGTACAGGCATGCTTGGATATTTTTTAAATTAATTCTAGAGTTTAGAATCAGGAAGTAGTGTTGTGACCTTGGGTTTATGTCAAACTAAAGTTTGAGTGATTGTTCCACCCTCCAACTATTACTATTACTCCAAAATCTAAAGCCAGATTTGTGGCAGATACAGACGCAGGAAATGGGTTCCTTAAAAATGTGATGATCCAGGGCAGAAGATCATTGAAAAGACAGAGACATAACAGGATGGATCGGAGCTCCTGAAGAGCAATGGAAAAAACAAAAGGAGGTAGAAAGAAAAGGAGGGGGAGATGATTTGCTCTACTTTCATTCCTTCAGTTTTGGCCAATTTTGCACAACACAAAGTTGTTTAATCCCCAGGCTGAGAGTAAAGTGAGTGATTTAGGTTGAAAATGACAGAAAGAAAGAAAAAAAGAGAGAAAAAAAGCAAAAACAAAACCACTGAAGATACAATTACATGCAAGCAACTTGTACCACCAGGGTGTTTGCTTTGTAGGAGGCTTTGTGTCGAGTGTGTGTTTCTCTGCATGGTATCTTAAGGCTATGGATTTGGTTAAGGGTTTACAGTGAATCGAGCATTAGAATGTGCCGTTTAGGTTTCAGGATATTTCAAGAGCAGAGAAAATAAGTCTGTTTCAACATATTCATGGGAAAGCATCAGATTTTACCGGCTCTGCATTAAACAGCTGTTTCCAGCAGATACAGTTGCGGCCTCGGTGTAACACACAAGATGTGATGATGAGATGTTGGAGTTTTGTATTCATTAGTTGTTTTTTTTTATACCTCAAAGCACACGTTAAACCTCTAGCTGGAGTTCTCTGGAGACTATTGAAAGGGATGTAATCTGGGATATTACTTGACTAGATATTACTTTTATTATATGACTTACTGCACCTCTTGCAATTTTTGTTGAATTACCCCTAATCCAGGTAATAATCTATATAATCTCCATTTGCTGTCATTTTCAGATTACCTGTTTAAATAATTTGGGTTAACTGGTGTTTTCAAACCGGTTTCTATGGCTTGTCAAAACATTCTCATCTCACAACAACATATCACATGGTGCTTGTTAGCAGACGGATCTGAGTCAGCTGCCAGGGAAATGTAGATGTCAAGGATTCTGAACCATGTCGACTTAAAAGTTGACCTTGACTTTGTAATTTGGTTCAGCAAACATGCCAAAAATGTACTGCTGCCTCAGATGTGTGAATATTCACCGCTTTCCTTGGTCTGAACTGATTGTATTTGGATTTTAGTCTGTTGCCTTGAACGGACGTATTTCAATATGTTCTGTTATTTTCTATTCCAAACAACTGATAATAAATTGATAATGATTTTTTTTCTGCTTTCACGAAAGAATCAAGAAACAACCATCAAAATTAAAACGACTTCTGTTGCTGCCCTACTGGAATCTGTTTTAGCGGAGTGGCCGGTGTAAAAAAAAAAATGAGAGGACTGATGGTCATACATGCAGAAATAAAGGCATGTGGTTGTGAATAATATGACTTTTGTTTTGAAGGTTAGCGTGTTTGGAGGCAGTGATGCAACATCTTCAACTTGAGACTTAGAGCTTCTGCTTTCCATCCATTATGTTTGAAACATAAGTGTGTATTTGCCAATATGGTTATGAATGACATTTATCAAGTCTTGATTATTATTATTATTATTGCAATTATGAATATTATTATAGTAGGGTTAAAATCATGTATAAAATCTGGTTTAGAGAGGAGAAGGTGTTGAACATTTTAAGAATGTGGGAGAATGAGCAGTTTGTGTTCATCCAATCAAGTTTCCAGCTCTAGTTCTTTAAAGACATGTTGACTGTGTGTGTGTGTGTGTGTGTGTGTGTGTGTGTGTGTGTGTGTGTGTGTGTGTGTTGCAGTCCACAGAGAGTCACTTAGACAGCTCCCTAACTAAGACGAATCACCAAGAGGGCCTTGAGGGATATGGGGCCCAGATAATAACCACAACTAGGGGGACGGAGCGAGCCGCACATACCGACACCTCCGCCTGACTTCTGCTCCTCCTCCTCCTGGACCCTGACAACGCTGCCCCTTTTTTTCCCCCTCTCTGTCCTTCATTAACTCCTCCTTCATCTTTCCTCCTCATTTACCGACACCGATTTCCACTCCATGAGACCTCCTAAATCTGTTTTGTCCTCGTCATCCTCTTTTGAGTTTTTGAGTATCATAAAACACGTAGTGCCCTTTATATGGAGACATTAACTATACATTAGCATTGTAGCATCATAACCTTACTTATGATGTCAAAGACCTCCTTTTGCATATGTCAAGACCAAATATGTAAAAGCACTTAAGGGCATTACAATAAAATTAAAAAGGCCCAGAAGTGTGACTTTAAATTAATGAATTATACATTCATGCAGGCAAAACGGAATAAAGAGTGCACACAAAGGGCTCTATAATCTCTCCGGCGTTGTGTTACTAGAAGTATCCACTAATGGAGTTGTCATTTCCCCTCCCAGCACCCACATTATTTAAGTATTTGCGCCCATCTTTGCATCCATGGGAGTGTTGGTCTTATAATAAGGTGTGTTCAGGCACATTGTTGGTGCATTGGTATCTTGAAGCAGAAGAAAGCGACTATGCTCCTGACCAACAAAATAATAATAATAATAATAATAATATTAATATTAATAGCGCACAACACAGAGTTGCTGAGTCATTCATGCCTTCTTGCAAATTGGTCCGAAAAAGCAATGCATCACATTGTCTCATTACATTTAAAGAGTTTCTGTTTGTTGCAGCATCACAGTAACAGCCTATTTGCTACTCCGTGTCTGAAGTCTTACCTGCAAACATTAAGCAGCTGTTTGAAGAAACTCTTTCACCTGATTTCATCACTTACACTGAACGCTGTGTCTGTTTAATGTACAGAGGGATCTCATAAATTGCCCGTCAACCCGGACTCTTTGTTGTTGTCGTAAATAAGTCGCCACGGTATGAAAACACGTCTCCTCATGGGGTGATATAACAAGGTAACTAATGCTTTTACTTAGAAGTGACATAGATCTGAATAGTAATGCAATGCTTGGAGACTTCAGCAGGTTTCCTGGATCAAATGAGTTCATTCTCTCCAACAGCACATTTTTCCTGGGTCACTGTGGTGTTAAAAAAAAACAAAAAAAAAACATGCTTCAAGAATTTTCCTCTCAAGAATACTTATTGCTGTCCAAAATAATTAAACTCTCACTCAACAACCAGACATCGCTGCAGCTGAAGCTGTTTGAATGTTAATGAGATTGGAACCTGATGTACAAACTAATGACGACATGTCTTTTCTCATGCACATACCTCTATTTTTAACCTTTTAAGTTAAAAAACTCTGATGCTTGTTGGTGAGTAAACTGCATGTATGACTATTATATCTACACAGAGGATTATAGACCTGATAGTCAATTAGGAAGTTGCTGTTTTTCACTATTTTGAATAATTCAAAATGTAGGATTTTTTTTTTTCGTGCTCTGACGAAACAAGACATTTCGAAATTTGACATTGTTGGGGTTTTTTTCTTTACATTTGGCGCCTTTGGTTTGTATCAATGTCCCAAGCTAAATGATGTAGTTCAAGCTTCTGTGACATGTGATCACATGTGTCTGTCTTGCTTGGGGACTAATATACAGTACTGATCTCCTTATAGGAGCAGATCGCAGACTGGAGCTCCTCATATTCGGACACGTTTACAGGCTCTCTCTACCTTCAACTCAGCTCCTATGCAGCCACTATGTGTTGAATAATTAAACTCAACACAACCCTCTTGACTTGCTTTCTGTGCCTCTCTAATGTGTCTATTGGTTTCTGTTTCTCAAAGGTTTCTATTTTTCTGATGAATTTGAAATACAACCACAAACTACAGGCGAAAGTAGGCCTCCACTCATCCTTTTCAAAAGATAGAAAATTGTTATTTCTTATTATCATCTTATCTACTTATTATTATCTGAAATGAAACCAATTTTTAAAGTTAATATACATCAACTTTCATTGCCCCACAAGGCAGAAAAACACCAAGATAATGTCAATCAAACTGTCACTAAAGGAGCGTCAGAACTCCACAGGGATCACAGCTCGGAGCCTTTACTGAGTGTGACAGACATTTGACAAGAGAAGCAGAAATGTTCTATTAGACAGGAAGACACTTAAGCTTTATCCTTCATCTCAGCATTAGCAATCCTTGCGTCGCTCTTGCGTTTGCATATCAATACACACGCATGCAAACGCAATGAGAGTCAACTCCTGATACCATTCCCTCTCCTCTTTTGTGGCACAGTTGATGCTGACTTGGCAAAGTTTTGACAGTAAGCTCTTTGGACTGTGCTGCTGTGGAAATGGAGAAAACCGCGGAAAGCGAATTTACATAGAAAATTGCTTCTCGGTGGGAAAGTTGCAGGGGAGGAGTGGGTGTTCAGATGGGCTGGGGGATAAAAACTGCAATGCGAGCAACATGCAGCAGTTTGGGTTTAATGCTCTGCCACATTATGACTCGGTTTTGTCAGAATACACATCATTACAGTTATAAAGCTTATCATATCAACTGCATAACTACCTACAGTACACAGAGGAATTAACATTAGTCGGGCCATTTGTGAACATTTGAGACAAAGCCAGAGGACGTAGTAAGATCTGTGACAGTTTTACAACCGTGGTAGCATAAAATTAAACGCCTACTCTGGTGGGAGGGGAGAAAGCTGTTCAACCTGTTATATCCACATTATGTCTTCATCCAGCTGAGATAGATTTCAGTTAATGCCTTGACATTCATATGCATCTCAAATACAGGCCATTATTATTTTCATTGTTGATTAATCTGATGATTATTTCCCAGATTAATCTATAACTTGTTAGGTGTATAAACAATCTGGTGAAAAAACAAGACAAAAACAAAACAATATTCAGTTCAGAAGCAAAAAAAAGATGAATTATTTCCATTTAAGAAGCTGGAACCAGATTTTTTTTTCTTAAAAACAATTACTGAAACTTATGAAGTGATTATCAGAATAGTTGACTATTGATTTAATAATTACTATTAATTGATTCATCAGTGCAGCCCTATCTAAAATACATTTTAAGTGGCCACTGAGGATTGGATATTTGCTTCGCTCCTCGCATTTGATTTTATCTGTGGGGGAAGATGCAACTGCTGACAAATAGAAAACTGCATGCAATCGGGGAGGAAATTTGCATGGTGGATAAAACTACCATGGAAACACTTGTTCTGTTCAATGATCATAATTTTGACATCGAATGGAGGCACCTCAAAGTTTTGTCTTCACCTCAGATTCCCCCAAAGAACAGGAAATGTGTGCATGGATAAGATCAGTCATTGGTGGTTGTGTGACCGGTCAGTCGCTGAACTTGTAGGCTTGGAAGTAGTTTCCATGGAAACACAATTACCCAATGACAAAATGAAGGCTGACATATTCAAGATCAAATAAAACTCAAGCTATGAAAAGCTTTTATGTTCAGAACACCTCACTTAGCCTTACATAAAATAATAGCCTTTGTTTGACAAAGTGAAACTCCAGAACCAAAACATCAAGTAGCTCCACACAGAAGTACATATTGCAAATGTCACTCTTGCAAAAAAAACACCCTTCAATTTGCTAGTCACGACTGGTTAAAACAATGACAAGACTAGTTTCCATTGAGGTTAAACTGGGATTATCAGGAAGGGTGGTGGATCAAATATAGCCCATGATAAATATTTAATAAGAATATACTTCGTCAAACAACAGACTAAAAGTAGACTCAGAAAAATTGACTCAGAGGGAATGAGTGCACAGCGGAGAGAGCAGAAAGTAAAATGCCATTCAAGTGTCCCAGTGGAGAGTTGGTGTTGTCAGAGATGGGATCGTGCAACGCTTTCGTATGTAGGAAAAAGTCAAATATTCACTCGAAACAAGTTCAAGACGACCAAAGACCATAGAAAGTTTGATCCGACCCCCCATGGCAAAGCTAACACTGATCAAACTGGTGTCAGAGCTGAACCAGCAGCAGCAGCACTGCTCCAACATCGTCCTACTGCCATACCTGGTATGTTAAACTGACTGGAAGCAGCCTGTGAAGAACAGCAGAGAATAATGTGACCTGGGGTTGACACAAGTCTAATCAGTTTGACAAATCAGTTGCAGACCTAATCTTCAAAAAGGCAAGGGATAAATCAAAACTGTTCAAATGAACGTGGGATGATTTGGTGTCTAAATGTCAGAGTCACTGGGTTCTAAAGCTGAGACCTCCTCTGTGAAGGTCTATGACAAAAAGCTATCATAAAACCTGAGGGCTGCCTTCTTTAACAGTTTGACTGATTAAAACGTGGATGTGTTTTGGTAATTCGTGCACTGTGAACCTGCAGAAACAGAGCTGCCTTTGGAAAGGTTTAAAAATGTTCTGTTTGTATTAGGGCTGTTAGAGTCCAGTGTCCAATCAACTAAAATAAGCTCAAGGCTGCAGAATGAAAGATATGGACTCTTCTTTCTTAGAAAGAATATGTCAATGGGTGACTTTAGCCTTTTTTTTTGTGGTGAAATCCAAATATTTTCAAAACATGCGCCCAAAACAGAAACTAGCAGGCTTATAGAGGAATATATCACAGGTGACAGACTGAGTCTTCAAAGAACACTTTTTTGCTGAGAGGACTGTTAAATTTAGACAAAAGAAGACAAAAATCAATGCGGCTTTTGAAAGATTTTTCCTTCAGGCTGTTTTGAAAAGAGGAAACGTCTCTGAGGAATTTACTTACTACTACTACACTGAATGCAGCCATCAGGATATAGTCCCTGGTGTAATAACTGACAGTTTTTTTTTTACAGAACAAATCTTTATTGTTGCTTCAGCTCAGTGATACGGCTGCTTAGAGCAACAGCAGTATCTCAACATGATTCCGTTTGCACTTAAAAATGAATATATGCAAAGAGGAAAAGAGTCTATGAGCACGATGTTTAAGTAAAAGTTATAACAAAACCACCAATCTCTGACAATTGATCAAAAACTAAATGTTCCACATTCCACGGTATAGTTTTCCTCTGATGATGCCGCAGCTGGCAAATGAGAAAAAGGTGAATGACAATGCGAATGTTCATTAAGTGCATGCAGTGCACAAGGAGTGTGTGGATGCATAAGAGAGAGATAGTGACTGTGAGCAGAGCCGAGGATAAAGTTTTGCAGTAAATTGTCAACGTGGCAGTAAATGCACACAAATAGTACAGATTACTTGAAAACATGTACCAACCACCAACTACTAGCAGCCTTATAGGAGAGTAGAACTTATAAATGACAGATTGAGGCTACAGAGGACGGCACTAAATTGTCAGTTTGGCAGTAAATGTGCAGTATAGGTTACAGAGAGCTACTTAACGGGAGCTTACAGCTACTCAAGACCAAGACGAGCCCTTTCTTCTGTTTTTCCCAACTGCTGGAATAGTGAAGGGAGTTATCCACGAGGTGAGGATCAAATTCATCCCTAGAAGAAAACAGATATCTCTCGTGTGCTTCCTGACTACGGTCTGGAAGCTGAGCAAGACAGGCTATGTCAGTCAAAGCTCAAAGTTCAAATACTTAAGTATTGCAATACTTCACTTGAATGTAAAAATAGGAGAGTACCCAAATTGTACAATGGCCAGCACTCTGGAGACACCACACAGATGCGTTCTGGTTTGTTGTTGTTCCACTTTGAGCATGTTAATGAATGCAATTCAAATTTTAATGACATGAAGACAGTTGATGAATGGTTGTTTCTTCGGTATTGTTGTGGGAAACAAAAAAACACAAACAAACAGAGAAGCTGTTAGGACGAGCTGACGTCAGACGGATGAGTAGAGAACAAAGACCTTTTCGGCGGTGTATAGCACAACTGTTCAACAAAGCTACCTGTCAAACTGATGTCTTCAAAAAACAAAACAAAACCCCAACATCCTTCAGATCTCTACAGCTAGATGGCACGCACATACGGAGAGATGCACACTAACCTCTTTTTCAAAACAAGGTTAGACGTGATATAAAGAAAGGCCTGCTGTATTAGCCCTCGCAAGCACCAGTCAAACATCAAAAAGACAACAGAGGCGACTGAAGATACACGCGCACGCACACACACACACACACACACACACACACACGCACGCACACACACACACGCACACACGCGCACGCACACACACACACACACGCACACACACACACGCACACACGCACACACACGCAAGGTCTGGTAACAAAGACTGGGAGATAGCTGATGTAATTGGACCGTAAGTCCCATAGAGCAGTGAGTTGCCTGTTGAGGAGGAAGGAGGCATGCAGCCGCCGCCGGGCATTAATGCTAAACAGAGAGCCGCAGGACGTGACGCACCTTCATGGTGCACTTTCACCCTTGAAAAAAAAGAAGAAGTTGAGACCGCTTTTGTCTCCCAGCCAAGATATGACAATTTGGACATAGACAGGTTGGAGCTAAAGCTGACCAGAGGAGCTTTGAGCCTGGAGCTACAACCGAGGTCAGAGGGAATTAATTGAAGAATTGATTTTATGGGGCACCCTGGTACTGTAGCTCACCCGGTAAAGCGTGCGTCGCATGAATCAAGACCTGACCGCAGTGACCTGGTTGTGATTAGTGCGATGCATGTAAATGATGTTGCAAAATCTTGGATACTTTAATGAGAAAAAAGAAAAAAAAGACCAACACCAATATGAATGAGTTCATCTTGCCGCACATTACCCAGCATGTTACTCCGTCCCACTGAAGACATACGTGTTGAAAGGTCCAGCGTAAAGGATTTCATCTCATGTGACAAAATATCTCCTGCCTCACCACCCCTATATGTGAGCCCTAAAAATGGGGAAAAAGCCACAAGGTATCCTCTAAAACGAGCGTCTGGTTTGTTCACTCTGGACCTGGGCTACTCTGAAAAGTAGGGATCAATAAATATGTTTCTTTTGGGCCCAATACCGACACCTTATCAGTAACCGAGCAGACAGATGACTGATATTTGGAAAATACTGTAACTGAGAACAACTTGTACTTTACCAGAGTGTTAGTGTACTTGAATATTTTCTTGTACATTATACTTCCACTCCACTCCACTTTGGATGTAATTTCTGTACGCATGACTCCACTTCATTCTTTTGAGAACTTAAGGTACTGATTACTAATGACTGCAGTGAGAGGCGCCGACATCAGAGCCAATAATCGGAAAAATGCTCAATATCGGATTTGGACCTGCATGAAACTACATCAAAATGAGACAGGTAAATAAACAATAATTCTTTAGTGCTTTCTAATTTGATTTGAAAAGCTCAATAATGCTTTTAGTGGTGGATTAATACAAATATGGAGCTCTATTGAGAATTACTGTTACCAGGACAGGATATATGGGATTGACTACAGCGTCTCCTCATGGTAATAAAGGAACATGTAACCCAGTGTAACACATTGTGTTTTTAATAATGGAGACCTATGGCACAGAGCAATGTTTGAAATGTTTCTTTTGGTATTCCTGTTGTAAGACAACAAGGAGAATATATAAAAACCATAATGTCTATCCTTCAAAGCTGATATGCTATCCTAGGCTAACAGATCGACTCAGACATGCAGCCTAATGGATAAGCCAGCAGCCTTTCAGCCTTGCCCAAGGAAACTGTTGGCCTTTTCATGCCACTGAGCAGAGCAAAGACCACTTATACTCTAATGGCACTTTCACAGAACGCTTGCTGGAGCTTAAATTAGGGAAAAAACAACAGACTACATTGAGATGCTTGGTGTTTCACAGTCTGTGTTGGGGAAAAGTGAAACAGTTTGGGTCAATAGCTTTTTAATCAGAGATTTGCTGAAACGATTTCAAAATGAATGCAAAAGCCTAGAGGCAGACCTAAAATCTCTGGTTGCAATGACGAGCCGGTGCGTGCTCAGGCAATGCATAAAGAGCTGGGCATTCAGCAGGCATCAGGGCATGACAGGAGGAAAATGTTCAATGGTTAAATTAAAAGTTCAGGGTTTTCCTTAGACCACTGATGCACTGATGATTAATTCTACAAAACATGCTGCAAGTAATCAGTCTGACCTCATCTTATCATCAGAGGTGGATACAAATGAAACAGATAATGATTCAATGCTATACTGTGAGCAAGATTATACATTGAAGTTTTTATGCAATCGAAACACAAAATGAACCCTTACATGAACCGTGTCATGTAGATACAGTGTCTTGGAGGATTGATCATCCCAGAGAAATAACGGCGTCTAAGCTCAACGCATAAAGGTAGCATTTATTTTCAACACACTCGACGAAACACGAAAGAGTGAAATAAGAGACCGAAGACGACGCGGGGATGAATGACAAGCGAACAAGTTAGAGATACGAGTGGAGAGAGAAAAGTGAACAATAGGCAGAGTCAACGACCAACCTCTCATTAAACAGCGACACATTTGATAATAATCAAATGATAGAGCAGGAGGGAGAGGCTATTGTTCGGTTTCCTCTGTCAGTCAAAGATGCATATGTGTGTGTGTGCGTGCATGAGTGCTTGTGAGAGTATATTAACAAGGCAAATAGCTTCTTCGCCTTATCTCCCTTGCAGGGGAAAAGATAAGGTCCAATGAGAGCGGGTCTCGGAAGCAGCCTGGCTCTCTTCAGGTCCAGCTGACAGGGATAGGAAACAAAGCCCAACACATGAACTCCAGAGACATCTCTGCGTTTCTGACAATAATCTGCTGCAGATCTGTCACTCAGTAACCTCCGGGACATGCTCCTGCCACCAGCAGCTGGTGCTTTGACCCTCTGATGTTGTTCCCAGTGAACGTCTGAGCTTTGCACATGCAGTGACTCAGGTGCCTGTAAGATGTAGCTGTCCATGTTGTGGAGAGGCAGTCTGAAGGTGTTGTTCCCTTGTGGGGATCCTTCATGATTAGTCCTGCCCTGTGTTAGTCAGTCTGGGTGAGAGTCTATTGTTAGCAGATCAGTCATTTGTGCTGCCAGGTGATCATGGAGGGCTTCAAATGGCTATCTGTGGACTATTTGTGTTTCTTTAAGAAACTTATATATGCAAATCAAGCTTGTAATATTTCAAAATGTATTATTACCAATAAAAAACACACAAAAACTACGTGTTGTTATTTACTTTACTTTGATTCTTTACCTCATTAATACAAACGTCCTTGCCTCCAGGAATAGACGGCCACAATAGGGAGAATAAGAAACACTGTGTATGCTGGAGAAAGTCAGAGGTCGAGGGCAAATGATGCTTATTGAAATAAATACTTCTTGTATGAGATAGGAAGCCACACAGTTTCCTCCATTAGACTATTAGTGCTGCAAAATTGATAAATAATACTGCATTTACATTTATCTAACACTGTAAGACAGAATTCTAAAGCTATGTTTATTCAATATGCACTGTTGTAAATCTACACTGCAAGATTCAAATTCAGTATTTTCTGTATAAACAACACTGTAAGCTCCTCTCCTAGTTAAAAAAAAAAAAAATTATTTAATTGCCTCCTGTAAAAATAAAAGTAATTTCTTTGACTTCTGAAACAATATGGTCCTTTGCCGCAAACATTTTATTTAGTAGCTGAAAAAAAGAAAACAAAAAAACCCAACACTCTCTCAAGCATTTAGGAGGACAAACTCTTTAATCATTTATTCCACAGATTCATTATTCTTGTGTTTATCGGTGCAGAAGATGATTCAGAGTTGCATAATAAATTGGATATATTTTGGGTTTTAGTGTTTGATCTCTGACCGTGACCAGTCGAGCCAAAGCACAAAGATGTTTCTGAATCAGACAAGCTGCTGGTTGGGATTAATATGCGGTAACACACAAGGCATCTACTGCTTCTTTTTCTGTTTGCAAAAAAATCTAAAGCAACAAAAGCAAGAGGTATAAAGGACGGAGGAGAGTTGGGAAGGAAATGAATAATCCCCCTGCCCAAAATGAAATAGTACCAGAGACATGTAGACGCACACATTTAAACCTCTAATATGAACTCTTGACAGGTAAATTGTCTACCTTTATGTTAGTAAAATTAATTTTTGACTGCATATAGATTATGGTATTAAATATGGTATCATGAAAATGACCAATTAAGGACAAGGAGGAGATTCAAACATTACTCTTTCAACTTCCCAAAGGAGTTAATGCTACTGCTACTGATTATTAATGGCTTTTTAGAGTTCCATTTTACCTCTTGCTCCATTCCGGATGAAACACACACACACACACACACACACACACACACACACACACACACACACACACACACACACGCACACACAGCTGATAAAGGCATTGGTGATCCACAGGACAGAAGGAAGACTCAGCCCATGTGTGACCCTGTTGACCAAACCAATTTTCCCCTTGTCAGGCAGTTTAATGCTTTGTGTGTGTCTCTCTCTTCCCCTCTCTCTGTGCGTACTGTATGTGTAAGTCAACCCAGAATGAAAGGTGTGTGTATCTGTTTGCATGTGTAACATAGACTCTTACTTACATCAGACTGTTGAAACCACGGCTCAATGAAATAGGCGTAGACTAGAAGATGACTTCGTAAACAGTTTAACTATCGGCATCCACGGTCCAATACATTACTTTAAGACCGACTGCCTTTTCAAAAGTGGATCGGCCCAGACTAATAAATAAATAAATAAGGAAAACATAAGAAGTAGATAAATTAAAATATGAAAAACCATAGACATCTAAGTGACATATTTAAAGAAGCACATGTTTACACCCAGTAAATGGTTCTCACTCGATTTAGCTGCTGTTTCAGTTTACAGCCTTGTGTATTCCAATCAATTATTTTATCTCTGCATGACCTTTATAATATCAAATGTGTGTGTGTGTGTGTATGTGTGTGTGTGTTTTAGGCTTCCTCTCCATCTACTGATTCACTGAACCGAGTTCCTTATCTAAAGTGGTTTTGGTCAGTCAGCCCAAGAAGAAAATACAATCTTGTGGCAGTGGCAGTGTCAGACGTGCACAGCTTCAAATCCCCGCAGGGCGTTCCTACCTTTAATGATTGTTGGTAAGTCTGTGACTTGTGTGTTCAAAAACGGCTCTTTAACTCATGAGTATTAAGGGCCTATTTATTATCTAATTTATTTTGGCATATAAGGGACGATTCTACTGTAATTTGATTAACATTGTTAAATAGCTATCGCACATTCATCGATATTTACTGTACACTATTTATACCCAAACTACCATAGATTTTCAATGGGAAATCTTTTTATCATTCATTTTTTATTGAAATTGGTTATGTTACAAAAGCAGCACAGAATAAACCCGGAGTGTGATTTGTTCCCTTTGGCCTCTTCAGACTGTTTTCTCCCTGGCTTTAGGAAAAACTAGAGATACTCTATTTCAGACTGACCTTTTTTCAAGATGCTGTGATCCTAGCATTGTAGTCTTACAGGCAGGAGACCAGCCTTTGTTTGTACCTATTACAATAGAGAGACAGGCTGCTTTCTATGCCTTCAATGAAAGCTGATGAATGCTGCATGGAAAATTTTTGATTGGGTGGTGCTGTAACAATTAGTAATTCATTCATTCAAAATGTACCCACAAGTGTGATGACAGTCATCAGTCTTCAAAAAAAAGGGTTAGTCTCAACTTAATCCTCCTCTTTATATCAATATAAAACTGAATATATTTGGTTTTATAACTGTTGCTCGGATAAAATGAGTTATAATATATCATTATTTTGAGGCCGAGGAAGTCATGAGCATTTTTTCACTATTTCCTGAAAAACGTATAATGATACCATTGTGCTGATGTGGCTAGACCTTAACCTCTATCGTAGGTGAACTGTGAGAAAACTGACTGATGAAAATCACCTAAGCTCAAATGTGGCTAAAAATGTAAGAATAAGCACATTGAGGAAACCCATTGACACGGGGCCCCTACAAACTACGGGCGAGATTTCATTGCATTTGTGTTCACATTAATAAAATAACTGTTTGTTGGATGATATCAGATCATATTCTACTCTGAGCTGAATGGCCGAGTAAAGGGCGAACATTTCGAACATATCTCATATTTAAAAATGCGGACAGTTACATCACATCCTACTCAGCGTATCAGCAACAACAAGAGAATAAATAACAATGAATTTCAATGGCTTGAGGTGAAACAGAGACAGTGACAGCATGTATCATATTGGTTAGACTCTATTTTTTTTTCCTATTCTCTGTCCTAAATCCTCCTCCATCTACAGCCCTGCTCTCTATCTCCTCAGAATAGATTAGACCAGTCTAAAAAAGAGATTAGGATAGATATCCAGGAAACTCATTCACTGCGGTTGGTAAATAAACTTTACTTGGCCATGTCTGTGTGTGTGAATGTGTGTGGATATGTAAGGCACTTTGCTTGGGCGGAACAGGAGGATAGCAGGGATGGCAAAAAGAGGAAAATGGAAGTGGGTGGTTGCTTTTCTCCTTCCATCCCTAAGCCAATTTTCTCACAGAGTGAATGAGGATTTCTTGAGGATGGAAGATAGAACTGTCTGTTGGCTTCACCCAACATGCTGCAACACAGTGTGTGTTTAAGGCTCAGCTGTACTGCGTTCACGAGTGCAGGTTGTTGTGCTGACCTGCAGAGCGAGAGGTCAGAGATGGGATTACACTGAGGATGGCTTGGTGTCAATGAGTTTTGCCCCTGCCTGTGTGAGTGTCTGCTTTCCTGCCAGGTATTGATAGAAAATGTAAAGTTGAAGTAGTTTAATAGGGATGGATGCACTTTCATCTAAAATTTAAAATCATGCAGATGCATAGTAATTATTCTAGTGAGAATGAATCCTGGGTGACACTAGAAATGAGCGTGTTCTCCCAATACAAATCAAATTAGTCTCTTCTGGAACAGCTGTTTTCCTTAGACCAATAGTTGTAGGAGGATCCAAGTTCTACGTTTTTGTTTAAATAGGAATGTAACTTGTCGGGAGAAGGAACTCTTTGGAGAGCATAGTCAGCGTTGGCGTAGGTTTGCGGTCTCCAAATGCTCGTGTTTAAATATAAATCGGTTCATCCAAATAACAACCAGTAGTAATAAAGCATATTTATTGCTCATTTTTACGACATTTTCACAAAGCTGTGAGCAGAACCTTTGCCAAAATGAAGTAAATGTTGCACGAAACGTGCAATTTTTTTTTAGAGCAAGCACATGTTCAAGTCGCCATCCTGTCATTGCAACACATCAGGAGATTGTGTACATCTACACTTCCTGCTGTTTCCAAACTTCAGTGCGAGAGCTGCCTTCTTGTCTGTAAGCCCGTCTGTCACCATCTGGTTTGGTTGGCCTGATTTCTCTGCCTTGAACTCAGCATGTCTCTAGTTCTGTTTAATGCTGCATTTGGGTCATATCAAAGTGATTAAGAATACAAGCTACTGAATGGGAAATACATCAAATTATTAAGCATGTTGGGACATGCAGATATTTGTAAGGTGCTAGTATTGGTTTTCACCAGTCCACACGCTGGCAGCAAAATGGGAGAAGAGTTTGGAGAACACACGACCCAGTCAAGAGTTTTAGAATAAATACAGATGGCATGTAAGTTAGCCTGGTTGTCACCTAAGTAATTGAGGTATGTGATGACAACACTAGTTCCCTTTAATGGCCCTGAAATCATGCCTGAGACTCCAAGATAGTTTTAAAAGCTTCGAGGACCCCTATCGTAGTCCACTTAGAGTCTGCTTGAAATAGTAATCAGTCCTTTTGATTTGATCATGAAAGGCTGCACATGAAACTTAAAGATAAATGCTCGCTTGATTGTGGATCAGAGTGTGCTGAGAATTCCGATTATGCCTAATGGAGACTGATCAATTAGCAGGAAGAAATGGCAAAGTCTGAATGCTGTGTGTATGATGTCCTGAGCCAGGCTCCTACCACCTGATCCATCACTGATGATAAAAAAAAAAAAGAAAAAAGAAAAAAAGAAATGAATCCAGGCCTGGCAACAGGAAACGGAATTTAAGCTAATTTCTGTTGTTTGTGCAACAGAAATCAATGGAAAAGCCAAACAGTTTTAGTTTCTCCAGACCACTGCCAAACACAAGTAATGGGATGCAGCATTGCATTGCTAGTCAATTGGCAATTCAAATATATTATGCATGATACAAAGGTTTAACAGCTGTCTTAATAATATCTTTGCCGTTTTCAAGGTGTTAGTAATGCTTCCATCCCATGCCTCGTTACTTTCTTTCGTCTGTTTCTTTAAACCTCTATAGAAAAATTATCAAGTCGGTTTCCTGTAAACTCATTGAAAAACAGAAACGCTAAATTTAATATTTGCGCATACTGTGAACATTTAGAATAGAATTGTGACAAAGCATCTGCCTTTCAATTTTTCCCTCTATTGCTTCTGTTTGTACTCCCGTGCTTCTTTTGACTTTCCTTTCCTAAAATCAATCATCCACCTCCTTTTGTACTTTCAGGTTTCTCCCCGTATTTCACCCTGCAGTATCTTCCTGCAGGTACTGCTTCCTGATTCCTTTTATTTCTCTGTCTCGGTTTCTCTTTTCATTTTTGCTGCTCTTTGTCCTTTCTCTGTCTTTCCCTCCTTGAGGCACTTGGGTTTGATTAGTAAGAGGACAGGAACCCTACTGTATTTCCTCTCTCGATACATTGTTTACTTCCTCTATAGTCCTTTGATTCTCCCCTTTCTTCAGTGGATGGGGCCACAAACTGTGGTTTGTATGCTGGTCATCTGGGCATCTGTCAGCATAGTGCATACAGCCAGGACCAGCTGTACTTTTACTGATCAACTTTTCATCAAAGGTCCAGGTCTCTGTGAGTCAGAGCCAGACTAGAACCAACAGGAAGAGATGGAGTGACTCCTCACCTCTACTTTTGGTCTGTCTGAAACACCTCTCATCATACTTTAACTCCTTATCATTACCCTCACTTTATCGTGACAAAAAAATCTTCTTATTTCCAAAATTAAGCTTGTTAACACAATGATAAAATACTATTTAGCTTGCATTATAGAAGCGCTAATATTAGCTCTCCTGTTCCTCCTCATTGTGGTAGCTAACCTTGCAGTCGCCACCAAACTGACACCAATTAATCTGAGGGTGGCTTAAGGCTAGCTGGGTCTTCATGATTAGCACAACAGAGTGAATGCACGGCCCATGTGTACAGGATTTTATGTCATAGGTCAAATGCTGACGTGCTAAGTGCAAAATGGGAGGTTAGATAATTCCTGACCAGTGTTCAAATACTCCTTGGAAAAGTACCTGTAGCTCCATTTATCTGAAGGGGTTTTTTATCAGAAGGGTGTTGCCTAAAACACTGATTTTAAAGATAGACGTTTTGCATGTAAAAGTTTAGCTGAAGTCAAATCATTCCAGTGCAGGTAATCTTTCACTGTGGTTCTTTAACACCCCCCTTTAGTGCCCACATCGACAGCCCTTCAGTGGCACAACACCAGAAAGATTCAGTCTCCCTCCAGGGCCACCCATCAGTCATCCCTCTACCTCCTCCATCCTTCAGGGGACCCTGACCTGCAGCTGAAGGAGAGGGAACCCTCAAGGTTCTGATGAAAAGTGGGAGTCTTCAAATGATTGACACTCAGGTCAGAGAGGGTGCTGAGATGTCATAGTTTACTCCCTTTGTTTCACACTTGTTGAGAGGATTATCAGTTCATGTGATCTGCAACCTACTGGAGTAGAATGTGTCAATAAAGACCAGAGAAGAAAAAAAGAAAACTACACCTCATATTTTGGTCCACATTGTGTATTTAAAATTGTAGTCCTTTTTCTCTTCTTTTTGCTGTATTATTAATAACTATTCACTATTTTAGTCACCTGTTTGGGATAATAGATGGCAGACATGTGACTGGCTGTTGCTGTCATTAAAGCAAACAGAGACAATAATCCTTCGTATTGATCTCCACTTTAGAACTCAAATGGTTCATGAATTAATCAAAAATCCAAAAAATTGATTAGCCTTCAACACATTTTACAAGCAAAGCTGTTAATTACTCTCCAGTTCCAGTTTGTTAATTGCTCGTCATTAACTTTATGTGATAATAAACTTTGTTTCCTCAGGTTTTATTATTTTGTTGGACAATAAAAGCAAATTTAAGTGACAGCACAATGAGCCTCAAGAAGTTTTGATGATGAATATTGTCATTTTTCACGATTTTCTGATGAAGAAAATTTGAAAATAAGAAATCCTAAGAATAATCAGAAGATTAATTGATAATATAAATACTCAAAAAAATCGGGAGTGAAGTATTGATGAACTGTTTTGAACTTGTAAAATAATACTTATTTTCTTGTTACAAATAGGTGACAATTTGTGTTTCTATTTGTGTCGTTTCTTATTCTAAGCAGTAGAAGAAGACGCACTTAACCTTGAAACTCTTGTTTTCTTGCCGTGGAAAGGATATAGGATAGTGTGTATATGTAGCAGTATATGTGTGATAAAGGAGATTTTACACCGTATGACAGTCTAGAAATGCAAATGATCTGAAAAGATATTTCATTTTTCAAAAAATGTACTTTGCAGGTACTGGATTTTTGGTGTTTTTAAAAGCTTTTCTGCAGGTGATTTGTGGTGTCATCCATTTTTTTTTCATGAGTCCTTATAATTCATAATGAGACTGAGGCATGTAATGAAGAAGAGAACATATTGATGGAAAGTGAGATCAACACAAAATGCCTGCATTAGTTGAACATGATCTGAGTGTAATCATTTTCCGATGTTATTTTCAAAGCATGTTGTCACTAAGGAGATCCAGACACACACACACACACACACACACACACACACACACACACACACACACACACACACACACACACACACACACACACACACACACACACACACACACACACACACACACACACACACACACACACACACACACACACAAAGCAGGAATGACACCATGAGTAAAGTGAAAGCATCTCTCTTTTATCTGAAAAAAGAGCAAGTATATCTCAATGCCCAGACACTTCGGAGGATATTCTGCCTCCCAATGCCAATAGAAAACCACCTGTTCTCCTTTTATTTAAAAAAGAAAAAGAAAAAAAGAAGCTTTTCTGTGTTTTCTATATCTGAGGCACATACTAGGCAACCTTATATTTACATTTGATACCCTTAATGCAACTGCCACATAAAACAAGAACCAAATAGAACAATACGTCAGTCCGTCTTTAACCACAGAGTGTTTAATACTTACATTAGCTGGGCTACAGTCCTAACCAAGGAGCAAACCAACCAAACCTAATAAGAGGGCATCCGTACTTGAAAGAGAACACCTTGGCCCTCCATAATGGGATACACTTATCTGTACCAGCTACTTAAGGGCATATTCCTAATATAATAGCACCATCTTTTTTCATCAGCCAGCCAATAGACTAATATCCCACTTCAAAAACTCCTTCACTGCAGAAGTTGTATGAGATAGCACTGTAGAGAGCGTCATTATGTTTCCTACCTCTTTCCCAGACAGGTAGTAGGCAGATAGTAGACCTCCAACGAACCGGATGTTGACCTCAAACACAGACACTTCTGCATTCTGCAACACAGACAAAGAAAAAACATGAGGAGGGCAAATGTCTAAGCACCTAGCTGCTGAAACAACTGTAGATACCGAAATACTGCATTTCTCTTAATGTATGTGGCAAATCGTTAAATTTCTTTTTACTTTTTTCCCCGATCAAAAAACACTTTCAAATCTGTGACGGAGCAGTGAGGAGCTTCGCGTTGCCTCCAAAGACAGGAATCCTTAGATAGCAAAACTTTTATTTAAACGGCAGAGATAAAAACGTGCTGCTTCTAAAAATACGATGCCTCTATTTCTGGATCATTTCTGGCGAAGAAAATGGGACAAAAAAAAAAAAAGACTGTATATAAATCTGTAAAAGCCAATTTTCTAAAGCCATTTTTTTCTTCTTCTCAGCAGCAGAACAATGAAGCTTCAGCTTCGTCCAGCTTTCTTCACATCTTTATATAGTCGGTGACGTTTTTTTCTGCTTGACTGGCAGCTCTCTTAAATAACTACTGTCAACCAAAGTTAGAACAATAACCTCTGTCCTGCGGAGGAGAAAACAAAAACAAATTATACAGCAGACAAATTATGTGCTGTCACCCCCCCCCAAAAGTCTGAATGAGTGATTGAGTAGTGATTGCGTAGCTAATGCATCCTAATCAAGACGGAATAATTCCATCCATAATGGACAGGAATGAGAAAGGACAGCATCATCGACTCTCCTTCTGCCTGCTTGTCAGTTAGCAGTTTGAGTGAAACATAGCGAAATATATTCAAATGAAGAAATATTTCAGTTTAACTGTACAAGTTGTGAGTGTTGTGCTCCCTCCAGTGACAGCAGTAACTAATAGTTATTAGAGATGAGAGATTGTTTTTAAAAAGTATTACGTCCTGCTGACTGAATTTACCCTGGCTCTCGTAGCACTGGCTGAGTTCACAAGTGCCGTATCAATTTAATTAAGTTCACTATAACCTAGTAAAACCCAACCACTATATCATATTTTGTACCTCAGAGGTTTTCACAATTTCCTCCTTAGCCATGCTGCTCTTGTGGCACTGAGAGGATATGAACCATAAATAAGGCAGAATTGTTTCTTCCACTGACCGCTGCCGTCATTTTATTTTGAGACGGAGTGCTTGACAATTCAAAACCAGCAGATTTGTACTGATGAAGTCATGTTGCATAGAGACATTAAATACATTTGCTTCACTTCCTTCCTCTATCTATTTTCTTTTCTTTTTTTTTTTACTCTCTTTTTATCTCTGTTTCTTTTTGGTGTCTGAATTTATCTGAAACGTCCCAGGGTTGGGTAAGATGACTTTGAAATCTAGCAGGTCTTGGTGAGGATGCGCCTTCCCTGTCTTTTTGCTTACGGTGCTTAACCAAAATCATCTAGTTCCAATCTACAAATCCAAAGGTAAAAAGGTAACACACACAAAGGTGCTGTGTTGTTGACTTGGCTGGAATAAAAGTGGTGAAATTGAGATTAATCAATTAATCCTAAAGTTCTGTGTGTGCTACCTTTTTACCTTTGGGTATTTAGATTGGTCCTTTGAAATATACTCAGTTACTGAGTAACAATTACATGTCAGTGTTTGTAATTAGTAAATGGACTGTATTACATAGTGCCTTCCTAGTCTGACTGACCACTCATAGCACTTTACAACACAATACAATCATTTCCCCCCTCAGGTAGCTTCAGATTGCACTGAGTGACAAGACGACTCCGAGCAAATAGTAATATAAAAAAAAAAAAAAAATGAGGCAGGATTATGCAAAGAGGATTGTTGTGGTGCTGGAAATTCAGGTGTGGCAAACCCACACAAGTGAATGAGCTGAAACACTGAGGATTCACAGCAGTGGACAGATTACAGTGAAGAGGATTAGAGTTAATCTGTAAACAAATCACTCCAGAGTACTTGATGATTATATCATGTAAGACTGATATATTATCGGGTCTTTTGGTCCCCTAAATATCCCTGAATGGATATTTGTAAGCAGAGTCATGACGTCTCCACCTGTGTAATTGCACCTGAACTGTACCAACCCTGTGGAGTCTGTTTAGTTGTGTGCATGAAGCTAAGCAACTACACTAGAGGTTCAGTAGCAGACATTTTCTAGGGGAGGAGGACAGATGAGGAAAGATGGGTGCAAGCTGAAACCCATTCAGCTGTGCTGGTGTATGTTTGTTTGTGTGTGTGTGTGTGTGTGCGTGCGCTTGCACCAAGTAAACAATAGACTAATATATGGAACCATTAGACATGTTTTGGCTCTTTGCCGTTGGGTTTTATTAATAACACATAGAGAAATCAGTCAATGCACTCATTTCCTGTTCTCTCTCTCTCTCTCATAAAACAACAGCATAAGTAGGCCTACATTAAACTGGAGACATTACCACCACAATCGGCGCATTTGTCTCGTCTTGTCTTGGACAAATATTGCTGCAAAGAGTGTGATTGCGACACAGTGAAAGTAATAGCAGAGTGGCATATATGAAATGAAGGGATTGTTACACTTTTGGAAACATATCCACACATATAGTGGTTGTGCTTGTAGTTTTGCATAGTATAGAGGACAGGACTATAAGCCTTGGCAGAGGCACTCAGTCTCCTACTGCCCTTCTAATGTGCATGGTTTTGTGTTACCGACACATTTTGGAAATGTTCAGGGGGAGTCAGAGCAGCAGAAGTCTGTTTCATAAAAAAAATATTGTCAATAACTTTAGAAACACATTAAGTGCATTATGATCCAGCAGAGCCCATTAGAAGACTGGATAATTGTTTCTTACAAAGCAATCATCCAGGAACCAGAAAATAACATTGCGTTTTATATTATGCCATTAGGGACACATTCAATACAATTTCTTTTAACAACCAGCTATTTTGAGCTTATTATGTTTATTGTATTACATTTTAAGTCTACTAATCATCATGTGTTTGTAACGCTTTATGAACACGTGAAAAAAACAAACACTTCGCTCGATGTTTGTTGTATAAACTCCTTAAAATAACTGTTAAAAAAATGCATTACTGGTGTAACATTTGACTGTTTTTAAATGGCATTGTTTAATCCTGATGAGTGTTTGAAGAGGTCTTTATGTCACTTATATTTGCAAAACACGTCTTTAAGGGAAGATAGACAGATATTTTTCTACTCCTTGTTTTGTCTGTTTGTGGTCTTGCATACAGTTTTTAATGCTTAAGCATTAAAAAAATAACTTGACAAATAAATAGACTTATACTGTAAATAAAATAAATAATGAATAATAAATAAATATAATGACTTAGATTAATGTCTCTGTCTTGTCGTGAGTCGTCCTGCTTTCTCTGTAATTAGACCAGCTGTCCGACCTGACCATGGTCTTCTTAGCCAGGTTTTGACTTCCTTACCACATTAAAGTCCAGGTTCTTCTCGACCCAGTCAGTAGCCTCATCAAATTCTTCAAACATTTCCATGATGTGGAGGGTATCCAGAGCATCCACTATGGTCGCTCCATTAATGCTGCCTGAAAGACAAACACATAAAACAGAATTTTGCCATTTTTCAATAAAAAAAAAGAAGGTTTTGGTGTTTTCAAAAGTGCTTAACATATCATATGACAAACCCAGAGGTTTTAATTTTTCCAAAGGAGCAAGAACCTGATAGAGTTCATTCCAAAGTTAAAAGCTGTTTAGCCAGCATAGCATTCCTTTCAGTGTGAATAACATGTGCTGGTAGCAGCGTCACTGAAAAAAAAAAAAAAAAAGCAGATATGTTTGGAGGTTGAATAAATTATTTTGCACAACAGATGGCGAGAGGCAGCGAAATATGAGCGCTGATGAAATGTTGGGAGCGTTACTCATCTCTTGTGATTACCCTCATAGCGGGAGGAAAGACAAACAAACCATCATTTCACCACTGTCATTATCGAAACCCCCTTAACCAATCTTACACCACCTGAACACCGTAGTCTGTGGATGTAGCAGGAAGCTCAATGAATCATCAAGCATGCAGTGCAGAACCCTTAGCAGAGCTTTCAGTTCGAACACGCTTGCTACAAACACAAGCCCACATCTATAAGAGCTATAAGACCACTTAGGGGTGAGATGGAAAAGTAAAAAAAAAAAAGAAAAGAATAGGGGAATGGAAGATGAGGTGGTGAAGAAAAAGGAGCGAGACATCAGTACAGAGAGGAAGAGCAGATAGGAAAATACATCAGTGTATGTAGGAGAGGAGGGCAGGGACAAAAGGTAGAGAGAGAAAAACAGACGAGAGTTTGAAAATGATGTGGCAACAAAGTCAAGATGAAACCCAGAAACCTGCCGGATTGATTTTGTGTATATCTGTGGGTTTACATCCCTTTGTAAAGTGGTGGGAGGAAGTACAGGCAGCTAAAAGCATTTCTATTAGACACACTGCTGAATCATGACAGTGCAGGGGGGGGGGGGGGGGTTACTGCTGTCCTTCAGCACTGTGCTCAGCACCGCGCTTGGATATTATTATTGTCTTTTTTTTTTTTTAATTTAATTGCCACTGTGAGATAACAGCTGGGTTAAATGTTCTGACTGTGAAGCTGATTTTCATTACAGCGGAATAAATACAAATAAAATTTCTGCACAAGGCTGCTGATAAACCATATTCATTTTCTTTTTAATTATATTAAGGGACACAGAGACTGGGCGTATGGTGGCATAATGAGTAGCGCTGTTGCCTCGCAGCATGAAGGACCCGGGACTTCTCTTGAGTGGAGTTTGCATGTTGTGGGTTCTCCTCCGAGTTCTCCGGCTTCCTCCCACCACCAAAGACATGCAGTAGAGGTAAATTGGTGACTCTAAATTGCCTGTGGGTGTGAATTTGAGTGAGAATGGTTGGCCGTGTGATGAACTGGCGACTTGTCCAGGGTCAACTCTCGCCCAGTGTCAGCAGATTCTGTTACTGCTGTCATCACGTTCCTTCGTGTTTTTTAATCCCTCTTCCATTTTCACTCCATGGAAAACACAGCATCAAAGAGACTAAAGGACTTTTCCCCTCCTATCCATTGTCTTGTCACTGCGCTTCCTTCCTCCTCTTCCTGTGCCTTTGAGTGGTTTTGAATGCGAGGAAATGTTTGTGGAGGCTTTATGACATTTGTTTTTCTGAAAAAAGGGAGAATATTTTCCAAACGGAAGAACATAAATGTTTTTAGGGCTCTGGATTTTGAAAATTTGGAATCCCTCCAATCCCGTCAAACACTGCTTTCCCCTCCTCAAACGGAAAATAATGTGTTTCTTTGCTTCGGGCAGAAGAGGTGAAGAAGAGAAAAATGCGTGCATCAGAACACGAACACAAAGCATAACCTCAGAAGTCGGCGGCGGTGGCGTCGGCGGCGGCCTCCGGCTCTGGGTCACGCCGAGCTCCATGTTGAGGTTTTTGCATCTCCTTTTCTGAGCTCCAGCTCAACCTTAGCGCGCAGCTGTGGATTATGTCACAAGCAAAGCTCCACTTCCACAATAATGTATGGCCTACAACTATGGGTCACATGAAGTGTGACTCAATCTGCTGTTTTTTTTTTTTTTTTTTTTAGCCTGGAGCTTCCTACTTCCCTCCGTCAGGCAGCATTAGAAAATATTGAGTGTTTATTGAATGTGACTTGCTGAAATTTATCCTTTTTAGTCTCTTTTTTCTATATTATATAACACTTGGAATGAGTTCTGATTGCCCGTCTTATTGTGGATGGTGGCGACGGGGTTTGTTTGTGCTCAGTATCAGGTGAGAGAGAGTGTAGGTGTCATTGTTAACTGTAACAGGTGTTTTTGTATTTTGTTTTTTGTGTATCTGGGCTGAGGAGGAGAGCTGGCTGCTAAAGGAGGGAGACATCTATATTATAAGCTGGAAGGCTTGTGAGGACTTGGGTGTGGGAAGTAAGGTTTGCCAACTTCTAACACAAGTAAAAAAAAAAATTTAAAAAAAATTAACTGTGTACAAAGGTCCCTAGTCCCACTGCTGTTGCACCATATTATGTGACTCATCAGATTTTGTGCAACAAAAGTGCCTCAGGTAACACAAAATGCATCAGTCATATATGCAGAAAAATCCCTGATTTATGAAGTTGATATTTGTTGATTTATGAGGAATATTTTCACTGTGTTTCTACTTTAGTAACTGTGTAAAATATCGAGTGACAGCCCTATATTCTTACAGGACAGGGGAATCTAGAGGGGTTGATGAGATGCTGAGTAAAATAAAAGCAGTAAAAATATATTTGTGAGCTTTTTATCACTACAGTACATATTTAAATTACATACTGACATCATTTGTGCTAAAATGTCGTGTCTTCCTGGCCAATTCTGGTTTGTAAAAAAATCTAATATCTGTTACTAATGTCAACAATGCCAGCTAATTGTTTCAAAAGGGTCATTTAATATGCTTAATATTAATTTTTTGACAATGTCTAACTTTAAAGATTTAATTGTGCTGAACTCTGACTATGATCTAAGTGTTTTCTTACTTTTAGACGAATAAAAGTGGCTTTTAAAACAACTTCTACGATACAAATGTCATCACAACTGGTTTGATTCCTGCCGAGGACTTATTCTGACTGTCATCTCCTCCTCCCTCTCTTCCCATGTTTCTTGTCTCTCGCTCTTCTCTCTGATGTAAATAAAAACCCAGGGCTGAAAACATATCCTCCTCCTCAGCTCTACTTGTAGAGATAAATGCATATTGACAGTACACACTGACTCAGCAGCTTTAGCTCACACACAGCAGCATCAGCCTTCAAAAGACTGACAGCAGTCCAAGTGTTTTTGATATTAGTAAAACTTTAATAATAAATAAATAAATAAAATAGTCCTCAGCTTACTGGCTCTCTTGGCTTTAGAAATGTTCTCAGGAGAGAAAAGCGTCCCAGTGTGTCCCGTGTCTCTACGTTAACTCAATGAAAACTTCAGGTTTAAACCATAATCCTATAATTTGACTGGTATCTGGGCACCATCAGGCCTGCTGGTGATCCATTCAGCCCAAACTGTCGGCTCAATGTGTTTTCTGAGGTCAGAGGGGAGGTGAAGAAAAGTGATGGCTAAGCCTTTGGCTAATCGTGTTATCGTAGGCAGAATGCACTGAAACGCGCACACGCGCGCGCACACACACACACGCACGCACGCACGCACGCACGCACGCACGCACGCACGCACGCACGCACGCACGCACGCACACACACACACACACACACACACACACACACACACACACACACACACACACACACACACACACACACACACACATTTCCAAAGTGTGTTAACCTCTTGGCTTCTGCTGACAGATTTTCGAGCATCAACACTTTTTGTCAAGGTTACAGTGAAACACATCGCCCTGCTTCAAAATGTAGAAAAGGGAAAAGGAAAGCTGCGATAACACTTCAAATATGATGAATACCATGACCATATTATAATATCAAAAAAAAAATGTTGATTTTGTTTGGTCGCGTCGTTTAATCAGGCGAGGGAACTTTCAGGGACCGTGACGACCGGGGAAGTGTGAGTGAGTAGTATATGTGTCTATGAGAGTGTGGTTAAGGTGTGTGTGTGTGTGTGTTCGGCAGGAGGATGGGTGGTTGTGAGGTGCTAGGCCTCGGGGGTGGGGGTCTCAAAGCCTGGTTGAGCAGGCTTTGAGTGTCTGAGAGTGTTTAATGAATGAATGTGGATGCAGGCTCAAGGTTCTACAGCAACGGCTCAGGAGATGAATGTACGATTTCAGCAGTGTAGCAGCGCCACCTCTACACACACACACACACACACACACACACACACACACACACACACACACACACACACACACACACACACACACACACACACACACACACACACACACACACACACACACACACACACACACACACACACACACACACACACACACACACACACACACACACACAACTTAAAAACCTGAGGGAAAGCCAGGGCAGAATTTCTTCCATTTCAATTACAGGCTGAGACTGAATATCTGATTCAAACACAATGCTGTGTGGGAGCTGAGGCTGCAGCCCAGGACTCAATGTCAAATTACATAACCGGGTAAATGACTTGACTGGAAATAGAAAGACACCTAAAACATCAAGACTGCTTGACTGGTGGGCGATAACAATATTTTTAGCTCCGCTATCAACAGACCAGGGCAGAATAGAGGAAAAAGGAATCGCATTCGGTTTGACACGGCTCCAGGCATCATTTAAGGTTTCTATTGTCCTCTTATACAAAAACGTTAGCCGTTACAGACTCGACTGAAGCACAATAGCCATCTGCTACTGCTGTACTTGTCACAAGCATTTTTTTAAAAAAAAGGTCAAGTTGAATGTAAAGCGAAGGCTGTAATTCTGCTTTTACTCCATCTGGGTATTCCTACTGTCACTACAGTAGAGTAACACAAGAAGCTGCAGCATCAGTCCAAGGGACAAGGTGCAGGAAAACCATTGAGAGGGCTGGCATGGAGGAAGGGCCACAGGAGACAGGAGGGGAAACAACATGGAAAGAAAAAAGAAAAAGACCATCACAAAGGCCTGGCAGTGTCTGTGGCAGAGCCTGCCCTTCCTTCATACAACAGACTTTTAAAGGCGCTGCAGCCAGGGCCAGGCAGATAACCTCCACTGAAAGGTGTGCGTCTCAGGAGACACACAGGCCTTTCACTTCTTCACACCGGCCGTGGCTGAGGATCCATCCTGCCTTATAACAAATAACCAAAGTCTTTACAGGTTGTCAGAGTGTGATCAAGAGAAATCCTATCCTAGTACAACAGAGAGTTGTCGTAATGTTATTGTGTGAATGAATGTACCTCTATGAGCCATTTATCATGGACTACTAATTATACAAGTTCAGGACAACACACCTCACCACACTGCACACAAACAGTGTTCATGCTGCTTGTTAAGTGGGTGTATCGCATGTGTAAGTTAGTGCTTAAATAGCAAACAGGATATAGTCCACTTGTTGAGAGTCAGGTAAACATTCGGCATCTTAGATCTGAGACAGACACAAAAGCACAAACGCACATTGTTGTGTCTCGCTCAGCCCAGGCTGCACTGGACCCGATCGTACACGACCTGAACGTTGTTCTTCTTTCTCTCTTGACAGCAGCACGGGGCATCAGTAGTGACCTTTAACGTGCTGTGGCCCAGTCAAGCATGTTTACTCCAGACAGAGGAACGACACCTATACGCACAAAACACATAAGCCTGACGGGGAGATTTTTTTTTGGTTGGTCGAACACATAGATTTCTTCTTCTTCTTCTTCTTCTTGGCCCTCGGGTAGAATGAGAGGAAAGACCAGGCAGGGGGAATTTACATTTCAACCGTTAGCTTGTTTTGGTTGCTGTGAAGCAGAACCGAGTCTAATTTAAAGTGGAACAGCGAGGAAACCAAAAACACACGACTGCACTATAAAATCACTTCCTTTCCTAAATAGACACGACCCGGCGAGAGAAAACATTGTGTTCCAACGTCACTTACGATGATTTTTACTACGCATTACGACTGTGCAGTATGGATTTTCATCAGTCGATACCAATAACCGCCAATTACCTCATTTCATTTATTTATTTTCAAAAACATGTATGAACTTTATTCACACCTGAGGGTAAGAAAGGTGAGCAAAGATACATATATTTGAGAGCTTCAATAAGATTTGTTGAAACTCTTGCAGAAAATGTATTATAGAGCAACAATTATCAATTATTTTAGTAACTGGGTATTCTAATATGTAGAATAATGTATGACTAATGTACAATTATTTACTGTGTTTGGCGTTTTATTAATCCTGGGCATCAACCATACTGATAACTTTAAATAGCCAGTTGTAATATTTGTTCCACAGCCTGGAATCACATTGAACCCATGAGTCATCATATTACCATCATACCCATCATACTAACTTGTGACAGGAAATGCCAGACCGCTGTTAATTGATGTCCACCCCATCCACTTCCTGTTCACCCTGTCTGTCGAGGGATACAGAAGTATCTGCTGCAGTGCCGCCAGACTACAGAGCAGTGCACACAGCAAGTGTAGTGTACACAGGCGCACTCAAGACACAGACAACGTATGGTGGTAAGGAAGGCAAGGATGGTCAAAACCTTGTAGTAATAAGTTAGAAGTGAGGTCAGAGTTGTTTATTGGTTCTCTGCACTGAGGACTAAATGTGCGTAACATGCCTCGAGCTGACAGTGTATCGCTGGTTGACAAGCATGTTCAAGATGATCTTAATATTGACCAAACCAATCGTGATTATTTGTCGTAATCGGGCAGCCCTACACTGCTGTACATTAAAACCTGCATGGAGTGTGGAGCTAAACACGCTAGAGACTGCTGACAGCACAGCTGGTATCTGAGACCAGGGAGTTGTGTTTCCTCTTCTTCTTCTTCTTCTTCTTCTTCTTCTTCAGACCACAGAGGGGAGAGAATGTCCCAAAAATCCCATATGCAGTCTTCTTCTATTAAACAGAAGAGATCGGGTTGTCCAGGCTTTATAAGGGTTTGCTTAAAAATAAATGATTCTTTCTTTAGTCAGACAGCTGTTGTGGGAAATAATAGCTCTCTCTTTAAAAACCTTTAAAAAAGTATTCCTTAACTCATTTATAATGTAAAAACATCATTATGGGTGAGTCAGACCTTTTTATATTTAATTCTGGAGGACTAATAAAATTGGTTACATCCCCAATAGCCATTAAAAAGTCAAATGTATCAATCTGGGAGGTTTTTGCAACGCCAAGGTTAAAATACCGCCGTTGCAATTTCAAAGCCAGAGAGCCGAAGAACAGCAAAATAAAGTGCTGATAACAACAAATGCAACATGAATGAAATCCAATTTTCTGGGGTGGATTGCAAAGATTTCTTTTTTACTTTAAATTTTTCCTTATGCAGAGCATGAAGTAGGTCTAATAATATTTATCATGTTCATTTGGTTTTATTATTTGCAAAATAAACCAAGAACCTCATGGCAGCTAGAAAACATTTTTTGTTTTTTCCAATTCTTTTGGCTGGCTTGAGCTACGGCTGCAGTTCATTGTTTCAGCATTAATATCGCAATGTGTCCATGTACAATAGTCACATTACCAGATGTAAATATCAAGAAAGCCAAATTAACTCATAAATGTGATTTTTTTTCTACATTTTTGCTGCTTGATTCAAAGGGAAAATTCACAAGTTTCTCATTTTCCAGGACTGATCTGCGAGACAAGCCTGAGTCACCGTGTGAAACTGAGAGGAGGGTGGGCAGAGAGCTGAACTAATTACTGTAGAAGAAGGAGGGAGAAATATGTCTTGTTTGAAGAGGACAGACCATCAAAGAACCCCAAATCATGAAAATTATGATTAACTCTCACTTCATATAGCTAGTAAAAAAATTTCCCCTATTTGAAATATGTATCACAGAAATTAAATTTTTTTTTTCCAATATTCTTAATCCTATTCATTCTAAGGTTGCTGTTCATGAGGGAAAGAGCTTCACGTATGGAAAGTGGCTTCACTGCATAATAATCCAAGCCAAGCTAATAATACCTTCATCATATTATCGTGCATCATGTTATATAGGAGATGTAAACAGCTGTGACAGGGCCCAGGGGCAGAGCTGTCTTTGTTTACTGATGGAAGTGGGTATGCTGGAGTCTCCAACTAAAACCTATTTACTTTCCATAACACAGAAATGAGGGAGGGATAGATAGAGAGAGAGAGAGAGAAACACAGAGACAGACTAACACAGTTGAGCAGGCCAATCTAACAATTAGTATTCACACAGCTGCTTTCCTTTCTCTTCCTACATTTACGTATGATAAATTCCTGTCATCAAACA